>JAPFBL010000138.1:8010000-8745000 GCA_026182355.1 Hermatobates lingyangjiaoensis
CTGATCCATAGGTTACCTAGAATGTTACGCTTTAGTGTATATAGAAAACCTACGAATGTACTTGCATATGTTCACTGCTATTCTTTCCATCCCAAAATGCTAAAATTTCTGTTTTTAAATACATATTTTTGAGGGCGTTAAAAGTGTGCTATCCTGAATTCCTTAATGATGAAATTAACAACATTAGGACAATCGCCCTATTATTAAAATACCCTTCCTCTTATATCGATTTAGCTTTGAAGGGTGCTAAAAAACTTTCTCTAATTCTTCAACAGAGCCCCGTTCATTGTCAAATTCTATAATTTTACCATATCACGACTCATTGGACTCCCTTCCTAGACTATTTTATTATAGTGCTTTCTAATCGTAATAACTTGGGAATATGGTAACAAGAATTTCTCCCAGGGAACTGGAGTCCGATGGTATATATAAAATGCGGGGCAAAAATTCCCATAAAATATGTATTTGCCAAACAGGTAATTCATTAAAGACACGTGTAAAACAACACCAATACAAAGTAAGTCGCCCGTTATTCTTACATATAAACAATGAAAATCATCATATTATTTGGACAGGAGGTAAATTTATTACCTATGAAAAATCAATGTTGTTAGGAAATATTATTGAATCGTCTTTAATTAAATTAAATAAATCAAATATTATAAACATTAGTAACGGTCTCTTCAAACTTGAAACTTTCGTTACGAGGGCAATAGCCTCTTGTAGGAGGGTGGACAGCTAGCGAATAGTGTTTTACTCTTTCTTACTGTACTCCTTTGTTTCCCCAAACATCCTTTTCTGGACATTTGTCCTTTCCTGCACTTTCACCCTTTTGAAATACCGCTTTTCCCTCCCACTCCTCTCAACCCTTCAGCAGATGTTTTCTGCATCTAGTGTTTCAGTTGGGTTTTTGACTCTGACGAAGGTTGCTTGTTGGGGTTGAAAGACCGTAGTCTTGTTTTCCCATTTTATAATGTGGTTTGATCATTGATTGTTAGTTCAGGTGTTTGTGCTGTTTGTGTTTGTGCTGACAAGCACAAAGTCTGCCATATGATTTCTGGTGGAAATTGAGGAACGGAAAAGGAAAATTCGATGGAGAAGTCATTAAGTAAAACTAAATGTACATAGTCTAAGCAAGGAAAAAAAATAATAACTATCGTAAATAATAAATAAATTAAAAGAAAAGGAAAATAATTTATAAAGTTTATTGTAGAAGTAGAAGTAATAAAGATTTATAGTAGTAAATAACAAATGAAAGACAATTTTACAGTGAATATGAAATAAAAGTCAGTTTTAGACTACAGTAAGGAATTTAGAAATTTGACTGAAATGTTTCAGCCAAACTAAGGGGATCCCAGTCCAAATCAAGAGCCACACTCTGTTCTAATGTTGTATTTCGGCTTTTTTTTTATGTGTTGCTTCATTTGAAAAATTTAGCACCACTTCTCTTTAATCTTTATTTTATTTGGTTTTATTTATTTTATTTTACTTATTTTAACTCTGTAATTTATTTGGTTTTAGTTGTTATAATTCCATTATTAGTTTCTTTATTTAGTTTACATATTAAATTGTGTGAAAGTTTTATCTATGAAACCTAAATCAACGTTAAAATGTAATGCTCTTAAAAAGAGGACAAACAAAGTAAAAACAAAGAAGGTAACAGAAAATTTATACGGAAGAAAGATTGTAAAAGGACTCAGAGGATATATTTCTACTTGTTTTTTGTTTTTCTTTATACTTCTGTATATATGTATATAAATACTTTTTCCATGAAAATATGATCTAAAAGGGACAAATATAGTTCAATGTACATATAGAAATATAAAGAAATTAAAGCACACACTTTCAGTCTCTAATTTTTGGTTTGAACAGTCTTCAGGAGAGATAAGAGAGGGAAAACAAGCGCACTGGTTCAGATACGGTTGGAGACCAGCAATGTTGCCCCATGAGCGCCCTGTCCCAGAGAATAAGGTAGCAAGAATCAATTTATAATTAAATTAAATTAGGAAATAGGAAAATATAATAAAAAAATAATTCCCTGTCCTTACATTTCATTTTTTGTAATAAAATACTTATTTAATATTGTATTTGTATTCTCAAATTTGGCTGTGATATCGCTGCCTTGATTATGATATGGCCATATAATATAGCCATAATCATAGCTTAGTCCGTATTTTTAATTATGTGTCCATTACTCTGCTCATCCCTGAATTTTTACTTCATTTTTTTTTATTATTCTTTCGTATTTTCTAATTTAATTTAGTTATATATTGATTCCTGTCTACCTCATTCTCTGTGATCGGGCATGCATGCGGCAACATTGTTGGTCTCCAACCACCTCTGAACCAGTGTGCTTGGTTTCCTTCTCTTATCTCTCCTGAAGACTGGTCGAACTGAATGAAACTGTAACTGTGTGCTTTTAATTATTCTATATATATATATATATATATATATATATATATTTAATGTTAGTATTTCTTTTTTTGTGTGTTTATTTGATACCTATTTAATATTTTTTTTAAAACTCTTTGTAAAAGAAAAATATCCTTAACCCACTCATTAAAAATTAACTATAGAACATAGTTATGCGCTAGGTGTTTTGTGCGTTGTTCATAATTGAAGTTAGGACGATGCCTGAGTGTAATTTTGATTTCCAGCAATAATTTTGCTACCACAATAAGGACCTCTAATTAGACGGTGATTTCACAAAGTAACGAGAAGGCGGTCACGAGAGGCCACCTCTCTCTAGCCTTCCCTATATCCATATTCCATTTACTGGCCCACTTTGCCACTTGTTCATATTATAATATTGGCAATTACAGTCAGCACGTCAATAGTTAACATTTCAGTTATCAATGTTTATGTGTAAGTATATATGCACCTAATAAAGAAAACTATTATTAGATTAAACAACAACTTTAAACTCATTTACAAATTATATATTAATAAGAGTGACTACCTGATGACTACTTGTGGATCGTTAGCGTCATGCCAACCGGTTATAACACTATCACTTACTTCTTTTACTACCAGGGCTTTTGCAAACTCATTTGTATAATGTTATACATAAATTGAAGTAAAAAACAAACTGGCATATTATTCCTATTTAATTATAATAAAAGAAAACACTGAACACAACGAAAGTATCGACTTTCATAAAATATTAAAATAATATTTTAAAACATAATAAATGATATTTGCAAAAGTGATTTTCTACCAGAAGGTGGCACAAGAGTACAGACAAAGACTTCTACAAGAGGTCTCCAGATTAATGAAATTAGAATAAAAAAATAAAAATAACAGTGTATATTGACTACATCAGTTCCACTGAAAAGGTCATCTGTGTTGCCGTCGCAACGATAGCGTGTTACAAAGACGATATTTCATATTCTATGATTATATTTAACACATATTTTGCGTTAATTATAGCAATATATATATATATATATCATATTCTAATGAATGATTGTAATTTATTTCACTTTCTATTGTAATGATTAGAACGCATTTCAGAATTAATTTTACGTTACAGGCTTTACGTTTCATGCCTACATTAGTAGTAAGCGTGTTTAACAATGAACCACTGTTGCCAAGGGAACTAGATTCAAACCTTAACCAACACTCTAAATATCTTCATGTTGGCCTTGAAAAATGTTTTGTAAGGTCTTCAAGCGAGTTTAATGCCAGTAAATAAACTTAAGAATCACCAACATTTAGGATGGCAAAGTAGTAACGTGCTCGTGTCTGGATCAAGGGTTTTATACTTACTACAACTCTCAGTTAATCCACCGTGAGCTCGTCGTCCTTCCGGAAGAACGTTAAGCCATCGGTCTCTAGCCTGTACCATTCCAGGTACCCGACAAACATTTTCTATTCTAAACAGACTTGAGTTGGGCAAAATTTAGGACTCCCAATGTAGAATCATTGAGTGGTATGACAGACGGTAAACGTTAGGCCCTTGCATATTCTCTAGTGATAGTACCATTGAAACCTAACCTAATGTTTAGAGTTCTCAACAGATTCAAGTAAAACGTAAACATCTCTTACTTTTTTACCTACAAAAAACTGACAGTAATATAGCATTACCAGGTTATATTTTCATTTTTTTTTTCCACTATAACGTATACCTATAACGTTTATAGGTAAACGATTAACATCAGCAGCAAAATCTACTTTCTGTTGACCTAATATGATGGAATATGACCTAAAAAAATAAAGGAAGAAACTTAAAGAAAATTAATCATGAGGAACGTCTTTAAAAAATGAGCTAATGTATACCTTCAATGATTTCATTATGACTATAATGGGAAATGTTTTCTTATAGTTGCTACTCCCTAAGCATAAGGCATACAATATCCTGGGGCAAATTGAGAGCGAAGTTTAAAAATGAAATATAGCTCCGTAGAGAAAGTCCCACTCGTGGACTTAATCGTCTGCAGAGCTTGATATAGCAATTCAACCTGTTCACTTCTCTTTCCAATTGCTTCAGAATTTCTTTTTTTTTTTTTTATTAAATCAGCAGTAGGTTGAGAAATCTTGATCTTTCATTTCAACATAATTTTTCATTTCATTTTCCCTGTAATCACTGGATAGAAAATGTGTTTTGATGCATAATCATGCAACAATTCCATAGAGTCGAAATTCTTAGCTTCATTTTAATTTGCTATTTTTAACACCATACTTGCATATCAATGATATGTATTATGCTTTGAGGACGTTAAAGCCTTCTCTGTGATCTATTAATCTCCAACCTAGTAACAGTTGATAGACTAATCTTATGATAAGTAAGATTATATTAATTAAGTTGATAATAGGGTGTTATCAGTAAAGAATGACAGGGTTTACCCATTAAGATCAACTATCTAAGGTATTACGAGTAAGGAATCATAAGAAAACTAAGAGCCAAATAACAAAAAGGCCAAACTTCTCTCTCTTACAACGCTTCACCAATGATGTAAAAGCACTTGTGTGAAGACGTAAAAAAAATTGTATATTTAAAGAGTTTGTAGAACTTTAATGATGTGGATTGTTAATGAAAATGTGTGAGTGCATCTGTTGTAGGTAAGAAGAACAGAAAGGACAGTGAATAGGATAGATACTTGTCTGGTAGCACACAAAGCTGAGTTAAGCCAAGACGTGCTAATAATTAGCATGTGGGTCAGGGCTCGTTACTAAGAGGTAGGGTCGGTGCTCCTGTGGCCCTCCCTTAAGACCCCCAAAACACCCTAATTACCCAACCATTAGGGCTACATTCAAATATTCCTACACGCCAACATTATCACTGCATTAGCACTTTACCCTCATAATCGCACAGTTTACAAATTAAAATTACTTTATAAATGTACATTAAACAAATTATCTATTTTGACCATTACTCTGTCATGAAACTAACTTCGAATGGATTATGAAGTGAATCGACAATAACTAAGTATTGAAATTTAGAACCAGCCAAGAACAGAATCGTCCTTAAGACTAGCGTGGGCGCCGGCTCCTATATGGTCACTATATCCTCACATTAAGACAGATTTCCATTCCTTTAACTCTAGTTATTTGTATTTTCTGTAATCTATATTTAAAACATCATTACTTTTAATAACCGTGATAATTATTAAAGTCTTACTAGTTCTCCATCTCACGTCAACAGAACACGTTGGTCCAACACATTTAAAGTGTTCGGCAACCCAATTAAAGTTCCGCAATTAAAAACTATTGCAAAGTCAATCTACCAACATCTAAACATTTTATGCAAGAGCTAAACTTTATCAGTAAAAGCAAATATAATTTGAAATTTTTAGTTATATGTGGCATCGCATGCATAATCCCCACCAATGGCCATGGAAAAAAAATCAATACGAAAAATAATGAATATTCAAACAGGCGAAGTTGTGCCACAATATTTGTTAAGAAAATCACGTCTATTCGTTGGCGGTAGTGAGGAGAAACCAATGAAGTTATGGCAATTTCATTACTATTATTAACAAAATTAAGTAATTCAGTAATTTCTCTACATAATGTTATAAATTGTTATACCTTATCATACTGACCAATAAATGAGATAAATCGTTAAATTCTAGTCAGATTATTGACTTATACTTCTAAACACAAATGATGTTGAATGACTTATGTCAAATAATTCCATGATGTTTTCAGTGATTTTCACTCTTATTTCAAACGTTATACAACCGTTATTTATGATAATGTTAATAAATACAACGAAATAAATAATTAATCAATTTCAAATATGTAACAGTGTTTATAACATTTAAAGAGTGTTTGAGAGATACTCAAATGTGTGCGTCTTCCGAGGCCCTGAAATTTAATGTCTTTCATTAAAAGGACAAACTTTTTGGTTTGAAAATGTTGGTTGTCCTGTGGTGAAATAATCTGATATACAACCGATATACTTCTTGATAAATCTTTTCTGTATCAACAGATACCCAAAGAGAAAATAAATACTCAAGGTTTTCAACGCTTTGGTTTCGACAATGTCTTCAAATTAAAAAAAGAAAATATACAAGGGCTAACACATAAAAGGGTATATAAACTTTATATAGACAACATGCACATGATACGCATATACACAACAACATTATTTAGTTGGGACTTGACTCTGACGAAGACCACTTATTACGATTCAAAGATCTTAGTGTTTTTTCACATTTCTTATTGTGGTTTGAACATATATATATAAATGATCAAACCACTATATGAAATGGGGAAAAAAGACTAAGATCTTTCAACCGTAACAAGCAGTCTTCGTCAGAGTCAAATCCCAACTGACCCAAATTCACTTTTTTCCCCCATTTCATATTGCTGTTTGACGATTGTTATTTCACGTATTTATGTAAAATCTATATTATGTGAAGTATGTGAAATCTTATGTGATATATATATATATACCCAACTGAAACTCTAGATGCACAAAACATCTGATGAGGGGTTCAGAAGAGTAGGAGGGAAGAATGGTATTTTAAAAGGGTGAAAATGCAGGAAAGGACTAATGTCCAGACAGGAATGTTTGGAGAAACAAAGGACTACAATAATAAAGAGTAAAAAGTAAGGCCTTTTGTTTACTTACTTATTTTTATTTTTGTTTATGTTTTTACTTTCTCTAATTGTCTTTATTATTATTCGTTATTATTTATTTTGCTTTTATTCCTTTATCTATCCTTGTTTTCCTTCCCTCCGTACGTAGGCTTCACTGTTTGAGTTCTTCTTCAAGACCACTGGCCAGTTGTTGTCTGCCTGTGGAGCGACTTGTATCTATCCTCCTGATTACCATGCCATCAAAATTGCAAGAAGGGGACACCTGAAGTTCAGCAAAGTCATGTCATGTATCAATTTACTTGTAAAGAAGGGGACTGATACCATCCTGATACATCGGCTGGACCAAAACAAAACTCTCAAGGCGTCTCACTATTCACCTGTCCACTGAATCACTAAAGGAGCACGTAAAGAAGGAACACCGATCGTCCCTCAAACTTAAGATGCTAGTAGATGGAACTTGGATTTCAAACTCTAATAGTGATCCACTACAGTTACAGTCCTTGGAAGCCATCTACATAAAAGAGGAATGCGTAGAGCTGAATTTGCAAGCCAGTGACATGGTTGTGATACCTACCTCCAGGAACATTGTTACTAAAAATAAACTAATAAGAAAGGAGTGACGGTTAACCTCCCGTACGCTAGGAGCGCTAGTCTGACATTAAGACGTTATTTCTATTAATTATTATCTCCACATGTTGCAAACTGCCTGCAATATATTTCTAGTCATATTTAATTTTCTCTTTACTGTTATTTTGTGTTGTTATTTATCTGATTTTACTTTCTTCAACCTGAATATGACCTACGAGGTCGAAAGGTAGGTACCACAAACACACAACGGTACCTCCAGAAACTGTGTGAACCGTTTGGAGTGTACCAAGTGTGATTCGTTCTACGTAGGCCAAGTATCCACCAAGCTTAGCCTCCATATGAACAATCACAGAGCTTCAGTCAACAACCACTTGCCATCTTCCCCATCGCCATACATACCAATAGCCATGGTCTCCCTTTAATGAGTGCTACAGATAGTCCACTACCTATTGGAACAAAAGCCATGCTCTCCTGTGAGAGATTATTTCGTAACACGAAATCTACCTTTTCACTTTTCAAAAATGTTATTACTGCAGTACTTATAGTCAAGATATTATAGGCATCAGTGGTGTGATATAAAAAAATAAGCGTGTATATTGCGGATCAATCACAATCTGTACAACATCCAGGAATGCAAGACTAATAAACATCTCCTTTTAGGCATTTATATTATGACTAAATAGGACGTTATACTCGTATATTATATACTCAAGAAGTTTAGTATTATAATTACTTATAGTAAAGTTGACTGTAGGCCACACCAGATTTTTTTTTTGTGTAGACGTGTTGTAGCCAAGGTAGATTCAACCGGAACTTGGTACCAAGGTCCACCTGAGAGCTCTTAAAATACTGTCGGTAACACGGTCGCGGAGAAGAGCATGCAGGATACCTTTGTGTGTTACGTTTACCCAACCGTTGGTGTTAGACCCATGGTGGCTGTGATTCCTCACCTGGGAATTGTAGACTCCCCAGGGAGTCGCAATATCTCCTCAGGAGGTTGCCTTTATAGCAACAAAGAGATTGACCCTCAACCCCTATCATCAGGTAAGTTCTATCAGTTGGCAGGTGCACTTGAGAACTGGTACTCACTTAGGTGAAGCCTAGGCCCGGATCAATAAAGACTACCTTTTAGGGGGACGACCGGCTCCTTATGGATACTATGGTATCCCCTAAACAGACAACTTAGTAGGAGTCGGCCACACTGTGGGTGGAGGCGCCAACGTGAAGTGTCCTCAGTATATGTACCAACGGTTTTTGGTTAATATCCTAAATTTTTCATTCAGAAGTTGGACCATTTTTTGCACTGCCCTTGGAAAGGAGTTATGTGACGAACCTGTACTTAAATAACCTTCAATAATGTAAAATTAGTTGTTCCAACTACAGATTTATAGTAAAAATTCCCGCTTTTACTTTCTCACGAGAAGAATACATGCTGAAAAAAATACTACTCGTTCAAAAAGCATTGTCTTATTAATAAACTTATATATGTGGAGACTATATCCATGATTCCCGAGCAAATACATCTTGTTTTTGTCTCCTTACTAGAAGGGAATACACCGTGACAAGGACGCTAACTATCCAAAATGCGTTGTTTTGTAAATAAACTTATTTTTGTGATATTTCCCATAATTTCCAAGTGTGGAGTAAATAATAAATCGTAACTAACCACTCAACTAGGGAATTAAGTATTCCGAATTAGAATCAATACAGTTATATGATATAGATTTTGCATATAACTCAGTCCTCCGAGTGAAGCTCAACGCTGAAAATTCTTTTTTTATCTTATTAAATTACTTTATAGCTGTTTTTTTTTAAATTTAGAAAGAATCAAATAACCTATTTGAAATTAGTAATCATGTATTTTTTGTCGAATAAAATATTTATTAATAGCATCACAATACTCTATGTAATTTAGAGTAATGTCTGATTGATCATTTGTATGTTAGATCTATTTCAGTAATAACCCTAGCGTTGATATGCCTCTTCGTCATCGGTTTGGGGCTAAAGCTGACTCTAGGTGTAGTCATCAAACCAATTTTGGTTAGATATAGCCGATGTGAGAGGACTCCTTTGATGAACTTCCAAGTGCTATTAATAGGCAGTTAGAATGAATTAGAAGGTGCGTGGACGGTGGTGGACAGATGACGTCACGCGTGACGTCACGCGGGTGGGGGCGTGGCCGGCCATGCTGATAGATTCCCATGCCTTCCCCCACCACTGCTACTCCAATCAATTTCCTATCCCCTTCTCAAGCTCAGCCCTGCGTCTTCCGTCCTACTAAAAAGACTCAGTCTTGATGCACCAAACCTAGTCAAAAACTAACTATTACAATACATTTCAAATGCCTAGTCCATTTGAACCTCATTTAATTTTATATTGGCTAAAATTGTTCAACTCAAAATATTTGGTAGACAGTGATAATCAATAAAACATATTATGAAAATTACGCGAGAAAAATCTTAACATAATCTTAGCCATAATTTTAAATATAATCCTCAGAAACATTGTTTATTATTTTTATATACAACAAATTTATCTTCTCTTAATCTTGCAATATATTCTGAATGAAAGTTCCAGTCAAACTTTCCTAGTAAAATAATAATTTTAGTAGCAATTTTAGAAGAAATTGAAATAACTGGTCCAAAATTACAACCAATAAATAAACAACCTTATGATAGGTTCATGTATTTTGATTGTCATTATTTTGACATAAAATAATTTTATTGAAGCGCTATTGCTCAAAAGATGGGGAGCAAATAGATAATCAAGAAAGGTAAAACTTAAAACTTACTTCCTAGTCAATAAAGGAAAAGGAAAACAATAAAAAATTCCACTGTGTGTATAATAAACATAAACCTAAAATCAGTCATTGAAAGAATCAAATCACTTTTGAACTGATTTTAAATTAGAGTTATTTTTGACTACGCACATGCCCTTTATGCATATTTCTGTTTGTTTTACAGTTGATATTTCAGAATTATTCATCCAAATATATATTTTATGATATACCGTCCAGTATGGCAGGCCAGAGTTCTTCACCAGATTGAAATGTAGGTTTGACCGAACTGATCTGACACATTAGTAGGCCTAATAAAAGTTAAAAATAATAAATACTTTTAAAAAACCATTTGATTTTCCGACTTTCATTTTACTGTTTTCAGTTTTAAAAATTGAATCAGCTATTAATAGAAAAAAATGCTTTCTATTAGTGTCAACACACTGTTGGAGACGTTTACGAAAATTATTGATAACTGTATGGATCATTTCTTGTGGAATGACAGCTATTTGTAAACGAATTGACGTTTCAACTCCTTAATAGATCGAGGATGATGAGTGAATACTTTTGATTTTAAATAACCCCACAAGAAGAAATAACACGGGTTCAAATCAGGAGATCTCCCGCAAAATCTCAAATCACACGGCATGCAAAATCTCTTGATTTCAACTCGTGTGATTTTTTCATGTAGGGATATATAATTCCTCCTTTTATCGAGGAGTCAAAACGTTTAGAAGTAGCAGTCATTCCACAAGAAATGATCCATAGAGTTATCAATGATTTTCATAAACGTCTCCCGCAGTCACGGAAAGCATTTACCAGATCCTGAAACTGAATGAAATAAAATGAAATTCAAAAAATCAAATGGCTTTTTTAAAAGTATTTATTATTTTACTAAGCCTATGAATGTGTCAGATCAGTTTGGTCACCCCGTTATAATAAATGATAATTACAACTTTTTTGAAAATATACTGGTATACATCTTTTGTCATCATTTCTTTGTAAAGTATATGAACTAAATTTCAGAAAAATCAGTACTTGTTAAAAATAACTTATCATTAATCTTTAAAAGCATGCTTATGAATTCCAGGTTATGTGAATCAGTAAAACATATTATTAATCCTGTATGCGGCTCACTCTTAAATAAAATAGGAAACAACAAATCAGTCAAACTTTCCATCCGTTGAACATCAGCAGAGTTATTCAATAGGCATTATCATTATAATGTTATTATCAATGTTATTGTCCTGCAATAGGCACTACCAAAATAACCAAACTAAGCTAATCATTTCTGGAAACTAAGGCAATCATTTTACAGTTATCGGAAAAATGATTTCATTTAAACATTTTGAATACGTTTAAATATAGGTATTGGAAATACAGATACAGATAGTGTAAAAAGAATCTTTCCAATAAAAACTCCAACATCACTAATGCGCCAAAGTGAAATAGAATGTCAAAATGGAAAAAAATATTAATTACTAATGTTTGTTTCACTGATAATTTGATTTAGGATTAGAGACCTTACGTGGTGTCAGAAAACAGAAATAATTCGAACAAAAGTTGTAGAAAATGAATGAAGAAGTACCAGTTAACAACAACATCCATTTAACACCAGCAATAGCCATTCAAACACCAACAACCAACCCACCAACCAAAAATACAACCAATGAGACCTCGCTGCATAGTGGGGCCAATGCCCAGCGCCAGTATTTGTGTTTCCTGAGGGAGTGCGAGCCCTAATCCTTTCCTGGCAGGCCGGCAGCGGTTTCATCATGCCGTGACCAGTCTCAACAAGGTAGCAGTGGCAGTCTTATGGCTTTTTTCAGGACCGTACCGGGAAAACTCGAAGTGGACAAGTTGACATCGCACTGCAACTGTTCATTTTCTGAGGGAGTACAAGCCCTTATACTATTTGATGTGTCAGCGGAGATGACTCCATGGAAGAGAAGAACCGCTGTACGTGACTTCGATAAGAGCTAGAAGCCTTCAACTTGAAAAAAGAGTCAAGCTTATTTGGTCCCGCATCAACCAATCAGATATATATATATATATATATATATATATATATATATATATATACTGGCAGTAGATCTTCTCTCAAGTATATTTTATTAAAAATGATACCAGTTCCTGCATTCACCACTTTTTTATTCACAGATTCTAGTCTCCTGGCTATTTTACTTATTCGAAATGTCATTGGTGATCCCAATTTATAGCTTAACTCCTAAAATAAGGAATGTAGCCAGGAGGCTAGAATCTGCAAATAAAAAAGTCCTGAAGGTAGAAGCTGCGATCATTTCCAATTATATATATTAATATATATCAATAAATAAACACGTGATGCAATCAATGAAGCTTAAACCACAATGGAAAAAAGGAAAACAATAGAAATAAATGCTCTGAGGCCTTTTAATTTATGTCATCAGAGAGAAAATAAACTAAAAACTGACGAGGTAATATAAAAGTAATGGAGAAGGTAGGTAACAAAACAGCTGGAAACTCAATATTGCAATATACCTTGATAAGAAGAAATACCCTATAAAATTAAACAAAAGTTATCTTCCATTACTTTTATGTTAGCTTCTCCGTATTTACTCTGTTTGCTCTCTGATCATGCATTGAAAGGTCTCAGAGCATTTATTTCTATTGTTTTACTTTTTCCATTGTCGTTTAAACTTTATATACATATATATATTGATAAAAGTATCGACCATGGACTAGAAACAAAACTACAGTTTATAGGGACTCGGTCAGTTCTTCTGGTTCCTTCCGGGACCTGAAGAACTTACCGAGTCCCGATAAACTTTAGTTTTGTATATATGTATATATAGAGTCGCCACTCTGCCTTCCTGCGGGAGACTTCGCCTCCTGATGACGACGATGGTCGAAATATAGAAGTGAGTTATTGCTGTGTCTATCTGTGCGCTATCACACACAGTGATTTTTTTAATTGTTTTTTTTTTAAATTCCATTGGACCGTTGCATTTAATTGTTATATATATATATATAGGTAACTACAATAACTAATGTAACTATAATATAGTCTTTCACTACTTAATATTAGCAAATGATATGTTTCTATAAGAAAATTAATATGTATTTAAAAACATATATTTATGTGTTTATATATATTGATCTGTATATTTTTTATCAGCTATTTAAATCATTTATTCCTCATAACTTTTACTCTTTTAGATGTATACATAATCTAAATATGAATCTACAAAAAACATTAATGATACCACAGTAGATTATTGGTAGCCTACCGACCGTTTATTTAGTGCTAAAAAAAGTACCAAAAACACTACCTTATATATATAAACACAATATTCCATGGCATATAGCTAATTTATTTTAATCAGGTACTTCATTAAAACAATTGTTTTAGTAATTGAGACTCATAGTCCACAAACTGAATTCTAGTTAGCTATTTCTATTGCTCAAAATAACTTATAGGAATACAAACAGACAATTGATTTCTATTTATATATTCATGCATTTCGTCATTACCACAGAGGTTAGTATTATTAGTATTAAACATATAATATACCGTCTTACCTCGTACACTGCTGATGTAGCTCTCGGACCGGTTTCGGGTGTCACCCACCTTCAACTCTATTCTAAATACTGTCTATTTTTATAGACTTCTATTTTAAATTCTATTAGAAGTTATCTTAAAAAGCAGTTTCCACATTAAAAAACTATTATTTTATATTAGGTGATTGCATATAAGAATCATTGTTTCCTAAAACAAGTAATTGCACAAGTACTCATTATCACAATACTGCACATTTAGTTAGCTTCATTATAACTAATTCCTCAAAATGTCTACATTTTTAATAGAAATCGCTCAAAATGCCTTCATTCATAAATGATCTTAGTTAAACCCATTTCTTTCACAGCAGTCCTACTCGACACGACTTGACTTATTAGAGATTCCTTAATATGACCGTCATTATAACAAGCTTGTTCGAAATGCTTTATTCTAAGTCTCAGTTAAACCCATTTCGGTTCACACATCCTACTCAACGACTTGACTTATTAGTTCTTAATATACGTCACTTATAACAAGCGTTGTTCGAAGACTTTATTTATAAATGATCTTAGTTAAAATTATCTTACAAGCAGTTCCTACATCGAAACTACTTGTTTATATTAGGGATTCTTAAATGATTTCCTATAACAACGTATGTTAAATCTTCATTCATAAATGATTTAGTAACCATTTTTACTCAATCTACTGACACGATTATATTAGAGATTCCTAAAATGACTACATTATAACAAGATTGTCGAAATGCTTTCATTCATAAATGATCTTAGTTAAACCCATTTCTTTCACAGCAGTCCTACTCGACACGACTTGACTTATTAGAGATTCCTTAATATGACGTCACTTATAACAAGCGTTGTTCGAAATGCTTTCATTCATTTAAATCCAGCATAAAACTACTTCATTCATAACAGTCTGTTATTTACCAGAAATGATATCCTTTTTAATATAGATTAGCTCAATCTAACTTCATTTATTATAGTCGTTACCCAAAATTACTTTATTACAATAGATATCACTTATAATGACTTCACATACAAAGGAACTGCTGAAATTTAACCTGTAATAATCATGGTTAAAATGTTTTCGAGGATAATTGGACAACAATAAATAGTTTCATTAATAACTTGCACTACTCAATATGACAATACCTATATATAATAGGAAAAAAATATAATAGAAATAATAAAGAATATAAATATATATATATAAAAAGATTTCACATAAACACGTGAAACAACAATCAATGATCAAACCACAATAAGAAATGGGAAAACCAGACTAAGATCTTTCAACCGTAACAAGCGGTCTTCGTCAGAGTCAAAAACCCAACTGTTGGGTTTTTGACTCTGACGAAGACCGCTTGTTACGGTTGAAAGATCTTAGTCTGGTTTTCCCATTTCTTATTGTGGTTTGATCATTGATTGTCAGTTGGGTTTTTGACTCTGACGAAGACCGCTTGTTACGGTTGAAAGATCTTAGTCTGGTTTTCCCATTTCTTATTGTGGTTTGATCATAAATTATATATATATATATATATATATATATATATATATTATATATATATGCTGTATATATAATATAAATAATCTTATGTAATATAATAAAAGAGGTAATGCTGAGAATTTGCACTTGTAATAGCCACGGTGGAAATGATTTATGATAGAGGAGTGGCCTAAAACTTTTTTTATAATGTCATTGTTCGAACTGACTTCATTTAAAATAAACATTGCTAGAAACAAATTCTAACAGATATTGTTTAAAATCACTTCATTTATAATAGACTTCATCGTAACTTCACTTATTATAGGCATTGTTCAAACTTGTTTAATTTATGGTATACATAATCAGGTGCACTAAAATATTTATAATTTTGAATTCATTATTATTGCTGTATTATATATATAACAGATTCAATAATATATCGACCGTTTGATAGAATAGGTGTGTTCTTTAATCGGGGTTCGGTCAATTTTCCAGGATAAAAAAATCAAACTCTCTGTTGCCAACGTTTCGGTTTTATTTAAATCCTTTTTCATAGGCCTACAAACAAAGGATAATAAGAAATCACATATCAACATCAAACATATACACAATATGAAAATGGATTGTTACAACTCATGAATATTACAAGCAGAAATATTTCAGAGATACATAAAACAATATTACTTACAGAAGTAAGAATTTTTTAACTAAGAAAATGAAATTTACATTATTTAAAGGAACAACAATGTTAGCCGGACAAAACCTTCGACTAGACTAATAAGATAACATTACAAATAACCTCAACACTGTTCACTCAAGGGAACTAAATAAATCAAATTTCACTAAACCTCAGCACAACACTCCAGAATAAATATTACTTAAATTAGTAATATCATTTCTATGATTAATCGAACTTAGATCCTTTTTAATATATAACATCTCAAGTGTCTTCCTTCTTTGCTCATCTTTTTCTTTTTCTATTATAGTTGTATCTTCAAAATCGAACGTGTGACCTTCGTTTATTGCATGCCCAGCTAAGGCTGTTGCGTTACTTTTATTTGTTCTTATGGAATAATTATGTTGGTACAACCTTTCTTTGAGAAAACGACTAGTTTCACCATAGTAACACTTGTCACAGTCTTTACATTTGATGGCATAAATGAGGTTACTTTGTAACTCCTTCGGTATTTTTTCTTTCAAATTTGAAAATAAAGATTTATTTTTTCTTTTATTATAAAATGCCAGTGTAACTTCAGGTACGTTTCGTTTGAACACTTTTCTAATTGATTGTGATAAGCCCTCAACATAAGGAAATTTGAAATACTTCCTATTTATAACTTCCAGTTCAGTATGATCTTCATTTGAATGTGCTGGTTGCTGTCTTAAATATCTTAACCAATATCGTTCAACTAAGTTCTTCGGATAACAATTTTTCTGTAACAATAATTTCACCCTTTTCTTATTTTCATTTAGAAAACATGGACTACTTATTTCAATAACTTTTTTAACCAAATTTTGGACGCAATTTAATTTTTGGTTTATAGCATGAGAAGAATGGTAGTTCAGGATTCTTGCAGCACTGGTAGGTTTTTTTTTTTTAGCACTGGTAGAGAGTTTGATTTTTTTATCCTGGAAAATTGACCGAACCCCGATTAAAGAACACACCTACTGTATTATATATAGTTAGGTGAAATGTAGCAGTGATCTGGTTTGAAGAATTAGAGAATATAAATAATATCACTTAGTAGGTATATCACTTAATATACCTACTCTAAATACACTTGTGTTAGGCAAAATTTAATAATCCTAATGTAGAATCAATCTTGTTCGTGTGGTATCACAAACGGCCAAATTTCGGCCTATGTGTATTCCCTTGTGAGGCTGCCACTGCAACCAAACCTAAGTGGCATCTACAGAAAAGAGTGGGATTCTAGTGATTTTCTAACTCAATAAATATCTGATTTTATTTATTGAACTGTATTGGAATATTTGTTTGAGACAAAATTTAAACAAGTGTTGAAATGGAGCAACTTGTGCTGTTGACGGTCAGAGCAATTAATTAATTCCGTCAGTAGATACTGCAGTGCAGCCTCATAACTTGCTCTGAAGCAGACGTGCATACGGAATCGAGGCGAGCCCAATCGATGTCAGTAGAAGCACCTTCCTCGCCTTTAGCTAAGCCCTCTCCAAATATCATTGGAATCCAAACAGTACTCTCTGATAATAACTTATTACAATTAACTAGAATTCTTTATTCCCTTTAATGTAATTCAGATTTTTCCTTTGAAATGTCGAACTCCATTCAGGAATAGCAATGTTTATAGTTAACATATATTCCTCACTAAAGCAAAATTACAACTATTCAAATACAGCTGTATATATATAGCTATATATAAACTAGAATTTAAAAAAGAACACATAGAAAGGAAACCACTGAACTCACTACTATATTTCGATGTCCTCGTCTTCAGGAAAACAAGTGAATTGCTCCAAAGGCTGATAACTGAGTCGTTATCAGCCTTTGGAGCGATTCACTTCTTTTCCTGAAGACGAGGACATCGAAATATAGTAGTGAGTTCAGTGGTTTCCTTTCTATGTGTTCTTTTTTAAATTCTAGTTTATTCAGTTCGAAGAATCGTTTCTCTAATTATAGCTCTATATATATATATATATTGAACATTCATATATATATATATATATATATATATATATATCCTATATATATATCTGAAGACGGCAGATCTCGAATGATCGAGATTCGTGAGTGTTAGTCCTCTTTCTTGTGTTCTCTAGCTGTGACTTTAATTATATATATATATATATATATATATATATATATATATATATATATATAAAACTACATTGACATAAAGAACGCACAGAAAAGAAACAGAAACTCACTACTATATTTCGATGGCCTCGTCATCAGGAGGATATGAACGAGTCAGAGTTTGAACACACACAGAAAATGAACAAGAGAGTTAGGAATTCAAAACGATTATGAACCAATGGTTTAACAAACTCTATAAAAATCTATAAGAATTTATTATCTGTATTACTAATTCTTCAGGGCTCTTTTGAATTTATTTCAGAGATGAAGATGGGAAAGGGAGCTCAAAGAAGCAGTTGGACCAATTGACATGCAGTTTCTGAAGACAAAAGCAGATGGGTCGGAAATACTAGAGTTTGGAGATGCCTAGGTACTACTTTCACAAATGCGGTTTTTTTTATTTGCACATGTGCACATAGTTAATTATTTCATAAGAATGAGATGCAATTATTTTATTCTTTAATTTTATTTTATTATTTGTGAATAAAAGACTATTATTATTAAATTCGTAATTAACCAGCAGACTACGCCAGATTAGCGACAACCACAGTAGCAACGTGCTCACCTCTTGACTGATAGATCTGGGGTTCAATACCCACTGTGGTACTGAATTTATTCCCGTGGGAAATGAATAAATCTTAGCAAGTTGTCCTCTTGAGTCGTCGGTCTCGAGCCTGCGCGATGCCAGGTACTCTTTAATGATCCCTACTCTAAATACACTTGAGTAACGAAAAATTTAGTACTCCCAATGTAGAATCAGTCTTCTTTGTGTGGACAAGGTTCAGCCTATATGTGTTTCCTTGTGGGACTGCCATTTCAACCTAACCTAACATACGATTCTAACAAATACCCTAGAATGAAACTTATTTGATAGATCTTAAACTATGAAGTCTTAAGACTGATTAAGATGGTACCGGTCAGAAAAGTGAGAATCAAATTATACTTAGGCAGGATAACGTTTAGCAAATAATCAAGTGATTAACGATTTTACAATGGTCAGATCCCATGACAAAGAAGCATTCAATAATCACGCTATATATTATATTATCTGAAGCAATGCAATTAAAGATTATTTTTTCCCTTTAAAAATACATGTTTACATTATTTTTGTGCTTTTATAGATATACTGATCACAAATAATTAGATTTAAACGGATTGAGATGCTTTTTTTTTTAAATTCTTTATTGAAACATGCTCTACACAATTTACATTATTTTTGTGCTTTTATAGATATACTGATCACAAATAATTAGATTTAAACGGATTGAGATGATTTTTTTTTTTAAATTCTTTATTGAAACATGCTCTACACAAGGTAATTTAAGATGCTCAAGTGCTTTAACTCCACAAGTCAAAGAAATTCGCTTGTTTTGAAACGTTGAAAGGTAGATTATGCTTCTTCAAGCCAAGAAAGGGTACTAAACAGAACTCGCTATTCTGGTGATTCTACATTTGTATTATGTATTTGAATAATATGAATAATAAATATCGAAATTTGACGAACTTGTTATATTAAAGGTAATATGCCATTAAAACTGACAACTACTTTCCCATCTGTACTAACATACCAAGTAATTCTAGAACAATGTTCCATTTTTGAAATAATTGACAAAGTGGAGATGTCCACATAAAAAAAATATATACTAGGAGTGTTATAATATTCCATATAGTTCTATAGACTATTCACTCAACAGTTACATTAAAATAAATATAAATTAATAATTATCAAACTGTTTAATAATATTTCTAATGTAACAAAGTTGAAGTTCACTCAATCGGATTTCTTGTTAAACTTTTAGTATAAATGACACTTGACTTAGTCATTTTTGAAATGACATCTTAAAATATGAACTACTCTTATTGATAATGGTTATTGACTATTGCTTTGAGTTTAAAGATTTGCGTTTAATAAATTACTTACAATAAACAGTTAAGATTTGAAAAAGGTTATAAAAAATAAATATAAGCAACTACCAGAAGAACTTTATGATTACTTTTTTCTAGCATTATGTTACTTGTAATAACTCCAAATTCATGATTTTTTTTATAGAATACTCACATAGAGAATATTTAACGTATGTTTGTGAATTCCAAGTATCTAGTATAACCAGAGAGTAGGTAGTTTGTATTTGTTTTGACGACGTAGGAGACGATTAAATAACTTTCTAAAAATACAACATTAGCTAAAAACAAGTGAATGAACTTCCAAACAAAGAATTATATATCTGAAAATTGTTATTAACATGTGTCAGATAAGTTTAATTGCAATATTTCAATAGAATATTGCTCTCAGAAAATATTATTTTCGGACGTTTATAACCATTGAAATAATTTCAGAATTTCAAGACAACAAGAATTGGGTTCTTGACCTCAAAATTGTCAAGAAGTGAAAAATCAATACAATCAATATATTGTATTTTGATATTGAATTTTTGATATTCTATTGTACAACATATACAAAATCAATCACCAAATTTTTTTTGTACTAAAAAGTTAAAATAAGAATTAAGGAAATTTAGTTTATTATTATCATTAATTCATTTAATGTTATTGTTCAAAAAATTAGAAAAACAAGTGACATTATCTTCAAAATGACATAATTCTCTACTTTGAATTTTAATCAATTTATCCGTGGGAAATTATATAAGATAAGAATAGATATAAGTGTATGATAGTTCTTAAGATTTATTGATATGCGTTTATTAGTACATTTCTAAAATTGATATTGTGAAGCAGGAATCTGAAAGAGGATCATAAGAATATGATGGTAGTAGAGTTTTATTCATATGCGTCTAATGGGAAAAGATTGAGGATAAAACATTAAATGATAGTACTTAAGACTTATTGATATGCGTTTAATGGGAGTGGATAGCGAGGGACGCAGAGGTAGGTTTGTGACAGACCTATGCCGGGCAGTATGTCGGGCGACCCAGCGCGGCCGACACTGGGGCGAGGACGAGGGCTGCCTATCGACCAGTCTAACCCACTTCATATCTGCCCGCACACCAGCACACACCTTCTTTCACACACAACAGCACTGCTTTCAAATAAGCACAGTTACCTGCTGGCTCAATTATATAGAAACGTAGGAGATTTTTTTTTCAATGTATCATAATTGACACAGAGATACAAATGAGTCTCTGTTTATAAAGTTTACATGCCAAGTACCATTACTAGTTTGTTTATAAATATTGCAGTCCGTTTTTAAATTACTTTTTTGAAAATTTCTAAACATTAATTCTACCAATCCAGAGTGTTTGAATACTGCCTTGGAATGCATTTTTCTATTGAGTGATTTAAATTTATGTAGTATATATATTCACATAATTATATATATATAAAGATTTCACATATACACGTGAAATAACAATCAATGATCAAACCACAATAAGAAATGGGGAAAAAAAACTAAGATCTTTCAACCGTGGATTCCAACAACAATTGTAGTCTGAATAACACGTGACACAATGAAAAAAATTGCTATTATAGTATATTTACTGATAAATACTAGTAATAAAAACATTACACAGATGCAAAATATCTACATAATATTTCTTTTTATTCAAGTTGTGAATCACAGCATAGTGAGTTAAGGCAGTATAAAAAAAATAGTAA
Organism: Hermatobates lingyangjiaoensis; assembly: GCA_026182355.1. NCBI lineage: Eukaryota > Metazoa > Arthropoda > Insecta > Hemiptera > Hermatobatidae > Hermatobates > Hermatobates lingyangjiaoensis. The sequence continues at coordinate 8,031,898 of JAPFBL010000138.1, forward strand.
ATTTCAATTACATTCTCTTTGAGGTTAGTATTTTACATTGAATATAACATTGGAATGCCGCTTAAAGATTGAATCTTACTAAATGATGGTAACACAATACCGTTGTAATATAGTGTGATATACTATACCACCTTACCAGTGTAATTTACTATACTATAACAACTAGACAGTAACACTCACACAGTACTGACTCCAGATGTCTCAAGGTGATGCATCATTAAATAACACAAAGTTTCCACTCCATTTAGACATACTTATGTCATGTTGACATTTAAGCTATGACGTAAAATGACTCTATGTTTTCGACAATGTAGTTCTTCTATGGCCGTGACTAACTCTAAAACACGACCTTGCCACGTTATATGTATGAAATGTTTACCAATTCACAGAGATAACAAATTTCCTTCGATATCCTTGCTTCATCTTTCCATTCATCTCAGACAACTCTACATGGAGATACTATTATTCTACTGAGTTCAATAAACTATGATATAAGTGAAAAGAAAAGTTTTTAAACAAAAGTTATATATATATATATACAAAACTAAAGTTTATCGGGACTCGGTCAGATCTTCAGGTTCAAATTACACTCCCATTGCCAACGTTTCGGTCTTTATTTAAAACCTTTTTCATAGGCCTACAAAAACAGAGGAAATAACACAATCATTCAAAAATCAAACATACATAAAAGTGCAATTAGTTATAATTAAGAAATTACAATGGAAATTTTGAACATAGGTTAGTGAGAAAACTTACAGAAGTATAAATTTTGAAACAGAAAAACTAAGTTTCTTAATTGTAACTAATTGCACTTTTATGTATGTTTAATTTTTGAATGATTGTGGTATTTCTTATATTTCCTCTGTTTTTGTAGGCCAATGAAAAATGTTTTAAATAAATATAGAAACGTTGGCAATGAGAGTTTAATTTGAACCTGAAGAAATGACCAATCCTGATAAATATTAGTTTTGTTTCTATTCCACGGTTAATACTTTTATCAATATATATATATACTTCTTCGTTGGAAATACGATCCGAAACGGACAAATATAGCTCAATGTAGAAAAAAACATAAGAGAAATCAAAAGTCCACACCTACAGTCTCTAATTTTCGGTTTTAGCAGTCTTCAGGAGAGAAAAGAGAGGGAAACCAAGCGCACAGGTTTCCCTCTCTTATCTTTCCTGAAGACGGCTGAAACCGAAAATTACAGTCCATATGTGTGTGCTTTTCTTTGTATGTTTATAAGGATTTTCTTTTTCTACATTGATATATATATATATATATATATATATATATATATATGAATGGGAAAACAAGACTAAGATCTTTCAACCGTAACAAGCGGTCTTCGTCAGAGTCAAAAACCCAACTCAAATTTTAATCATTGATTGTTGTTTCACGTGTTATGTGAAATCTTTATATATATATATATATATATATATATATATGATCAAACCACATTATGAAATGGGAAAAAAAGACTAAGATCATTCAACCACAACAAGCTGTCTTCGTCAGAGTCACAACATAACATGATTAAATAATAATAATGAAGATGATAAGAATAAAGTATAACTTAAAACGAAAGGTATATAAATAATAATTTAAGAAAAAGAATATAATAATAATAAATACATTAAAACAGAGAAATAAAAAATATAAGAAACCATATATACTCGTACATTAAAAAAATAATAACATTGAAAACTAAGATAAACAAATAAAAATATATAGAAAAAAAAAACAGAAAAAAATATGAAATAAGATAAATTATATCTCTAACCGTTTGAAACAGCCATACCATTTTAAATTTACACCTAAAACTAAACTACCAAGTCCAAACATAAAAGGATAGAGCGGTTTCCAATGGTTAGATATTTGATTTATTTTATTTTATTTTATTTTTATATTTTTTCACTCTATTATTTTTTTTTATTTGTTTATATTTTTTCCATTTTTATATTTATTTTGTTGTATATATGTTTTCTATTGTTTTATATTGATAGTATATATTTTTTCCTTTACTGTAAGTAAAGTATAGTGATTGTGAAAAAATTCAATTACCAGATTTTGAGGGAATTATGTTTTGAGGTCCCAGAAGTCGTTTTATGAAGTGTTTTCGATGACATATGTACATGTGTGTGGGTGGGTAGGTATCCAAAGATTGTGGACTCGCTACGGTCCAGGATTATTGAGGGATCAAATTAATATTAACAGAAAAATAGGACTCATATGGTAGTGTACATGAACCCTATTGTTTGGCAGCAATTATCCATGATGGGAAAATCACTTTTATTGACTAAAACTTGTTTTAAGACTATATATTATTATATTAAACTGTATTTAACCTTACAAATACAATAAACCAAAAATATATTCAGATTTTTAAAACAACAGGAAATAAACATTTTTCAATAAAATGTAAACATTTTGACCTATAATTTAATCTGAATGATTGTGAGAGCAATACCAAACATACTGTTTAATAGATAAAAACGAATGAATACCTAGAAACAGAACATTCTAAGAAAAATGAGACGAGAAGATTTTTTTCAAATTTACGTTCAACAAAGCAGTGAATTTTTCACCAAGGCGTTACAATAATTTTTTGGCTTTCAGAAAATGTTTTTTGACACTAAACTGGTCATTCAGAAACCATGCAATTTTACCCAAAAATGAAACAAAAAATAACACTTTATACAAAAAAATTCACGTTATTTCAATTACGGAAAAGATCAATAACGCCATAAAAACTGATTGTTTATACTAAACTAACGGACCCACCTGCTATGCTTGTCGAATTTATTCATATTTATTAACATTGTTTACATTCACTAAGAATTCTTTGAGTCAATCCACTAAAATGAAATTGATGTTTGTAAAAGAAAAATTTAAATAACATTTGACTTATATGGGATATAAGAGGAATAATATATTTACTTGTAAAAAATCACCGCCAATGAACATTAATTTCTATTGTTTTCCATGGTATGATGGATTTGTCTCACAAAATGCTCTAATCAATCTATATATTGCACCCTTGAAGAAAACTTAATATCAGATAAAAATTTTTTGTATTTATGAATCATAGTATGTTTGGATAATATTGGAGTGTGAGGAATGCACCCTTCCTCAAGAAATAGGAGTTATGTTTGTTGACAAATATCCAGTTTTTTCACTATTTTATTCTAATTGTTTAAATCTATTAATCTTAAAAATTTCATGGTTCCAGCTATAGAAGTTTTCAGTTATTCTGAATAGCTGGTGTTGACATTGAATTAAGTTTGTAAAACTGGCTAATTGCTAATATATATATTCTCCTAACATACAATCTCCGCAACCTTATAACAGAGTACAGCAGGCAGGAAAAAGATAACACTCGTCAGAGTAAATTGCTATATATATGAATTTTGAGTAATAGAAAGATGAGTGATTTTTAATAAAAACTAGTCGATCTACCCGGCTTTGTCTGGGAAAAAAATTAATTCCAACTCTAATAATAAATTACATATAACGACAAAAATTTAATTAGTTTATAGTTCCGTTACACTTAAGTTTTTTTCAGATAAAGGAAATCAATACAGATTTTATAATATAAATTACGAAAAAAGTTATAATCTAATATTGATTATAAATTACACACATTGTTTCATGCAATTGTTGGTTTATAGATTAGATTAAACAAATAATTAAAGAATATTATTTTTTGAACATACAACAAGAAATGTTGAAAGAAGTCTTAGTTGTAATTATCTGTTAAATATGATGACACGTATTTTAAGCCCACAAATCATTCAATTAGGAGCCAGTTAGTTGATGAGGCTAAACCTTATCAGATTTCATGCAATAAATCCAAGTTGAATACTTCAAACAGTTTTATTTGTTTAATTATAATTATATCAGTAAACAGAATTGTTTCTTGAAAGTTTTAATAACAATATTTTGATGAAATTTTATTTCTTTATGAAGAAGCATTGTGTTGAAAAAAGTTTCAATTGAGTGCTAAATGTTAAATTCTACCTACATTTTTCATTATGTTAAAAACTGTGTTTACACATACAGAGATTAAATTTTATATATGTACATTTCGATTTGGTTATTTTTTCATGCTACACAATTTCCCTTATCTGTTTTACTGTTTCAGAAATAGATCTGATAATAAACACCTTCTAGTAGTTATCATCCATATACAATAACTTATCTGTTTGCTTATATGGAATAGGGCCGGATACTAAATACTAATAATTCAGTAATAATTAAATATTTTAAACAACAGATTTTCTTCAGATAACATTACAAGTAACATTACTTGTAATGTTATCTTATTTGTCTAGTCCAAGGTTTTGTCCGGTTAACATTGTTGTTCCTTTAAATAATGTAAATTTCATTTTCTTAGTTACAAAATTCTTACTTCTGTAAGTAATATTATTTTATGTATCTCTGAAATACTTCTGCTTGTAATATTCATAAGCTGTAACAATCCATTTTCATATTGTGTATTTGTTTGATGTTGATATGCGATTTCTTAGTATCCTTTATTTGTAGGCCTATGAAAAAGGTTTTAAATAAAACCGAAACGTCGGTAACGAGAGTTTGATTTTTATCCTAGAAAATTGATCAAATCCCGATTAGAGAACACATCTATTCTATCAAACTGTCGATATACGAGTAATATTGAATCTGATATATATATATAACAGATTCAATAATATATCGACCATTTGATAGAATAGGTGTGTTCTCTAATCGGGGTTTGGTCAATTTTCCAGGATAAAAAATCAAACTCTCGTTGCCAACGTTTCGGTTTTATTTAGAACCTTTTTCATAAGCAGAAGTAAGCATTTTTTAACTATGAAAATGAAGTTTACATTATTTAAAGGAACAAAAATGTTAATCGGACAAAACCTTCGACTAGACTGTCGTAATATATATATATATATATATATATATATATATATATATATACGATTTAAATTCAACCTTTGTAGGAATCGTTTTGCTTAACTCTAATCAAAATTCATTATTCTCTTAATAACCAAGTCTAACAGTGTAGTGAACCAGAGATACTAGATTTCAATGACATGTCCACAAGGACCGCTACCCCATCCAAATCAACCACTCGAGAAGCCAGCGAGTTGTTTGTTCCTTGTAACACCAAATGCAAATATTTTTTCATTGAACATGACCAGACAAAGTTATGCTAAAACAATCTAAAAAAACACTCACAAATAAAACATTGTTGAAATAAACAAAAACAATTTCTCGGGCTATACTGCTTTTCTTTTATTAATTTTAACATATATTTTTTTTATATTTTGTACTGTTTATAGTTCCTCATTTCCTTATTATTTAATTTCACTGTGCCATATTAATTATGTTATTCTTCAGTTCTTCACTTTCCTGTTTATTTCTCTTATTTCCTTTGAACCAGACACGTGTGTGACAACCCTGTTGGTCTCCAACCGTCGCTTCGCAAGTGCGCTTAGTGTCCCTATATCTTCTCTCCTAATGACAGTTAAACGGAAAATTAGAGACTATAAGTCTGTTTTTCTATTTACTGTGTTCCTGTAATTAACATTAAACTTTATATATATATAATAATTCAAAACATGAAACAGTCTGTTAGGGCAACATATTAAATAATTACAAAAAATGACACGTGGAAATAACAGACAACTCAATTTAATATTTAGATCTCGTCGTCATCATGAGAAAGAAAAGGAGAAGATGAGTTCTGCTTGCCTGGCAAACAGTAAAAAACCACGCAGCGCGTACGATTTACCTATAAGTAGTATTACCCAATTACTTATCTTACATGGAGTTGGCAACACTACACACGAGTATCACTAAGCCGTTATGATAGTTCCCAGCCAAGCTGAACCCATCATTTTCTTCTTATTGTCCTTCTGATACCGACGAGGTCAAAATTTTGAAGTTAGTTGTGTGTTGTTTCTACGTGTTCTTTTCTTGTAATTGTTTAATGTATGCGTTATATAGCTTCTTTTATTGTTAGCAAATATATCAGTTGACCAACTCAGAGGTTAATGTTTTAATTAAACTCTGGTAGGGGAAATTTAGAAATAAAAATCAACGTGCAAACGGGAGTAAGAAATTTAGAAACAGGACTATGTTCATTCAACCAAAATAACTTTCGGATTGATTGAAAGATCATAGCACCATATCTGAATTGGTTACAGTGAATTAGACATTTATTTATATATATTATAAAAATAATTCGACATAGAATTATACAGTAATTAAACATTAATATATTTGCGATTTTAATTAAATTAAAAACTGCAAGTGTTTTAAGTTTAAAACACGCAGAAAGAGAACTGAAGAAAAAGAAATCTCTGCAATATTTAGACATTTGTCTTCATCAAAAGAGAAATAGATGGATAGACGTCGATTGCCCTAGTTCTCAGAGTTCTTTATCTGTATTTCTCCTTATCCAAATAGGATAGGATATTAAACTAATATATTCCTACATAACTCAGTTCTACTAACACAACAATGAAACATATTCTGCTTTTAATATAAATTTATCTTCCACATTAAAAATTGTCAAGAACAATACAATAATACAGAAATTAGTTGAGGCACCTATTTTACATAATTAATGTTACTAGTACAGAGTTAAAATAAATCCTGAACTTTAAAGAAAATATGCCTTAAATATTGATAATTAAAAGAAAAAATGAATGAGTTTTTAGAAAAATGAGATATAAAAATTCTAAGCGGTACAGTTTTATCAAAGCAAACAAAAAATAACCGCCCTAAAACAATTAATACTTTTGACATACATATGGAAAATTAATCTTGCTAGAAATACAATAATCAAATTACTCAAGATTTTACATACAATTAAATAAACAATATATGACAATAACACTATCATGTAATAATACAAAAGGTTTCAGTGTCCAATTTAAGTAATCTAAACTATTTGTCCTTGAAGAAAGGGTGGAGCTTCAGATTATTATATTCAAGAATATCACATAAATAAAATACTTTGTAACTAAAATAAGTAAATGCTTTTGATTTTTTTTTCTTCTTTTTTAGAAATAACTTGATAATTAAAAAAAAAATGATACAGAGTGAATTCTTGCATGAAATGTAAATGATGACAAGTTGATGTTATCGGGTTGAGCGGGTTGCTTGGAGCACTACGAAGATGAGTCAGCCGTCGACTACTTTGGAATTTCAAGCGTTCTTTTACGTTAAGCTTCATAACTTAGCTATATACAAAACAAATGTTTCAATTATAATATAGAAACGTTGCTTTTAAAGAATTTAAGGCATAGCTGCTACTATTTATAATAATAACATATAGTTAAATCTGCTTCATACAGAGTAACTTTTCTCAGTGATGAAAATAATGACATTTTTAAAGATTCAAATTATCCATTAATTTCAATGTTTTGTCGAGTTTGGGAAAATATGATTACTTTAATACTATTTGCAATTAATTTACTTTTGTTTATAACGTTGAAATTCAAAGATGTAGAATAGAGAATAAGGCTTAAAAGAAAAAAAATAAATTAAATTAAATAATCTATTAGGTATGCTAAGTTATCTCAGGTTATCTCAGAGGTTAGCGTGCTCGCCTCTGAACTAATAGTCCGAGGATCAATACCCACATGGCCCTATTCACCTGGGTAGTGAATAAATCTGATCATGTTTGGACGGAACAGTATGAAAAATTGCATGCATCTTCTACAGCAAGACATAAACGTAAAAATGAAGCAGAGAGAAACCAATAAATAAATATGAATTCATTGAAAAGACAAAAATAATCATCAGATTACCCAACAAGACATAATACCTTATTTAAATTTGTAATGCGAAATGAAAAACAAATGGCTCGAACTCGCGTAAGGAGATAAAAATATTAGCGTCTCAACATTAATATAATAAACAATATTTTCCAATTAATTCATAAAAAATACTACAAAACAACTTTTTTTATAATTAAGTATTATTATATTTAATAATATTAATGTTAAAAGTCATCGTTTTGCAACAAATGGGTCCCTCCTCTTCAAGTAAGATGTCATATCTATGGTACTAAGGTGTAGGTAACTCAGAGACTTGACTTTTGTATTTATTAATGATTTAAGCTCAAGGAAATATTCATGTAGCTCTATTCCGAATATAGTCCAGCTTATAATGACGGAGTTTGATATGTTGATCTTATCTGATTTTCATGCTCCATAACTCGTTTTATGTAGCCTTTCTTAGCTGTTGTAATTGCTTGTCCTGTATCCCATTCGACATCCAGTCATCTTTTTCGAAAATAAATCATTTCATTACCTATATATTGCTCACTATTATTATTAATTATTATTACAGTTATCATATTTTTATGATTATATTGAAGACACCATTTGAGAATCGTGTACACCTGATAACATGTACCTTCCTCCTAACAAGGATGAGATGGCCCCATTCTCTTAGATATAAGGTAGCATTGAAAGGATTAGATGTCCAGTATATCTCCTCATTAATATTACGAGTATGAATAGCAAGATAGGTATTAATATGAATAACAAGATAGGTATTAATATCAATAGCCTGCACACAGAATTGCATTCTTTGAATTATCTTGAAATGTAAAAAAATCTAAACATATAATTTTTTACAATAAACCTTTGACATTAATATCAACATTTCGCCACAGTAGGACATTATTAATATCATTCAACCACTACTCGTCCTAACCAGAATTGCACCTAAGCAGACCACTCTAAATCAATGTTCAAATGTTCTGCGGAATTTTCATATATTATATATATAATATATAAGTCTCTTTATGGAATTTTATTCATTCCACCGGAATCCAGTTCCCTGGAAACATACTCCCTGGTAACATATTGCCCACATTATTACGATTTCAAAACACTATATTAAAATCAAGTTTACACGCAAGCATAGGGAGAGGGTCCAATGACTCATAATACTGTAAAACTATAGAATTTGACAATGAACGGGGGTCTGTTGGAATAGTAGAGAAAGTTTTTTTGAGCACCCTTAAAAGCTAAATCGATATAAGAGGAGGGGTATTTTAATGATAGGGCAATTGACCTATTGTTGTTAATCTCACCATAAAGGAATCCATCAGGCATACTCTTAACGCCTCCAAAAACAGGATTCTAAAAACAGGAATTTTGTCATTTTTTTAGATGAAAAGAATAAAAGTGAACATATGCAAGTTCATTCCTAGGTTTTCAATATATTCTTATTCATTTCTTATAATTTTATATATATATATATATTTATTTCCGATGAAAATACGATCCAAAACGGTGAAATAGAGTTGAATGTACAAAAAAAAACATAGAGAAATTAAAAACACACACTTACAGTCTCTAATTTTTGGTTTGAACCGTCTACAGGAGAGATAAGAGAGGGAAACCAAGCGCACTGGTTCAGAGATGATTGGACAAATATAGCACAATGTGAAAATGAAAAATAGAGAAATTAAAAACAAACACTTACAGTACAAATTTTCGGTTTGAACCGTCTTTGGGAGGGATATGAGAGAGAAACCAAGCGCACTGGTTCAGAGATTCTTAGAGTCTCAGAACCGACCGTCTCTGAAGCAGTGCGCTTGGTTTGGAGACGGTCGGTTTAGAGAATAATTTTATATCTCCCGAAAATTAGAGACTGTAAGTGTGTGCTTTTAATTTCGTTGTGTTTTTTTTGTGGCTTTAACTTTAACGTGTACCTGACATCGTGCATACTCGGACCCGGGGGTTTAACTTCCTCTCCGAGAGACGACGTGCTCAGATTTATTCACCTCCCACGCGAATAAATCGATGGCCGGAATGAGTATCGAGCCCAGACCTACCAGTTTAGAGGCGATCACGATGTTGTTTAGCTAACCTGGCCCCTTAGTGAAACAGGGTAGAGAATATTGCGTCGGTAGTGCTATATACAAAAATAAACATATATATTGATCAGTGGATCAATCATTATTTGTACTACCTCCAGGAATGTCAAATAAACATGTCTCATTTATATTGTTATATTGTTCCTGAAGAGATATCAGATATTATAAACCCAAGAAAGTTGATATTATGTTTAATTCTAGTAAAATTTGAGTGTAGGACACTTCAGTTTCTTTTATTTAAAGTCACAAAAAACTCTGTTTATAAACGTTATCTAAGTTTTGCCATTGTAATTCAAAATAACAAAAAAAAGGAGTTACTTTGTCCTTCAAATTTGAAGCACAACCAAAGCTACCAGGGCAGCTGAACAAGTTTTGTAGTATTAAACTTATAATTAATAAGTTTAACTAATTAAACAAATATTACAAAAAGCAGATGTTTTTAACCAACATTAGAACAATAATGACAACGAAAGTAATTCTCTTGTTTATGCATGTAACAAACTGGCGTTCTTACCAAGACATCAAGGTCACTAAAAACAAGAATAAATAATGATAGTTCCCAGAAGAGTTAAGAGTAGCCGAACTAATAGCAGGGCGTGAGTTTGTGGGCCGCAAGGCAACACCTGACTGTACAAAAACTAAACTGATTTTAACACAATCAACGTCATAAATGAATCTTTTCCATACACATATATTTTTTGAAAAAAAATCTGGAGTGTCCTACACTCAAATTTTTACTATAACCACACATAATACCATACTTCTTGGGTATATAATATATGATATCCCATTAGGCATAATATACCTATCTAAATGGGAGATGTTCATTAGTATTTCATTACTAAAGGTATTACAAATATTGATTGATCCACTTATCAATATATGTTTATTTTTGTATATGACACCACTGATGCAATATTCATAACAATAACTCCAGCAGTAATAACATTTTTGAAAAGTCAAAGTGTAGATTTTGTCATACGAAATAATCTCCTACAGAAGACCATAGCTTTTGTTCCTATAGCCACTGGATCTCTTACATAGTTTCCCTGACCTGTTCTAAATAAAATAAAATAAAATAATTTTTATTTTAAGATGAAGGATAATTACATTTATTATTCTTCAAAAAATATTATCAATCTTGAATTACGTTTCACATTTTATGTCTTTTATAGAATTATTATACTGGGAATTTTATGGCATCCTAGTATTTAATAACAATAATTTTTCACTCAATTTGTCATAAAATAATATATACCAATTCACTCTGAGCCAGTTTATCTTTGTTCAACATGCTGTTGTAAGGTTGCTGTAAATGTATATTCAGCAAAAATATTTGTTAGTATTAGCAAATTTTACATACTCAAATTAAAGTCAAAGCCGGCTATTCAGTATTACTTAAAACTTTTATTGCTGGGAGCTCCTAATTTATAAAATAATAGATATTAACTATTAGACTGGAATAGTGAAAAAACTGGATATTTGTTAACAAACATAACACCTCTTTCTTGAGGAAAGAGTACATTCCTCACAATCCAATATTATACAAAGATACTATGATTCATAAACACAAAAAATTTTTATCTGATATTAAGTTTTCTTCAAGGGTGCAATATATAGATTGATTAGAGCATTTTGTGAGACAAATCCATCATACCATGGAAAACAATAGAAATTAATGTTCATTGGCGGTGATTTTTTACAAGTAAATATATTATTCCTCTTATATCCCATATAAGTCAAATATTATTTAAATTTTTCTTTTACAAACATCAATTTCATTTTAGTGGATTGACTCAAAGAATTCTTAGTGAATGTAAACAATGTTAATAAATATGAATAAATTCGACAAGCATAGCAGGTGGGTCCGTTAGTTTAGTATAAACAATCAGTTTTTATGGCGTTATTGATCTTTTCCGTAATTGGAATAATGTGAATTTTTTTGTATAAAGTGTTAGTTTTTTGTTTCATTTCTGGGTAAAATTGCATGGTTTCTGAATGGCCAGTTTAGTGTCAAAAAAACATTTTCTGAAAGCCAAAAAATTAATGTAACGCCTCTTTGGTGAATGTAATTTTGAAAAAAAACTTCTCGTCTCATTTTCCTTAGAATGTTCTGTTTCTAGGTATTCATTCGTTTTTATCTATTAAACACTATGTCTGGTATTGCTCACACAATCTTTCGGACTAAATTATAGGTCAAAATGTTTACATTTTATTGAAAAATTTTTATTTCCTGTTGTTTTAAAAATCTGAATATATTTTTGGTTTATTGTATTTGTAACGTTAAATACAGTTTAAGATAATAATATATAGTTTTAAAACAAGTTTTGGTCAATAAAAGTGATTTTCCCATCATGGATAATTGCTGCCAAACAATAGGGTTCATGTACACTATGAGTCCCATTTTTCTGTGAATATTAATTTGATCCCTCAATAAACCTGGACCGTAGCGTGTCCACAATCTTTGGATACCTACCCACTCACAAACCCACCGACCCACACACATGTACAGATGTCATCGAATAAACTTCATTAAATGTTTTCTGGGACTTTATAACATGTAGTTCCGTCTTTTTCACAATCACTATACTTTACTTAGAGTAAAGTCAAAGGATTCATTAATTTCAATGCAGTGTAGGTTTTAATGTTAGATTACTTTGTTAAAAGTAGTATAGCAAATATTGTAAAATACTATTATCATTAATTTAATTCTTAATTTTTGTGTTAATAGTTAACATTTTGAGGTATAAATCAAATACATAGACAATGGAATCTGAATAAATATTGTAAATAATAATTGCTCATTAGGTGTACAGACTTTAACAAATATTCTTTACTACAATGAAAGCCGATATCAAATATATATCAATAACGGAAATGTTTAATCTATTGGACTTGAAATTTCAATGTGCACTGGGATTGTATATGAGGTGTTAGTTAGTCGTGCATCTATACCTCATAAAAATGATGATACCAGATCTCAGTTGCTAAATGATCACACCTAACGGTAATCTGATCTTTAGCTCTTCTTATTCCAGTATTAACATATTCCCTCTTGAAAGCCGCCATAAACTATAATCAGAAATAAATACCTATCTAAACAAAAGGTATTTAAATAAACGGGTATGTGAGTTTATTTTAGGGAAAAAAATGACTTAAAGGTACTTAAAGAGCAATAAAGTGGACTTCCTATCTACAATATAAGGACTATTTAGGAGTAGAATATCAAAATGATCCATTAAACGGTATCATCCTGTAGTCATTGAATTTGGGATACAACTCACCAATAAACACGCAGCTATAATTAAAAAATCTTCAAATACGGACTCAAGGGCCTAGAAGAATAAATCCGCCAAATTTACGAAGGTAAATACATTCATGATTACTAGATTACTTACGGCAAAGTAATAAACACCGAAAAACGTTTTTTAAGAAGTGATATTGGTGATTTTAAACTATATATAAATTACTAAAATCTGTAGTTTGAATTTACTGTAATAAAAACATTTATAACCCTGGGTAAATCTTTTTTTTATGTGATATTTAAATTATAATGCTAAGTAGCTCTTACACCTCTCAAACTGTCTCGAAGGATTTCTTTTTAAATTTTTCATGTGAATATTTTTTTTATTTATTTATTAAGAAATGGTTATATGAATGACAAAAATATGGCTAATTTCGTTTTTTTTTTTTTAAGCTAATGTCTTATTATATAATCAGGAAAATTTTCAAATTAAAAAGAAGTGGTAAATAGTATTTGTTAGGATGATCGAATATTTGTCAAACTGGAATATTGCATGGTTTGATAACTTACCGAATGTGATGTAGGAGTAAAAAAAGGCTATCAACTCCAGGGAATTTTCTCAAATTAAGAACATTTCATAATTAAATAGTCGGAAGTGGGAGGAGTCAAATGTAAATGAAGTCTCCTAAATCAAGGATGTAATTTACTTAATACCAATCGGAGAACATATGAGAGAAATTTTATAGTGTCTTGGGAGCAACTTACGACATCCAGTCACGCATATCAATCGTGCCTGGTGCTAAATATGGAAGCTTGTGGCAAATGCATAACAAAGCGAAACATTCCTTCAAAGTTAACGTAATGTTACACCAATTAACCAACAATAAATGTAAAGACATAAACAAAATCAGTTTGGGTGGGAACAAAAGAATACATATTTTTGTAGTTACAAAAAAGATTTCAAACCATCAACCTAACACCTCATCATGTTTTGTCATTTAAATCATTGTGTTGCCTTTTCAATGGGCTTTTAAAAATAAATTTATTCTTAATTAATGCTACTTTATGAAACATGCTATCGCTAAGACTGTGTGAAGTTAGTTGATTTAATTAATTAAATCACTTTTTAGAGCTGTAAACGTCATACAATTATAACATCAGTAATATTAAGAAATTGGTTATTTTTGTATTTTAACATAACCTCATCACGCTGACACAAATCAAAATGATTGTATCATGTAGAATAAATGTTATGACTGATGAACTGGCCACTCAGTGTTTTTCATTTTATACATCTGTTTCCCGAAATAAGTTTTACTTTTAATTTATTTATAGTTTTTCTTCTTTATAAAAATATTCATACTTACTAAGCTAGAATACAAGACCTATACATAGTAAGAAAAGATTAAACCTTTTTTAAATAACAATAATAATTACTAACTAATTCTAACATTATAATTTAGTCATTAATTCATTATAATTTTGTCAAATATGTAGCTCAAGATCATTTATATCTCAAAGAGCGAGATTAATAGAATCAATCATAGAATTTTTCATCATTACAGAAACATTTATAACCCTGGGTATATATCTTTTTTTCTGTTTTTTTTTTTTTTTTTTTTTGATATGATATTAAAATTATACAAAAAAGTAGCTCTTGCACTTCTCAAATTGTCTCCAAAAATTCTTTTTTTAATTTTTAATGTGAATATTATTATACATATTTGACTCTGTATCGGTCGGTGGACGCATTCACATCTCCACTCCTGTGTTCCCTCTTCTTTTCCTTTTACACTTCTCTTGAAGACGGAAGGACAGCGAAAATAATCTAAAAACGTGAGTATTAGTCCCTTTTTTGTGTTTTTTTTTTGTTTTCTAGTTGTTTAATTATTCTGATATCTATCTATTATATCGTGTATATCTTTTACAGATTCAGACATTGACTCAAACTGAATTCTTATTCACTGTGAGTTCTTCAAAATATAATTAATGGCTCTAATATGGCTCATGAGTATCATGCACAATGAGTATATATCCCTTGAAACAAACGATGAAAGTGCCAAAGTATTCTTATAATTTTCCACCACCTTCTATTTACCTAGAAAGACAAAATTTACACTTGTTTTCAAATCATCCAATTCTATAAGAATCAACGTGTTGACAACCTTCTCACAAGCTCAAACATAAACCACACTAAACTAAATGAATATAAACGAGGAAAATTCCCTCCGATATGCTGATCAGATATCAGCTGACTTAACAGTCAAGGATGAGATTTGTCTAATACAACTAACTGCAGTCATTTATTATTACAAGTATTTCTCCCCGCCCCTCATATAGTGTTCTGCATAAATATCCGTTTTGTAAACACTAAATATCCATTCCATAACATTTATTCAGTTAGATTGCAGAAATCAGTATAAATAAATTCATGATGAACCCTGCTTTCATCAATGAAGTAACAAATGGGTAGACGTTATATACAACAGTTATCATATATTGATAAGTAGATAGATGTTATCTCCTTTAGGTAACGATAATCTAATTATATTAGATTTAATAACATTTCAGAATTATTAAAAATGGTGTTATAGCTACCCTCTAATGAGGATATCACTAAAACACTTTTTGAAGTAAAAAAGTTCTAATTATCTTCAAGTGTTATACCATGTCCTTCACTTTTACATTTAAGTAGATTTAATAATATATAAGTTTTATTAATTTATTGTTTACACATATTTGTTAAGTCATAAATGTTGTATGTTAAAAATTATAACCACTTAATTATTTTATCTCTCTTGTATGTTTCTTTTCCTAAATGTGACATACCATTGTCACCAATGTCACTAGGAATTAATTTCAATCCTTTGTGAGTATTTAAAACAATTTGCAAAATGTTAATGACGTATTTAGAAAAACGAAAAATTACAAAAAATTACTAACATTGTATTTATTTAAATTCTTGAACTGTAAAAGTAAAAAGGTTTTTTCCCTTTTCTTCGTTTCTTATATATTTTTATATTTAAGTTAAATCGTTACAATTATCTGATTTTTTTTTTAATAAAATGATTTAGATCATATATTTCTCAATCCAGAAATGTTATATAGTCTGTTGACCCTTAATGTATTAATGTGGAGATCGCATTTAAAAAAAAAAAAAATACTAACAATTCTATTGCAAAGAACTATATGAAATGTTTGACAGGAAATTAACTAAAAAATTTCCGTCAATTGATAATGTATGCTTTTCCATTAGCATTTCACAAAGGTTATGTTTTTTTATAATTTATGTTAATTTCCTTCAAGTTAATTTCAAGGTTACTGTTTGGCATTTCAAACGACATTTTGAAATATAACCTATTACACACAGAATGTTAAAAGGCAGTGTATTAGTTGTTAGAGTAAGCACAAATCTAATAGAGTTGGGTTACAAAAAAAAATTGAAATTTATTCTTCTTTTGACGAAAAGATAGAAAACAAAAAGAAATGATTCTTATAGAAGGAAGACAGAAGTGAATTAGAAGTTCAAAAGAAATCGTTGCTCAGGTCGCCTAATGAATAGCTTTATCTGATCCCCTATGCAAGGCTCATACATCCAAACCACTCATCTAATGAGCTCTTTTTCTTTTTCCTAATAGGTATCTATGTCTAGTGCCATATTACTGTCCTAATAGCCTAATACCTTCATTGATATCATTTAAATGCTCAAAAGAGATTTCCTAATTCCTGATATTAAACGCCACAGCGAGCTCTAACTTTCTAATTCATGTTCTGATTGAATTCACAAACGCATTTTTTTACCTGTTTTTCTTAAATCTTGGCTGGATATAATTTTCAACCAACACAAGTACGCTTTAATTAACTTTATGTTTCTTCCTACCAGTTTCTACTGAAGTCAATTAACGAAAATTTAGACCTTCACAGAAGGAGATTTATATCAATTTTAAATTAGCATAATGAATAAATGTACTAGATTTATTGAAATTATTACTTGAATTATTACTTGAAATTATTACTAGATTGAAAAATTATTAAAGTCAAAATGAATTAATGTCAAATTTCTTACACTGTGGGGCACATATACTAGCTGACCCTTATTTAAATAAATAAAAGTCAATGTCCAAACAAATATATGATATTAAAAAATGGAACTAAGTTTTTTCCATCAAATGGCAACTTCGTCAGAGTCACAAGATGAATTGAAATATAGTTATCAATATATTTCACATTCGTTCGTTAGTAAAAAATTGTCATTATGCTTATTATTTTTTGAAAAACGATAAAGAAATTAGATTAACGATATGTATATTACAGGGAATCTATACATTAATCTCATGTTTTATGTAGGATAATATTTTATGCTGTATGATCTGAGGTAAATCTTGAAGGTGATATTGAATATTTGATCTCAAGGATATTTGTTGTGATAGGATGTGGTGGGTGGCGTTCTGGCAGTGAAGGAGAGGCAGTGTGTGCGGTGGTTGCTTCTAAATCATTATTAATCACAAGTAGTGTGCGAGCGTGAGTTATTGCCCAGTTTGGACTGGACTGCGCAAGACTATGCCCCACCCACCAGCCTCTTTCCAATTTCACCGCGCCAACAGATTGACAAAAGATAACCTCTGCACAGCCCCTGCCCTCTTTGTCATAATAATCTCCGCCTTCTGACTTCGAGTTAGGCCAACAAGGAATGTCACATACACACACTCAGCATCCATTTTAATAATCTCTCTCCCTCGCTACAATATATAGCAAAATTAAATTGAAAGCTATATAACTCAAACCATAGTCTCTAACCAGAAAATTACACAACGGGGTACATGTATTGATTAAAATTATAAGTTTTTATCACGAGAAAAACAAATAAATCTTTACACCTATACAGTTAAGAATTTAAAAAACAGTTAAATTATTCATCAAAATCCCTTAAATCAAATTCAACAAACTTATTTAAGTTTCAGTGTCACTTTCACATGAAATACATTTATTATCAAACATTTTATTAATTAATATCACTTATCCTTTTTTAATTATTCGTATAAAGATTTTAATTTAAAATACAGCTAAGATATTCATGGTGATACACCACTCTTTTAGGACTATTCAGT
Organism: Hermatobates lingyangjiaoensis; assembly: GCA_026182355.1. Taxonomy (NCBI): domain Eukaryota; kingdom Metazoa; phylum Arthropoda; class Insecta; order Hemiptera; family Hermatobatidae; genus Hermatobates; species Hermatobates lingyangjiaoensis. The sequence continues at coordinate 8,050,143 of JAPFBL010000138.1, forward strand.
TATTTACAGTACATTAAATAGCTATCTTCTCTCTGACAAGAACGTTTCATTACATGTCCGTAAAAAATACAGTTTGTAAGAAAAATTCTCATTTCAAAATCATTAAGAATTTCTTGCACAATCGAATCAGTTGTTAAATACGCCCATAATCTACAACCAATCCAAATAAAATATTTATAATGAATTCATAAATTACACATTACACATTATAAATTACACATTACACATTATAAATTACACATTACTTTCACTATTTAGACAATTTTAAATAAACGTAATTCATTAATTAATTTAAAGTTATGTATTTGTATCTCCAATACGTACTTAATTATTATTCAAAATTATTTGTGCAATCAAGACTTAATGAGTTACTTTATTTTCAATTAATTAGTCTAAATAAAGTTGGTATTATTATCCATAATTATTAATTACTTATAAACAGAAATTAATTGTAAGTGTACTGATCATGTGACAACAGTTACTTCACCTCACTCTCTTTCTTTTCACTACTAAATTCACGATCCATTTTTCATAAACGACTTGAAAAAATCGACTGCAATAACTTTCTAGTGTTAAAATAAATAACTTTTTTTAGTGCAGTGTGACTTCATTTGAGACGTTATATTGTGAATTGTATATTATTTAACACCAGTATTAATATGTATCTGACATATTTCGTAAATGAAATTTGAAATAAAAAGATAATTTCAATGGAATTTGCTCAGATGACGTTAATAATTTTTAATTATATATGGCTATTAATCTTTTTTTATTTTTATTTTTAAATTTATTTTTTATTTTTTTAGTCTTTTTTTTATTCCTACATCACATTCGGTAAGTTATCAAACCATGCAATATTCCAGTTTGATCCACTCATTCATGAAGTGACTTTCATGCTTGAAATCAATGGACAACCAACTGCTAATAGCTTTGTGTATTTATTATATCCTTTTGTCTTTTTTCCCCTCTCAACAGAATAACCCCGCATCGGGAGGATATATCACAGCTTGCACAGTTCTTCACTACTTATCATAATTAGTTACATATTTTGATCATCATTAAAACTATTTTTATGCACGAAATTAATAGCTGATTACGCATAAGTAAATAACATGCACAAAACTATCGCTACTAAACATAATTTATGTTATAATATAATCAGTTATACACATAAAAAGTTCGAAACATGTTGATGCTTTAATAACAGAGGTTTTAAACGTATACGTCAATAATTGTTAATAATACTTGTTTCCATGAATTTTATAAGAGACATTATTATTTTTACTCAACAATCATCAGACGCATTAGGTTACTAACTCATAATGAGGGTAATGTGTTTAGTCAGTTGAGAAACTCATTTAAAATAAAGTTAAATACTTTTTAGAAAATTATTTTTTAGAAGTATATTTACTATTAATTAATTATTTAATTACTACATAAATATTACTATGCCTTCATTTTCATTAACTAATACTTAACACAATTGGTATTTATATTTTTAATAATAAACAATCAATGAATAATAAATAACAAACAATATATCCTCCTCTTGGTGTTAATATAGTTGTGTTTTTATTGTTTATGTTATTTTTATTTTTTTTTACTTCCTCTAATTTTTTCCTTTCATTTTAACATAATTTGTATGTTATGTGATTTATAATGTTAATATTATGCGTATTTGCTAATATGTGAAGTTATTTTCTTCAAAAATTGTTATATGCATAAATAAATAAAAAAAGTATAAGCGTTATAAAATTATAAAATTAATGTGGTTTTGAATAAAAAAATAGATATTGAAAACTTGTCGGTAAAACACATTTAGGAATAATAATGTGGCAGTATGCCTTGTTGAAATGAAAGCTTCTTTTAGAAGCTTTTCTCATTTCTCATAGAAAAAAAAACAATCGTTCTTTACTTGTTTCCACTCTTCAATCATCTTATTGGTTGGTCTAAGGTGTTTTTGTAATTAATTATTGCTAATTTTTTTCAGGTTTTCCAGTTGAGAGTATATACCAAGGTTTTGAAAGGTGTGTGAATTCAAATATACAAAGGCAGACCCGAAGGCAGCGTTTGCTTTGGCACCATACAGAATTCGGAGCTGTGGAGTTGGTCAACTGCCTAGATCATCAGCTTAGATTATAAAACATCACATCCTTCAAATTGAATTCTGTCTGATGTTTGGCTTTAAATCTTTCTTTCCTTTCTTTTATTTCCATTTGCATATACGGAGGCATACGAAAAACTAGTAATTTAATGTGTGATGTTATGAAATATTAGGATCCTTCGATGAGATTTTATTAAGTATGATTGAATATCGATTAACGATAATAAACATAATTATATGGAAAGAAATTGCTAAGTTTTCAATTTTTTTTACCTAATATAATAAAGTGAAATAAAAACTGTCCATGCTAGAAACAAATCTTGCTAAACATACTAAAACCAGAATAAAAAAACATGTTCAAAAATTGCTTAGTATCGAAATAAAAATTCATGTCTGTCTAGTATAACCATTCACAATAGACTGTTTCGTGGAGTGAAAAATGATCATTCGAAAGATTATAACTATTAGAAATAGAAGGAAGATACAATTTGTGGTTATTAGCTGATAGAAAATGCTTTGAGAGGTTAGACTACTAGATGACTTTAGACATAATGCTGGTAATAATTAAAGAGGATTTCATGGAAGAAGGAATGTCTTAGCTTAGAGAACTGGCGGAAAAGAAAAGGGGTCACCGCTAGCCACTCCACGTCCCTTGCCCTATAAAAAGGGATGTCGAATTTATGGCGGCACTAAGGTAAGGGTTGGCCAGCCAACTCTCCATCATTGTTCGTCCTTGATTTACAACACCTTTTAGGGCGCTCTTTCTTTCTTCTATCTGAAGGAGGAAGGACTTTTTATCCTTTCATAAAAGTTAGAGATGGATGAGGTTTGTTAGAAAAGACGCGTGCCTGCCTATAGAAGCATTGCGAAGTGGGTTTCATATTTCAAAACCATCACGCTACCCTTCCCCATTTCATAACGCGCTATTAAAAACAATTTACTCCAGATTTAACGTTTCCTTAATATAAAATCATGTATTAATAGAATATATAGATTATATTTTTGAGTAAACTATATTCAATTCCACTCAAAAATAAAACTAACTCTTCCTGTTTTAACTATCAAACATAACTCCTCTTTCTTAAGGAAAGAGTACGTTACATCATACTACAATATTATCCAAACATACTATGATTCATAAACACAAAATTATTCTGAACTGATATTAAGTTTTGTTCAACGGTGTAATATATGTTTGATTAGAATATTTTGTGAGACAAATCCATCATACCATGGAAAAAAACAAAAATTAATGTTCATTGGCGGTGATTTTTTACATGTAAATATACTATCCATCTTATATATCATATACGTCAATAAATTATTGATTTTTTTCTTTTATAAACATGAATTTTATTTCAGTGGATTGACTAAATATGTTTCTAAGTGAATGTAAACAATATAAATAAATATCAATAAATTAGACAAGTACACCAGGTGATCAGTTAGTCAACGATAAACAATCAGTTTTTATAGTGTTATTGATCTTTGCCGTAATTAAAAATATGTGAATTGCTTTTATAAATGTTTAACATTCGGTTCAATTTTTTGAACAGATGTTAAATTTTGTCAAAATTTTCATACTTTCTAATGATTGGTTTAGCGTGAAAAAAACTTTTTCTGGGAACTGAAAATATACTGTAAAGTCCTTTTGGTGAATGTAATATGAAAAAAAATTATTCTAACTTCTTTTTCTTCTCAGAATGTTCTGATTTTAGCTATAGTTTCATTTTGATGCCTTAAATGTATCTCTCTCACAAGCTTTCAGATTAAATTATAAGTCAAAATATCTATATTTTATTGGAAATGAATATGTCCTGTGGTTTTTAAAATTGAGGTTATTTTTCGTTTGTTGCTATTGTAGCCTCAAAGATAATGCACCAATTTCAAGACTCTCGAACTAGTAGTTAAGGAGAAAACAAATGTAGTTTTAAAATAGGTTTTTGGCGAAAAAAGTGATTTTACCATCATTCATAATTGCTCCCAAACTATAGGGCTCATCTACACTATGAGTACCATTTTTTTTTAAATATCAATTTGATCCATCAAAGGTTCTGGACCGTAGCGTGGCCAGAAGCTTTGGACCACACTCACCACCCAAACCAGGCATCCATACACCCACACACACACACACCGTCATCATTGAAAAAACTTCTTAAAACGACTTCTGGGACCTCAAAACAAGAACATAATTCTGTCAAAATCTCGAGACAGAATTTTTTCACGATCACTATACTTTACTTATAGTAAAAAAAAAAGCTGTATGTATTATAGTTTTATTTAACTAGTTATATTTTTGTTTTAGTAAAATGGCTGCATTCCCTTGCCAGTTAGCAGTACTTCCTTCGAAATCGAAGAGGTAAATAAGTCCAACATATAGATGAAAGTAAAATAATGATTTATTTATGGTTCTTGCAACAGTACAAGTTGTACAAGTTAGAGAATATATATCCTAAAATTACTAATACTATAATAATTAATCAGTATTTTTTTTGAGATATACATAAACAGTGAATGAAACTAACTCCAAGATAGAGACAGACATAACTCACTTCTATATTTCGACAATCGTCTTCTACGTCCCGCATTAAGGTTGGGCGATAACGGTGTTGAAATAAAGAAGTGAGCTATCTCCGTTACCGTCTTTGTGTTTCATGCGTTATACTGTTTACCTGAAGTCCTATTGTCCGTTTCATTTCCATATATTATTTCCATATTATTATTTGAATATATATATATATTTTTTTAGATTTTCTTGAATTATTGAAGTCATCGCCAACTAATGGTTTTATCAGTTCATTAGATGTGGATTCCCTTTTCACTAACGTTCCCGTTGACAAAACTATTTCTTTTATACTTGAAGAGATCTACCCTCTCAATCAACCAGCTAAACTTGACATCCCCAAGCCCGCCCTAAAAAGTCTGCTTGAGTTGTGCACAAAAGAAGCTCCTTTCCTCTCCCCTGACGGACGTATGTATAGACAGATTGATGGTGTTGCCATGGGGTCACCCCTTGGAGTGTTATTCTCTAACTTCTACATGGGCAAGATAGAAAGAGATGTGTTTGCCACTTTACAGAAGCCAACTGTTTATGCCCGCTACATAGACGATATATTCGTACTTGCTAACAACAGCGAGGAAGTTGTATACCTTCACCAACAACTCCTACAAGCTTCAGGCCTCTCACTAACTATCCAGAGGAGTCAGGACGGACTACAAAAATCTTAGTTAACAACGGCTACTCTAACAATGAAGTTAGCTAAGCGATTGTCAGAGTAGAGTTCTTGATCAGTGGTACACTAGCGTTGAAAAAGAAGGAGAGACTCTGCAGACCGGAGAACATATACCCCTGTTCTACAAAGCCTACTTGTCTACGCAGTATAAGAAAGATGAGAAATCCCTGAGAAAAAATTATCGATATCATCCCGAGTTCTAGGACCTTCGAACCTAGGATAAAATTTGTTCGGAACTCTCCCATGTTGTGACCTGTCGATGGTGAGAAGTGCTGGGGTGATTCAACTGTCTAACGCGTGGGTGCGCGCATGTAGCGCGGCTTTGACAGTTAAACGCTGCCACTATTTGAACTGTGCTAATTTAGTTTGTTGTTAATTTTTGGTTTAAGTTTTAATTGTTTCGTTTTATTGTTCACTGTTTACCTGATGATGGCGAATGTGGCCGAAAGCTTGTTTCTCTTTAGTTTTTTAACCCAGTTTGTGTTTTTGTAGTGTCAAATATAGTTTGTTTCATTAGTTTTCTTCAAGATTGTTTTCCTATTCTTGTTATGGAATTAGGTAGATTAATTTTTAAGCTACAGTGAATTACAAGAAAATAATAAGGCAAATAGAACATCTTTCTAAAAAGATTATTAATGCTGAAGCCGCTGTGCTTTTCAACAACTCTTGTTTAAAAGAAGACTTGCTGCCAGTATACACCAATATATATATATTAATTGAAAAAATTGAAATACCGAATAGGCGAAACAGAGAAATACCCAAGAAGAAAAGAATTCTCCATACTTTGAACATTGAACATACTCCGTACTCTAGGAGTACGGAATCACGATGTTTACCAGCAGACAAATCTTATTGAAATTCTGATAGATGAAGAGGGTGAACGTGCAACATCTGTGGTTAAGGTAATGTTAGTATGGCTGAAAGGCCCAGAAATGCATCATAATACCAAAACAGGTTAAGATAATGTGTGTACTATACAATTATTGTTCAATAAACCAAACGTCTGATATAAGTTTATGAATTAATTAGTTTTCCGAAAATTTGTTATTCTTTAAACCGAGTAGTCATGTATTATTTTATATAATTTTGTTTTCAAATGATAATTTTCCCCAAAAGAGAAAATAATTCGTTTACAATATAAAATATGGGACATTTATAATTTTTTCTGATAACTAAATAGAATATTGATGTCAAACACTAATAATCCGATCGCCAAAGTCATTGCAGGACATAGAATGTTTTGTTATTTACCTTCCTCATTTCCACATTTCCCATTCCTATGGTGTATACCAACATATTTCGTAAACACTGTAAATAATTTCGAGAATGACGGCGTCAAGTAAAATGATACTACCAATAAATTATAAAATTGAAGACAGGTAAACATTGTATCCCGACAAGTTAAATTCCAAAGATTAACTTTTCTATCCTAGTTATATCATCTGTTGATCAAAGAAATTATTTATTTATAAATAAAATTCTATTTTATTTTATTATTTATTTTCACAAAAATTTCTTTAATCCACTATGAATTAGTCATTAGTTAGAGCATTAATATAGCATAGTATTAACAATTACATATCATTCACATATTTCGTCACGTCTTCCCATTCAAAAGAATATGATTTAAAGAAAATAATATTTTGTTATTTAACAGAAAATAATTAATATTTTTCACATAGTAAAAAATTATATTTTCTTCTGAAAAGTCTTTAACTCTTTAGGATTTTCAAAAACTTTTCAGATTCAATTGAAGTGTTACATTGCCATGCTGTTCACTAAAACTATCTTTTACTTGATAGGACGTTTGACTAATAAATATTAGTTAAAAAAAAAGGCATATCCTATTTTTTATTCTTTTTAAAAATATTTTTAATTAGAACATAAAATTAAAAGAGAACAAAGTTATGAACAGATATTAGGAGTAACTATTTGAGGTTCACATTAGAAATGACTGGTTCACAAGTAAACCGTGACCAAATCAATTCGGAGTTATCTAAACATTACATCAAATTACAAAACAAGTTGGAAGAATAACCTAACAGAATATTATGTAAGAGATAGGCATCTGATTAATAGGCAGGAGTCTCCCTTAAGAGAATAACTTTAATTGTAAGCTTAGAATTTATTTGGGAGATGTTTAGGTGTAAAAGTAGACATGTGGGAGCGAGGTAGTAAATAAGGAACTGGTTGTGGACAAGTGGAGGACGAAGGGAGTCCACACCTGCCTCGAAGGCTCTACACTGATTTTAGACACCTGATAGTTCTTTCAACAACCTGTCTCGTGTCGACTATACGAGAATGTACTTGAAGAAACTTGTTCTACTCCCGCTACAAATCTCTTGTGTTAAGCTGGAAGAGAAAGGCAGAGGTCTTTGACCACCGAGTTATCACTTTGTATACGAATCTAGTTACTCAATATTTTCTTCACCCTAACTTTCTTCCATCTGATATACACATTGTAAGATTTCCTTATGTGATCTTTAGTTAGTTGATTAGGAGTGTGAATAATTTTTGAACTTGCATCTATTTTTAAACATGCACGAGCCACATTACCTCGTTCATTTTACATTGGTAGTAAAAATTAAGAATGCCTTTTACCAAGTTTATTTGTGGTATATAGTTTTAACAATTACTTTAGGCTAGGCAAAAACAAATTTTTTCATGTTAGATAAGATTGTACCATTCTACCATTAGACAAATTAGAATGAGTAAATGTTATAAATGGTCATAAATAAGTGTCAGTGCCCTTCTATACATTCATCAATATTTCTATTCTACAAACAGTTCAATGAAAAGAAAATATTTTTACTTGAAAGAACGACTTATAAAATTAGCTAAAATAGAAAGAAAAATAGCCACATCAGACATAATATAACGGATATCCAGAATCAAAATTAACAAACATGACAAGGTTACACTGTAATTGAATAAACCATAATTATAAAGTATTTTTTGCATTAAACTTAACTCGGTTACGTTAATACGGTTACGTTTCATTAATAACTCGGTTACGTTAATACGGTTACGTTTCATTAATAACTCGGTTACGTTAATACGGTTACGTTTCATTAATAACTCGGTTACGTTAATACGGTTACGTTTCATTAATAACTCGGTTACGTTAAAATCATGAAAACCGTTATAAATCGGTATTTTTTTTTTGAAACTTATAAAATTAGCCACATCAGGCATAAGATAATGGATCTTCGGTATCAAGAGTTACTGACTAATAACTTCCTTCCTTTACTCTTGCGTATACCGACATTGAAGCGTCCTTTTCTTTACAAAACGAATAAAATTAGCCACTTTTCCACAAAAATGCAGATCTCTGGTAAGAAGATTAACAAACTAATAACTGAGTTATCCTACATTTGTAATATAACTACGTAAGAATCGTAAGTACGGTTAATTGCAAAATTATCCGTAATTAAACATTAATTTGATATATAATTAACATAAAATAACGGTTCTCCTGTAATAGGGGCAGCAATCTAACAATTGGGTTACTCAATTACGTAAAAAGTTACCAAATTAGTTATTAAACCATACTTAGTTTTTAAACCATAAATAGTCACAAGATAATGGATTTCCGCTATCAACAGTAACTTTAGTACAACCCCTGAATATTTTTATTTTTTATTGTCGTTTTTATTTGTTTTAACACATTAACAGAAATGTATGAATGAAAATGTCATACTATAAAAACTCAAACAATAAAAAAAAACAAAAAAAGTTCTAAGGTTCAACTTTTGAGTTGCTCATCTTCACTAAAATCTCTCTACTCTGTATCTTATTAAAATATTCTTTATTAGTTTGTTAAGCTTTTTCATCATACCAAATCATTTAAATATATGTATTAATGTATGAACTGAGTACTTCGTTTAACAGTGGGTCTATGATTGTCCAGCAAGTAACGAGTATTTGTCTAGCAAATGACAATCTTGCAAATTAAGCATTGTCTCGCAGAAGTCTTCTTTTCTGTCTAATGCAGGGCTTCTCAATATTTTTTGCCACAGAGCGCATTCATGGATCAAGCAAAATTGTGGGGTGCACCTTCGATTTCAATATGGGAAAAAAATAGCAATAGACGTAAGTAGTGTTAAATTAGTGTCAATTAATTGCTCTTTAGAAGAGGATAGAGTAGCTTTTGTATAGGATGTCTTCAATGCTTTCCTCGCTATAAAGCGAGTTAAAATGTTAACTGACAAAGACTATCCTCTAAGGCGGAAACCACATACCTGGCATAGTAGAATGAATCATGAAATTCATTGATATTTCTTAAATATTCAAATATATTCTTGTTTTTCTTGGGGCGCACCTGAATGTCTTGTTTGGCGGACTAGCGCGCACGGGCACACCGCTTGAGAAGCCCTGCTTTATTATTAGGTTCTTAAGAGTATGGTCAATTGTGTTTATGAAACATAATTTAGTGAAACTTGAAGATATTGCAACGTTTCTTAAGGATAAGAAACATCCTTAAGAATTAATTGCAATGAATAAGTATACTTTGAATTTGTTTCAAATAAACAATCGTTACTCATATGTGAACAAAATATACCTGTTGTGTTTTTTGTAAGTTTTAAAGGAAGCATGAGTCACCATTTGAGTTTCATAACCAAGTCTATTAAAAATGAACAAATCTTCACTCTAAAAGGTCAATATTATATTAAAAATATTAATAGTACATATACTTCCTGTATAAGGTCAATTATTTAATAAAAATATTAATAGTACATACTGTTATTGTACAAGGTCAATTATTAAATAGAAATATTAATAGTACAGATCCTTACTGCATAAGGTCAATTGTAAGTGTTTAAATTCAGTGTAGTTATTCCGGTGACATATATACGTATATTAATATTTTTTATTTTATCTCCTGCACTAGGAAATATTTGACGAAATGGGTCAAATACATTTGGTTAATATTTTGAAACTTGATAAAACACCTGCTTTGCTATGCACTACAAACAATTTGGCTTAAAAAAAGAGGAATTAAAAAAAATTAAGCTATATCAGTCAGGCAACATTCAATGCATTTATTTTCAACTGTACTTTTAATATGTCAATGTCAGAGTGATTTGTTAAATGGCACCACTCTCTCGTAGAAAAAATTAAAATTTTAATTTTATTTTCTTGAAAATGGAGTAGTTAAAATGAAATAAGCCATTCATTAAAATAGTGGTTTTGTTTCTAAACTATAGTAATTTTTTTATGGATTCGTTTTTTTTTTTAAATATATCTTGACTAATGAGGAATTTGATACCATTAAGCAGTTAAGAGGGATGCTGAAAACACCTGGAAGTTAGCATAATGCAAAGATAGCAATGTTAAGGAAGTGAAGTGAAAGACGTTGCTAGGAGGAGTAGTGTTGAATTATGGAGTGTTAAGATGGCGGAGAGCCCTGGCCATACAAACTAAAGAAATGCCCAATCTGATCCTATCAGTAGTAAAACATTGTATTTGAATGAACAACAAACAAGATTTATACTTGTTTTATAATAGCAATAATTTTTTTTCCTCCAGGTAGGCGAGAGAGTGGTTACAAGAGCATAGTAAATGGGTTTATTAAAAGGATTTTAGGAGCGTTCTGTAGCCATTACGTGAGGAGAGAATGTGCTGTTACTGTCGGCCTAGCGGCCGATTCCCCAGTTACTGCTTTGCTTATGTCTCCATGATCGATTTACGCCCACTTAACCACAACATTGGTCGGTTTTTTTTTTAAATCCTTTCATTATAGTGATATTGTTTCGGTAAGTCCATAACTTGATAGATGCAGGAGGTTATTATTTATGTTTCGAGTGTGTTTTTCTTAGTTAAACCGTTTGTTTTGAGCATGCAGTATATAGTAAGGCAGATTTTCACTATGGCTGCCGACCCACAAATATTCTTGACTAGTTTGTTCCTATCTCTTATCAGTATTTAAAAACGTTTGTCAACAAACCTTTGTAGATTACTTAACTTTGTTTCCCTGCTTTCCTAACTTATTTTAGTGATATTAATTAAACTACCAACTACATAATATCTAATTTTTCATGTAAAAAGAATTATTTGCTTGAATAAAAATTTGCAAATATTAATCACTATAAACTTATTAAAATGCTGTTTATGATGCTGTTACAAGCAGGACTACTTAAAAGCAAAAATTATACAAGTTATATCAAAATTCTACCCTATTGTAATTAGCAAAATAAGAAATTAGGAATTAATTTCAAAATATTTGTAGGCATTAAGTTTTCTATGTCTATTGTATTTGAATGACAAATGTTGTTTTTGTATACAAATGTCTGTGGGTTAAATATTTACATAATTGTTTATTGAAATGTTGATGGAATTCAAATATAGATTCGAATTGAACTGATTTAAAAACCGAAATGGAGTTATTCTTTAATTTGTAAGCGTATATAACGTATGTTTATCTGCACGTATTTATTGTGGAGTGGATATGTGTATATATTTTACGATAAATATTTGAAATAAAAATGAATGCATTAACCGTTCATTTTTTAGACCCTAAAGGATTATTTTATAAATGTACAGTGCAAAGTGACGACATTTTCATGGGATGATATAAGAATTACAATTTAGTTTTAAATAGCTCATTGTATACATTTATATATAAATAAATCAGTTGGGTTTTTCACTCTGACGAAGACCGCTTGTAACGGTTGAATGACTTAGTCTTGTTTTTCCCATTTCTTATTGTGGTTTGATCATACATTTATATATTTGTACAAAAAAGTATTTGTTATTAATTATTGGTAACTATAAAAATATTTCTAAAAAATATTGATTTAAATATCATAGTTTTTAATGAAATTAAATTTTATATTTAAAAAAAATAATGATTTTCTTTTACAGTTATGTTTTCGATCCGACTGAATACTTTGCAATAGATTCGGATCATTTATTAAAATGTGAAATATTTCACATGAATTGGTCAAATTTTTTCATTTGACCATATTTTATTGATACTAGAAAAAGCAGGTTCTGCTGCTGTATTTTTTCCTGACAGCCTGAGCGCAAATTCTGCATTTTTCAAAATATTTTGATAAGGAATATTATTCTGTTTAAAATGGAGAAATATCTCCGTCCCTTTTTTTCCTCCATCTACATTTGCAGACAAAGTTTAATTTTTGCACATGTAACATATCTTCTTACCTATGAAACCTCATCATAAAGATCATTTTCGCAAATATTATTTTTCTGAAAATGGTTACTAATATATAAAAAAGATTTTTTTCACATATTCCCATAAAATCTTTTTTAAGTCACCCAATGAAAATTTTTAATATCATCGCATTGAACTGTCCATTCTCCAGAATATTCCAAGCTGTTAATATAAAAATGTTTGACATGTTTCAAAAAATCAGGTCGTTTAGTGGCTCCTTGTCCTTCAATCTTAGTGATTTCTTTTCGAATAATTAAAGAAATATAATCGTTATCAATTCTTTCTCGTACTTTTATTTTTAAATTATTGATTTCATTTGATACTTCCGTAATTGAAATTTTGTACTCTTCAATAGTTTTTACAGCATTGTAAAATAATGACCACCAATTTATACTCACCATAATACTTAATATATAATAGGTAATGTATTTTTACAGTGCATTTAAAAAAAGAAATGCAGATATTTTCTAAAACTCGGATCATTTTTTTTTAAAAAAAAAACGCACTTCGCGCACTGATATGTATTTATATTGGAATACGGAAATTTCTTCCAATTAGAATTACTGAGTGTGAAAGCTAATACCGAACAAATAAGAAGAAATATTCCTCATGTAGTCAAAATAATTAATATATATCCTCTGAACTTCCAGTTAATAAATAAATATAGTAACGAATTCAGAAATTTTCACCTTTGTGAAATTCCACCACTTCTATGTCTTGCTCTAATGTCTGTCTTGAAGAGGGTTGAACTTATTTTAAATTTGTCATTGCCAGTCAACTATTGAAATGTAAAACTGTAGATTATTTATTAATGAAACTGGAACTATATATATATATATATATATATATATATATATTATATTAGATAAAAGATTTCACATAAACACGTGAAACAACAATCAATGATCAAACCACAAAAAGAAATGGGAAAACAAGACTAAGATCTTTCAACCGTAACAAGCGGTCTTCGTCAGAGTCAAAAACCCAACAGTTGGGTTTTTGACTTTGACGAAGACCGCTTGTTACGGTTGAAAGATCTTAGTCTTGTTTTCCCATTTCTTATCATATATATTTAGAGAGCAGACATTCGTTAATACGTACAAAATTAAAATGTTTACTTTGTTTTCTTCTTACAATTTTTCCAAATAGCTTTTTCTCCTTTCTTATTTCTGTTTTTCAATCATTTGGTATCGAGTGTATTAAGTCTAACAATGATTTACTGATAAACTCTATGTATTATAGAATTTCTGATAAAAACACAAAACTAACCTTTCGGTCCTCTTCAACCATCCTTGAATGGAAAACCAAAATATGAAAAAATAGAACCGAATAAGTATAAAATGTATAATATATATATATATATATATATATATATATATATAATAATATAATATATAATACATATATATATATTATGAGATCACGATTAAAAGTAATAAACAAAATGGAAAACATTCTTAAGTGCTTTCTAGTGTTATCCATTTTTTAAAAGAACTAGCAACGTAAAGATTTAAGAACTTCAGTACTTTTGAAAACTAGAAACACTCGAAAGAGCAAAAGGACTTTATACATTTTTCAGTTTGAGTTGCGACTCTGACTGAGACTAGTTCTTTTCATTGAGGGATTTCTTCTGGTTTCTATTTTATTTTCTGTAATTGGACGATAATATATATAAATATATATATATTGATACAACTATCGACCGTGGAATATAAACAAAACTATAGTTTATCGGGACTCCGTCAGTTCTTCTGGTTCAAATAATGTGTTAAAATGGAAATAGGCATAGGTTTTAATAGAACTCGTGTATATATATATGTATATAAATTAATAATCAACAATAACTTTTGATATACTATATGAACTAAATACCATAATAAAGAAATATTAATTAATTAATGTGGTGTTTAATATATATATATATATTCGAAACTAATTTGGGATTTACCGCAAAATGAATGAAAAATAATCACAAAATTAGAGGCAGTCAGTAAAAAAATCGTAAATGCAGAGGCTGCTGCATATTTCAATTCAACTTGTTTAAAAGAAGATTTGCTGCCTACCTATACAAAAATATATATATATATATATATATATATATATATATTGACCCAAAAAAAACTAAAACTTCAGATGTATTAGAGTAATTTCCTTGCAATTGCAATCTACGGTTGAACCGTCATTAGGACTGATATTACAGGTAGATCAAACCAACTGGTGCTGGATGGTTGTACATCGGCTGAAATAAAGTTTATGAACTTTTGTCCTTTTCTCAATTACTGTTAATCATTTAAGTTTATATATTCTAAAAATTTCAATTCAGTATATTTAAAAATGTTTTTGGGCTGAAATATTTTCATTAGTAATGCGATCTTCAAATGTGTTTTTATTGCATTATCCTGTAGAAGCATAAATAGCAGAATAGTCACAATAAAAACATGAGAAGATACGAACGCAAAAACAACCACAATATTATCAAATGAATAAGCTTTCTGAGGCTGCTACGATGATGACTTTTGGCAAAATATTTCTTAATGCTTCTCAGGATTATACACCAGTTTTGTTTAAACAGTGTTCCCTTTAATTTTTTGTGTCTTATAAAACAGAGCAGTTAATACATCAAACAAAACTTGAGTTTGAATCCAGACAATTTACCACTGTTAAATGCTATGTTTTGTAAAATAAACTAGACATACATCGCGAAATACTATTTTTGGATAAATGCTATGGTTTTTAAAATGAACTAGACATACATCGTGAAATACTATTTTTGGATAAATGTTATGGTTTTTAAAATGAACTAGACATACATCGCGAAATACTATTTTTGGGTAAATGCTATGTTTCGTAAAATAAACTAGACAAAAACCTAAAAAAATGGATTAAAGAACAAATTAAGACACACTCTGGTATAATAAAACACTCAGAAAACTAACTAAATACATTTAAACAAATATTTATCTAGAATACTAAACACAGTTTTCTAGCAAAAATTAAAACCATATTCATTTAAACCACTCAAATTGCATTATACTTTTATGAACTTAAAAATGAATTAATACTTACGATCATGTTTTTAAATTCGATACACCGTATTACAAATTTTTAATATTTTTGTTTGAACTGTGTTGTTTAAATTTTTTTATTCGACTTTCTTTCAATGTTCTGTTTTGTAGAATTTAATTTATTTTAAGTAATTTAGTTACGATTTATTCCAAATAATTAGAAATAATTTAATTATTCGTTTAACTAATTTAATTTATTTTACTTCTTTTTTAAAAAAAAATGTCTGTTTGGTTTATTATATTAAGTAAAAAAAAATTAATTTTGAAACAACGTTATATATTTTAAATATTTCCTAAGAATTTAAAAAAAAAACATTAATTGGACTTTAATGAAGTTACATGCCGTAACGGATGAGTGAATGACAAATGTAAAGAAGTTTAATTTTTAATTCTTGTATTTTATGGGATATTAAATTTGTATTTTTTTAATATATAAAGAAATACTTTATATTTCTTAGAGTAAAAAAATATTTTATATTCTTTATAGTTTTTTCAAATTTAGTGTATTGAAAAATGGCTATTTTTTTGTTTCTGACATTTTTACCTTTACGGCAATAAATGATATATTAAATTTATGGATGCTATGTTAAGAGTCATAAGTTATATTAAAAATGAAGAAAGATCGGAGGTTTGTGTTTTAAATATGTTGTTTATCGAGGAATAAGTATATTTATTATTTCATGTGTAAACAAGTTTTTGCCTAATGAAAAGTAGAATGTCTTGATATTTCAGAGATATTTTCAATATTTGATAAACCAAGTCTGTGTACTTTGGTAAACTGGTACTAAAAAAAAATGAAAGGTAAATCGCAAGAACTTATAAATCAATGCAGGAGTGGAATATGAACAGCCGCGCGTCATATGCGGCCGCCATAGTAGTGCTGTGAAAACATACTCATCAAGAGGAAAAATATTAATGACTGAGAACAAAAATTTTACTTTAAAAAGTATTAGTTTTATAATGAGAATATAACAGGTAAAATATCAAATGACTATATTGGGTTCCAGTGCCTAGGAGATGTGAAACAATATATTCATACTGAGCCCTCCTCATGAAAGGTTTTAGAGTAACATATGCAGTTTTTTATCAAAACTACAGTTACCTTTACTATATATGAACATCATATCAAACTTTTTTGACAACTAATTGATTTTTTTAAATTTGTTTACTTAATTATCGTTATGAATTAGATACATTAATTAACTCCAAGAATCCCTGTGGAAATGGTTGAAAAATTTACTTCCTGTTTTAATTGATTCACTATCAGGTATACTGTGTGTGTTCCAGGTGTTCTGATTTCACGCATGTTGGTATATATATACATGTACATTATATATATATCAAATATGTTGGGTTTATATATATATCTAAATTATTAACACAAGTATTAACATCCTAACGGAATAAGAAATATTTACATGAATTGAGTGGGAGGTTATACATATATATATATATGCAGATAAATCACAATAAACACGTGATGCAATCAATGAAAACAAACCACAAGGAAAAAAAAGAAAACAGATGGAAAAAATGCTCTGAGGCCTTTCAATTTATGTCATCAGAGAGCAAACAAGGTAAGAACTAGAAAGTAACATAAAAGGTATGTACCAATGTACATATATATATATCAATGATCAAACCACAATAAGAAAATGGGAAAACAAGACTAAGATCTTTCAACCGCAACAAGCGGTCTTCGTCAGAGTCAAAAACTCTTGTTACGGTTGAAAATCTTCCGTCTTGTTTTCCCATTTCATATAGTTTCTCGAGTTTTCAGATCCAACACTTACTTTCGTTTGGTTGGTATGGTTACCAAATGAATGGAAGTGTCAGATCAGAAAACACGAGAGGTTATTCCGAATAATCATTCATAGAGAAATTGGCAAGAAATTTAACTTTAAGTATATTATGCAATCTAGAATTGGGTCAATATTTTAGGTTCAAAAATCAAACTCTTGTTGCTAAATTCTTTTTAACATAGATATTTATGAAATCTCGATTTCATAATATACCTATTTTATCAAACGATTAGCATATTATTGAATTTGGTGCTCTATATATATATAATATAAAAATATTTCACATAAACACGTGAAATAACAATCAATGATTAAACCACAATAAGAAATGGGAAAACAAGACTAAGATATTTCAACTAAGATATTTCAACAAGCGGTCTTCGTCAGAGTCAGTTGGGTTTTTGACTCTGACGAAGACCACTTGTTACGGTGGAAAGATCTTAGTCTTGTTTTCCCATTTCTTATTGTAGTTTGATCATTGATATATATAATATATATATATATATATATATATATATAAAAGGATGTTAGATGTGTCAAAAGTGGAGATTTAAGTAATCAGTGAAAAATAGTGGTGTTTAGTAAGAAAGCGAAGTCGATACAAATATGGATATGAGACTTTAATAGGGTGCTTTTCTAATGACCTAGTTTGACAAAATTCCCATTAGATATGCCGAAGTAGCTAACTATATAAGAATAAAATTGTAATAGCCATTCTATATAGGGCATTGGGTTAGACGTTGACGGGAGAGTCAAGTCGTCAAGACTTTTTATTAGGTCGTAAAGAGAGGCTGAAACACGCAGTAAAACGTCTCTCAAAACTACTGCCTACCCCTACTCTACCCCTTTTTACAACAGCCAAATCAAATCGTTAGCCTTCACTTACTGATGGTGTTAGTGGTGCGGCTCATTCAGGTCGCTCATTGACTCCAAGGTGACCTTGCTTGCGCCACCTTGCTCTCGTCTACCCCCCTACTAACTCCTTCCTCCACTCAACATCATTTATACAATTCTTAGTTTATTATTGTGTTTGTATTTTAGCAATTACTCTTGTAATTCCCAACAATCATACAATTAATTACAACCAATAAAGTAAAAATCTCCTTCACTTTTAAATACTAAAAAAATACTAATTTAATTTTTTATTATATATATATATTATATATATATATATATATATATATATATAGTTCAATATAAACAAAGAAATATAGAGACCCTCCAACGGACGGTCTCCAACCGTCTCTGATCCAGTGCGCTTGGTTTCCCTCTCTTATCTCTCCTGAAGACGGTTCAAACAGAAAATTAGAGACTGTAAGTGTGTTCTTTTGATTTCTCTATGTTTCTTTGTTTATATTGAACTATATTTGTCCGTTTTGGATCGTATTTCCAACGAAAAAAAGAGTATATATATATATATAATATTATATATATATATATTAGTATAAGTGGGCAGCAAATCTTCTTGAAGACAAATGGAATTAAAGTATGCAGCAGCTTCTGCATTGACGACCTTTTTGCTGATGGCCTCGATTTTTCTCACTATCTTCCGGTGATGCTGAGGCAACTTCCATATATGCTGGGCCAGAGATATATATATATACATATATATATATATATATATATATATATATGTTTATGAATATGATAGATCAATAGTTTAACTTTTTGGTACTATAATGCATTGGTAAAGAAAAAAAAAAGGATTTACACGTCATTACTGGTGAGTATCAAATCAAAACGAATCCCAAAATGTTTCAAAACAACGTCTGCTATTGGTTCCCCAATCACAAAAGTCACTGCACGCCTCTGATATATATTTATATATATATCACACTATAACGAAGACCGTTTGTTACGGTTGAAACATCTTTGTCTTTTTCCCATTTCATTTTGTGGTTTGAACATCGCCACCTAACTCTTAATGCATAATATAACGTATTCTACAACCTGGAAATAACTGTAGAGAGGCAAAATCTCTCAGGCTTCTCTGATTTTAGTAGCGTCTAAAAGATCCCTCATGTTAGAAGGTGAACCCCAAGATACACAATGAAGATCCATATGATTGTGGACCTAATTTGGAAGAAACTTGTTTTATTGATGTTTTCATTGTAAGCGGAGTCGGCGTTATTCAACATATATAAAATGGCAATATGATCTTTTAGTTGACTTGTTTTATTCTATATTGACAATGTCCAAGTGATTATTACATTGTGTAATTTTGATATCTATAATGAATATAGTATATAAAACAATTGCACCTGAATATGTTTCAGAATGATTACGAAACCTTGGTGAAGTCGTCACAGCTACCTAATCCCACATTCCTTTCAGACCTCCATCTCTTATTTCAAGACATTACCCGCTTTTAAACGTCTTTAATGCCATATAATTCACTTAACATTCTCTTCGGTAACACTACAAAATTTACTAGACACATGTATTGACATCTTTTCATGCATAACTAAAAACACCAAATTACATATTTCTCACATTTATAAAACGCATATACCCATTGTTTTTGAATATTTAATATTTTTAAGGTAATATAAATTCTTAGAAATAATGTATACAAATAGATAATACTCAGAAACAGCAAGACAAAAAAACAATAATGGAAAGGAAATGCACAAAACAAAATTGAAAACATTTTTAAAAAATAATAAATGAAGTTATTCTATATCTTAAATTAAAAATTATCTTAAAATGATGTTTATTTTACATTTTTTGTTTCTAAGTTAAAAAGGGAATATTTTAAGGTTTAAATGAGAAACTTCATCTTAAGTTTTGAATTTAGAAGGAGGTTAGATAACCTATGTAAGAGATCGACTGAATATTGGAACAAAAGCCATGTTCTCCTGTATGAGATTATTTCGTAACACGAAATCTACACATTCGGTTTTCCAAAATGTTATTACTCGTTCAGTTAAACTAATGATATTTAATGCATCAGTGTTGTGATGTACGAAAATAGGCATATAAATTAGTAATTGGATCAATCACTACCTGTACTACCTCCAGGAATGAAAGACTGATAAACCTCTCCCAATTAGACATTTATATTATGCCTAAATGGGACATTATATATTATATACCCAAGAAGGTTGATATTATGCTTACTTATAGCAAAGGCCACTCCAGAATTTTTTTCTTGGCATCAAAAGATGCGGACATTGGAAACAATCTTCCAAGAAGCATTGGGAACAAGGCGTAAGTGAATTGGCAGGTATATAGAAGATAGTAGTCAATGCAGAGTCGCAGTGAATGCCAACTTATATTGATATATATTTTCTCATTCTTGAGACCATAGTTAAAAATCTTGTTGTCAAAATGTTTTATCTATTTCTCAGTTTCTTATTCAACTGAATCAGATGAGATGTGATATAATATATACGTAAATATACGTAATAATATACGTAAATAATCCAACATTGATTGTGCCACATATACATATGTGGTAAGGATAAGTATTTTGACTGAAGATAAACATGAATAATTTGATGATGTTATAACTGTTAGTATAATTATAATAAAAGTTTTGCTAACGATTTTGTTATTAGTCAATAAATAGTTGCGAGACGAGGGAAGAAAGATTTTTCCCTTTCATGACAGTACAGACGGCACAAGTGGATGCGGGAGCTAGGAGTGGCAGCGCACTCTGCCTCGACTGGCCCTCCTAATCAATCTCCTTGCCTATCCTTAGACTTGTCCAACATCAATCACGTGCCGACTGCCTGCCCAAATATTGGTTTTTGTAACGAAATAAGATTAGATGAAACCAAGGCGCCTCTGGTCCAATAATGATGATATTGTAACGAAAGGCCTTAGAGCATTTTAATCAATATATTTGTTTATTCTGGTATTTGATTCATATATTATATCAAGAGTTATTGTTTATTATTACTTTATATATATATATATATATTTGTGTATTTTAATAGGATATCATGTGAGTTTTCATATTTTCTGAAATATGTTTTCTATTTTTCGGGTACATATATAGCAGCTCTCCAAAAGTAGTATTTTTATTCTATTAAGATTTATCGGTATAAATAATACATGATTAACGACTAAATTAAACTTGCAATAATAAACTCTACACTATGCCCTTTCACTTTTTGTTTACAGGGAGCAACAACGTTAACAAGCATAAGTTAACTGAAAGGTTACGCAGAGACAAGAAGAAAGATATTACCTCTACATAAATTAAAATTTACATTTTATTTTATCAGCTGTTTTACTAACTTCCTTCTGTATCTGTATAACCTTTTTGTTACCATACTCTTGTTAACTTCAGTTGCTCTCTGATGACATAAAATGAACTACCTCAGATCATTTATCCATTTTTTCCCTTTTTCATTTGTTTTTTTTAATTCTTTATATATTTATATATATATATATTTATAAATTTATAGCGATAAATTCACAATTAAACAGTGATGCAATCAATGGGAAAACAAACCACAAGGAAAAAAAAAAGAAAACAGATAGAAAAAAAAACTTTTTCTAGAAGTTTACCTTCTAGTTCTAACCTTGTTTGCTCTCTGATGACATAAATTGAAAGGCCTCAGAGCATTTTTTCTATCTGTTTTCTTTTTTTTTCCTTGTGGTTTGTTTTCATATATATATGTAAATTAGAATTTATGTTTTGTTTATTTAGTTTATTTAGTGTTGTTTATTTTTATTGATTTTATACTGTGTGACGGCAGGTTTCATTATGTCTGAAGTTATGATTTATGATTGTTTCCAAAAGTAAAGAAAGGACTTTTATTCAATTCTATTATTTTAGGTAAGTTTAGAGACCGCATTATTTCTTAAGTTTTCATTGTAATACATTGTTTTTTGTGATTATTTATACTTGTAAGAATCTAATAAAAAACTATTATTTTAGCAATCGAATAAATGTCCAGTTTATTGAAGAATAACAAATTACAGAATTACAAATTGAATAAAAGTTAAACAGGAAAAAGGAATAATGACTTCACAGAAGAAATTGCATGTTCATATAATCAAGATAGGAGAAGATAAGTATGAACTCGCTGCCTTATCTATAAATAGAACGGCTTGGTTCGGCATCCCCGATGAATTGAAAGATTTAAATTTACACACGGAATTGCTTACACTAAAAACAATTGCAAGCACCATTAAATCTATTTCTAAAATAGGTGGTTACAGAAAAGTTACCGTTACATTAAAGGCGGAGTTACAAGAAAAATATTTAGATGAGGATGAAAATTTTTGTATCGGTGATTATTACTTAGAGGAAAAAACTGTGGACGAAGAAGCACACATCGGTGCTGAATTAAAAAGAAATAAAAGTGCTAACGAAATTTTTTTACTCAAACGCATTGAAGAATTAGAGAATCGTGTCTCCTCTAATAATGAGCTTAGTCTAAGTGAAGTAGAACACAAATTTCTACTGTACAAATTTAACGGAAAACAAGATGCATCAACATGGATCGAGTCATTTGAAAAAGAATGCTCTCGATTTAATATAAGTGAAGGCACTTCGAAGGTAGAAGCCTTAAAATTATTTGTAGATGGTAGTGTGAAGGATTGGTACAGTTCTAATTTAATTAAAATACCATTGTCAGATTGGGATTCGTGGAAAAAAATCATTTTTATTAATATACGGAAGAAAAACTTGGTTAAGTATTCGTGCTGCCTTTAATTATAGATATATGTTTGGATCATTGATTGATTTTGTTCTTAAGAAAGAACGTTTGTTGCTTGAGGCAGATAACAACATACCAGAATTATTTAGAATTTATCAAATAGTGTATGGTTTACCTTTAAATATACAAGATAAACTCGAAAGAGAAAAAATTGATACCATGGAGGATCTTATCAGGGAGAAAAAAAAATTAATGACTCACATATAATAAGAAAAAGATTAGAAGAAAAAAATTGTGGCGATAAATATACAACTTATACTGATAAAAAAACATCTAAGATAGAAAAGAAACCATGTCCAATATGCGAGTCATTAGGCTACGAAAATCGTTTTCATCCAAGCCAGGTGTGCAGAAATAGAGGAATTTCAAAAAATGTAAAACAAATTAATTTGACTGATTTGACAGATCAAGATATTGAGTATGAAAAAAACTAAAGAACCCGGCAAAATTCACACCTTGCTCTTTAATAAAAATTAAAGTAATTGTTGACAAAAATAAAATTATTAAGGCTGTCTACGATAATGGATCCACCTGCTCATTAATTAATAAGAAACTGGTAGATTCTTTAAAATCAAAATTAAAAACTGAGAAAACTATCCTAAAGACAATTAGTGGTGTGAATTTTTGTGGAAGCCGGGCTAATGTTAATTTAAAAATAGGTAGTATAGAGGATACAATAGAACTAATCGTAATTAAAAATAATAATTTTAATTATGATTTGCTATTGGGTTTAGATGCAATAAAGAAATTTAAACTTTTACAAGATGAAAACCTTACAATAAAACAGAAAATTAATGATAATATTATTGATTTAAATAATATTGACGATGAAATACAAGAAGATAATAATTTTATAATGGATAAAAAAAAAAAATAAGAAAATTAAAGAATAATTTAAAAGAAAATAAATTTGGAACACCTCATGAGACCGACTTATTTAATATGAATTTAGAGCATTTAGAAAATGATAAAAAAGAGAAAATAAGTAGGCTTATAAATGAATACAAACTAAACTTCGCCACAAATAAATTTGATGTAGGCAGAATAGGCTCTGGTGAGGCTCAAATTAAATTAAAAGAAGACAAATATATTTCAAAAAAACCCTACAGATGCTCTTTTCCAGATCAGGAGGAAATAAACAGGCAAATTTCAAGGTTGTTGGAGAATGACTTAATTGAAGAATCAAGTTCGCCATTTGCTTCCCCAGTAACACTAGTTTATAAAAAGGAAGAGGGAAAGAAAACACGTTTATGTATTGACTATAGAGAGTTAAATCGGATAGTAATACCTGAGCCATACCCCTTTCCAAGAATAGAAGATCTGGTGGTGAATGTCGGTGAGTGCAGTTGGTTCACTGCTTTAGACATCAATTCAGCCTTTTGGTCAGTACCGATTAGATTCAAAGATCGGAAAAAAAAGTGCCTTCATAACACAAAAAGGCCATTGGCAATGGAAGGTCCTTCCATTTGGATTTAAGAACTCGCCGGCTATTTTCCAACGGCTATTAGCAGGGATATTAAGAAAATATAATTTGGAAACATTTTGTGTTAACTATGTGGACGATATTCTAATATTTTCAAGGTCATTTGAGGAACATCTAAAACATATCAAACAGGTATTTGAAGCAGTTAAGAAGGAAGGAATTAAATTAAAATTGACAAAATGCGCTTTCGGCACACGTTCAGTGAAATATTTAGGCCACATAATTGAGGATGGGAAAGTGTATCCGATCAAGGATAATCTTAAAGCAATTAAAGAATTTCCTCAACCGACAACAAGGAAAATGGTTCGTCAACTATTAGGAAAGATTAATTTTTACCATAAATTTATAGACCATTGTACACAACGATTAAATCCATTACATAATTTATTAAAGAAAAACGAAAAATTCAAATGGAATCTTGAGTGTGAAAATTGTTTTCTTGAGATTAAAAGATATTTATGTTCGCCTCCTATTTTAGCCATTTATGATCCAAAAAAAGCTGTAGTTATTGAAGTGGATGCCAGCCGTTTAGGCCTCGGAGCAGTTTTAAAAACAACTGCAAATAGATGGAGTTTTACATCCGATAGCATATTTTTCAAAAAAATTGACACCGGGACAAAAAAAAAAGGAAATCATATATTTGGAATGTTTAGCGATAAAAGAAGCAATTAAGTATTGGCAACATTATTTGATCGGAAAATCATTTACAGTAACATCGGATCATAAACCCCTAATAAATTTAAAATCTAAAGCGAGAACTGATGAAGCCTTAGGGGACTTGATGCTATACCTGTCACAGTATGATTTTAAAGTGATTTTTAAAGAGGGTAAGAATAATATAGAAGCAGACTCCCTATCAAGAAATCCAGTTCTAGATAGTCTCGAAAATGAGGATGATTACATAAAAATAAATAATATGATCACATTGGAAGAAATAATAAGAGAACAAACTAGGATTAAAGACGACATCATTAAATCAAAAAATGTTATAAAAGATGGCAATATCAGTTATAAAGTTTTTAAGAATAGAAAAAGAATATATGTGTCAGAAGAATTCGGACTATATTTGATTACGAAAATGCATCAGTTTTACGGCCATATTGGAACTAGTCAAATTGCTGAAAAAATTGAGACCTTTTTACTATTTTAAAAACATGGATAAACTTATAAAGCAGTTCTGTAAAGCATGTGATATATGTATTAAAAATAAATCAAGAACTGGTAAACCTATCGGCTTGTTATCAAGACTGGGTCCAGCGGAATATCCTTTTCATATTATGTCTATTGATACAGTCGGTGGATTTGGAAATAAAGGATCGGTAAAAAAATATATGCATTTATTAGTTGACCACTTTACTCGGTACGCGTGGATACTTACATCGACCAGGCAGTCAGCAGATGATTTCATCAAACTCATTGGTCCACTATCACAAAATAACAATATAAAAATATTACTGGTAGATCAATACGGAGCATTTGACTCAGCTAAATTTAAAAAATATTTAAGCATAAAAAAAATTGAATTAATTTTTACATCTGTAGATAATCCACAATCTAATGGATTAAACGAACGCTTAAATCAGACTTTGGTAAATAGAATTCGATGCAAATTGAACAGTGATGCAAACAACAGAAGATGGACAAGTGTTGCTGAGTCTTGTGTTAAAGAATATAATAATACACTCCACAGCTCAACAAAATTCTCACCGGCTTATCTCCTGTATGGTGAAAAATCAGAAATTGTACCTACTTCATTACAGACTAAATCTAATTTGGAAAAAGATAGGTTAGAAGCATTCGAAAATTCTCGAAAAAGCTTCGAGAAAAACAAAAAAAGAATTGATAAAAATAGAAAAAAATGTAAATTTGAAGAGGGAGATCTAGTTTTTGTATCAAATGGTAACAAATTAAATAGAAATAAATTGGATGAAATAAGAAGAGGACCATTTGTTGTTAAAAGAAGAATTTCACCATCAATATATGAAGTAGAGTGTCCAAGAAGCGAAAAGAAACTAACTTCTTCCACAGCTGTAAGTTGATCCCTTACTCTTTTTCCACCTGGGAAAAAGAGTCACCCACCAGCGAAGGTGTAAATTAGAATTTATGTTTTGTTTATTTAGTTTATTTAGTGTTGTTTTTTTTATTGATTTTATACTGTGTGACGGCAGGTTTCATTATGTCTGAAGTTATGATTTATGATTGTTTCCAAAAGTAAAGAAAGGACTTTTATTCAATTCTATTATTTTAGGTAAGTTTAGAGACCGCATTATTTCTTAAGTTTTCATTGTAATACATTGTTTTTTGTGATTATTTATACTTGTAAGAATCTAATAAAAACTATTATTTTAGCAATCGAATAAATGTCCAGTTTATTGAAGAATAACAAATTACAGAATTACATATATATTATATATATATATACATCCACCTAAACACGTGAAATGAAATTCCAAGCCTAAACGGCTGTAGATTTAAACGTACTATGTACAGTAGACTAAATTATTAAGCTGTGTAGTTTTTATCTGTGAAAGAACTATTTTCAATTGTCACTTGCGATTTACATACCGAACTTTTAGGTGGTACAAATCTGACACACCATAAACATTTTTTTTTAAAAAAAAAACCAAGTTTTTTTCCTTACAATTTATTATATGCAAAAACAAGTCAGAACATTGTGAATGAAAAAAAAACCTTTTTTTTATAAAATATTAAAAAAAAAATGAATTGTATAGATTTCATACCAATGTCCCATGGTGAATATACATTGGGTAAAAAGAAATAGATTTTGACTTTTCAGATAAAGCTGGATGGATGGAAAAGTATAGGGTGACATTAAGACATAACGGAATACAGATATAGGCAGTTCAAGGCATTTTTGAACTCATCTTTAGAGCAGGGTTCAAACAGAATTTCGTTTATCAAACTGTAAACACTACTGCATAATATCTAAGTTTGTCTAGTAAGGAACACTAGTATCTAAGCTCTAATAATTTCTATACTTTCATTTCAGATGAAAAAAAATTCCCGATAAAAGAGCTGAAAAGGAGTATTATTTTTATTAAAAAAAAGAAGTAAAATTGAAATCGGATTCACGCTATAAACAGTGTTATTACTATAAGTGACGGTTGGGAGATTGAATTTTTGAGATTCTGTAACATTCTAGAGTTGTATAATAGCACCACTTTTGTTGGGGGCGGCCGATTATTTAAGGATTGTAATGACTATACTTTGATGTAGATGAATGTATTTTGTTAGATTAAAATCTGAACTAAAGCGGGTAATTGAAGGAATTGTTGGGTAGGTTGTAGTGAAGGGTAATGGTTCGATATTCGATGCCGGCAATAAAATGAAACCTTATATTAGAGGTTGTGGAGAGGAACTGAGTCTGTCACGAAGGCACTGGCACGCTTGTCTTGAAAACCCCAAGATTTCCTTCTTTTTTTCTTTTCTAGGAGCTGTTAAGCGAAGCAATAGAAGACAGGACTGGGGAAGAGATTACTTTACTCCTGGTCTTTGAGAAGGTGGTAATCGTTTTGGTCCAGACAAGTACAACTCTTATAAATATGTACACTTTTAAAGCAACAAATATTATACTTGCAAGGGGAATGAAATTTAACAAAGAGAACGGCTGTTGATGACAAAAAGGCAGTCCAATTGTCTGGTAATAAACGTTGGCTTTACATTTAGTAAAGCGTAGTAAGAAGGCAACCTTATACGTTCTTAGCTATAATGTCGAAATCCTATAATCTTTATAAATAAAATAATGATTTTGTCTGTACATTGCTTAGAACTGACTCATTTCAAGTTTTCTTACGTTTCATACATTAGAAAACGAATAACTTAGAAAAATTTTAGGTTTGTAATTTATCTTATGTTCGCAAAACTTTGTCAATGCATATCAGCTAATAAGACATATAAAGCTGAAACTTTTACAGTAGATATGTGAGTCTAACTTAATATAGGTATGAATTGATTGGAATTCACGTAGAAGTGAAGTTATGACGATTTTAATGCAAAAATGTTTGTCCATTAAAGCTCAGCCACCATAAAATAGCATAAGTGAAACATGAAACATGGATTTGTGTGTGCTATACAATATGGGCTCTAAACAGATTATTAATTCAGTACAGAAGCGAAGTTATGGGGTTTTAGCGTATATTCCTAACTTCACAGACAATTTGTTTTGAAAATACCAGGTGTGGCAATAGGTATTGATTGAAATTTCAATTTGAGCACAGAATATATTGCGTTTTGACATCATTGAAATGGTTTTCAAAGTTAAGATGTACTATTATTGAGAATAAAGTTTTGTAAACGAGCAATTCTCAGCCCTTAATATGAACAGGCATGAGAAATCAACAAACGTTCTTACGCTATATGAAGCAGGAAAGAACTTACAAGTCAGTAAAGAGATTGGATTATGATGAAGAAGCAGTTCATTACTAATTGAATTTCTTGACTTGAATTTATTTCTCTGGACTGCCTGCTCATGAGTAAAAACTTAAAGTAGGAGCACCATGATGCTCAATTTATAGCAGTAACAAATTTCATGTTACGAACATGAGTGACCCAAAAACTGTGCAAACTGGAACGACTCTGATTCGTGCTCTACACAGTATCCATAGAGGCGGACCAATTGATGTGGTATGGGGAGTCTTCCGAACCACTGTCTGTTTCATTCAAATGATTGCAAGGCCCCTCAGAGTTATTCGCAATGACGTTAACTAATCGCAAAGGGAGACTTTATCTCGAGGAATTCAAGTTAGGCAAGTTTTTCTCACAGTCAACTGAGTTTCTTGCTCAATAGCTCAGAGTTAACTATTGTTCTCATGACTGAAGGACAGACAGCTAATGAGTGATACAGAGCCATTTGTTTAACACGTACTAATATGTGTTTTTACTATTCTATAAATCTAATTATAGTATTAGTATAATACTAATAATTGACTGTTAGGATCCAAGTATAATAGAATTTGATTCCGTAAAAGGGTGAACATTTGCTAGTTCTATAATACGTCTCTATTTCGATATTTTATTAAGGCAGTTTGTATACAAATATTTCTAAGCATGCTAGAGATTATAGCATATCCATAGTTCATGATAAAAAATGATACAGAAAAACTTTTAAAGAATAATATATTTAAGTTTTAAATTTCATAACCTAAAAATCTTATTATGTTTTGATAACAACCAATTAACTTTAGGCTCGTAGGATGAAGCAGTGAAATAATGGACAGATGAACATTAATGTAGAAATATCACCATCTCTATTACTTTACGATTGTTGTTATTGTTTACGATTTTCATGATTATGATATTGTAACCGTTTTACTAGTTTGATAGTATATATAATTATGATTAAGGTTAAGACTGCAAACAAATAAAAATTACTTACACTCATGATTCTCGATAATTTCGGCTTTCTTACCGTCATCAAGAGAGGAGAATAAGAAACACAGCAGTAGAGACGTGAAAGGATCTACCAACCGATATAAATTTATATATATATATATATATATATTCATGATCAGAAAACAATCCACAACGAACAAAAAAACTTCAATATTGGCAAAGAAACATAGTCCATTTCATAGTTCCTTCCCATAATATAAACTATCCTGTTCCAAATCACTGCTCTTGCACCTCCAAAACTGTGTTTACTGTCTGGAGTGTACCAAATGTGATTCGTTCTACGCAGGCCAAGCATACACCAAGCTTTGTCTTCATATGAACAATCATAGGGCTTCCGTTAACAACCACTTCAATCTTCCCATAGCCATAATATCAATAGCCACGGACTTCCCTTGAATGAGTGCCACAGGTTGCAGATTCTGCGACAAATCCTCTCTGACTGCTAAGACCTCACTCTACGAGCTTCCGAAGAAGCCCATAATTGGATATTAAATGCGTGTAGTGCACCTGACCTTACTTGATGAGAGGATTTGGTCTCATGGAAGAGGGTTGACAGTTATCGGATAGTTGTTTACTTTTTCATACTGTACTCCTTTGCTTTCTCAAACATCCCTCACTGGACTATTGTCCTTTCGTGCAGTTTACACTCTTTTAAAATATCACTCTTCCTTCTCACTCTTGAACCCCTCACCATGATATTTCTGCATCTAGTGTTTCAGTTGGGTTTTTGACTTTGACGAAGACTGTTTGTTACGGTTGAAGGATCCTAGTATTTTTTACCATTTCATATTGTGGTTTGAACATTGATTTTTGTTTCAGATCTTTATTGTGAAATTATATTTTATATATATATATATATGAATGATCCCAGTTGGATTTTGACTCTGATGTAGACCGATTGTTACGGTTGAAAGATCTTAGTCTTGTTTTCCCATTTCTTATTGTGGTTTGATCATTGATTGTTATTTCACGTGTTTATGTGAAATCTTGTTATATATATATCGATTAAAATACGAGTCAGAACAGACAAATAAAGTTCATTGTTGATACGAACGCATAGAAAATTAAAAACACACAACTACACTTTTCGGTTTGAACCGTCTTCAGGAGAGATAGGAGAGGGTAACTAAGCGTTTTACTGGAGACCGTTCAAACTGAAAGTTAGAGACTTCTTTATATACATTGAACTGCATATATATTGTTGAATAGAATGCCATATTTAGTGTTTATCATTTTCCTTTTAACTTTCTTATACCTGCTACATACATTTTTTATCTTAGGGACTAGTGTAGCATTATTTAATACGAATAATGTCCTCGATAACTGAATTAAAAATCTATTAAACATTTCTAATTGGATATTATGCAATTAAATTGAGTAATTATATCATATGAAACTTTTGGTTAGTTCATTAATTTTTGTTAACAAATGGGCGTGATAAAATCTTCTAAAAGAATTCAAGTGACACTGTAATCAAAAGATTTGAGGTAATAACAAATGGCAAAAGGAAATCAGTGCTGAGTTTGATATATCTTCCACTATCTGCACCGTCATTTTTAAACATCGGCAAAAAGATAAAAGAAATATTTTAAGAAAGACTAGAGTGAATAAAAAAAAACTTGTTTTGCAGAATAACTTATATTTGAAAAAAAAATCCGTTAATCACTTAAAATGATAGATCTATGAATACTTCAACAATAGAGTTTGCGCATTTCCGCTGTGTTCCTCAAAACTTCAACAAATATTTAAATACATGCACATCGTTTGTACCGCAAGGTTAGTTGAAGCCACATTTGTAGATGAAAGGCACATACCTCTTATGTAGGAGCAGAAGTTGGTTGAACGGTTTCGGATGTTGATTATCTTCAAGTAGACCTGATCAGTCACTGCAGCTTAGATTTATATCACTTCAAAGCAAGCGGTTCCTAGATTTAATCATTTACTAACATAATACGTCTTAATTTTTCATAATAATTATTTGATATTAACCTGATTTGATTATCTTATAATTTAATTCATCATTGTCATCCTCTAGTTTTCATTTATTTTTTTTTTATTAAAGTTGTTCTAAATTGTTGTACTACTTGCTTTGAAGTATATAAAGCTATAATGCAAGACTTTGACTAGTTCCACAATGTCCAAAACATGTAAACTTTTTACTAGTCCTGCGTACAAAGAATGACGGTATAGCCTACTAATGTGAAGTAATTTCCTGTATACAAAGTATAACGGTATATACTACTAATTTGAAGTAATTTCCTGTATACAAAGTATGGTAGTATAACCTACAAATGTGAAGTAATTTCCTGTATACAAAAAATGACGGCATCGGCTACTAATGTGAAGTAATTTCAAGATTAGATGATTGCATGATCAAATCCGGTTGGACGATGATGTCTACCCAGACTGAACTACGGACAACATCAGGTATTGAATCCAGTATGTCACACATTACAGAGAACGGTTTACCAAAAATAAGGAAAAAAGACATCACCGACAAAGTACTCAAAGTTATAAAAATATGTTTATGTGTCTATCATTGATAACTTTTAAGATTCAATAGTGTTTTCTTAACTTTCAACTGTTCATAATATTTAAATGATCGGCATCGATTTAATCTTTAATTCAAAGTAATTACTAAATCCATAAATATATACTGAAGCATTGGTTTGAATGCTAGTACTATTAAAATGCACAAATGACAGCAGAGGGAGGCTCATTTTCCATTCTTATTCCCTATCATGTTTTAGTGTAAAAAAAAAATGTTATGCAAGAACTGGCGTTTTTTTGCAGTTTCTTAGCAACTTTAACAGATTATATGCTGATATTAAATATAATCTATATTGTTATTTAAACCTTCGAGAAGTCTATGTTGATGTTTTTTTTTGATCATGTCTACGCTAAATCTGTAAAAGTTATAGCCAATAAAAAATAAAAACACTGATAGAAAAATAGTCATTTTAAAATTTGTGTGTTTTAGTAAGAATGAAATACTTACTCTAAAAAAACATAATAAATAAGATCAAAGAAAATTTGAAAATATGTGACCTATTTCAAATATTATATTGAACACATTTTATAAACACATACATGCTATGGGAATATAAAAAAAAGTTATAAAATAATTACTTTGCATTTCAATATTCTCCAGTCAAATAAAGGTATTAGTATCAAGCAGTTATGTATTAATTTGAAGCACACTTTCTAATCCGGTATTATTTTATTTATTTGCACTTTCTTTCATTTTGCACATTAAGAACTGTAAGTTAATTGATAGTAACTGCTAAGAATTTATTCATTACTCATTTAAAATATATAATTATAATTTCTTAGATAACTTTTTTCTATTAGTATGAATGAAATTCATAATTTTTTTTAAGAGTTCCATTTTTACAAATTTTGATTCACCTGATAATTAATATAGATACCTGGGGAATCGGACAGCAAATGTCCAGTTAAACAAAGTTTTGTAATCAAACAGGGGGATTTGAACATGTAGTGCTCTTTTTCAGAATATTATAAATTACCTTTTAATAATTTAATTAAATAAAAAAAAATTGTTTTTATAGAAACATTGTGCATGCTATCAGTATGACTAGCATACGCATAACTTAGTGACTGACTATACAACAAAATGAATAAGTTCAGAGACACTACAATACAAAAATGACATAATAGATATACCAGTAATTTTGAGCAAACATAAACTCTCAAATTTGTATCACTTAAAACTATAGAACAGTTAAATTTTGTTAAGAAACTAAAACTAATATTAGCAGTTGACAAGAAAAGTTTATGAAATTCAGATTAGAGAAATGGGCAATATACCTATAAAAACTGAAAATTCAACTTGGAATACTGGAATACCTCTAATAGTTTTTATTTTATTTATTTATTTACATTTTTTTATATTTTTTGCGTTTCTTTGGACAGAAAGACTGACATGCTTTCATGAATAATAATACAGATCTTTTTTCTGTTCACCCGTCGAAATTAGGAGTGGAGTTGAAGATTGGAGTAAGAATAAACGTCAATAAGATGAATCTCTCACCGAATATATATGGCGTTCTCGAGAATATAATATTACAACATTTTGCAATAAAAACAGTAATTTTGCTAAAATACCTCTCCTGTCTCCCTCACTTCTCAATACCGCACCAGATTGAATATTTCATTTGTTTCCGTTTGAGCGTGACTCCGAAGAAGGCAAGTTGTTTTGGTTGAAATGTTTTAGTCCTATTCCTGAACATTCTATAACCTTTTCTGACGCAGATTATAATGTGTAGACATGTTGTATATGTATGTATTTAGCAATGAGATTGTTTTGAAAAAAAAAAAAAAAAATACTATAGTAATAAGTCTATCAAATTTCAGTCGAAATATAAGTAGCATATAACTGATAAATTGAAAGTCTGCAAACATTTTACTAATAGGCGGGTGAAAATCAAGTATATCAAAAAAACATAAAACTTTCAAAAACCCTTAGAACAGTATAATGAACGTACAAAATTCTAAAATACATAAAAAGCAGCAAATGAAACGTAATAAAAAACTAATAACGTTTTAATAATGAATTGGTAGAAATTAGATCAATACATAAAGAGCATATAGCATTTACAACATGAAGTGCTAAAACCAGTAGCAAAGTCTACTGATGAATACAAACCGGTGTATTACAATTCAGTCAGATATACAAATAAATAATTTCTAACAAATTTCACAAAAATTGGAACGAATTGACACAATAGTCATTCACACATGTGTACATAGAATTGTTTCAACAAAAACACAGGACACTGCAAAAAAACATAAAACTGAAGATAAGAAGTTTTCAATTTCTTAAATAATTTGCTGCTCTGAATATTTATATCAGGAAACTTGCAATTTTTTTACTACAATGTTTGTTTGTAATGTTAAATGTAAAACGTTTACTTCAATTTTGTTTGGCTGAAATTTTAACTCTTTTTATTATTATTTCACTTTTTTTTATTTTGTTAATTTTTTTATAAAGCTTTTCTGTTGCTATTGAAACAGTTTTATGTAGATGCTCTTTGGTTTTTTAAATTAAATAATGCTAACTTATTTTGTCATTTATTAAAATTAACTGTTCTGAAAATCTCTTGTTAGTAGTTTTGAGTAAATAGGTGTTGGAGAATGAATTTTTCTTATTTTCTTTTCATATAATATTTGATTTAATAATCAACTAATTTGTTTTAAATGTTTTAATTGTAATAAAATTCTCCAAACTTTTTTTATAAAAAAGAAATTTTTCTACCTGCAGTAACCAAGAGATAACTTTACATTGGCCCTACTAATTACCGAATTCAAAAATATTATTTTGTACAAGATAATTGTTTTACTCATTTTCCATAACAAGAACAACAGCAATAGCAAAAGAAAATGAATAAAGAAACGTATAAGGTGAAGGTGAAATCCGGGAATATGTCTTACTATTTGGATTTGAAGATTTAATGCAAGTATAGAGATTTTACAAGGAGCCGAGTATAATGGAGATGGTGGTGGTGGGGTCCGGGCGGTCGGTTGACTACCAAGATGGGTTCCGCTCCAGCCTCCTGCAAAATGGCTCCGACCACTCCATTCCTTACTCAAATTTAAACATTATATAAATGTCCAAGCTTAACATTTTCTTCAAACTTATATTGATTTATATGCTTTTAAAGAGTTCAAAATACTAATTTTTATTGACTAACAACCTACTCCAACCTTGCACAGGAGAAGAAAATACAATAAAAAGAATAAATTTCACGAGATTTTTCTTCGAAATACTGGTATACATATTTTGTCATTGCTGTATTGTACAGTAGCTACTTTCATTTACATGTAATAAACATTATTACTATTAAACTTTATATAAAACAAAAAATATTTCATTTTGTCCATAAATATAAAAAAAAGGGTTTCCTCTTCTCTGTTTGCCTGTCTGAAATAACTAAAAAACATCCGAATAAAAAAATCTTACTTTTTCAAAATTTCGTTGACCAAGTAATTGATAAAAATAATTAACATCTTTATATAATGAATAATAAATATAGGCTAATAATGTATAAAAAGTAGTTTTTCATTATGAATTTACTTCATTAGTTTAACATGGTCTACTTCTCGTATGTACACTTATAATAAACGAAAGTAATATCCTTAAGAGAGTATTGAGAGTTAGTGTCTGTAGAGATACAATCTACCAGTATACAATAATAAAGATACAATATTACGTTTGAGGAGATACAATGTACTACTTTAAAATAGAAAAAATTCTCAGAGTAGCCTACCAGCTACCAGATACTCAGAGTAGATACCAGACTTCAAAACATACAGTTATTCAAAACACATTGGTAGTGGATCGTTACGGATGTGGGGAGAGAAATGGCTGGCAACTCCAAAGGCATCTCACACCAAGCAATATTTTCCTACAGTACGCAGCAGAGTATCAAATAAACACCTTGGTTTGAACAAGTACCAATTAACTATGTTTCTATCCGAACATGATAAATTTAAAAGTTACTTCAATCTCTTTAATATTGATGACTCAGCTTTATGCAAACTGTGATAATCGTAGTGTCCAAACACCTTCCATTGTGCTCTCCTCAAATAGTAAAAGAACCCATCTTCGGAAAAGTACAATGCTACAAGGATTAAGCTGGCCACCAAGCAAAACTGAACTGTTAACAAATTTATTTCATAGTTTTAACTATCTTTAAAATTCGTTTTAACATCTATTTAAAAATTGATGTTATATAACGTAGTGTAAATAATATATTATAAATATGTATTTTAATGTACTTTAATATAAAGAATCAATAACAATATATCAATATTATACACTTGTATTATAAAAAATGGAGCATGTGAAAATATTGCAATAAACTCCCTCCAAGTAGGGTACTACTTTGGAGAGAAAAAAAATAACCCAAATAAAGTATAGTCGATCTACAACATTATTTTTATTACACACTTTAATGAACTTACTGCAATATTTTAAACAATATATCAGATCATTACAAGAATATGTGGGTATGGCAAATTTAATGAATATACTCTCATTTTGAGGGTGCTTAGTAACTGAAATAGGGTTAGAAAATTGTTAGGTTTTCTAAGCATTTTGGAGGAAAATTTTATAATTTGTTTAATGCAGTGCTACAATTATCAAAGGTGAGTTTCAAAACTCCAAGAAATCTGACATTATATTCAACAAAATTACAGGAAAAAAAATTGTTTTCAAAATATATGTTGTTTTACTATTGATTTTGTTGTGGTTTTACAATGCTCACTTTTCTTTTTTGGTCATTCTGTGGCAGCCAATAGAGCCGCTCTAGTTCTTCTCGGGTATGCTGTTCAGCTCCATGAACAGGTAGACTAGCTCTTTCATATTTTTTAGTCCTGTAACAAATCATGGCTAGTATTCTTATTGAATACAGCAGCCACTAAACTCGTCTTGTGAAAAGCCGAAATTCTGCTCCTGTTTTTCGAAAACTTTTCCATTTATTTTCAGTATCCTTTACCTAATTATAGGGGTCAAGTTAGCTCAGTGGCAACGTGCTCATCTCTGGACTGGTAGATTTGGGGTTCAATACCCACTCTGGAACTCCATTTATTTACGTGGGAGGTGAATTAATCTAAACAAGTTGTCCCTCGGACAGGATGTGAAGCCGTCGGTCCCAGCTTGTATGATGTCAGGTGCTCGTTAAAAATCTCTACTCCAAATATACTTGAGTATGACAAAATTTAGCACTCCCAGTGTTGTTTAATGTTTAGTGGTGTAGTAACCATTTTGCCACCCGGGGTGGTTGTAAGATCTGCCATCCCCCCTCCCCCTTCCAGGCGATGATAATCCTTCCTAATTACAGAAAGTCCTCAAAACATTTATTTTCATGAAATTACAATCAAGGATATAATTAAAGTCTGCTGTTATTAGTCACAAACTTTCATCGTATTACAGTACTCGTATATATATACGGCCATCATCAAAGAATGCCAATGATTTTTCAAAACAAGACTGTATGATTCAAATCATAAAAGAGTCGTTAAAATAAATTAACTGGCTACACAAACAAATATAATAAACTTTCAACCACTTAAAAAAAAAAAAGAAAAATTTATATGCATTTGTTTTTAATTTGCTAATATTACAGTTGAAAAATCCGTTTGAAATTAGTATTACACACATAGAACATAAAAATAATATGGACCTTAAAAATTATGTTATTATAAATTTCAGATTGTTTGTTAGCTGTTTATTAGTTTAATTTTTTCTACTTACTATTTTTACACCCTTAAAATGCCGCCCCCCGGCACGTGCCACCCGGGACCGGCCCTATATATTGTTTTAGGGGCTCACAACTATATATTGTTTTATATGTGTTTGATTATATTTCAATCATATTCAAAATAAATAAATAAATATTTATGTCGTGCGATAGGCTGTGCTATGGTTAACAAAACAAATAAAAAAAAGAAGTGTACATGTTAATAAGAATAAATTAAAGTTTCCCTACAATAATTTTTATAAAATGAACGTGTTTCAATAACATCGAGTTGATCTTGTGGTCAAATCATCAAGTGTTACCTTCAGAATCCATCTCGACGGTCAGTATAACCTGAACGAGTGTCCTAAATGTTAGAAACGCCTTGTTTAAATAAACATGTGCATGTCGAAAACTTTATTATTCTGCAAACAAGAGTATATATTCTGCACAATAGAGTTTTTGAAAATGATTTACACTATTAAAGGAAAATATCAAATTTAGCTAAAAACAGTTTTTAATTTGAGAAAAAGAATGAAAATCATATCAAAGCTTTGTCGGCTCTCAGTTACAACCTTGGTCTTTTCCTGTGCAATCTGGATAAGCGATTGAATGTAGTTTGTCTCCTAAGTGGGAGGTGGAGTAATAAGTTCAGCCTACCTTTCTAGAATGAGCAGGTCTTCTTAAATTATTTCTGTATTTTATCGAGCGTCCTACAATCAAGGATTGCATGACGAGTATTTATGTGAACACTATGGTAATTTACGCCTTCAGTAAATCAGCTACGCAGTTTCCAATGTCACACAGGTATTCATACTAAACTTATTATATTTCTCTAATTGCTCTCTTTTTATATTCCGTTTTCTTTATCATTACAAGGTCTCTGCTGTACTTTTGCAATACATAACGGTTATCAGAACATCAGTTAGTTTAATGTATGAGATCATTATTCCTCCCCAAATACTTTCCTTTTCTTCAATTGTGCTTATTTGCGTTGGTATTATTATTACAATCAGAAAGTGGCTAAAAGCAAATACTCTGGTAGATCTGTCGTTTATTGAGCTGAATATGAACTCTATATTATACTCTCCCAATTTTCTTACAGTGTACCATTATGAAATATAAACAAGTTATCCAAGAAATATTGTGAGAGATAAGTGTAAGGAATTATTTTTTTGTTTGTCATATTTCAAAGAATTGCAATTAAAAACATGGGTCTGAACCAATTTAATAATATATTTCAAATACACTAGCTTGATGTCTTAGTTTAAAAATCCTTTAAAATAACTGATTATATTTTTTTATTAAATTAGAAATCTTCTGTTTCGAACTGTGTAAATATATACAACATTTTTTTGTTAAAAAACAACAAACTTCGTACGTGCATCAACCATCTAGACACAAGCACTTGAATAAAAATGTGAAGAAACGTTTTCTATATTCATAAAAGTAAATGGATATCTAGTACAGCAAAGTTGTGAGTATGTGTGAAAAGTCGGTTCATGAATAAAACATCGTGTCGGCTCTTAAGACTGGTTTAGCGGCGTCTGCGCCTTCAAATAGCTAGAGAAACTTGCAATAAAAAGTGAATCTTACAGTACAACCTTCTCATTAGGAATTATTTTTTACTTGGGCATCACTATCGCTTTCTGCAGTTGCTTGACTTCATTAACGATACTTGTTTGTTTCAGCGCAATCTCCATCATGCTTCAATCAAATACAGTTACTTCCTTTGACCCACAAACATAAACTATGAGCACAGCTGCAAATTATATAACAACTGCAACTAATCATTATATAACAACATAAGGTTTAAAAAAATATTTCTTAGAAAACCACACCAATACGTCCCTTTTTAATACTCTATATGAATTTATCTGATTCCTGATAAATAAAATGGTAGTTACATGACAAAAAGAGCCAACAATGTATATAATTATATTTACACAAATTAGGAACTTGTAAAATCATAAAATATTTTTTCTAGTATGAGACAACGAACATTTCCTTAAAACCAATTCTTAGACACTCAAATTACAGCATGGCACTAACACTATTGTTTTATCTTTATCTATCTAACATAAACACACACACACACACACACACACACACACACACAAACACACACACACACACACACACACACACACACACACACACAGATTTATATACGTGTAATTGTATATATGTGTATTATATACACATAATGATAAGCATACACTAGCTCTATCTGCCTAATGTACTCTCTTTTTCTATCTCTAACTCTCTCACATACATACACACACACATTTATACATCCGCAAACACTATATCTCTCTGAGATAATCTCATGTTCTATCTATCTCTCTCATACACATACATACACATATTTATACAACCTCATACTCTAGCACCATCTCTCTCACATACATACACACACACACATTTATACACCCGCCTACTCTAGGTCTATCTCTCTGACATACTCTCTTCTTCTATCTCTATCTCTCTCTCACAGACACACACACGCACACACATTTATACACCCGGATTCTCTATCTCAATCTCTCTCACATACATACACACACACACACACATTTATACACCCGCCTACTCTAGATCTATCTCTCTGACATACTCTCTTCTTCTATCTCTATCTCTCTCTCACAGACACACACAAATACACACACACGCACACACATTTATACACCCGGATTCTCTATCTCAATCTCTCTCACATACATACATACACACACACACATTTATACACCCGCCTACTCTAGATCTATCTCTCTGACATACTCTCTTCTTCTATCTCTATCTCTCTCTCACAGACACACACAAATACACACACACACTCACACACACATTTATACACCCGGATTCCTCTATCTCTATCTCTCTCACATACATGGACACACATTTATACTGATATAACTCTTGGTATATCTTAATCACACATATACGTTCACAAATACAGACACACACACACGACACAATACCCACGAAAACATAGACTGATTAAGGTTATTACATTAAACAGTTAATATGAGCTTTGCTCAGCAGCTGTCCTTGTCTGAGTCATATGGCGGTCTTCATCATTGTTTAGTTGACACTCAGGATAGACGTTTTTGGACGACAGGTATTAGTGCAAGTCAAGAATTTTTTTTGTGGAATTCGTATAAGGAGATTATTTAATATGTCCATTGTTTAATTGTATTGTTGGCAATAAGTATAATTGGTTGTTTTGGAAATAAAATGCGGTTATTAGTTATAAATACGGTTGAAATGGAGCGGACAAAAAGTAAGGGGAAGAAGTGTAGTTCGTATGATCTAGGACAATGGGGCTAAGGGTTTATAGGAGCAGAGAGCAGGTAAAGATTTAAAATGGCGGATTTTGAGGGAAGCCATGGGAGGAGGCCGTCATTTGAAGGTCACTAAGCCAAGCGCCTTCCTTCAACCTGACAAACATTATCCTGCCTCATAAAATCATCCACTAAATATGCCCCCATCAAAGAAATACTTCTTTTTAATAATCAAAAGAAGAAAATTAAGTTATTTTAAGAAAAAAATGCAAACACATTTCTTCATTAGAATTACATAAATCTAGAGTCTATTGAAGGTACCAGCAATTCAAATACCAGTATTTTATAGCAACATAAAATATTAATTTGCATAAGCATTTCAGCTTGCTATTTAAACCTCTTAACTATTAACCGGAAGAGAAGAAACATATATTTTCTAAACAAATTAGTATTGACAAGCGGACTTGTGTAGTAATCTATTTATAGAATCCAAATCATTACTGATTGCTCTACAGGAATGCCGAATACTTGTCTCGACACTGCTCAGTCATTAGCATTAATCCAATTAAGTTCTAATATAGCACTAAATTAATATTATAAAACATTATACGATTCTCTTTAGGCTGTTTTTAATCAATGTATCATAAGGTCTATATAGTAACTAAATACCATTCAATTTTGTTAAGATATTTAACAGTATGACAACTGGAGAATGTATCTAAACAATACAATAACTTGATCTAGCTTTGAAGTTTTCAATATTTTTGGTAGTAAATAAATTAAACTAAAGAATATTAAACTAAATAACGAAATTGCGGAAATATATTCCGTTTTTGATGAAAAAGATAACTTTCACATTTGTTAGATTTAGAACATGAAAAATATGAAAATTAGGGCGGCATTTTAATTAATTCGTTGTTTCCACCTGCTATGTTAGATATTAAAAAAAAAAAACCTTCACTTTATAACAACTGTGAAATTTAAATTGAATCATGGAGGAGTACAGATTTTCTAGAGGCTTAAATATCTTCTGGATTAGTTACAAATTAAATGGGGAAAGCATGTAGCTTTTTATGAACATGAATTTTAAGTATATAATATTAAATAATGACAAGAAAAAATTAGTGATATTGATTAAAATAAGTGTTTTTTTAAAAAAATTGTTGCTTACCGCCTTGTGATTGGGCCAGTAGAAATGATTGGAAGATACAGCTTGTTGAGAAGGATATGGTAGAGGGATGTGGCAGAGCAAACCGGTGGTGTGCGGGCGGAGAACGACTGAACACAAGGGTTGTTTCGGGGTTGTTCCACTACAATAAATGTATAAAAAAAAGAAGAGAAGAAATAAAGAGGAGGTAGAAAGGAGCCCATCCGTACCCAACCCAATACCTGTACCGTTACCTTCATGACCTTCTCTTGAAAAAAGTAAAAGTCCATTGTCTGCGTCGGCGTTGACTTCACAGTCAAAATAAATCACCTTCTTTTACCTTTGTATTACTTTCGCTAATGCAAATATTTACCTCGAGGCTATGATTGGGACGGGTGATCGGTTCTGATTTACGACCTATCTATTGGGCTTGCCTTCTTGATTGGGTTGTAGGTAAAAAAACATGTGAGCCTCCCAGCCTGCCTCTGACACCAGCACAACGCAACCGTCTCAAGCTCATAACAAAACTTCCATTTACTTTGTAACCATGCACTACTGTACGCATTCAAATTATGTCTTATTATTAATTTCATCACTACAGGAAATAATGACAACTTAATAACAAATTATCAATTAAAAATTAACTAAATTAAATTAACTTTTTTCAAGCTACTAAAAGTAAAACAAAGTAACAAAAAGAAAGTAATTTAAAAAATATGTTAAATTATCCTAAAAAATAAAACTACAGTGGCAATTTGATAAATGTTTTCAATTTTTTCATTAAGGAATTTATCACTACACAATTTGAAAGCTCGTAAGAACATATTTCTGAACACCGCTTTTTTAAAATTTAACTTATGTGCGGAGGAAAAATGCATATAAGAAGAAACATGGGTTGGTTTTCTAAAAATACAATATTTGAGATTGTGCCCATAACGATGTAAATATAAATCGAGAAAAGGTAACTTATTATTACTTTTAACTTCAAAAGTGAAATCAATGGACGGAACACTCTTATTAAGGGTGTTCAAAAAATCTGTAACACATTCACTGTCTGGCCAAACACACAAAACCAAAGTATTGAAAGAAGCCAAAGAATCCTTGAGAACCAGAATTGAGAAAGAACCTTTCACAAATAGAAATCTTTTGGTTGTTCCCATTAGTCAACCTCTAAAAGACATCCCAGTATTTTTGATAAAATGGATATCTCAGTTGTTTTTAGTAGTGGTCTCAAATTATTAAACAAACTGGTAAATAATGGTGAAAGAAAAGACAAGGATGGTTGTGTTTATGGGATTCCTTGTAGAGATTGTGATTTTTAATACGTTGGAAAAACGGTAAAAAGTTTACTTACTTAGGAAGATTCCAAGGAATTTATATTTCTCTCGTCTGATGTTGAAAGAAACTTAGTAGAAAGTGCCCTAATTAAGTAAAATTTTGATGAACTAATAAATATAAGTCTTCGACTTTTTAGATTAGATGAAATTTTAATTGAAGGTATAGTTAGGCAAATTAATCCTGTGGGTGACCTTCGAAATGTACTTGTAACTTTGAACATGAACTCTGACCAGATTGTGGATTCTAATAATGTAGCATAATTTTTTATTTAACTTATTTACGTTCTCATTGTATTCTTGTTTCGTTAGTCATTTATTATTGTTTATTATTTTATATTGAATTAATTTAATTTGTATCTATTCGTTTTTATTTATGATATATTTTTTATATTTAGGAATTATATATAACACTTGTTTTTATTTTATTTGATTTATATTTTATTTCAATTAATTTTTGTTTACTTTCCATTGTTTAATTTTATTAGGAATTTTTTGTTTTTATCTTATTATGCTTTTTTGACATTTCTTTTCCCAGCTGTTTTGTTACCTTCCTTGTACATACCTTTTATGTTATCTTCTTAGTTCTTACTTTGTTTGCTCTCTGATGACATAAATTGAAAGGCCGCAGAGCATTTTTTCTATTGTTTTCTTTTTTTTTCCTGGAAGGTTTAATTTCATATATATATAAATAATAAAAAGATTTCACACAAACACGTGAAATAACACTCAATGATCAAGGCACAATTGTGGTTTGGTCATATATGTATATATATTGGTAAAAGTATCGACCGTGGAATAGAAACAAAACTGAAGTTTATCGGGACTCGGTCAGTTCTTCAGGTTTAAATTAAACTCTCATTGCCAACGTTTCGGTTTTTATTTAAAACCTTTTTCACAAACAGAAGTAAAAATTTTGAAACAGAAA
Organism: Hermatobates lingyangjiaoensis; assembly: GCA_026182355.1. NCBI lineage: Eukaryota > Metazoa > Arthropoda > Insecta > Hemiptera > Hermatobatidae > Hermatobates > Hermatobates lingyangjiaoensis. Next base: position 8,095,042 of record JAPFBL010000138.1, read on the forward strand.
AACGAAGTATTACATTACAAATTATTTTACAAAGAAAAATAGTCTGTGGATTTCAACAACAACTGTAGTTTGAATGTTCAAACTGTGGTCCAGTCTGTGGATTTCAACAACAACTGTAGTTTGAATGTTCAAACTTGAATATTCAAACTACAGTTGTTCAAACTTGAACATTCAAACTACAGTTGTTGTTGAAATCCACAGACTATTTTTCTTTGTAAAAAAATTTGTAATGTAATACTTCGTTTTTCTGTTTCAAAATTTTTACTTCTGTTTGTGAAAAAGGTTTTAAATAAAAACCGAAACGTTGGCAATTTTGTTTCAAAGTTTATACTTCTGCTTGCGAAAAAGGTTTTAAATAAAAACCGAAACGTTGGCAATGAGAGATTAATTTGAACCTGAAGAACTGACCTAGTCCCGATAAACTTTAGTTTTGTATATATATACATATGCATATAAATAAACTTTAATTATTCCCTTTGTAATAGCATACAATGACCATTCTACTTTGAGAGTCCTACATTTTATTCTACGTAAGTATAGAGTAGAGATATTTATCGAATACCTGACATAGTACAGGCTTGTGACCGACGCCTTAAGGTGGTCTCTGAGGGAGGAATGTTTAAACATATACATAAAAAAAAAACGATTCAATGTCAGATAAATAAACATTAGGGAACAAACTTCCCTAGCAAAACATTTGAAAGACACTTACTTTTAGTCTGTAATTAGGTTAAACCATCATTAGGAGGAAATAAACAGGGAGATCAATTTCACAGTGTTAGCGACGAATAGAAATCAACAGTGCAAGTACTCATGTGTTTGGTTAAAAAGAACTGGCTGGAGAATAAAATACATATATACAGAGAGAAAAAAGAGAGGGTGAGAAAGAAAGAAAGAGCATTCAAGTTATAAAGGTCAGAAAAGCTTTTTTATATTTAGTTCGTTCGTTTCTTTTTATCAGTCTCTGAATACTAGAAAAGAATATAAAAAATTGTTTTAATTAGATTTTATTCAATGTGGAAGTAATTTGAGTAGGCGTTGTAACTGATGATAAAAGGATGGGTGAGTTAGGGAAATGCCAGAGAGTGGTTGGTAAGAGGTTTACCGGAGGTGTGAGGACAAGCTTTACCCATTAGTAGGAAGAAGCCGTTACTACTCTCGTCCGGTTTTGTCTCGAAAAGCCAATTTGAAGAAAAGTCCTGTTCACACTAGGATGGAAAAATACAATTAGCCAAGTGGCAATGTGATGTGTAAGAGAATCGCCTACGTCTTATCGACCACGTTTAACCCATAAGCATGCCTTACTCGGCAATATTTTCAATCACGCCTAGTTACGCACAACTAGAATGCTATACCCAATTCATATGAACTATTACACTTCCTAGATTATTCAAATAATATCACAGTGACTTCATTAAGAAAATACTCTAAGCACTATTGAGTGTCCCGCTGTCCTCAATTAACCGTTCATTGCAGAGTTATCTGCAATGCATCAGAAAATACATGGGGTATTTTCTTTATAATTATAAACTTCTTAATAAATTCAAGTATGCGCGCATTGTAACTTTATCATTCACGTTTTTTAAAAAAGATTTATTCAATGATTCAACAATGTGCAATAAGAAAAAATGACCTGGTGTTTGTACACCAATGATGTCATTCAATTAAAATAGCCCCGTCAGCTCATTTAAGACGGAGTGTACACAAAACAGCTTATACATTTTTAACTTATTTTTTATTACTTTTCTTGATTATTTAAATATTTTTTTTTAAAGCACACAAGACATACGCATACATATCAATGATCAAACAAAAAAATGAAAAAGGGAAAAAGACTAAGATCTTTCAACCGTAACAAGCGGTCTTCGTCAGAGTGAAAAACACTTGGGATTGTAGACGATCAGGTACAGTAGCCGATTTACTACAGTAATCGGCGACCAAGCAAGTGACTGGCTGGCCCTGGATCCAAGCTTTTACTTTATTATCATTGTTTATATTATTAAAATCATTGAATTTAAATTTTTGTTTGTTACATTTATTTTTAATATATTTGTGCCACTGTCATCAGCAAGCACGCAAGCCAGTAGACTACCCTGGTTCCATACCTTTAGTTTATTACCAGTGTTTATATTACGCAAACATTAAATTAAAAAAAAAATTTTTTATACATTTATATATAATACATTTGCACTACTGTCATCGGCATACACGCATGACACTTGCTACCGTGGCTCCAATTCTGGGAATATAGTGATAATTCACATAATTAACATTATTCAGGTTATAAATTATATATATTTAATTTCAGGTCTCAATTTCCACGAAAAATTAGTGAACAAACGAACAAACTCACCAACTTTATATATAGAGATATAAACTGATAAAATAAAATAGAGACTGTGTGACTTATAATAATTAATAGTAATAATAATAGTATATATATATATATAAATTGTAAATAAAAATGTATTGAAAAAAAATAATAATAATACTATTAATTAACGTTAGAGGTCATATAATAAAACGGAGGTCATGGGAATTGGCATGGATGGCTATGGGTAAGTCACTGCGTTGACCAACAGACCCCCTGTGATTGTTCATACGTAGACTCAACTAAGCCCTAGATCCCAAGAAAACTATCCCTCTATATCCCTTTACAATTAGAATCCTTCAATCTACTTTCTACTTCTGCCTGATGACGACGGATGTCGAAATATTGAAGTGAGTTCAGTAGTGACATTCTCTGTTCTTTTTTATGTGTTAATGTGTGTATTGTCTTTACGGACGTTTCATTTTATTTGTAGTATACATATATATATATATATATATATATATATATATAATAAAATAATAATTTGTAAAAGTTGGAAGCAGTCCTTCATTTAAACATATATTGTTAAATAACGCCCCATATTTGGCTTGTATCTGTTTCTTACACAATTTCTCCAAATTCTTGAATTCCTTCCTGGTCTCTTCTTTAAAACTATAATGCTTATCACCAATATTGCTAGTCGACATGTTCCGAATGTACCACGTTCATCATCAGGACAATAATGAGAGTAATAGTAGGATTGTTAGTTTATATATAGAGTTGAATTACTATTGGAATGTTCACAGGACATCGCCCTGGGTCACGGGGCATTATGGGGGATTAAAGTAGGGTGGTTGGACTCATCTACTACCTGGCTAATCTGGTTCGGCCTGTTGAAAAATAGTTTTAAAATTTGACAAGAATTATTAAGTTGGATATTTATGGCTGGCCGATTTTCTTGAATTATTAAAGCTTCTAATATTTGTAATTTAACATGGTTTCGTTCTTTAGCGATAATTTTCATGGTATTCACCATCATTTCTCTTGAGAGTTTTGTCTTATGGAGTGCTGTTGTATGGTATTTTGGCGCGCCGGCAGAAAGGTGCATCGTAGATCTGGCAGATTTGGACTCTTCCAGCTTCAAAATTGAGGCTGGTAGTGTCAGTAGATTCTGTCAGATCTACTCAGAGCAGAGCCTACTAAACAAAGAGGATTTAAAAGCAGTTCACTGCTTTGTTATTTAACAATAAGAAAAACAGATCATAAGAAACACAAAAAAGACTCACAACGATATTTCGACATTTGTCGTCATCGGGCAGAAGTAGTCCCTTTGATTAGCCGAAGCCAATCCCTATAATATTGATAAAAGTATCGACCGTGGAATAGAAACAAAACCATAGTTTATAGGGACTCGGTCAGTTTTTCAGGTTCAAATTAAATTCTCATTGCCAACGTTTCGGTCTTTATTTAAAACCTTTTTCATAGGCAGAAGTATAAATTTTGAAACAGAAAAACTAAGTATTACATTACAAATTATTTTACAAAGAAAAATAGTATGTGGATTTTTAACAACAACTGTCGTCTGAATGAACACGCGACACTGAACTGATATATATATATATATATAAATGAAAAAGACAACACATAGTTTCCTTCCACTGTTACACGTGAACTCAAGTACCTCTTCTTCTTCTCTTCTACTCTCTTGCTGATGTCGAACTTCGTTTGGAAATATTGATCCAGTAAGTTCTGTCGTTTCTTGTATGTGTTGTCTTTTTTATTTATTTATCTGTCCGGTTTAGACTGTTTAGTATTTTCATGTATAGACGGAAGTGTTAATCATAATCCCTGTTTTCTGAAAAAGAGAAAACACTCGAAAATGCTTACAACTTATTCCTTTCTTTGTTATAAATAAATGAAATACTTTCATTGTCAAATTACCACAGCGTGTCCTTTCTGTAACTTCATAAAATAATACTTACTGTTTATACCTTTAAAATGCAAATTAATACTAATTCATGCAAATGTATGTTGCCTTTTATTTTGTTAGTCTGATAGCATTCAATCGTTTTATGGTTTCTGATAGATTTCACTCAGCGATGGAGTCAAAATGAAAGAGAAGTACCTTCCTACTTTCCTAATTTCAAACTTTCCTACTGATTAGACTCTGTCTACAATAGACGCAGTATCTTTTCATTACTTAATTTGAATTTCAGATAAATCCCAACTTCATACAGTATTTCAAGAAAAAAAAAAGGTATATTTAATGATACGTATTAAAAATTTAAAGTGCATAGAAGAATCTTTTTTTCCCCACAAAGTATGTAATACAGTAAATCCTCAAATTTCAATCATAGCGCTATGAAAAAAAGTGGTATTTTTTATGACATCGTGGCTACAGCAGTATTCTCTATTCGTCTCATTGTTCGCAAAGCCGGCACTCGTAACGCTCTCAGCTTTCATAGCTCATTATCATTTACCAAACACAAATATATGAAAATCCTCATCATATGTGTGTATATATGAACAGTGTTGTCCCATTTGACCTGATAGGATAGAAGCCTGAAGCCAGAGTTAATTTACCTATTAACCAGGCTAAAAACCATCCAGCCCAAAGTGACACTATACTGGCAAGAAATAATAAATACATTTTATTAGTTTGCTTCCGTATAATTTTATTGAAAGTATAAATTCATATTTATCTTACTCTAAAGTAGTTAGATTTTGACCCTGAGCTTGCCTTATCAAGAAGGCTGCCCTCCAATCCCGCCATCTAAACCATACTGCTCAGAATAGCAATGAATAACCAAAATAGCCAAACTATTTTAAGATACCGATAAATCCAAATAAATAGGACCTTTTCAGTATTTTTGAGAACATATTCATTTTAATGAGTTATGTAATACCATTTTCATTTCATGAAATTAAACTTGAAATTAGTCCAGTATACTACTTTGCTTAAAAAAGATATTGAATTTTAATTTAAGAAAGTAAATTGAATTAACATTAGGTGGAAATAATGACAGGAAAGATGCGCAATTACGGAGTACAATTAGAGAGCTGGGAAGACAAAGTGGCTAGGAGATTGGCAATACCTTTAGTAATTCGATTCATCTAACTTGACCTTCAAGTGTTCACTTTCATGATATGGTACAATGCACTCTAGGAAAAATTCCTCAATGTTTTATGAAACTGAGTTGACTGAATAATCTTGGTATTAACTCAGTGCTCCTTTTGCTAATGGTTTGATTGTAAATGCTCTACTTTTTGTTAAATCTACAAACTAAGTGAATGGAAAATCTATCATCGTAATAATAATAATAATAATATTAATTTGCAACTTACTTCCCAGTTTGTATGATTGCTCATTTGCCTACAGTAGTTAGTTTGATGTTGTCATAATTGGAAGGTTCGGTTGTTCAGATTTTGTATTTATGAGTATAAGTTGCTTTAATAACCATTATTGAGGAAAATGAATAACATTCAATTCAAAGAAAAGAAAAGATAATTACTACTTATATCACTAATTCTCAAAAAAAGAAAAATTTCGCTGGAACTCATTTAAAATCTAGTACACATGGTGTGATATTAATAATTCAATGAAAATTCCTTGGTGACGGGACGTAGGAAACCCTGGAAAAAGGCAATTTATTGACTGGTCTCTTCTTTGTAAGGGACACAATACAATATACTTACTGTTTTCAGTACAAGAGATTTTACGTACATTCAGATCTTTGTAATGAACAAATTGACCTTTTTTATGAAATTAGGATAAGGATTCATATGTGGTTAAGTGATCAGCGTTTCTATTGCTGATGCAACAAATTTGACTAAATTTTTATGTCAAATACGTTACATATAACGTTTGAAATACGTTACGCTTAGAAAGTGCATAACCTTCAAGCCTTTATTTATTTATATGTCGATCAAAATTCTCCCAATCGGTCTTTTATAATTTAGGTTAAAATTAATTAACACATACTAAACTAATGCAATGAACAGCATATAATATCACTGAGAGTGGTAATTAAATCAAACAATATGAGTGGATTTCAGTTAGGCAAACTGTAACACATTGGTAAGGAACTATACAAACTGTTTAATTACTTTTTGAAATTTATTATCACAATCAAAAAAAAACTCTACACTGCTAATAAGAATATTACATATACTCATCAAATGACACAATGGGGAAGGAAGCTAATTTTTGTGACATGGATGATAAAATAATCTAGGCTTTTTTGAAATATGTGATGGGACGTGGAAATGTAATTAGAAAATGAAGTAAGGATAATCAATGAGGTCCTTTACTATGTAGGGTACTGTTTCAAACGCCCTCCTGAGTTTATGGTAAGAATAATCTTTAAACAACTTTTCTATTTGACCGGTGGCTACCTGTGGCTACTCCGCTATAATTACAAAAACGGTAACGGAATAATTAAATTATATTAAACATATAAAAAGGAAATAAAATAAAAACATCTGCATCAAGATCAGGACAGTAGACTGCTGCCTACACTATAACTTCATTTAGCACAAGTGACCTACTATCAAAGGATCTTATTTCGTCTCTTATAAAGAATGTAGTAATTGACGCCTGGAAGACAGTGGTAGTTGGCAAAAGATGGGAAACGCTTACCATAAGACCTGTTCCCAACAACCTGCGCCGGGATGTAGTGGTGACCATCCTTGGGATGGCTACAGCCCACGCTTATCTACAAAAACGTTTCCATGGGATTGAGAAAGCTAATTCTCAAATATTTCCCTTCTGGCTTCAAGGGGAAGGTACAGCTGAACATCTCCCTACTGTACAGTCTTGAGGGTGGACACCCGAGACGACAACATACATGGACGAGAACGGTTGCACTGGAAGGCAAGGCGTCAAATCTTACTAATTATTATTAAATAACTTACAGTTGTTAAGAGAAAGAATATTAAAGAAATGAAACATTATCAGAACTGATAACAAAATTAAAATACAACTGCTCCGTAATCTGCATCATGGACAAGTGAATATCAAATCCTAAACAAATGACAAGCAACACTTTTACTATTATATCGAACAAAAGCTGTAAAAAATAAAGTTTGTTTCCAAATTACTTCTACAGTTATACTTTTAAAGTATCTTAACATGAATACTTTTGCAATGAATTTCTTTATATATCTTAACAATTTAGACGTAGAAACAAACAAAATAGCCATGGTCATACACAACCAATTTGATTGTCTAGGCAGGTAAATAGAAATCTCGATTTGGTTTTTTTAGTAGTGTACACACACTTTACATACCATTAAAATGGTCAAGTAAAATGCCAAAAATGCAATTTGTTTTGAACAAATATTCATTTTTATGAAGATTTCATGACAAGAAACAGGTTATGTAAAATACATTAAACAAAGATTTTTAAGAATCATGGTTCATGAAGTTTCGAATATATACAAAGTAAATGGATTGTGTGAAACCATAAGAAAGTTTGATTGTAAGTAAATAAACAGAAAGACGATGAAACTGTGTTATATTATACTGATTCCATCATACAGCTACTACAATACTAATAACAGAAATCAGAGATTCAAGAGTTGTGTTACCTTTATATTGCAGTCAAGTAAGTAGTAAAATCAATTTGTTTTACATTTGAATGTCAGCATTATGAATAGTAACATTTTTTTTTTAAATTCTGTGCATTATATTAGTTAAATAAACATATTTAGGAACATTCTTAATTCGTTAAAATAATAGATTATTACTAATTTAAAAACATTCCTGAATCATCAATATGCAATCCATCATTGTTACATTAAATTGTCTTAATCTGAATAGTTTACCATCAATTTTTATATTTAGACGTGAACCCTAATACGATGGCCATCCACATAATTATCTTCTTAACATAATTGACGGTTATCTATGCTAGTAGATTTATCACATGAAGTTGTGCGGGTATCACTCGGTATTCTTTTTAAGATAAAATGCAGTTAAATTCTCTATGTTTTTGGTATAAGAAACATGCTAACTAAATTTACTGCAAGGAGAACAATGGGTTTTTGTGCAATTATTTATTGGAAAGTAAGTACTAGAGGATGTTGAATTCAAGTAAGAATAGGTTTCTAGGTGATATTAAGAGTGATAGTGGAGAAGATGATTAGAAACAGGTTGGAGAGGAATCTCCAGGTTAATGGCCTCGCTCTCGGGGACCAAAAAAAAAACAACCCCTCAGCCATGAAGCGGGCACTTGGCTGAACCTTTCATTCATACTGGCTCGCCATTACACGTCACTCTCCTCTCTGCCTTCATCAAATCCAAATTACTTTTCCTGCTTCAGTCATTACACATTGCCTTTTAAATGCTTTCATCTACGATTCTTTCATGTACAAGTTTTCAATGATTTACAAATAAATGTAGCAATACTGTTGTTTTGATAATTTTAGAATGCAACAATCATATGTACTTGATATTTATATACGAACAATTGAATTGAATTGATGATTATATGCAATATAATATTTTTATGCAATATTTAAGGTAAAATCAAACTGGCATTACTTCGTGAAAAAATTCCATATTATATATATATATATGATCAAACCACAATATGAAATGGGAAAACAAGACTAAGATCTTTCAACCGTAACAAGCGGTCTTTGCCAGAGTCAAAAACCCAACGTTGGGTTTTTGACTCTGACAAAGACCACTTGTTACGGTTGAAAGATCTTAGTCTTGTTTTCTCATTTCTTATTGTGGTTTGATCATTGATTGTTGTTTCACGTGTTTATGTGAAACAACAATCAATGATCAAACCACTCTATATATATATATATATATATATATATATATATATATATAAAAAAAGATTTCACATAAACACGTGAAACAACAATCAATGATCAAACCACTCATTCATTATACCACTCTTCCCTCCCACTCTTCTCAACTCCTCACCAGATGTTTTCTGCATCTAGTGTTCAGTTGGGTTTTTGACTCTGACGAAGACCGCTTGTTACGGTTGAAAGATCTTAGTCTTGTTTTCCCATTTCTTATTGTGGTTTGATCATTGATTGTTGTTTCACGTGTTTATGTGAAATCGTTTTATATATATATATATATATATATATATATATGAATATATATATAAGTTTTTTATGTGGCCATGTTCAGGCTATAAACTTACTTAAACATCCTAAGACAGTACCTATATAACCTTTATTATTGTTAACTAAGTGAGAATGTTATGAAGTTAGGCATTACGCTATACAGTTTGTCATAATTTTCTAGCCTGAGGATGGTCACATACATTACTGATGCTCTAAGCTCTGGTGAAATTGTTTGAAGAACTGAAGTCGGTTATTCGGCTTCATCTGCAATGTGGAGTTTCTTACGTTGAATAGTGCCACCGTTATAATGTTGTGAGTATATTTAATAATTGATTACATAAGGAATTTATTTTTTTTAAAATAAAACATAAACAGATGTATTATATTTGTATGCTATTCAACCAACAATTTGAAATAGTACAATGCATTATTTTTTATACTGAATTATACAAAAGTAAACTAAATAAGAACACGGGTATTAAGCACTTGCAGTTGCCAATTTTACAGGGTCTTCTCAGTGTGCTGTGTCTTCAATCGTTTTTCCATTCTTATTATGATTAAACGAAAAATTCTTGATATTAATACTGAAGAACACGAAATAACCCTACTAAGTAACTGTTTAAATCAAAAAACATTACAACTTCTTTTATAAATCAACTTTACAAGACATACAATGTGTTTGCGAAGAATTAGCACTTACATGCAGTCCGTATTTACCATGGTTATACTCATTTGATTGCACTTCTATGTTGTTCATCAAATTCTATCATAGAAAATAATTTTCTAAAAGAATCAAAACTGAAGATATTACAATATTAAACTACATTTTAATAATAACTAGACTACCCATGACCCGTTGGGTCATCCATCACCTTCCATTTTAATGCAATTATGTTGACATAAATGCAGATAAACTCTAAATTAATTAATTTTTAATAATGAGGATAACGAACATATTTTTCAGGCAGTTCTTTTTATTTACATTTTTTGTACAATTTGAATTTTCCAAAAAATGTATTATGTTTTCTTTTTGTTTGACTCTTCTGGGAGCAACATGTAATTCGCCATGTCCTTAATTTATAGAGAAATTAATTTATATAGAGAATCAAAATTTGGTAGCTTGTTGTACAAAAGTCCCTCTGGCGCAATAGGTAGGCCACTGGATCTTCAATATTGGATCCACAACATTTCTAATATTATTTTCAATTTAGAGCGGGTGCAAATATTTAACCCAAACATCAGAGTTTTATAAGTATATATATATACACTAATGAAGTAGTAGGGATATAAGAATAGTATCTGTTAAAGTAAAGTTTTTTGGATAGTTCTTATATTTAATTCAAGCTTCATGGTTTCGATGAATTTCTAAAACCGAATATAACACTTTGAGATCTCTGCCTACTACAACATTGATTGGTATTAAATAAACAAGTTTATGCATTAAGAAAAATATATCATAAACTTTGATTCATTGTCAGAAAGAAATATATTTGTAAACAAATATGAGACAACAAATAATTCAAATGAACAATAATTATTTTTCAGATATTATATTTCGGTGATGAAAAATAAGGTTCGTAAAAAAAATTAACATATGAATGTTTTACGTTAATTTACTCTCCATATAAATAATAGAGGTATGAAAGTATTGAGTTTGAGTTAAAATTTAATTATACACTGAGTTCGAGTGGAACGTGTCCTTCAGAGTCAAAAGTTTAAAAAACATCGCAAGAATTGGAATAAACAAGATCTCACATGGGCTTTGAGTGAGTTGTGATGGATTCCAAACAATAGGCAGTGAAATATGAATTATGCATGATTTTATACTTGAACATATGAATGGAGTTCCATGTTTTTTGTTCATAAATGTAAATGAATTAATGATCTAGTAATGATTCCCATATTAATCTTGCATTCACAATCTATTAGCAAGAATATATTTTGGTTATGTGGGTTTTTAAAAACGTCTTTAGAGACGCATACTATTTATTGTATATATATTTGTTATATGAGTTCACCATAGGTATGACATAAATTCCATATAACTAGTGCATGCCGCTATGATTAACTTATGTATTTTCTTTTAAATAAAAGTCATCACTAATAAATAAATAAATATATTCTATATATTTATTCTATAATATTATTCTATATTATTATAGAAAATATATTCAATAATATAATGAATGCAAATTGAAGGTTACAAGAACTTAGACGAGGAATTGTAGCTTTGCGTAAAAGTAATAGGCTCTAGGAGTCAAGTTTGAAGATAGAAACTATTGTTTCCCATATTGCTCCAAGAATGATCGAACAGGAAGCATATTTTATAGCAAAGAACTAAATATGAAAAGACAGTTTGCAGAAAATAAAAATTATATGATTCAATTTTGGCTATGGAGTATGTAATAAACAACTAATGATATTATTCCACCTGGATCTTATGCAAAAATTGATGAACGTATTTACAGGGAAAGGAAAATCGATGCTGGTAGAGTTGCATGACGTTTGCTGTAAAACAAGTGAATATTCACTTGTACATTGTGTTGACTTGTTCAATGTTGTACATTGAAGAGAAAAATGTGATGTCCATAATTTCGATTGGTTTGCTTGTTATAGGCAAAATGGCAAGAGTACTACCTCCATATTATTTCAGCAAAGAACATTGATTCTTTTTCAATGTACAATCTAAATTTGTGAATGAAGCTAGTTAGGAACATACTTGTAAAACTGGCGATTATCATCAGACCCTTCATTGCCTTCAAACCTCCAATTATTAGAAATTCCCATGATATTGCCAAATTAGATTTGAAGCTGTATTCACTAATTCTCTGTGATCAAATTAACTGATATATTTGCATGATTACCTCAAACAAGCGAACTTGCTTAGAGTTTGATTAGAATATTATCTGTAGCCCTCATCTTAATAATTGCTTCAACTCCAAATAAACCTTGACTAAAATTTGCTCTCACTTTTAATATATCTCACTGTCCATCTAAAAAATCGTGTTAAAAACTGGAACACACTGATTAATTAATCCCTAATGATCAATAACGGCCGTAGTTAGCACTATCTCTTCGAAAATGTGACGAAAGTTCATGCGTAATGTTTTAGATACCCCTAAAAATTACTAAACTTCATTACATGCATATAGAGATCAGTATTAAATAATAAACAGGAAATACATGTAATACATATTTCGATAAGTATTTTTATACGTAAATACATGTACTATAATATTTTATTTAATGGAAATACCAATATGCGTTTACATACATACAGATGACAAGATTACACAATAAACATGTGAAATAAAAATCAACGTCCAAATCACAGTAAGAAATCAGAAAAAAGTCTAACATCTTTCAACCGTATCAAGTGGTCTTCGTCCGAGTCAAATCATAACTCTAAGGGTTTCACTCTCACGAAAATCACTTGTGACGGTTGAATGATATTAGTGTTTTTTCTTATTTTTTACTGTAGTTTGAAGGTTGATATATACAAATACGAATCACAATGAAAACTTGATGCAATCAAGGAAGTGTATAACCAATGTATGCTTTTATACTTCACAGAAACATATGTGTCCAATATGAAAATAAATATTTTCCTAAATTTCCCCAAACATCCCTTTCTGGACGTTAGTCCTTTCCTGCGCTTTCACCCTTTTAAATACCACTATTCCCCCCCACTCTTCTCAGCTCCTCTGCATCTAGTGTTTAGTTGGGTTTTTGACTCTGACGAAGACCGCTTGTTACGGTTAATAGATCTTAGTCTTGTTTTCCCATTTTTTATTGTGGTTTGATCATTGAAAATAGATATATAAGAACACCTAAAATCTCAAATTTTTGGTTACAGCTATCAAAAAGTTAAAAATAGAACAGATCAAGCATAACGAAGCAGAGATTTTTGGTAATCAAGGATTTTACTACACACAAAGTTAAAAAGTGGGGAATGAAAAAAATAAAGCAAAAATAAAAAAATTAAGGATCAAAGATAGATAATATAAAATATAGAGTAAAATATCATATAAAAATAACTTAAAAAAAGAAAAGTGTCAAGTTGACAAAAATATACAGGGATATCATGAATAAAGCTAAAATAAAATGAAAAGTTAAATAAATAGAATACAGGCTAAATATAACATGTACATATATTATGTATGTTTATAACAATCAAGTTTCCGTCTTTCTTACAGACTTAGTATCGCAAAATAGAAATCACCAAATTAATTCTACTCGTAATATGAATGTAAAAGGTTTCGTTTCTTGCAAACTTTCTGATTATCCTTCGCAATAAAACATTTTAAAAATTTGGTTAATATGATTTAAAAAAAAAACTATTAATATATAAGAAATTGTGTTTGCGACACTATTTTGCATGCTTGTTGTGTGCAAGTTGTTGATAAATCAGAGCAGTATCCATAAATACATGTTGGAGGGATCCATTAGTGCAACTTTTTAAATTTCCTCTGTGAGGTAATTTATAGTTTTAAAGTGTTAGGAGATCTTATAAAGTGAAGAATTGGATGCTGGCATTCGTTTAACATTCTCTTCTCAGTGATGTAGGGGTTCTATGAGTTAAACAATAATTACTTAAAATAATATTTTCATAAATAAATATCATTTTATATTTGAAGCAAATGCATTGATTAAGCAAGTATCGGCTTTCTGGGGGCTTCAGAGAGTGAGAATCTCATTTTTAGGGCGAGCAATTATAAGAATACCAATAATATAATTATAAGTATCAACTTTAATACCACACTAATTACTACATTATATTAATTCATATATAACTATTTGCTAATTAATGATCATATTGTTTTAAAATGGTTTATATTATTATAATTTCCAAACGAATATTTGTAATATATGTAAGGGAACAGGTGAGAAATGAACTCACTGACTTGGGGGTTACCAAAATTTCAGCCGGAACCTACCGAAGAATTGGGAAAGGAAACATTTAGGGAAAGACAGTGATTGATGACAGGGATAACGAAGGGTAAGGATGGAGCGGTTGATGACGGTACGGTAGGCGTATATGGAGGCCATGGTCAGCCTACGTTAAGGTGGAAGTCAGACCTACGTAAAACGAATCACACTTAGTACATTCCAGACGGTAGACTCAATCATTGGAACTACGAGAACAGTTGTTCGCAGCGATACATTGTGTATTGTTGCTGCTGGTAGGAGTAAAATGTGGTTCAAGGTTAATAAGACAAGTATAGAACCTGGGTGTCTACACCATTTCCCTCTCTTAGACAAACAGTTTGTCTCCCGATAGGCTAAAACCCTATGTGAGACGAAATTTCCCAGGCTCAAGGGGACGACTATAAGTTGAGCATTGAGGTTTAGGGCGTGTGTTAGCGGTGGAGGTGGGACAAGACAAAATTGAGAAAAGAGATTTCACGGTGATACCCAGATTGTGGATATTTATATAAAGTACATGTGATTAGGTAGGACAACCCACTTGGAGGGGAAAGGAAAACAGATCCAGGATTAAGGTGTCGCTTCTGTGTCCATGAGTCTGACTCTTGGACAAAAACAAAATAATTATTGGTGTTTTTCATTTATTCATATATTTATTTTTGTATTTAATAAATCTTTATTTTTTAATCTAATAATATTACAGGCCTTTTATTTTTAGCATGTCTACGAATGCATTTATATTTTTTACATCATTCATATTTTTGTGTATATCACTGAAATATTTTATTTAGCTTCGGTTCAAGTTGTTTACAATTGATTCATATTCTTAGTAACATGGAGTTAGTATGATTTATATTAGAAACAAAATAAACTGTCATACCTGGTATAATTCTGTTAGAGTTTTCCGACCGGTTTTGGGCGTTACCGATCTTCAAAAGGAACTGATCTACGGAGTCATTGTCGTGTCATGACAACAACCCATGACCACAACTCCGCAGATGAGTTCCTTTCGAAGATGGGTAACGCCCAAAACAGTTGGAAACAGTTAGAAATTGTTCAGAATTTACTATTTTATATTAATTTAAGTCAAGCTGCTATTTGTATTTTCGTAAACTTTGCGTTATCTTTTTCTTCATTTATATTTATACCTTCTTTTACCACTAATTCTATGTAATTCTTTTTTTTTATTCTTACCTTTTTTCCATTCAAATTATAATTTTAAATACAAATTTATTATTCAAAAATAAACAAAAATAAATATTTTTGATTAAAGTTACATATTTTCTCTTTCCCGATCTTCCAGTCTATTATAAGCACATCTGCACTATTGGTATTCAACCATCTCTGCATCGGTGGCTTTTCTTTCCCCTCCTGATGACGTTTGAAAACTAATATTCAGTACTGAAAGCGTTCGTCTTTTTGAATTAATGTAGTTATCTTGAACATAGTGAACATTGGCTTCCGTTGCAGATCGTATTTTCCCCGCATAAAATGTATACACATACGGAAAAAGATTTGATAGTAAACATGTCAAGCAAAAAATAACATCTAAACTACAGTAAGAAATTTAGAAAGGTTGAACCAAAAAACTGGTCTTCGTCAGAGTCTCATTCATTCTGAGTATGAGTGTAACTCTGACGAATGAAAATTGTTTTGGTTCAATGATATTAGTCAAATTTCAGAATTCCTTACTGTTTTGTTTAGGCAGTATCACGATGTAGAACTTGTAGAACCTGTTTTATGAACTAAAAGAATATTTTTAACTGCAGTCACTGCCATGAGACTTTATTATAATAAAAACAGCCATACTCAATTAACTCATGAGCCCATCTAAGTTCAAACCCTCAAATGTATAACGTTTATATAAAAACATCTATATTTTAACTTGCCTTAAAGTTTTCAACTTTATTCTTTAACCTTGTTCATTATTAAAACATATATATATATATATATGAGCCGCTTATTTTGAAAGTGGCCTAATTCCATTTATGTTAAAATCGAGATATTTAAGGGTTTGCGTTTTACAAAATTTAAAAATATTGTCATTTTATTTATCAACTAATTTTTGTTATAAAAATTCTTAGTAATTTTAAATAAATTTTGTACAATTTGCTGCAAAAGGTAAAGATAACGTAAAAATGTAATTATTTAAATAGCTAGCTAAATTTTTTTGGAAAATGGAATTAGGCCACTTTCAAAATAAACGGCTCATATATATATATATATATATATATATATATATATATATATATATATATATAACAAATTCAATAATATATCAACCGTTGGATAGAATAGGTGTATAATGTAATCGGGATTTGGTCAATTTTCCAGGATCAAAATCAAACTCTCAATGCCGAGGTTTCGGTTTTATTTAAAACCTTTTTCATAGGCAGAAGTCAGAATTTTTGAATTAGAAAAATGATGAAATTTACATTATATAAAATGAAGTAACAATAGATAGTTAGTGAACTAACATCTTAACTGGTCAAAACAGTCTGGTCCAAGTTTTTGACCAGTTAAGATGTTAGTTCACTAACTATCTATTGTTACTTCATTTTATATAATGTAAATTTCATCATTTTTCTAATTCAAAAATTCTGACTTCTGCCTATGAAAAAGGATTTAAATAAAACCGAAACGTCGGCATTGAGAGTTTGATTTTGATCCTGGAAAATTGACCGAATCCCGATTACATTATACACCTATATATATATATATATATATATATAGATTCAGAGCAGGGGTTCTCGAGGATTTTGGTCAATAAAAAATTCAGCTAGTTAATATCTGCCGACGTTTCGCCAAAGGTTGTTTGGCATTATCAAGGCTAAAAAACAATTTATTGAAACGACATAAGTAAAGCAAAGAAACGTCGGCAGATATTAACTAGCTGAATTTTTTATTGACCAAAATCCTCGAGAACCCTTGCTCTGAATCTGGATAAATCAGTGGTCGAGAAGCTACATCAGTATATATATATATATATACAAAAAGATTTCACATAAAACGTGAAATAACAATCAATGATCAAACCACAATAAGAAAATGGGAAAACATTTTGTGATCAGGCCACAGTGGGAAAGTGGGAAAACAGGACTGGGATCTTTTGGCCGTGGCGGGCGGTCTTCCTCGGAGTCAAAAACCCAACTCAGTTGGGTTTTTGACTCTGATGAGGACCGCTTGTTGCGGTTGAAAGATCTTAGTCTTGTTTTCCCATTTTCTTATTGTGGTTTGATCATATATATATATATATATATATATATATATACAATGGACACTTCTTGACTTCCGTACATATAAAACCCACCAACTCCCAACAATACCTCCATTACGATAGTTGCCATCCATCCCATGTTAAAAAGTCTATACCTCGATCCTTGTCCCTCCGTATTCACAATATCTGCAATAATCTCCAAGACCGCAGACATCACCTTAACCTCTTAAAGGACAAATTTTCTGAACGAGGCTATGCTCGCTCCTTCATTGATAGTCGTGTTTTACCGGCTGACATCTCCCACCAACCCAGACCCAAGAGGGATAGAAGTAACACTTCCTTCTTCCTGACAACCTACTTCCCTGGCGCTTATAAGCTTCGCGCTGTTATTAAGGAGTCTTTTCCGATTCTGTCTACTTCTACTTCTACTTCTTCCATCTTTAATCACCCCCCTTCTATTTCCTACCGTAAACCTGCCAATCTAAAAAGCATTTTCTCTCATATTTCCCCTCAGCCTTCCAATCCTGTTCCTGGAATGAAACAATGTGGACGCCGTGGCTGTCAAACTTGCCTGATTGTAAATCCTAATCCTTCCTTCGATTCCCCTCTCCACCATAGTTCCTACCCGGTTCAGGTCAATTCCTCCTGTACCTCGAGCAACTGTGTTTACCGACTGGATTGCACTCAGTGTGACTCCTTTTACGTTGGCTTAACTTCTAATAAGTTGAGCCTTCGTATGAATGGTCATAGGGCTTCAGTCGGTCAACGCAGTAACTATCCTGTAGCCATCCATGCGAACTCGCATGGACTCAGTTTCAATGACTGTTTCAGGGTTCAGATCCTGAAACAGATCCCCGAATCCAACAATAAAGTTACCCTAAGAGCTTCAGAGGAGGCATACATATGCTTACTTGATGCTCGCTCTTCCCCCGGACTCAACCTCAACCGATAATTTATTTATGATTTATTTATTATTTTTTATTTATTTATTTATTATTTTTTATTTTACTTTTTATTTATTATTTTTATTAATTTTAATTTGATTTATCTACTTTTTTATAATTTTTTATAGTTATAATTTTTACTCGTTCCTTTTACGTCTTAATTTGGCTCTTCATTTCCTTCCCTCCCTTCCCCCGCTTGGTGGTAAGTGGTGGGGTACTGGCTGCGGTTTCCGAGTTCAGTACCGCCCTGTCTTCCTGCGGGACTCTTCGCTCTTCGCTCTTCGCACCTCCTGATGACGACGATTGTCGAAATATCGATGTGAGTTATGTCTGTGTCTTTCTGTGTGTTTCCTTCGTTTTTTATTTTATTATATATATATATATATATATATATATATATATATATATATATATATATTGTTGAAATGTACCGCAGCTTCGGCATTAACGACTTTCGAACTAAGCTGTTCCAGTCCTCTGATTGTCTTAGGAATATAAGGTGGTAATTCCCAAATAAGTTGTCCAAAGGATATTGAGACACTTTTTTGAAACACTTTAATAGATATCAACAATTGAAATAAAACTGAAAACTAACATCACAGGTAAAGAATTTAACATAACTTACAAGACCATAATCTACTAGCTTTCGACTATTGTATGGTCATCGTCAGGTTGGGTTTTACATTTCTCAAAATTTTAAAATTTCCACATTTTTCGTCCTCCCCAAGATACACAGACCTTATCACATGCTCGACAATCCCCCTCGTGGTAGACCAATAGGTTCATATTACGGATGTTTCACTGAAAGGATCTCTGCCTTCGTAGACTCAGTTCTACAACCTTTAGTGAGACTTCAACCCTCCTACTGCAAAGACTCATTTCACTTTCTGGAACTCCTCAAAAGCCTCTCTCTCCCTGAATCTCCATCCCATCCCATTCTTCTAGCGACTATGGATGTGACCTGGTTGTACACCGTTATCCAACTTGATGAAGGTTTAGAGTCTGATATTTACCCAACTTGAACTGCTTATCTGATCTTCTGTTGTATTTTCTCTTATTACTATTACTTTAAAACCGGCTACGGGGGGCAGTACTGGTGGTTGCCAGGTCGGTTACTTGCCATTGTGATTAAAAAATGCTTGGTCTCCCTTTTTCTTTCCTCCTGGAAACGGATTGTTCAAAACATTGAGTTTGTAAGTGTGTTTTTTTTAATTTGTGTGTCACTTTTCTTAAACTTAGAACTCGTGTTGTATCATGTTTATATTGTCTTTCCATTTATTAAGTATATATATATATATATAAAAATATTTCACATAAACACGTGAAACAACAATCAATGATCAAACCACAATAAGAAATGGGAAAACAAGACTAAGATCTTTCAACCGTAACAAGCGGTCTTCGTCAGAGTCAAAAACCCAACTTAGTCTTTTTCTCCCATTTCATGTTGTGGTTTGCTAATTCATATAAAAAATTATTAATCAAGGACATCCATCTGATAGTTTTGAGTATTTTGAAGACCGAAAAGCAAAAGCCGAAATCTGTGATATAAAAAAAAACAGCTTTTTTTGTTTTGTAAGATGCTTTCTCAATATTTCCTGTTAACAACTTATATTCTGATATTTCCTAAACTATGTCAATTGGCAATATTGAGCTTTAATCATGTCCGGTAAGATCTAATGCAACATATTATTTCAGATGGTATCAGTAAATAGAACCCTGACACCTGGTATACTAGAGTAGGAGATGATCGGCAGGCTGGGGACAGTGTTTATTTTCAAGTAGGTCTCATAATTATCTAAATCACCATTACTAAAGTAATGTCAACATCTGCAGCATTAATAACAAGCATGTATTTCTAATGCAGTTGGGATTTGGAGGATTTTCGCTTGTAGAATATATGTTGAAAAAGACCGTGGGAAAATATTCATGGTCAAATGAATTTATGAAGAGACAGGGAAACCACAGTTGGGGACACTGTCACGCTTAGCTCCTACAGAGAAATTCACTTCTAGAAAACCACATTCAGCAAAATATGAAACATTGTTTGGAGTTCAATTATGCTTGAAATAAATATTAAAAAAAATACAATATCCTTATTTCAAAAATATTAGTTATTATCGATGTATTGATATCTTATATGATTGATAGTCATAACTTATAGTTGGGCGGTTTTGAGTAAATACCAACTTTCATTCAAGAGCACATTCCCATTGCTCTTATATTTAATTATAGCGTTCATAATTGATTGTCCATTACTGAAAACAAATACTCAAATAAACTATGTTCTTGTTTTTTTTGTTAAGAATACTCTTATACTGTTACAGAGATAAGAAGAAATGGTAATTTATGATTTAATAAATTATATAACTAGTAGCGAAACTACCCATAGGTAGTACACAAATTGAAATTACTGGATTGGTAGCATTTATGTTGTTTCTTTTTCTAGATATTGGCCCAACATGTTTCCATTACTCGGGTAGAATTGGTAGTTAAATTATTAATGGCGTTGGGAGTGGTGATTAAGTGTTTATTGAACTTTTGGTACTGAGAATCGTCTCGCCAGGAGTGAGTTACGAATCTACCTCAATTAAATTCCTCACTAGATCTATGTATGGAAGCATGTTTTTAATCCATCAGAAAAGTGTCCACATATAATTCAGTAACATAAAAGAAAGCTACCTACTCCTGTTTTCATTACTGACCAGTTATTACCTTGCCAGTTATAATCTCCTCGTATTGCTATCACTTGTAAGAATCAAAATGAAGGAAATTAAAAATATTCTGAACCAATGTAGCTGGATTTGAGAAGCTTACAGTCTCCGACTTACGATGCACCTAGCTGCTGGAGCACCTAAAATAGACACATCAAACATCCATAATGTCAAATTAACCGAAAAACATTAACAGAAAATATTGAAGTGTTATATCAAGAAAATGATTGCAGGAGGCTACACATAATACAATCTCTAAATATAAAGGAGAAGAAGCCGGACCTCAGTGAAACATGTTTGTATGAAGGTCTGCTATCAAAATACACAAATATATATTCTGAGGTAAAATGAATAAACAAACAAAAGTCTCCACACAAAGGAAGTTTTATTGAACGCGTTTCGAACACAAAGTGTTCAATAAAAACAACAAAGTGTTCGAAACGCGTTCAATAAAACTTCCTTTGTGTGGAGACTTTTGTTTGTTTATCTATTTTACCTCAGAATGAGTAAATACCACACAATTACGGATTGCACAACTAATGATTTACAAAATATATATATATATATATATATATTATCATAAAAAATTTTTACTGAAGTAATTTTAAGCAGTGACCGAGTGCCTAAAGTGTTAAAACTTGTCATTAGGACAACTTTTGTGGAAACTTCCCTCCACTCAAAGAGAAATAGTCAGGAGACTGGATAGGACGAGTATTAAAGTCATGAATGCGGAAGCTGCCGTTTATTTCAATCAAATATGTTTAAATGGGAATCTGCAGCCAACTTATACTACTAATATATATATAAACATATGTTTGTTATGTAAATCATTTTTTAATTATTGTATCTTGATTTTTTCCTACTGCAGGTAGTCTTATCGCCTCGTTCCATCATCGATTGATAAATTAGATATACCACTGTGCACATAATATATAATGGAGTATTATTAAATGTTATTATTATTTTTTTTATCATTATATTATAAACAGATTTCAGAATCTTCAAAGCAAGCAGACTCATTAAAAACTTAAAATTTCTTTCTTTAATCTCATCGAGTAGAGACATATTGCTTAGTCAAATGATTATAATAATCAGTAATGTATGCTTAGAAATCTTAATATATTCAAAAGAGGTAGGAAAGGATTTAGTGCAACCTTTAAAACCGTTCTAATCCACTCCGTATCGATGTATATGGTATAACGATTTTAACATAAATATAAACTTTATTATAAATTGATGGATCGTAGATGATACAGTGATCATCATATTGATCATATACCATTAGAGTGCATATTAAGCAGAGTTGGGAAAAGAAAACAAGGAGATTCCTCACACTTTAAAAAAAGAATTTTTTTCTCATAATATTAAGTACAGATCTAGCTATATAACTGAATTATGTTGTGTGTTAGATTATCATCAAAATCTGACAATGATAATTGACCGAAGAACACAGCAATTACAAGTAATGTAAGATAACTGCAAGAAATGTCATCGACATTAAACCTTCCTTAATGAACGTAAATAATATGTCAATAAAAGTTAGGTTAAGGTGCAGTGACAGTCCCCTCACAAGGGAACACACATATGCCGAACATTGCCCCTTTGTGGTACTACACAAAGAAGACTAATTTACATTGGGAGTCTTAAATTTTGCCTAACTCAAATGTATTTAGAGTAGGGATCTTTAACGATAACCTGACATCGTCCAGACTCGAGACCGACTGCTCAACGTCTTCTCCGAGGAACGGCGTGCTCAATTTACTCACCTCCCACGTGAATAAAAAGATTACCAGAGTGGGTATTGAACCCTAGATTTACCGGTTCAGAGGTTAGCACGATTACTACCGCCATCGATATAATACACTCTATGTCAATGTAAATGATAAATTAGTAGTCTTTATCATTTATCGATAGATTGTCATATACCCTATATCATATTATGATATAACACTGAACTTGAAATGGAATTCCTCTTCGCATCAGTGACAATTTGACATGAGTATATTACTAAAGCGTTATTTTAATATGGCAATGGAGAGATGCTGGCGATATTAATACAACGAAGAGAGAGCGAGATTGATGCTTACTGGATGCAGTGCCGTCATCGATCCACCACGGCCGCCATACCTACCAGCCCGACCTACTCTGCTCAACCCTCCTTCAGAGCTTGCCATACCTCCGGCACCGGCACTCTTCAAACAATCCAGCCATCTTACATCAAATACTCCAACAACAATCCCACAACAAGTCATACAGTCAAGTTAACCACCATTGATGTCGTTGAACCATATATTTTTGAGCTTCATAATTAGTTATTCATTAAGAAATAAGTTTCATCTACAAAAAAAAAAATAATATTTCAATTTCTGCAAGAATTATCAACTCTTGTATATTGCAAAATACTCCATTGAATCTAGTATTTTATTTTCATAAAAATACATAGAATAACACTGTTAAAATATTTTCTAACTGATTTAAAATATGTATGTACGTTAAAAAAGTGCACATTTACAAACATTATTTGGGTATACTGTAATATCAGGTAAACATGATTAGTCAGAATTAATTTACATAATTCAATGTGCAAAGTTGGCGTTTTACATACTCGTATAATTGACGACTGTATAAATATAGTGCATTTTTATAGGAAATAATATATGTTTTATAAATGTTAATACAAAGATAAGAGTTATTTTCAAAAAATAAAAAAGTTAGCAATTCTTTTAAAACAGAATACTTATAACAGTACAATAACTGAGTACTATAGATAGATTACATGACTATTAACTAAATGTTCATTATAAATAACCTAGTCATCCCATATTCTGTGAACAACGCAAACTAAATTTGATATTGTTTCATTCCAATTTATAACATTATTATATGAAAACAACAATGATTTACCTGTGAGAAGTACAACAAGAAAGGCATTGCATATGAAACGTGCACACAAACACTGCACTTTAACTGCATTACAACATTTCCCCTGAGGCTACAACTTGGACAACTCAGGTCATTTATGATTAGATCATAAAAACTGGTTTCCATACTCAAATGGATAGAACATAACAAGGCATGGCTAAAAAATGTAACGCGTCTAAATTAATTTCTAATTACGCCAAATCTTGTTCGGTTTCCAAATATATAATAAACTATTCATGATAATTCTAATAATAAAACCATGTTATTATAACCAACATATCTAAAAACTTTAAGAAAACAATTTATTCAAAGCAAAGAAATATTTAAATCCCGCCTAGAATAAATTCCACAGCCGTCGTCTGATCTATATCTCTGTCAAGCCTTCCCGTCCATTTATCAATTTCCTTTTTTTATGAGGATCATGTGAAAATATACCCTTTTCATGACTAAAAAAAAAAACAGCAAATCATTTCAAAATTCATTTGTGTTTTTGTTTTTTTTTTTTTTTAAATAAATATTATACACTATTTTTTTCATATTTTAAGCTCTTGTCGTAATGGGATTTTTTCCTCCATATAATTTTTGTTGACTTTTGTAAAAATATAGAACATGCGAGCCAGATCAGAGCTACAAAGATGATAAAGAAATTCTAAACTAATCTGCTTAATAATAAATGAATGAATGCATCTTAATTGAGCGCATGTACCCAAGATATACATTACAGAGATAGCCGTACAGAGGGCTACTACTATAGGTACCTTTTCCCCTTGGTGCTTTAATGAGCTATACTAAAAGATCTATTACTAATATTAATAATGAGCAAGTCTACATTATATATGCTACTATTATTGCAAATTTAACTATTAATAAGGTTGTACGTAATTGTAATATACAAACCTAATTGTAATTATAAATACCTCATATTAATTTAACTAATAACCTATTTAAACTAATAAGCCTAATGTGATAGTCGCGCGTTTTTGAACACTACGTCAAAGCCGATTTGCATTAAAAAATATATGAGCCGTTTATTTTGAAAGTGGCCTAATTCCATTTTCCAAAAAAATTTAGCTAGCTATTTAAATAATTACATTTTTACGTTATCTTTACCTTTTGCAGCAAATTGTACAAAGTTTATTTAAAATTACTAAGAATTTTTATAACAAAAATTAGTTGATAAATAAAATGACAATATTTTTAAATTTTGTAAAACGCAAACCCTTAAATATCTCGATTTTAACATAAATGGAATTAGGCCACTTTCAAAATAAGCGGCTCATATATTGTATAAGCAAATATTATATAATGCAATAAATATTTACATTATTACTATTTTTATTAGTAGTAGTATTAATATTATTATTACTACTAACCTAATATTTAAAAAGTCTAAGTAATTTTTAGCTTAAGTTTTAGAAAATTTGATATAAAAAAACCACTGTAGCAGCACATAATGGTTTAAAATACTTTGATTAGATAAATCAGATAATCCCATTAGTTATTTAATTTATAAATATTATTGCTTAATAAATTTTTGGTTACATATAATGTGGAACGCTGCTGTAACTCAATGTGGGATTGCTCTAATAAATGTTGGGTTAAAGATAATGTGGGACTCTACTGTCATGCTTTCATGCCAATTACTAATGGGATTAACGACCAAGAAAATGTAATGTTCAGGTAAAGTCGACTTTTTCATTCCTTTTTTTTTTTTATTTCTTATAATCCAAGATGAATGAACGGGATGTTGTAAAATAAGAATAAATGAGAAAGAAGTGAAAAAAATGTTTTATGATTGAAGTTTTTAGGTATGCAAAAGCAAAAGGTTGAGTCGGGTGGTAGAACAAACAATAGTCTGGAGAAGACTTAGTGATTTCTGACACGTTGACTCAGGACTCCCACATGCTTCTCTTATTAATCCCCTATAAGGGTCGGGCTATAAATAGCAACGGCTTAGTGTCATTAATCTCCAACTATAGGGAGGTTTAATGGAGAACACATCACATGCTTCTTCCTCCACTTGCTCTCAATTACGCAATATCACTTCTCTTCCACATATCTACGTTTCATTTCTAATAATATCACTAGACAGTGGACAATTAGTAACTATTTCATGTATTCCCAATAATAAATAAGTACCCTATATTTCTTAAATAACTTTCACTCGGGTAATAAACAGGAAAAAAATAATAATATTAGAAGGTAACCGTTGATCCAAGTAAGATAATGTGATAATAAACAGTAACAATCTACAATCTTACGATATGAGCCTCCGAAGAAGCCCATATTTGGCTCTTCGGAGCAAGGATTATTTTATACTATTTAATCTATTTATTTAATATTAATTTTATTATTGCATTATCAATATTATTTGAAGTTTTATTTCATTACATGTTTATTATTGCTTAATTAATTACTTTTATTTGTGTATCACATTCTCTGTTTATCTCTTATTTGTTTATTTATTATTTTTTTAATATTCTCTATCCTATACTTATTTTTAAAATGATTCTTGTCTACTTTATTCTTTGTGACCGGGCGCGAATGCAGCAACATTGTTCGTCTCCAACCGTCTCTGTACCAGTGCGTTTCGTTCCCATTCTTATCTCTCCTGAAGATAATTCAAACAAAAAATTTTAAACTGTATATGTGTGTTTTTATATTTCTCATTGTTTCTTTATCTACATTGAACTTTATTTGTCCCTTTTGGATCGTATTTCATTGAAAAAAGTGTTATAAATAACAATGATATATGTTAAATAATGAGAAGTTTATTGTAGAGTGCAAGAAATTGCATATACTTTATTTAGTATTATTAATCTGCTGAGGTGTTGATTGCATAGTAGAAAGACATAAAGGTCGCTGAAACAATATGAGAGAAACGTTACTTTATAAGAAAAAGATTTCTTAGTAAGGGACCCTTACCCACCTTTTTTTTAGTTTTCAATATATGGGATCACATTTCATTTGAGCGATCTGATTTCTTTGCTCTAGGTCAGGGGTGCTCAACGTGCTCAACATGGACCCCCAGGGGTCCACAGTAAACAAAATAGAAATATCAGGGTCTATGGCACGTGGTTAGTGGTCCGTGGCAACTTCATATAGGTATATCATTGCACAATATGTCTCTGTCAATAACGTAGCGATCTGACTGTTAGAGATTTAAACATTAGCAATAACATTTCAAATTCAATATTCACATTAACTAGTCATAATTTATCCATATATTGAAATTCTAAATTAGTCTTTTTTTTATATTATATCCACGTTATTCTTGTATAAAATTTTTTATACAAATTTATTGAAGATATATTGTTGTTGTTTCAAGAATATTGTTCGATATTTGTAATGTTATTTGATTAAAAAGGGATCATGATGCATACAATTTGGTTACGTACTTTATATTTATCATTTTATTAGTTATGTGAAATTCACGTAACTAATATAATGGAATGTTTAATTTTTAGAATTTTATTTACCTACAATCAATTTTTCTCGAAAATATCCACGAACATAATTACATGTTTTATGCCGTAGAGGGTCCACAGATGGCATGATATCTCTCAAGAGGTCTACGAGTAAACAAACGTTGTGAAGATCTCCTTAAGAGGTTTCGTACTTTGTCCACTTTCAACTGTAATTTATAATGTCTCTAATCAGCGTTTATATGCCTATAATATTTCATGTTATATAACTATATGTATATTACATGACTGCAAGGTTAAGAAAATTAAAAGAGTTATGAAGATGGTTACGTCTGGAATAGTCGAATTCCAGGAAGGTGATATCCGAAGTAAAGATGTCCTAATTTAAATATGATTTCCTTTATACTGGTGTTTTGCACTTAAGCTACACATTTAGTGTCGCCTAGGATCGTAAAGTGTGGCTCATTTGTTATTTGGCACCTGTTTTAGTACCACATTAGCAGGATATTGAACATTTGGAGCTTTATGTTTTACTTTACACCAATTCATTAAAGAAGAGTGTTTCAATGAGTAATAGACCAGCCGGCATGGTGTAGCGAAATTTATTTACACCTCTCCAAAGAAACGCGTGCTAAAGATTCGAATTTTTGATAGGAATAAGGGCTAGAAAAACTGACAGACTGGTGCGTCTTCAGTTCTGAAAGGCAGCACGCTATTACAACACTCCATATCATTTACACTTGTATCTGTGTTGCGTGCACTCATCATTTAGTTCTAAATATATATATTTGATCTTAATAATATCTGCATATTACATGTATGCATAACATAGGTAAATAGTAATTATGAAACTGCCTAATAAAAAATAACAGCAACACTGAAATAATAATGATATAAATCCCCTTCACCACACAAGTAAAGACCAAAACATAACGACTAAATAATGATGCATGCAACATATCAAAACTAACCCGTTATTGACGTATGATTCAATAACGTCATTAACTCTATGAAATTATGAACCGTGATCTAAAGAAAAAGTTGATAAATAATTATGCAAGCAGCTCTGCTTAGTAACAGAAACCTTGTAACAGATGCTTTGCTTAGTAACAGAAACATCACTAACAGGTGTAAATGTAACAGGCAGGTCTATCCAATATCTGAAAGTGGAAGTAAGGCTCTTAGTGCATTGCAAACCCCATCCAACCGTGGATTCATAAATACAGAAAACAAAGTGTAGCATACTTTGTCAACATGAAACTATGAAAGGAAAAAAAAGTTGTTGGCGAATGTTGTGGGTAATATCCTAAAAGTAAATTATTCATTCTTCTTCTTCAAAATTGAAACTAATTATATATGAGCGGTTGTTTTTCATTTATCAAGGATCAGTTTGCACAGCTCGTACTTTTTTTTTTTTTTTTTTTTATGGAGAGGACTGTGGCAAAGTCAGCCCGCTAATGCTGATTCCTCTAGGGTATATTCTATCTCCCATTGATTCTACATTGGAAGTCCTAGATATTACCTAACTCAAGTGTATTTAGAGTAGGGATCTTCAACGAGTACCTGACATCGTACAGGCTAGGACTGACAGCTTAAACGTCCTTTCCAAGGACCGACATGCCCAGATTTATTCAACTCCCGCGTGAATAAATCAAGGGTCAGAATCAGTACCGAACCCCAAGACCTACCAGTTCAGAGGAACCACGTTGCCACTGAGCAGACCTCCCCACCTCCCTCTGGAAAATAGAAAGAATCTAAAAACGTCTATGTGAGAAAGAAAATTTATGAGGGAACATTTTTAATATTTGGTTAATAGCTACATGCAAGCTCTATTGGTTAATTGTTACACAATTAATAACAATTAAAATACAATGTCATTATTGTAAACATCAAAAAACTAGTAAATAATAATATAAATATAATAATAAATAAATTGGAAAAAGTGTGCATATTTATTTTCAATCTTAAAATATCTAAATTAAAGAATTTTTTAAAAATAATTTTGAATTATGTATTTATAAATTAATAATCAATTAATGATTAATGAGTAAACAATTAAGAACATATGCACAGTTATTACGTGTTAAATGTAATACAGTAATACAGTATAATTACAAGAGTACAATTTAGTTTGAAAAATGCAGGTCATTTATTATTTTTCTACTCAAACCATGTTTCCCAAAATCATTAAATTTTAGTATAAGAAGAATCTTTAAACTACTCATGGCAGACAAATGATGAAAGGAATAGAAAAGAAGGAAAACAAAGAATCTAGCTTTGATGTTGACGGTATTGGAGGTACATAAAGTAGGTGATTAATGGAAGATGAAGGAGAAGATATGAAGTCAAAGCAGGTTCGGTGGCTCCATTGTTGCCGGAATATCTTCAGAAGATCTTAAAGCCAGTATGGAATCGTGAACACCCCCCCCCCCCCCCTCTTTCTTTAACAGTTTCCACCAATAACCTTCTGCCTTAATAGCCTCTATAAAATCAAACCTTAATTTCTTCATTCGCCTATCCTATTTGCATTCAAAAGCGTTCCCTCCATGTTCAAAAAAAAAAAAAATTAGTTCACGATAACCAATCTCAACTTATTTAAATAAATCGCGAATAATTTTCCCCTATGCAAGGGGATGCAATTTTGTCGCTAGCAAGTTATAGAGTTTGAAAGAAATCAGAATGAATAACGGGGGGCCATTCGCAATCGCTATCTGGAATGAACCGTAGTTTCGCATTTAAATCATATTCCAGCTGACAGTCGTAAACTTTACTCCCTTCTCTAAGTTCAATATAGAACGCAACGCAATTATTTTGCAAAATTATAACACCTTTAAAAATTCGATTTAATTGGATCAAAGAAGACTGGTGATTGAAGTACCATAAGGCGGTTCTTTCATAACAGTCATTCATGATTCTTTGTTTATACAGGTGTACATCGGCCTACATTGTTTCCGGTTAAGACTATCGGTTTGAAAAAAAGAAAATACATGGAAAAATCAAAAAATAAAAGTTTACGTCAGATATTCAACTTTACGTTTGTCTGCTAGAAATATTTGAATCAAATCACTAGAAAACCAATGTAATCAAGAATTACAATTATATGTCTTTTGCCACACTACTGAGTAGTTGCAGGAGAATGAACGTTTATCCATGACGAAATTCTTGCTGGTTATTTACAATTATATCACATTCCAGAATTATCTCAGAAATTTGAGGAGCGTAGTTTGATCTGTGTTATGAGAGAGAAAAACGCTACCTACAAGTATGTCACAACAAAATAAGTTAGATGGTGTCGTTTTCGACACCATGGACTTTAGAGGTATAACCACATTTATTATTAAATATAATATTACGCTGAAATTTATTTGTTTGTACGCTTACAATAAATTCTTATTAGCCATGTATTATTGGACAATGGATAATACTAGAAAATTGCATAATGAATAAAGTATAATACAGGACTAGTAAACGTTATTTTCGTTTTAGCCTAGGCTAGCATAGAGACCAGGTAACTCGACCTAAATCGTTTTTCACTTAAGTCACCTCACCTGGTCCCAATTACCGACTTTGGGTGAGGTATACCTGTACTGCCCTTCAAATGTTTTTTAACTAGTATCAAACAAACATAAATAAAAAGAAAACAATACTAACAGTGATACAAAGTGGCACAGAGTAAAAATAAACAAATAATTGACAATCAATAATTAACAAAAATATGTTTCTAAGTTAGCGGAATCAGTTATTATGTGGTATTTACTTACTGTAGGGTAAAATACCAATGAATTAGTCCTCACATATACAAGTTTAATAATCTAAACAACGTGTTTCGACATGTAGTGTTCTTCTCCAGACGTCAAAGAAGCTTTTGAGTCTGTGGTATAACTAACTAGCCGACTACAGTTAGATAAGTTGTACCACAGAGTGTGAAGCTTCGTTTTATGCCTGAAGAAGGACACTAGTGTTCGAAACGCATTGTTAATATTATTAAAGTTGTATATGTGGAGTCTATTTCATTGGATTTTTACCCTACAAAAATATGTTATGTATATATTCCATACTATAAGTACAACAAAACTGTATCATTCAATATTGCACATTGTTATATTTATGTAAAATGATTGCAGTTTAAGCACGCTTGCTAATTGAATAAAGAATATGGGCCTCTATGTTATCAAAGTTATGTTTCCATTAGGTGAAACTTTGTGGAAACTATTTATGCTAAATTTATTTGTTGAAAACTAACTTGCTGTTTCATTAGCTTAATATCTTGTTTAAATATTTCTCGGTACAAAAGTATAAGAAGCAACAAAAACAAGCCATTGTGCCACAATTTCAAAAAAAGAAGTTTATGGTCTGTTGGGTTGCAAGTATGCAAATCTGCATACCTAATAATAATACTAACTAATTCCTGAATATGTTAAATAACTGATACTTAACATTGGTTTACATTTAAAATTACTTATCAAAATTGTCTTTGGTCCGATAACTAATTTCAAAACATTTTTTCACATTCAAATGCTAAACTTGATTTACCACAGAATAATTAAAGAGATTTGGTTATAATTTACTGACTTAAATCTGAATCGCTGTATTATATTTGTAAAACCGAGAGGCTATTGTCCGACCTCTCGTAACACGTTATTAGCATATTGCTCGGACAAAATATAGACTGCTATTTATATATGATACAGACAGAATATAGTAATTGGTTATGCAGTAACCTAGGTTTTGCAAGTTTACTATCTACATGCAAAAACTCAAGTTTATTTGTTGATGCCTCATTTATTATGCAAGGCTATAACTACTTAAATTATCACTGTCATATCAAATATATTTCAATGAAATTATCACATTCTGTTTTCTCTACTAAAACATTATTCACCCTAAAGAAATCGTTTATTATACAAATACTTCTTTCGTATTACATTAAAGTGAAATATTATATAACACTCAAAAAATATGTAAAAAGTAACCATATTGTGTACAACACATACATATTCAAACTATGCCGTAACAGATATTAGTTGAGATATAAATTTGTTTTGGTGATGTTAGTACAATTTTTGTTGTAAGTAGTAAACTAATAAATAAATAAAGATCTTAAAAAAATATTATAATAGTAAGGTATCACCAAAACTAATAAACACACGCAGAGATATATATAAATAATTGAAATATATACGGTGCATGATAGAATAGTTCTAAAATAAAATGGGCATTCCGACAGTTTTCCACATTTAAATCATGAAACTCATTCAAATCTGAAATGCTATCATTTTAATGTTTGCTTAAATCCTTTTTTACAATCTTATAAACCAAAGGAAAACAAAAATTATACACCAACCACAAACAAACATATAAATAAAACTGGATTATTGCAATGTTTGAGTGATACAACTAATAGAGTAAGGTATTTCTGAGTTTGATTTTGACATGAAAAAGCTAACTGAGTCCTGATTTTACAGGATTACATATACACATAGTTAAATAATAATATATAAGAATAACCACAGTAGACAACGAGACTTTACAATAAAAGGAGTCACCACGAAACTTGGTATAAAGGAACAATTTCACATCACTTTTGCATGTCCTCAAATAACTCGAAAACTTTCTACAGAGTCAAGAGATGATTGAAAGCCCGATAACACTGGAAAGCTTCAAGACAGCTTTTTTCTTTTTTTTTATTATTTTAATGGCGATTCTCTTCATATCCACGATCATATAAAATATTAAAACCCTGTTTGGCACCTCAAAGCAAGATTACCTGTCTCTATTATTAGTGTCGTACTTATAGCTTATAAGTGCATCACATTATTGAGTTGTAAGATTATGAATAAAATGGAGTTGTAATAGTTCGTAGACTACAGTCAATGAGTACGAGGACTGGGTGAATTGATGGAGTTGGTGGGGAGAAGGCGATGCATATATGTATGCATGGCACTCTGAGTTACACGTGCTATGCAACCTTCTCGAGGGCCATTCCAAATGAAATAATCAAGCATTCTCCCCAAGCACCTTGTAACTACTTAAAAACACAAGAATGACAAGTAATCAAGTTTTTTTCACCATATTTCTTTTATCACTTATTGCTTTTTTCTAATAAAAATACTCTATACAATGTTTGTGTCATTTGTTTGTAATTGTATCAGTAATAATAATCAAATGTACTAATTTCGCTGTAAAATAAGATCGTCTTTTATCAAAAACTTGAACTTACTTGATTTTGTGAGGGTCAATAGTGTGGTTTATTTGAAAATAAATCACTCGTTCCAATTCACAGTGAAAACCGGCCATTTGCAGTTTAGCCACATTATCAGATTGATTGCGCATAAAAAGCCTTAATTATTGCCATAAAGAGATTTATTTAAAATAGAATGTTAATGAAAGCCTGATATAATACATGCTTGCAATTAAAGGTTTTCTCAGACGAATTGCAAAGAAAAAGTACCTTCTTCCTTATTTCTAGTAGTATTTACAAACCAATTGCAAGCAAAAGTTGAAAGTTCTCGCACATATAGCTTGGTTTTGTTAATGTATAAACCATTTTGTTGTTGTTGCTTACTAAAAATAGGAAAATATATGAGACCAATCATAAGTAAGCTATATCAGATTTGGGACATGTGACTATATATTGAGAATCCATACAACAAACTGCACTGAGCTAAAGGTTAGAAAAAAGATGGGAAATTTTAAACTTTTCATAACTGCTCATGGAGGACCCCTCCATAGAAAGTAGAAGTCCCTGTAAAAGTGATTTAAAAAAGTGCAAAAAACAGACTTCTTATTTTCATCTACCTTTTCAAGTTATTTCTTGAGTATTTTTCGCAATTTTCTGCAACAATTATATAGAGAAATTATGGAAGAAAAGAGAAGTTTAACTTAAAATTGAACAACACTTAGCCATTTTTACAGTTAGATTAGACACACAGGCATCTACTTGATTACATTTACAGATTGAATTCATAGACTGATAAAGGTTGCAAGAGAAATTCGAAACTGGTTTCTAAATTTAAGTTAGATATGCAGTAATACCTAGCGAAATTCTTAGTCAACCCAACGCTTTTGAAACATCAGTCATTTTCAACGGAAAAATAAAACGCATAATCGTATGATATGGATATAGTGGATTAATACGTTGGACTGGAAAAACTTTTTGGAACAAGTTCCGAAATAGTACTGATTTGCAAAGATTCAGATAATTTTAATTATTTGGCCTATTTATGAACTTACTAGAGACTTGTCAATAATGGTGAATATCATTCTTCCGGTTGTGATTGAGTATTCAAACTTAGTATCATCTGCAATCAATGTTTATTTGGGATATTGTAACATATTTTTATGTCTCTCTTAGAGCAGATGCAAGCCGATTTATGATAAGCTACTTCTGATGAGTAAGAGAAACAACCGAAGCATAGCAGTATCAATTGGCTCCCAATACTTTGGATATCACATTAAGAAAAATGAGACATCTCTACACTCAAAATCCACTTAAATGGAACACGTATATTGCTGGAAAAACTTGAAGAATCTCTACAGGTATGTGTGGAGCCGGATAGGTGGAATGCCGATAACGCATTGGTCTAATAATGCATATGAACATCAAACCCAAGAAATAATGTTAAGAATTTATGTGTACTAAAGATTTATTGAACTATAATTAAAAACCTACTAACATTTGTGGCAGTTCCCAAATTTACACTTTAAGAAAATAGTAATGCAGCATAAAAATTGTTTATATCTTACTATGTTTTGGAACTAGAGAACACATATTTCTCATATAGGTATTTATTCACTTTGAGTTATTCATATTCTACAGATTAAAAAATTTAAGTGTGATTTAACTTGAATTTAGAACACAATCGTACCCTCTGCAGCGAGGAAGTCTGTTGGTTATAAATGAGTTATTAAGGGCAGGAGGAGGGAAGCCTTAGCAATACGTTAGTAGCAGTGGCTAAGCAAACTGCAGACCGAGTCCAATTCAAGTTGTTGGAAGACGAGGAGAAAGAAGAATTGAAATATAATATTCAAAACATGGAGGGTGAAACGGTAAGTGCTGAGAAGGGGACAGTAAGGTTAAGGGAAAAAAAGAAATTTAGTTATGAATGCAGGGATGAATTTTTTTGACACTTTCTTAGGGGAAGCTTTTTGAAAGGGGTGTCAGAATATTTAGGGAGGAAGGGGAGGAGAGGTTGAAGGAAAAAGGGTAAGAGGGCTGTTTCTCCGGCTAGCGTAATTGAAATTTTTATGTCTGGGAAGACACCATAAGGAGGGTATTAGGAAGTGGGAGAGAAATGAATTTGTCATTAGACGTCGAGGGAAGCCATTTTGGAAGACGGCAGCTGGTCCAGGCTAAGGAGGCGAGGGGACTAAAGCAAGGTACTAATGAAATCACGAGAGCAACTGCGGGCAACCAATCGTCTTAAGTCAAAGAACATCTGCCTCAAAGACGAATCAACTGTTTCCCCCTTTCAAATTACTCAGCAAAAAGCCAACCCTATTAATAAGGAAAACAAGAAACTTCCTTAAACCAGTAATTCCCAATTTAGCGCCTAATGTGAGGTTATACTCTACTTACGAAGTCATCTGTTCCTTGCCATGTTTTTTTTTGCTCAGTTTTCAAAGGTAAAAGTGTTTTTGTTAAATAAAACCTTTGAAACCAGTAGTTACTAATATAAGACGTTAGTTTTTAAAGAAGTAGCAATGAGAAAGCTAAAACTGGCAGCTGGCATTAGAAACCTCTTTACATGTTATATTCTTCTACTAGCGGAAACAATATCAGTAGGTATCATTCTATAAAATAATTATCAACTAAACCGAATATAAGTATTCTCAAACAAATATAGCTTAAGTTTAATATTACATTATTATAACCAGAGAACAATCAGCAATCACTAACGTAATATGTAATATTGTGGATCACCCATATGAATGACGATTTTATTTGTCATACTAACTAAGTCTCAGTTAATATACTATTATAAAAAAAGAAAATTATTTTAACTACCAATTAGATATTTTTTTTTTAAATTCCGATATATCAGAGACATATGTGTTCTATTATCTTGTCTGTTCTCTCTGACTCTCTCGGTGTTTTACACATTCTCCTCCCTCACTCACTCTCCCTCTCTCCTCTTATATAAAATATAATATAATATAATAATATAAACCACAAATATAAAATATAATGACGACGAATGTCGATTTATCGTTGTGAGTTTTTTTGTGTGAGTTTTTATCTGCTTCTCTCTTTCCTGTGTGAACTATATATATAATTAAAGCAATAAAACGGGAATAAAAAAGAAAGAGCTAGCACTCAAGATTCTCGATAATTCCGGCTGTCTTCCCGTCTTCAGGAGATGCAAAGAGAAAAAGGAAAAACAACACAGGAGCAGAGACGCGAAAAGTTCCACCGACTGATACAAAGTGACATGCAGTGTAGCCACCCTGCCGTCGTGGACTAGTTTAAGCTAACGTATAAAGATTTAAAGAACGTATGAAAGTAAAGAAGGAGAGAAGAAAGGAAGGAAAAGGTAAAAATGGAATCCTGAATAAAAAAATAAAAAGTAAGGCTGAAGTTAACAAAAAAAATAATATTAAAAAAATAAAAAAAGAAGAGGCCATCTGGTTAAGTTCAGACCAAGAGAACTACTGGCACCCAATAACCAAATGAAGGCTTCTTCAGAAGCCCGTAAAGTTGTCTGGGTTTCATTATTGAATAGTTGTCTCACAACATCGACTCTAATGCACTCATTAAAAGGAAGCTTATGAGTATTAGCATAGATGGCAGCAGGCAGCTGTTTGTGTTGACCAACGGACGATCTGTGATATATATATATATATATACTTTTTCGTTGGAAATACGATCCAAAACGGACAAATATAGTTCAATATAGACAAAGAAACATAGAGAAATCAAAAGAAGAAAGAAGAAAAGTTCTACGTAGGCCAAGCATCCACCAAGCTTAGTCTCCGTATGAACAATCACAGAGCTTCAGTCAGCCGCTCCCATCTTCCCATTGCCATACATGCCAATAGCCATGGTCTCCCTTTTAATGAGTGCTACAGGTTACAGATTCTGCGACAAATCTCCCCTGACTGCAAAGATCTCACACTACGAGCCTCCGAAGAAGCCCATATTTGGCTATTAAGTGCGCGCAGTGCACCTGGCCTCAATCAAAAGCGATAAAGTTCCTTGCCTTTTCATATTTTCTCACCTTTTTTTTTTTATTATTTCATTTATTATTATAATTATTATTTGTATTCTCAGTTTTATTTTATTCTATCATAGCTTAGTCCGTACTTTTATTTATGTATCAATTTCTCTGTTCGTCCCTCAATTTTTTCAATTTTTTCTTTTATTTATTTATTTATTGTTTTCATATTCCACTAATTTAATGTAATTATAAATTGATTCCTGTCTTATATATATATATAAGTGTTATTCTTTTTTTAAACTTTTTTTGCTCTCTGATGATATAAAATGAAAAACCTCGGAGCATATATTTCATTTCTTTCTCTTTTTCCTTGTATTTCAGACTTTATATATATATATATTATATATATATATATATATATATATAATCTATACATGTATATATATATATATAATAAATATATATATATAAAAAGATTTATATATTTATATACTCTCAGTATTCAACATCTTTACATAGCAGTAGTCATCGTGCAAGTTGGTTTATCATAACCGAAATTATCAATCAGTATCCGGAAACGTACGCAACCTTCCATGTCTGTGGATTGGCGTTTCTTAGTGGTGAGTTCGTTTCTCTTATCAGATTATCAAAAATAATCTGATACTAAAATATATACAACCCATCGAATGCTATGTTTTGATTAGGGTTATACAATTCCCTATAGGATTAGAAATTATATCTTTGTATCGTGAAAAAATATTTGGTATCTCATCACTTACTATGAGGTACTAAAAATACTAAATCCCTTTAGATTTAATTTCTCATATAAAAGTTAGTTGTGTAGCCAGGTAAGTCGTGAAAGCAAGCTTTTCTAAATACTTCTTTGGGGCCCATGAACGGTTTGCTTCTTCTACTCCTCTCTGAGGATAAGAAATTTAGATTAGGAAAGGATCCTAAAATAAAAAGGTTGTCAGTCTCATTCCGTTAGATTTATGGAAACGTCGAAAGGCTCAAAACATTAAAATAATGCGGTATGTGAAAAAGTAGCTACTTGACACACTGATTAAACATTATTATTATGCAGATTTGCAAAAATGTAGATTCAGAGTAAACTAGAACTATTTACAATTCTTTCAGGCTTATGAATCATACATAGTTGTTGATGCTGTCCAATATAGCTTGGTATGGTTGGTTGCAAAGGTGCGTGACTGAATCCTTGTTCAAAGTAATGCTAATATACTGAAGAGAGTTTGTTAGTTCAATATGACAAGTCGGGTGGTGACAGGTTCGTGATCGACGATTCATGCCACATTCATATGCGCTTCACCCGTGACGCCAACTAATCTTGCCCAACGCAATTTACCTTCTCTTGCCTCCAGTTTTATCCACAAGTAAACCCAATAATACCAAATAATTAACCATTCATTATTTTCAATATTTTTTTATATAAGAGATTCAAATAATAATTTTACTCTCTGCTTTCCATTTTCAACTTGAATAAAATAAATTGCTTAATATGCTAAAATAAGCAATGAATATCAAGAATAACACAGCTTTTAGTTTCTGATTTTAATTTTACTTAAAATATTTTGGTATAAAGAAAAGTACATAATAAATAATGAGTACTAAATACAAATTTAAAAACAAATATTTCGGTTCTATGTATACAAAGCACCAAAAAGCATTTAGTAGTTTTAATTAATAAAATAATAATTACACAAAAAACTGGGAAAATTACTTTACTAAGGTATGCATGTATGTGTCGTTTTATCTTTCAAAAAAATATCTTGGATTATTAAAACATTTTATGCAATTTGTAATCTATCTATAATCAATGTCTACGATGTACTGCATAAATGTTCTTAAGCACTTTGGTTATCTTGTTTTTTGCCTTTTCGTTTATATGGTTTATAGATATTAAATAGGATTTAAAAATCAAGATATTTGGATATACAAAAAGCGTAATATTTTTCTTTTTCTTTGTTGAAATTATTGTACATAATGGCTTTTGGTTAGTATCCCGTTAACATAGAAACTGGGAATAGTACTGGAAATATATAAAAACTTATGATATTCTGCAGAGATATTAGTGTAATGACTCTAAAACAGAAGTGATTTGTGCTTGTGTTGTGAGAAATTATAATAAATATACAGTTGTTTAAAATGTTAATCTTAAAATAGGCAGAATTCATAAAAACAAATTTTGAATTTTTACATACCTTAAATTCAAGTGATGCATGGTCATCTGAAACAAAAAAAACAATATTTATATTGAATTTATGAAAATAATATACAATGTTTATCTGGACCACATATATTGAACACTATTTTTCTTTCCTTATTGAGGCTTGTTCTAGCGAAAAAGAGTAAAACCCCTTTAGGGCTACATCAAATCAGGTCAATAATTCAACAATAAATCAACAGCAGCACTCTATTTTAATACAATGGTTATGTAAAAATTTTTACTATATAAAAATACTAAAGTAATAATGCGTATTCATATAAATAATGTACATACCATATATTTTTTGGTAGTTCTGTAATTAATTTCTGTATTGATGTACATTTGATGTACTGATGTACTGATTTATGTACTGATGTATTGATGCACTGATTGATGTATTGATGTACTAATGTACTGATTGATTTATTGATGTACTGATGTACTGATTGATGTATTGATGCACTGATTGATGTATTGATGTACTGATGTACTGATTGATGTATTGATGTACACCTGAAGACGAATAAAAATATAGACGAGACGTTGTCTTAAAGGTGTTTTACTGCTTGACACCAAACCTTAATAAAGAAAGAAAAATAGTGTTAAAAATAATATTGAAACATATTAATGCTAAATATTTGTACAATTACTAAAACAATGATCAATGAGCATATTAAATTAGAACACTAGGTTATTGTTACTAACTTCAAAGGCGAAAATCGTTTGAGACCTGTTTTTTTGGTCGTTACCTAACTAGCTTGAAGTACCAAACGTTTAGAGTTTGGAGTTTGGCTAACCAGCCAATGACCTAGATATGTTCTCGTACATGAAATTTCTGGGAGAGTAGTAAAAGTCATTAATTGTTGTAACCCTGTTATTGTAATGTAATTGTTGTACCCCTTTTACAGAAGGTACTTTTTCAGGACATCTACCTGATAACCTTGATTTACATTACTTCTAAACTCCCAATGTAGATGTCCAAGGACTTCTATAATTTCTAAAAGATTTGTAAACCAACTGTTATACATTACTTTCAGCTTAGCCATCTTTATTTACTCAGAAATCACTAAAGGAGAACACAAATAAATAATAACAATTATTTTAACATAACATAGAATGATGTCCTATAGTTTATATATTTTTTAAACTTTATTAGGCAATTGTAATTCAATCATTCAAGCTATTTTCTGTTGTTAAAAGGAGAAGGAATCTACCGAAAGTTGATATTAATTCATGATTTATTTAAAGTCACAAACTGATGGTATTAAAAATAATTTTCTTTCATTGGAACCAATCTGCTGAAGAAACAAATTATTTTCTCAAGGCTTCATAATAAGAGAACTAATGCTTTGAAAGGCATACAAAATATATCAAAACAGATGAACTGCAATAGCGAAATCTCTGGTGAACATGACGTATGTGATAGGTCATTCCTTCCTCCTAGCATTGATTCCTAGGTTCCCCTTCCCACATTTTCTTCTATAATTTTTGCTTCCACATTCTATTCTTTTTTTTTTCATTTGTGTTCTTTTGTATTTAATTGAATTTACTTTTCTTCAATTTAACTTCAATTTTTTGTAATACTTTTGTTGTTTGTATTTTTAAATAGTCTTTCGAAGATCTTTGATATGTGTCATGGAAGCATGCCTTTACGTGGTCTACATTAGATAAAACATTGGGACTGTTTCATTTTTTTTTATCTATGTTACAGGGATAAAGTTGATTTTTTGTGATATGGTGTAATGAATTTAATGTAAAAACGCCAACATAAGTTCTGTCTCACAATATCGACAAAAGATGAAGGTACATAATTGAAATCAGAACATGTACGACTTGCCTTGTACCCCTTTTCACTGGCTCATTCTAGCAAACTGCCGTCGAGTCATATCTCTTGACACGTTTAGGACATCTTTCTTTCAGTACATGGCTTTGACGGACTATTTATTCTCAGTAGACAGCAGTGTGTTTTAGTCAATTTCAAAAAGCTCGCAATATACCAATATTTATAATACAATAAACAACTTGGCTATTTTTCTATGAATATCAGTTTTTTTTTTTGACAAACAGCTTGCTTTGATTAATCCTGCGTCTGAACCTTCCAATCAAATCACAATTGGATAAAAAAATTTTTGATGCCAACAGTTGCAGTCGTCATCATTAAATATTTGTAACCTATTATATGATGCATATTCTAGCTTGATTATAAAAAATCTATTATATTCAGTTTCTTCGACTAACTTTTTGTAGAGTCACCTGAGTTTATTTTAAAGTTTTTTATATACTCGTACATATAAATACTGTACATATAAAACCAAATCAAGTGAATAACTGAATACTTTATTAGTGTCATCATCAATGAACGTGAATGCAAAATTTGAAAAGCTGAATTGTAAATACATATGGCTTTTAGTATTCAATTAAAACAAGCAGATTTACACAAAAGAAATAACTTCATACAAATTATGGGAAACGTAAGGTCAAAGAATATTTGATAGAAGATTTAAATTGTGGTACTCAGGTAAACCTTCAAGGTTTAAAGGAAATTTACCAATTCATAACCACATTAGCTAAAATAAAGTGGTTTCTTTTTTCATGTATGAGCATCAATAAAAGCTGCCAATATTAATGAAAGGAAATTATTGACATTATTAACAAAGTAGAAGTGAAACAGTTTTTATAGATTCATTCTTCAGTTGGTATCTTTAAAAGCAACATGTGAAGGGTAGCTTCAAAGCTGAACTTATCTCATGTTTTAAGTTTAATAGGAAGTCTAATGAAAGCGTGATAAAATGGAATACTTAATGAAGTCAGGAAATTGAATAGTGAGGTGGCTTCGGTTGTAGGTTGGCAGCAATTCTCCAGACCGCCTCTGTCCAGTCTATATTTACGACCCAAATCGTTTCTAAGATGAACGACGTTGCTCGTTTCGATTACAACCTCAAATAAATATCTCTCAAATGAATAAAATTATAAATCCTTAAATCTCACATGCAACTCGTGACTAAACCGATAAAATAAACATGAAGGCCTGCAGTCAAGTATTTACATATAAATAACAACAACGATTTCAGCGCCTGTTTCAAATCCCCAGACTGCATCACTTTACTGATCTATAAATATATGTTTTTGTAATAATTAATTTTGGTTTTGCATTAAAATGAAATTAATAATGCTGAGTTCCAGTTATTGTATATTTTATTATTTTTTTTTTTCACAAAAAGTTGTTCTTCCAGGAATTTATAAATCGAAGAGGAATTTATAATTTGTAGAATAAATCAATACTAAAACCAAAAATATATTTTTGACTTCCTTAAAAATAATTTTT
Organism: Hermatobates lingyangjiaoensis; assembly: GCA_026182355.1. Taxonomy (NCBI): domain Eukaryota; kingdom Metazoa; phylum Arthropoda; class Insecta; order Hemiptera; family Hermatobatidae; genus Hermatobates; species Hermatobates lingyangjiaoensis. The sequence goes on from JAPFBL010000138.1 coordinate 8,138,299, forward strand.
TTTACTGATTGCAGACAAATAAAACTTTTTGAATAAAAGAAGCATTTTCATATGAACTGAGAAAATTCCCGCTTTTTCTGAAAGCATAACCCATGTTTTTTTTGGTCCACTTACATCAACAACACTGGCTCATACATGAGTTAACTGTATTGATCTTAAAGTAAACATAAATGTTCAATTACTTGTTCAACAGTTTAATATACATACAGCCAAAAAGGTGTTACTAATACATTTTTTGGACAGAAATTCATAGAATCATTTTTTAAATTGTAATTAAACATACTATTTTTACCTCGAATGATATTTTTATTTGTATTTACTGTAAAAAAACACATTTAAAACATCCTCATTTATTCATTCTATTAATATTTGTTCAAACCACAATAAGAAATGAGCAAAAAAGACTAAGACCTTTCAACCATAAAAAGCAGTCTTCCTCAGTCCCAAACCTCAACTTATTTGACGTGTTTATTATTCAATCATGTTATTAATTTAATTGTACCGTAAAATGATTTCGTTCTTTCATGCGAAGAAAATAAGAACATTTTACTGTGAACTGTTCTCACATAGGAGGTCATCAGGGCTTTCTGCTTCCAAGATCTTGATATCTAAACCATGACAAAGTAGGCATGAAGTATATCCTTGAAGACAATGTCCTCTTTGATGAGGGGACCTCGACTAATCATAGTTTTCATTGCTCGGACAACCACTGGACGGTACTGTTATCTAGTATACATTGGCTGGATGTTTCAGACTTGCATACGACTAAAAGTATATTCGTTATCATTATTTAATGACCTGACCAATTTATATGAATATCGTCTTCTCACTCAGAGCAGGAGAACAGCACTTCTTACTAGGACATCAATTGCAGCGCATATTTACTAGAGATCGTGACACCAAATGACAGTAATGCCAAGAGTGAGAGTTGGATAGCTAATTGAATATATGATCTAAACAACAGTTATACAAAGAAAATCTACTTCTACACCAGATCCAAGTACCTAGACTTACTAGGCGTTTCCTCTAAAAGGCCACTGACCCCACCAGCAGTTTTATTCTCTATACTAGGTTTAACTAAGCACTCAGAAATTTGAGGTAACCATTGTCTCAGAATAAACCCGTTTTTTCAGCTTGTATCCGTACACCTGTTATTCATGAGAGACTAATCGATCTTTAATTAGTGACTGCCTACCTTGAGGACTACTTCTTCAAGCCCCCCCCCCCCCTTTGTTACTTTTCGCTACGTGTTAGCAAAAAATGATTAAAGAGTTAGGGGTTCAACTCTGCGGTAGGGTTTGATTTATGTATAGCCTAAAGGCATAGACATATTAAAATCAAAACAGACTTTACGTTCTCTCCGAAGCGCGGCATATGCAAGATTTTCTATCTCAACTATAAAAAAATCTTGGTTGCGAACGATCTGCAAATTCAGTACCCCCCGCGCCAGTGGTTACCATAATAGACCATTCAATGACTAAATCTAGCTTATATATTTTGTAGAATCAAAACATGGCGATAATCTACCGTAAATATTCAATTTTATTTCCAGTATGTTCCCACTATGAACATGGAAGAAGAGATATTGGTTTTGCAGAGGGTATAGTGGGGTGAAGTGTGGAAGTAGAGGCCGACAGCAGAGACTCCTGCTTGGCATGCTCCAGACAACCTCCTCCACCCCACAACTAATCCCGACTCCTACACACGTGCTCTGCCCTTCCACCCCAGAATTCTTCATCAACTTGCCTCTTCTTAACCAAACTCCAAAGATTTCAGTAGATTTCAAATCAATTCATCTCACATTGTATTCAGATATACAACAGACACTCTCTATCAAACTGTCCTCTTGACGAATAAAATAATAATTTACACTTTCTGTCTTCATTAAGAATGATAACATTATTAAGAGAGATACTTTATACAAAGTTAGAACAAGAAAATGAATACCAGCAGTGATTTCTTCTAACTTCATTTCTCTTCTAATGAAAAAAAGAAACTATTTTGTTATCAATATCAACGAATTGTTATCAACATTTTAGCGAATATTCTATTTGAACAGAGCAGTTGTTCTTTTATTCTGCGTTTTACAAAAATCTAAATAACCACCCATTCTATTTATGTTTTTTAGAAAGGATTCGTGAATATTACTGCAATTAATTAGGCCAAAAAACTGGTTATGAACTCGTTAGTTGAGGAGTATTGTGAGAGCTAATTAATACGTAATACGATATTAAGAATATGTACACTGCATATCATAATTCTGTCTGGAGGCCACATGTCTCAAGTTTAAATCTCAAACTAATCAACAAATATTTTATTATTAAAAAAGGAAAACTGAATTTTAATTACGAGGATATGAAATCAATTACTTGCAGTTTACATTGGGCAAACAAAACAGTGCTTAAAAGATAGGTTAGCTCTACATAAATATATCATTCAATCAAAGAAATTATTTTGTGCTTTAGTCCATCATTCAACCAACAATAGTCATAACTTTAACCTAGATGATACGAAAATTATAGACTATGAAAATAATAAAAATAAGAGGCTTGTAAAAGAAATGATTCTCATTAGAAAAACCAAGAATGCTTGCAATAAAAAAACAGATACAGAAAATCTAAGTAACACATATAGTCTATTACTTAGTAATTAAGAAATATTGTTGTAGTTTCCTAGTTCTTTTTTGATATAGTTTTAATGAGTTTTTTTAGGGTAGTTTCGAGTTATCAAGGCTGATATAGAAGATTCAAAAAATGGCCACTAGGGCAGCACACCAACTGACTCGAACACAAACCGTTATGTAGTTCTTCCTCAAATACGAAACTACAAAGTTAATTATGTATATTAATTAAATAATGCAATATAATTACTTTTTAGGTTATTGTAATTAAATTCTAGATTTATGTAGCCCTGAAGATGTCTACAAATATAGACGAAGCGTCGGCTTAAAGGTGTACTTTTGAAGCTGGACCAAACCTCGATAAAAAAGAAAAATAGTGTTATATATATATATATAAATATATGTATATATATATAAAATTAAAGTTCTCAGAAGAAAAGAAAAAAGAGACTAACATTTACTATTATCGATCATTTCAGCCATCATGCTGTCCTTAGGTAAGATAGGAAAAGGAAAAGATACACAGGAGCGGAGACGTGGAAGTGCCACCGACCGACACAAAGTGACACACATTAGTGTAAAAGTATATATATATATATAAAATAAATTCAAAACGAAGGAAACACACAGAAAGACACAGACATAACTCACATCGATATTTCGACCATCGTCGTCATCAGGAGGTGTGAAGAGCGAAGAGTCCCGCAGAAATGCAGGGCGGTGACTCAGAAACGGTAACGGCTTCCACTATGCTAAGCCTGGGTTTAAATAATCACAGGTCGTTCGTTGGTAAACGCAGTGATCATCCCGTTGCTAGTCATGCCAGTTCTCACGGAATCAGTTTTAATGATTATTTCAGTGTGCACGTCCTGAGACAGATAACTGATAGCAATCCGAAAGTCACCTGAGAGATTCAGAAGAAGCTCATATTCGTTTTCTGGGGAGTAGATCTACTCCTGATTATTCCTTTTATTTATTTATTTATTTTAGTTTCTTCATATTTTTTTTGTTTCCTTACTTATTTTTATTTTTGTTTGGGTTTTTACTTGTGCTAATAGATTTTGTTTTCATTCATAATTATTATTTTGTTTTTATTTATTTATTTATCAATACCTGCGTTCCCTCCGTAAGTTGGCTAAACTGTTTGAGTGCTTATTGAAGACCACCAGTAAGTCGTTATCTGCGTAAGGAGCGACTCGTTTCTATCTTCCTAACGACGAGGCCATCGAAATATAGTAGTGAGCTTCGTTTCATTTGTGTGTGCTCTTTTTATCAATATAGTTTATATATATATATATATAAATGTATATATATTTGTAAAAGTTGAAAGCAGTCCTTCATTTAAATATATTGTTAAATAACGCCCCATATTTGGCTTGTATCTGTTTCTTACACAATTTCTCCAGTTTCCGGAATTCCTTCCTCGTCCGTTCATTAGAACTATAAAGCTTATCACCAATATTGCTAGTCGACATATTTCGAATGTACCACATTCATCATCAGGACAATAGTGAGAATAATAGTAGTAACTATAATAGTAGTAGTAATAGTAACCACTATTACCTTCCACAAAGAACAACAAATGTTTTGCATTGAACTATAGACCAGCATAAAGATATGAACACACTTACAGTCTGTAATTTTTGTTTGAACTGTCATCCAACTGTCATATTGAGATTGGGACACCGAGCGCTCTTATGACGTACGGTTGGAGACCAACAGTGTTGTCAGACGCGTGCCTGGTTCAAGTCAAGTAAGAAAAATAAACTAGGAATAAGAAAATACCTGAGAAATAATAAGGTCAAACTGAAGAAGTATACATTCTAAAGTATTCTATAGTACATGTTAGTCTAATTATTCTCATTTTTTTTTTATTCTGAGTCTTATGTTTAATGTATATATATATATAAAAAGATTTCGCATAAACACGTGAAATAACAATCACTGATCAAACCACAATAAGAAATGGGAAAACAAGACTACGACCGCTTGTTACGGTTGAAAGATCTTAGTCTTGTTTTCCCATTCTTATTGTGGTTTGATCATATATATATATATATATATATATATATATATATATCAAAATTTTTCATAAACACGTGAAATAGCAATCAATAATCAAACTACAATATGTAATAGGGAAAAAAAACTATGATCTTTTAAGCTTGATAAGTGGTCTTCGTCAGAGTCAAAAACCCAACTTAAAAGAAGGGTCTTCTTTTTTCTTTCTCTGAGGAACACCGCTTGTTACTGTTGAAAGATCTTAGTCTTTTTTCCCATCTCATGTTGTAGTTCGATCAAATCGATATATAAGGGACATAAATGTCATATAATATAAAAAAATACTTATTTAACATTTATTAATACAAATTTTATAAAATGAAAATAATTCAACATTAATCAACTCAGTTACGAGATTTAATAAAGGGACAATAATTTTTTGTTATAATAGTAGTCCCATACTTAACAGAACTTACTTGCATGGGTCTAATCACTGACCCAACAATCGATGAGATGAAAAATAATCTTAATTGTGATATGTTTAAATAATGAAATTGTCATTTAGATCTTGAGATTTTAGTTTGGATTAAACAAGGAATTACTGAGAGGGGAATGAATTCATTGGAGGAGGGAAATTGAATTTCTGTGTCGAGACACGAAGTACAATGCAAACAACCCAATGCTGTGTTAGGCTTTAATCTTCTATCAGTACCATTTTATTACAATAAAAACATAAAACTTATTTATTTACAGTTCTGAAGTAGAAGTTCTAGTTAATAATAATAAATTAATACGCAATAAAACGTATTTAAAAATAATAATGTTTTGTAACAAAGTAGATTTCTTAAAATGGGAACCAGATGCCAGTAGTGGTTTGCGCCAAAGTACCTGTCAATGAATGTAACACGCTGTTTACATGTTCTCATTGTAAGGAGTAACGCTTTTGCCTTTCAAAAAATTCAACTAGTTGTTATTTACCCCACCATAAATAAAGCTCATTAAAGTGGATGAAGTCAAATACATAACGTAGGAAAGTAAATGATTTTAAGTATCATGGTTTGACAGGTAACAAAATCTATTCTGGTGACAACATTTACACTAGAATTTTACTAATATCGGGAAACTAGTCGCAAGTAAAATAAGGTAGTTATTATATATGGATAATGAGTTTGCTTAGTTCTGCAAATGTCTGAAAAGGCTACATCCAGAAGAAATTAAATCTTCTCTCATCATAGCTTAGGTTATCTTGCTATGTCAGTCCCATAGGGGAACATACATAAGCTGAAATTGGCTCTTTGTGATACCACACAATGAAGATTGATTCTGTATACTGAGTCCTACATTTTGCTTAACTCAAGTGTACTTAGAGTAGGGATCTTTACGAGTACTTGATATTGTACAGCCTCGGGACCAACGGCTTAACATTTATTCACCTCAGGTGAATAAATCGATGGCGAGAGTGAGCTGAACCGCAGAACTACCGGTTTGCGATCACGTTGCCACTGAGTTAACCTCTACCCTAGTGATCCCAGATAAGTTATATAATGAATTTTCAAGAAAAGCACAGGCATACCAAACTAGCCATAAAGAATGCACTAAATGAATTAAATATATAGTTATATGTAACAAAAAAGAAACACAATTTTAAATGGAAAATTACTATGTAAAATCTACAAGAATTGGCCAAAATATCATAGAGTATCAAAATAACTATGGCACTTAATAATTGACCTAGCAATTTAAATCACATTTACCACTTTTCACTATGAAGGCACATCTGAAGCATTCACCAAAAACATCTCAAATTTACAACATCCATGAGTGCAACTGTACTTCACTATACTTAATGTTACAGTTATCCCTGTTACATTTACTTTAGTTTATTCATGATAATGTATTAAAAGTGTTTATTATGAACTATAAATTTAACAAGTAATCCAAGGGTATGAGTAATTTCATGATTTTAAAATTGTATGGTCATTTATAAGTTCAAATAAATAAGACATTTATAATTAGCATTCAGTCAAACATAATTAAATTAACTAAAAGCATAATTCAACAATATTTCCAATTTTTTATAATAAATATTTATAAATAAAAAATTAATAATAAACATCCAATGGGTTTAATTTGTTAGGTAAACTTTGCAGAAGAAAAAATTAGTTAATTAGTTAATATCTAGTCAATAGTACCTATTCAATTGTTAAATTAGAAAAGGTAATAATAACATAACTAATATTTTTAAGCCTGTTAATATCATTTTATATATTTTATAACAAATTATACTTTAGTACGTTATACTTGTGCATTAGTTATTTTAAATATGATTTTATTTTAGTCGTATTTGATAAGTTTTATTCCAACGATTCTGTCGCTACATTGTCGGAACTATTTGTACCTTTTGATGTCCCTTTCGAGTCACAGTGAGAAGATGAGTAGTCACTGAGTTCGATAGAAATTTCATATGATATTAGTCAGGAATGTAACATTCTGTGCAATAAGTCCCTAGCATAAAAATGATAGCAATCTTAGTTAGTATAGGGGGCCAGGTTAGATCAGTGGTTATGTGCTCGCCTCTGGTAGGCCCAGCGTTCAATACCCACTCTGGTGAATAGACCTGAGCACGTCGTCCCTCGGAGAAAACGTTAAACCATCGGTCCCAATCCAGTACGATAACAGGTACTCGTTAAAAATGACTTCTCTAAATACGATTATGTTAGGCAAACTTTAGGACTACCAATGTAGAATCAATACTCTTTGTATAGTACGTATTACAGAAGACCACTGTCCGGCCTATGTGTGTCCCCTATTGGGACTACTACTGCAACCTAACCTTGTTCATATACGTCACAGGTTTGGCAAAGAAAGAGAGTCAAGTGTATAGACTCCCAATATAGATTCAAGGGTAGGCTAGTGCTTTCAATTTCAATGAAGTTTTGAGGTTTGAATATTCTTCAAAAAAGAAAACCCTTTATAGATTTGATTGAAAATCTCGTGCTGCATCTAAACAGAAGTAAAATAATCTGTCCACCCCAAGCCTTTAGGTGCCCGATATTCGTGCAAAAAGAGCACAACTTTTGCTCATTTTCGGCAACAAAACTGGAAAATGAATAAGTAATTACAATACTGTTTCCATCAATGAGTTTGCCAAATGAATGACTAGCTGCGACTTCACGTGAAGTATGATAGCAGGAATCGTAAAACACTACATATCACAAAACAATTCTTGTAAAACACATATTGAAATATATAACCCTCTTTACAGCATAAAAAAAATAATAATATTGTAGAGAGATATTAATATTATTAATGAATATTATAGTAGTTTTGTATAGAGAATAATTAAAATAACATATACTAGCTTAAAAGTATCAAAAAAAGAAAACTAACAATTTAAAGAACATGATTACTTTTTTAAAAATATTGTAAGGATGTAGAGAGAAATTTATAATTTTAAATACATATTTCATTGAATGTCATGAATTGTTTAACAGATAGAACGGAATATTGTCTTCAAGTCTTGTGGAGTTAACAGGGAGGGATGAGTTACAGCTGGAGGTTGTCCACTAGATACTGTAATTATAACGGGTCTTAGAGGTGGGAATTGGATGCGTGATTGGAGCAACTGTTGAGAGACGAAGTTTGGAGGAAAGAATATAGATAACGTGATAGAGTTAAAAGGGAAAAAGAACGTGAACTGGTCAAATCAGATTGCTGTTGGCTCAGTGTTTGGGTTCACTATAGCGTTTGGAAAGGAAAATGATGAATGTGACAATGGCAAAGTTATGATTCATGAAACTGGTTAAGGTTGGCTTTTTGGAAGAAATTGGTTCAAATGTAAAAATAGAAATATTAACGAAATTGTAATTGCAGTGATAAAAACGTTTATAAAAAATAGAAGGGAGGGAGAGAGAGACAGACACACAGACCAATATCGGAAATAAATGAAAAAAAAATGCAAATAAATAAATGTTTCATGAGAAAAAACGAGAGAGAAAATCAAAGTGAAAGATATATATAGAAATTTAGCTGAACAGAACGAGAGAATGTTAAAAAAGAGAGAGACATAAAGAGGGTATGAGAATCACGGAGAATGTGAAAGAGAGACAGAAAAAGGATAAGGAATATGAATGAGTGAAGCTACGTTAGGTGAGGCTACAGTGCCAGAGTCCCCTCACGTGAGCACAAGGGAACACACATAGACCGGACATTAGCCATTTGTGCTACTACACAAAGAAGACTAATTTTACATTGGGAGTCCTCTATTTTGCCAAAATCAACTGCATTTAGAGTAGGGATATTTAACGAATACCTGATATCGTACAGGCCCGGAATCGACGGCTTAACTTCCTCTTTCGGCATTGAGATGAACTGCGGCTTGTTTGTTCATAGGCTGTATGCCCAGAGTATGTCGGGAGGTTTGTTTGGCCAATTTCTGAAGTATGTTTACCATGTGGGGAGGAGAAGGAAGACCCTTACCCTCTAGTGACAGGTACCTCGAAGTTGTGGTTTAGTTTTTAGTCTTGGCTAGTTACCATTAGTGATAAATTAATTTTAGTCTTTGTCTCAAGGGAATATTCCCAGTACCTTGAGGGTTTAAGATAAGTTGTGTTCGTTCTGTATGTTTATTTATATGTCCTGTGTCCTTTTGTTTAAGCAACCGATTAGGGAATATCGAGTACTCTGTCGGACATTATATTAGTTTTTAGTCTGTTAGTATTAAGTGTTTCTTAGCTATAAGTTAGTTTAGTTTCCACCTTGAGGGAATATTTTAGTACCTTAAGGCGTAGTGATAAGTTGAGTTGGTTTTGATTGTGTATTTATATGTCTTCGTTGTATGTGTTCTTTAGTTAAAGTGCAACTGGTAAGGGAATTTTGAGTACCTTATCGCTAATTACCTCCGCATGTTACCTGGGCTTTAGCTTGTCTATTACTCTTGGCCTAGGTACCGTTTTGCGGAGTAACTGTCAGAATTCGTGCTTAGCATTGCGTTGCTTGAGGTGCCCTCAGGCATCTCCATGCTTTTAATGGAGGTGGCTAAAGGGTAACTTGTCAACTGGCTTGACTAAGCGGTTATGGCACAAAATGCCGAGGAACGCTAAGATCAAAACGGGCTTAACTTCCTCTCCATGGGACGACGTGCTTAGATTTATTCACCTTGCACGTGAATAAATCGAGATACAGAGTGGGTATTGAACCCTGAACCTGCCAGTTCAGAGGCGATGTAGCCGCCAGCTAAGGTGGCTCCCAGGAATGAGTGAGGGGCAGAGCAATAAGATAAAGACTGAAAGAGAGAGATGGATTCACTTAGAAGGTTGGATAAATATAGTTACAGAGCAGGATAGAAAGGAATATGAGAGACAAAGAGAATAAAACTAGAGAGAGCAAAAGATTGCGTGTATGCGTGTGTGTGTGTGTGTGTGTGTGTGTGTGTGTGTGTGTGTGTGGAGAGAGAGAGAGAGAGAGAGAGTTGAGAAAGAGAGAGAGCGAGGGAGAGAGAGAGAAAGAGCAGGTCACTGTTACTGTTTACACTAATATATACCTCACAATAATGATTATATCTCTAACGATACATAGCAGAAGGAGATTCCTGACAGAGAATGAAATTATAGAGTGAGATTAGGAGAGAAAGAGAGTGACAGAGATATAGGTGTGTACAGTAAATGCAGTTGGGTTTTTGACTCTGACGAAGACCGTTTGTTATGATTGAAAGATCTTAGTCCTTTTTTCCCATTTCATATTGTGGTTTGATCATTGATTGTTATTTCACGTGTTTATGTGAAATATTTATATATATATATATATATATTAGTAATATATATAGTAAATATATATGCCATTATCTATATTTATATATAGAAAATGTATATAGCATATATCTCTGTCATTATACATATATGAGTTGTGCTGGGAAGGATATATGATTCGTTTCAATGATGACCAATAGGAGAGCAGTTTGTAGGTCCATGAGTGGCGTTCTTAGAAAGACACAGGTCTGAAGGTAACGAGTGAATGGTTGAAACATGTAGCAAATACCACCACCAGGTCAAAATGCAAAATTTTTAACCTTCAACCAGCCATCCATCAATAGTAATATGAAAAATTGGCAGAACAAACAGCAGAGTAAATATAAATTGAACGAAACCAATAAATCGAAGGTTGGAAGGGGTCCCTATGTGAAAAAGTTGGAGTCCACTGTCGACATCTTTTAATCAAGACGGACTGTGCACCCTCTACTCCCATTGACATAATGACAAAGGCTACTTTTCCCAGAAGAAAAATAAAAGTATCAAGTGAAATAAAATCACTTTCTAAGAAGCCCACTCATGGACTCATGGACCTACAAACTACTCTCCTCTTGGTCACCATCGTAACTAATATATATATATTAATAAAAGTATTAACCGTGGAATAGAAAAAAACTACATTTCATTTGGACTCGGTTAGTTTAACTGATATAAAGTTTAACCGAGTCCCGATAAACTTTAGTTTTGTTATATATATATATATATATATATATATATATATATATACATAAATTATGAAAAATAAAATTAGTTGAGAAAATAGAAAAAACATTGCAAACTTGTCTACTTAAATAGAAAATCATACAATCAATTCAATATACCAATTAATTTTAATATACTAAATAGTATGATTATTTTATTAGTTTTGTTATACTAACACACACACAGACACACACTACCATCATCATCGAAAAAACTTCATAAAACGACTTCTAGGACCTCAGAATTAAAAAATAAAACTTAAAAACAATCATTTGATGATGGAATGAATTATTTATTTTCATTTTAATTTCTATGCGATAAGTTGTTTCGCAATGCAAGTAAATCACAATATGACATCGCTCTGGAAATGGATTAAACACACATTGCGAGGTTCTACTGTACTTTCATATATGTAATATAATTTTTTAAATCACAGTACTATTTTCATGACTAATATTAAATTTGCTATTTACAGGACGTTAAGAATTTAATCTCGAAGTACAAATTGTTTTGTTTAGATTAGTCTGTAAGTCTATATAATAAAATTTTAGCGTTTTTTTGAGTGTAGCATAAATATTTACAAGAAATTTGTTTAAAAATTGAATAGACATCCTCAAATTCAATTTTGCCAATACAATTCATTTAGCTAGAAAAATGGAGAGATTTAAGGCAACTCGAGTAAGTAGAATAACTGAATAGAAGTTGCAGTTCTAACAATTTGTTTTTAAACATTAAAACCGAAGAGAGACGGTGGCCGGGGGAATTTCGATAAGGGATCTCATAACATCGTGATTGGTTGTTACAAAGTTTCATGATTGTTTCTAATCTTCTCCTCACGAATTGTCCATTGACCGCATCAAATTATACTATTCACCCATCTTTCACGTTTTGCAAACAGTTCATTTAGCAGTCTTTTTAATCTTTTGAAATAACATAGACATTTCAACTTAACGATCTAACTGACAAGGGGGTAAGGAAGAATTAATTTCAATTTTTCCTTGAGGTCACAACCTTCCTACCAATTTACTTGTTCAATTATTCGAACATCTTTCATCCATTTTGCATTTACCAATCACCAGTACCAACGTAGATATCAACTTTTTTCTTCGTTTTTCCAGAAACGGTAATCATTTTCTTTAAATTGTAAAAAACAAAACTCATTATGTATTGCTTTACCTGTACTGTATTCTTTATTTTTTCTAATTGCACGTTTTTTGTTTAAAAAAGAAACTTACAAACAAGCATTTGTGTGGTGGAACGGATTATTTATTTCATATTAATTTCTATACGAAAAATTGTTTCATAATACGAGTAAAGATATTGCAAAACCATCAATAAAATTTGCAACATGATTCCATTAGTATTAAAGGTTATAATTATAAAATATGTAACAAACCTAAAACATATTAAGCATTGAATAAACAAAACAAAATTGTGAAAAAATAATCTATATACATTTTCAGAATTTCAATAAAAATTTAAAATATTATGTATAGTGGATAAACACTTATAATTCCTTATAAATTAGAAACATGTTTTAACAGAATTTGCCCACGAATATTAACCGTATTCACATTTGACAAGGAGCAACCTAACATATGTTCGTACATTCAATAAAAAGTGGTAGCCCACCTTGCCTGCAAGGGTTAACAAATAATCTTATTATTAATTGAATAATAATAGTTTATATCACAATTTCTTAGTACACATCTTAAAATAAATGCTTTGGGATTCCGCTAAATTTCCTGGACGACAAAATTTATCAAATAAAAATAAAATGGAATACCACTCACACTAGTAGATAAGGGGTAGGATTATGAAATTAGGTTGTTCTTATAAATTTTGAAATGAGTTATACTTAACAAATGTTATTTAAACAAATCGCACATGCTAATTTTAAGCTTTTAGTGTTCTTTAAGATTACGAGGGTTTAGATTAGTGAAATCCTACTGCAATTCAAACCCCATTTTCGAGCTTTTTAACAGAAATGTTTTTAATTGTTTATGTCTCCTTAGTAGTTAAGAATCTGAAGTTATAAATTTTGCTAGAGATAATGTTAAAATTGTTTTTTTTATGATAATTTTCTAAATTGTTAGAATGAGTTTACTAAATGAAACACTAACGGAAGCGACAAGTAAGGAATAGTAATTTAGAAAGAGATTATACGTCGAAAAAAAATATATTTTTTTAATTCATTTCACAAAAATGTGAAGTTACTTTGTAATTAAGAAAAATTACAGAAGAAAAAAAAATGTTTTCTTCAATAACAGGAAACAAAAACTTAACGCTGATTTAAATTTTCTAAGGCCGGTTTCGAAAATAATTTAGGTCCATCCCCGATGCCGCATTCTTTACATTCGGGTAACAATGGTAAGAATGTTTATAGTCTGCCTGAGATTTTAAGATAGTTTACGATATGGCACCGTTTCAAAAATAATTTATAGTCCACATTCGTTGTAAAAATTATTATATTCGGTTACGATAGTAAGAATTAGTCTTCCTTTTATTTTTAGTTTCCCGTGGATTGCTTATGATCTGTTACAATATCCAAAATAATAATGACCAGTCTCCGATGTCAACATTGTTTATATTTTGCTCCTATGATACGACTGTTCCTGGACCACGATAAGTTCTAAGATGGCTTATGATTTGGCACAGTTCCTAAATAATTTACGATTTGTCTCTGATGCTAACAGTGTTCACTGGTATATTTTTTTTATAATGATAGAATTTACGATTTGTCTCTGATGCTAACAGTGTTCACTGATATATTTTTTTTATAATGATAGAACTGTTTTTTGTCTACTTTAAGTTCGAAGTTGGTTTAAAATTTGGTATTATTTTCAAAATAACTTATAAATGTCTCCGATGCCAATATTATTTACGATCTGAATATGATGGCAAAGTTATTCAATTTAGGTCCTGGGGCAAATTTTGGTGCATCGTTGGTGTCTCCTCATGCAAGCATTATATTTGATGGCTACCAAATCAATGTAAGGTGTGTACAACGAAAAGTCCAGACTAATAGGGCTGGGCTGAAGTAAGTCTGAGGCATTGTAAATCATGTAAGTGGAATACGTGATTGACGATTGAAATAGATACCAGTTCTGAAACTCGACCAAGATGCTGGAATTCCAACCTAACTTAGTAGTCATCGCTTCTATCTTCGGAGCTATGGATGTCAGATTGCTTTTGTCATTCAGACATTGAAAAACCTTTCAACTAGACAACTGGTTTTCATGAGTGATGAAAAAGCTGTCATTACAGCAAAAGCCCTTAACTTAGCGAAAGAATATAGCCAATTGTGTAGCTCGTATTGCTGCTCCCTGCATTGCATGATTTGAGGTTGAATATTTTCCACAGTGAATTATAACGCGCATGAGAGCGATGGAAATAAAAAAAGAAATGAATAGACAGGTTAATAGAGGGACTATTATAGTACATTCTAGAACTCAGTAATTGCTAAATATAAGAATATTAGATCCAACAAGCAATTAAGTCTCAAATCGGAGCTTGGTAGAACAGAATTGAATTAAGTCTTACAATTACTGATTCAGAAATCTTCGTTTATAATTAAATTACGCCATTATTCCAGTTAATTTGTACAATAATCCCTGATAATATTCTTGACTTTCAAACTAATTTCAAATTTATATCCAGAATAAATTAATCCATACTTCAGTTAACGTTTAATAAATAATTCTTACTCCCAAAATTTATGTAAATTCAAAGAAATACTGAACTCGTTCTCTGAAGTAGTTCTTGTTTTGTATATGATTACTATTTTGATCTATTTACATTAGTTATTATCAATTTGTATCACTTCTAAAAGAAATTTGTTTTCCTTCAATTATGTTGTTATGCTTTATGAGGTAAATAAATGTTCATAATAGCCATTGAATATTTATTATGTTTATTATTATATATTAGCCATATAAATAATAATATGAATTAATATTTATGTTTTGGAAATTGAAAATAAAATAGTTCAGTGCAACGGAGGTGCTGGATTAAAATTTTGTCTATTATTAAATATATAAAATTAAAAATGTAGTTACTGAATAGTTTCAAGGAACAGGATTTAATAAGTATGACTAGGAGAATAAGGTTTATTTATAGGACGGTTAAATGATGTTAATTTTGTATTTAGATAGAAAATAAATAAAGCAAGGGATGAGATGAGTGTTAGGTCAGGCGATGTTTTGGTTGGCACGGAGGAAGAAATATATATTTATAAGGGTGAAGGAAATCGGTGGGGGTAGACTTGTGATGTATTTGACGCCCTCAGATAAGCTAGTGGTTGTCCGGTAGGCTAATAATGTATACAGGACTGAATTGATCTGTGTTCAACGGGACATTACTCAGGACTAGGTCCCAGCCATAAACACACGAATCCATTAATCCAGCTCTGAGGGGGATTCTAGTAAATCAAGCTTCTTCTTGATAACCTTCCGGCCAACCTATAAATATAAAGAGTCACTTTTATATATGTTCTACTTATTCTGACTGCAGTATAACGGGATCAAACTTGATCCAACATTCCTTAGACTGACTCAAAAAACGATTAAGAAGGTTACAATTATAACACTTTTTTTCGGTGACAGACAGAAAACTATGTGTTCATGCAGAGCACCCTAATGCATAAAGAAAAATGAATCTTACTGACTTGTTAAGCTACTTAAAGAGACAATAAAGGTAAGGAAAAAGAATCGGGTTGAAGTCACTGAAACATTACCGTAAAGACTCTTATTAAGATTGCTTTACGATGTTGAAGAAATATAACCAACCAAACTAGTTATTTAGCGTAATTTTACAGACTTTTAAACGAAAAGAGCCAAATTTGAATATTCTTTTGGAAAAAATTGTAACATGTGTGATTTTTAATAAACTTTTCTCTTAAATTACAGTAGAACTAATCGTAATTCGTTCCCAGACCATGCTCATATTATGACTTACTCGTATTATGAAACAATTTTTTGCATTGAAATTAATATGGAAATGAATAATGCGTTCCATCCCCAAAATGATAGTTTTAATTATTATTCAAATAATCTCACTATAGTTCTTACACATTTATCTCATAAATACCAAGCAATTAAAATACAAGACATGTATTATTGATAACATTTTCTTATATTAATTTTGTTCTTCAGTTTTATTTATTAATAACAAAATAGAAATTATAATAAACTGAATTATAATGGTATAAAGAATATTGCCTGTAAATAAATTCCTCACGTAGGTATTACAGTCACCCAATCTCTACAGCACTGAAATCTGAAGAGTCTTCACAAAAACTAGTTTCCCATTCGGTCAAAAATAATCATTAAAAGTAAAATACCAAAGGACTCATGTAGCATCTAGGAGCCTCATTCAGTCACAAGGAACCTCATCAGAGTTGCATTACTACTGGGGACACTTATATACAATACTTTTAGCAGAGAGAAGGCTACGTAATTCAATAGCACTCATATGGTATCTAGAGACCTCATAACATTCTAGCAAACTTTTTACAGGTGCATTACTACTTGGGATATTCACTAGTTAATCATTTTAACAGTAAGGAGGTTCCAGAAAGGTTAAGTCATTCTATAGAGCTCTTGTATTTATGTGCCTCATAACCGTCTGGTAATCTTTTCTCTGCTCTGTTACTATGGTAATCAATGTAACAACAGAGTCAGTTTCAGTTTTGAGTATTTTAGAGAGGAAGGGAAGATGTAATACGCATACAATTTTAAACGGAATAATAATTACTAAAATTGGCAGAAATATAATAGCATTGAATAGAAAGGTCATTATTTGTAACTTTCAGTAATATCTTTAGTCTATTCTACATATAGAATTGACCTAATCAGTTATTCTTATCAAAAGAGCATTGTATCATTTTTTTATTTTTGATGCTGTTTAAACGATGCTTATTATTTTACGTGTTTACTGTAAAGTATTACTATATATTTTTTCAGATTCAAATCAAAATTTCAAAGACAACGTTTTGATTTATAGCTATTATTTGAAACCTCTTAATATGCAGAAGTATGAAATTTTGAATGTATATTTCAATAAATCATTGCATTAGGAATTTCAAATGAATAATTTTATTAATTCAAATTTTAACACAATCGTCAGCTTAAATGAGAATGTTCTAAATGTATAATTATAACAAAACATTAATTTCAGAAAGGTTATTTTGTTCGTATTGCGTAGAACAAATGAAAATTTTCATTTAATGTTTGTAAAATAAGTGGAATTTTTCACTTTACAGGATATGTTGGTTGTAAATATACTTGTTTGTGTTTCTAACTTGAATTAATCCTTCCATTTGTCTTATAAAAGGAATACAATTTATTACTTGGAAGTGATTGTATTCTTTTTATTAACTTTTCTTGTCATATATTTTGCTTGTATATCACGTTAAGAATACTACTATTTGCTACCTTCAGCCATACAAGAAATCATTGTTTTTGTGATTTAATAACAAAAAAACGGCAATAACAGTTATCTCTGTCAATTACATTCAGTGAATTTATTAAATTAACTGTTGCTATAATTTCTTAACACTGAGTGGCCCAAGTGGTCATTGGTCGTTTAGTTCTTAATTAATCTTCAGTCGTCTACTGGTATGCTTAGATTGATTATATAGATTATTTAGATACCTCTACAACTGGGTAACAATGAAGATAAATTTCTGTTTGAAAAACATAATCTATTGGATCCGCAAGACCTTAAAACGTTTGTATCTGATGAGAATTTCATGTTGAAATTTTCACTGCAATGCAGCATTTTTCATCCCTGTATATTTAATATAGAGTATACATGAAAGTAAAATTGAAAAAAATGACCTTATCTAATGATAATGACTTTGATTTTAACTGAAGTTGAATACTACTGAACAAGAAACACCTCATACTTACAGTTATTCTGAAGAATATATTGTTGAAAGTAAAAGAAAGTTAAGTTTGTAATAGAACATGAAAAAGCCCTAAGTGAAGGAAAGATGAGTTGATGTGAGTTGTGGCCCTCCAGGTAGTCATTACACATAATTATACCCTAATCGAGCCGTTCAACCTATCTTTCTTGAATATTTATCAAAAGACATGATTGGTTGAAGGAAATTGTAGCCTTACACTGTCTTCCCTATCACCAATTTGCATATAAAAACCATGACCTCTGAACAGACTAATTATTTTTAATTCACAACTATGATGCTACTAATTTCCTGATTTACATAGCTACTGAAGTAAAATCAGAGAGCTCCATTAACCCATGTTCTAACTCAACATACATATATATATGTTTGATTACATTTCTATAATATATCTAAAGTTGTTTAATCATCAAGGATCAGGGATAATTCATTGACATTTTAGTAATAAATTCATGAAATGATACAAATCTCTATTTCTACGAATAAATCAAAAGTTATGGAGTCATACCTTCAAACGAGTAAAGAGATTGTAAAAATATTATTTAATAATAAGAGGATACGCTTAGATTTGTCCTCAATGGTTAAGATATATTGTTTTCATAACCATTTTTAAACATGTAAGCATTTTATTTTTTTTTTAATGTCGCTTGTTAGATTTCAGTAAAAAGTGAATATATGATTTTTAAAAGAATGTTTTTAAGTTCTTTTAAAAAAACATATAAACATTTCCTTTTTACGTAAGCATGTAAAAGTTGCTGAAATTTTCTATGAATTAATGTTTCATCTATTTCCTTTTTATAGTGCATCAAAAATATTTGTGAAGATAATATTTTTTATTAATGCATTTCTATTACTTCACACACTGTACTCATAAATAAATATTTGAAAGCACCAAAGGACAAATAGGTGTTAGTATTTTTAAGCATATTGAAAATTGGGTTCGCCATTATTATTGTTTCTTTTACTTTTTTTTTTTTTTTTGATATTTCTGTTATCCATAAAGAACAGCTAGACTCAAAAATTTGGAAAAAAACCTATTCGAAGATCTATATATACATCAACAACTCTGTACAGCAGAACTTTTAAAGAAAATATGGCTATCAATATACTGCTCAGTGGCAATAGTATTGAAAAACGCATTTTCTGAGAGCCAAATAATTTATCCAAGTATAATTCAAAAACATGATTGGTTATTGGTTAATTATTATTGATTCATTGGTTATTATTAATCAAATAATAATTGAGATATTTTTTGCAATTTCATATTCTATGTCTACAATACACTACGAAGCAGTAATGCCAGTAGTCGGCTGTCACGCCTGTGTCAGCCACATGGCTTTTAACAGATCAGTAGAGTGTAGCCGAAACAAAGATATATACAATAATCTCAACTTTAATATAAAATGTTTGTATTAAAGAATAACCACTCAACAGAGGCAAGAACATCTTTTTTTAGAAATAGTCACTACTGGAATATACGTTTTAACTACCAGACCCCAGTTCCCTTGGAGAGTTTTTTATTAACATATACGATATATTACTACGTTATTACGATTAAAAAACACTATAATAAAGTCAAGTTTACGCGTTAGCCTAGGGAGAGGGTTCAATGACTCATGATACAGTAAAATTATAGAATTTAACAATGATTCTCTGTTGAAATATTAGAGACAGTTTTTTTGCACCCTTCAAAGCTAAATCGATATAAGAGGAGGGGTATTTTAATAATAGGGCAATTGAACTAATGTCCTTAATCTCATCATTAAGGAATTCAGGGGAGCATACTCTTAACAAACATATTAACATATTTTGGATGGGAAGAATAAAAGTGAACATCTGCAAGTACATTCCTAGGTTTTCTATATACACTAAAGCGTAACTGCTTAGGTATCCTGTGGATCAGGACATCTAAGAAGGACAAATTGCCACTTCCTTCTTCTTCCATTTTGAACTGGATTGTCGGCACTGATGAATATAATTTTATTGGAAGAGCATCTCTATTTATAGATTTAGAAGGGATACATAGTGTATCGTCAACATATATATACTATTTAACATGTCTATGCAATATTGAGCCGAACATTTTAGTTTAAAAAAATTCCATGTATAAATTACTCAGAAGGAGGGATAAGCAGTTACTTATTGCATGCCCAAATTTTTCTTTATAATAAAAATTGTGTTTTTTATTTCTTTATTTTATTGTACTTTTCTGCACTCTACACCCTTTAAAATATCCTTCCTCCCTTCCACTTCTCTAAACCCCTTACCATGATGTTTTTACATCTTGTGATTGATTTTGTTGGGTTTTGACTGTAACGAAGACTGCCTCTTACGGTTGAAAGATCTTACTCTTCTTTTCTCGTATCTTATTGTGTTTTGAGCATTTATATATACATACATATATTCCTGCATTCAATCTTTGCAAAAGAAGTATACAAATTGCATAACCTTTCATAGTAATTTTTTGCATCGTTTTTAAATATTTTTGCTTGTCATATACACTCCTGTGCAAAATTATCGCACCACTTTAAATTTTTTGATTTTTGTAGATAATTGTTGAATTCTGTTTTACTTTTTATTCAAAAGTGATCATTTTCAATTAATCAAAGCAGTTTTTAGCAATTTTGAGCGTAAAGAACCAATTTGATGTAGAAAAAGTTTGTATCTTTTTAAAAGTAGGTTAACGCGCCATTCGTTAGTAATGCATTGAAGGATGATAGAGACAAATAATGACGTCACCTTGCAACGTGGCCTTAGTTTTGTACTTAGTAGGTCCTCCTCTTGAGGAAATGACAGCTCGGGTCCGCCTGGGAAGGTTTTCGATGAGACTGCCAATCATCTCTTGCTCCACGTTGTCCCATTCTGTCACAGCTGCATGCTCCAACTGGTCAAGTGTCTCTGGAGGGGGCTGACGAGCTCGAATTCTTCTTTTTAACAGGTCCCACACATGTTCAATTGGATTTAGATCCGGACTTCTGGCTGGCCAGTCCATAACATTAATACCCACATCACTGAGGTAGGAGGTAACCTCTCGGCAGGTGTGGGGACGGGCATTGTCCTGCATTAGGATGAATTCCTCTCCGATGTAAGGGGCGAAAGGTGTCACGTGATCTTCCAGAATGGTATAGATGTACCTATCCGCATCCATAGACCTCCCTCGAAGTGGCACTAACTCCGTGCGAGCAGTCAGACAAATACCGGCCCAAAACATGATAGACCCTCCTCCAATGGGTACCTGGCGCACCATGTTGCAGGCTGCGTATCTCTCTCCAGGTCTCCTCCATACTCTTCCCCTACCATCAGGCCTACTAAGACATATTCTAACCTCGTCCGTGAATAGAACCTTGGCCCAGTCGTCCACAGTCCAATCAGCGTGTTCCCGTGCAAACCGAAGTCGTGCAACACGGTGCTGCCTGGTGAGAAGGGGGGTCTTTTTGGGCCGACGAGCATCTAAGTTTGCTTCGCGCAGTCGTCTTCTCACCGCAGATGAAGAGATTGTCAATTTCTAACATTTTGGATTAGAGCACTCAGCTCTTGACCTGTTACATCCCTTCTTCTCAATGCATTTTGCCTCAAGAAACGGTCATCGACTTCCGAAGTAAGACGAGGTCGACCCTGACCTGGTCTCCTGGTGTGACTTCCAGTCTCCCTGAAGCGAGTGATCAGTCTCCCGACTGTTGAATGGCTGACCCCCAGCACTTGAGCCACTTGCCTCTGGCTGTAGCCTTCTTCTAACAGAGTCTGAGCCCGGACACACTGTGGAACATTTAGAAACCGACCTCTGTCCATTATTAACTTTTAAAAGTTAAAATTAATTTGAAGAATAAGATATTACAGCGCTATGGACACTAGGAAGTCAACACAAGACTGAAAGGTTAGGCAGTGCTAAAGGTTAGGCAGTCAATAGACGAGATTCAACCTTTGGACTTCTACTAGTTTATGAGGAAACCCTGGCGAGGGAACATGGATCACAATAATGTAAACAACCTTTGGACATTTCTTTAGTACAGTGACTATGCTCCCAGTTCGATATTATTAATAAAATCTCCAATTTTTAAAGTGGTGCGATAATTTTGCACAGGAGTGTATTTTAACAGCAATTATAGCTTTTGGAAGAATATAATTGTGAGTTTATCAATTAGATTAGATTAGTTCTGTAATATACAGTAGTGATATATTCATGAAAATAGCAATATGTTTGTGAGTGTGCGAGCGCGCGCGCGTGTATGTAAATGTAATTTACCTCTATTAAAATTTTTATCAACACGCTGATTGAAAGTAACTAGTTTAGTCATAATAAAATTTAACATTTATGAAACTTTAGCCATATAAAGAAGTCAATCCTTTTTAGCTGATGCCAGCTCATAGTAAAAGTAGGCTGCCATTTGGTAATATGTAAAAAATATTACTGGCCCAGAAATGAATTATACAGAGTTGATATCTAATATTTCACATTCTCTGACGCCCCAAAATTGCGTCATGGGTTAATTTTTTTTCTTGGTTGAAATATATTAGTTCCTTTATGCACTCATCAAGTTCTTATAGAATGTTATGAGCTGACTTTTCTCTCATCTTTTCACCCTTAATTCATATCATTAATACGTACCAATAAACTGAGACTTGGTACAGAGAATTAAGCACTTCTGAACATTTGTTTTAATTTATTAATACTCAATGAAAGATTTTATTATGATATCATAGAAGCTGAATAAATCACTACACGTCGTCCCCCGGAGAGGACGTTAAGCCGACGATCTTGAGGCTGTACGATGGCAGGTAGTAGGTAAAGATTTCTACTCTAAATAGACTTGAGTTAGGCAACATTTAGGACTCTCAATGTAGAATCAATCTTAATTTTGTAATATTATAAACGGCCAATGTTCTGTAGATGACATTTTCCTTGTGGGACAGCTACTGGAATCTAACGTAATAATATAAATAAAAAAGAGTTATATACATAATTAAATAATATATGCTGTTATTCTAAAGTTGAGTTTATCACCAGACATTTTTTAATTTTGAGTTGAGTAGATTAATGTGAAGTGTTTGCG
This sequence comes from Hermatobates lingyangjiaoensis, assembly GCA_026182355.1. Classification (NCBI taxonomy): domain Eukaryota; kingdom Metazoa; phylum Arthropoda; class Insecta; order Hemiptera; family Hermatobatidae; genus Hermatobates; species Hermatobates lingyangjiaoensis. Next base: position 8,161,405 of record JAPFBL010000138.1, read on the forward strand.
GAGTTGTTAGTCGTGGGGTGAGAGAGGGGAAATATGAATTCGAATGTTGTTGTACTTAAGAGGGAAGAGGGTGGGCACCCTAAAGATTTATAGTTAGGCTGGAAAGAAAAATATTTATTTTTGCTAAAGGAAACTAAGAAAAAAGAAAGGAAGAATGAAATCGGATGGAAGAGAAGGGGGAGTTGGAAAAGGGGTGGGATTTAGTGGACGGAGGGTTGGATTATGATATACTCTAATGGAGTGGAGAGGGGGGAAACAATGGTGATCCGGTGATAATCCAATAGGGACGGCTGGACCACACGTGTCAACACCTTCCAGATAAATCTTGAAACAAACACAATCACCACCCTCAGCCCTAATCTGCTTACACTGGCCATCCATCCTTAGTTTCCTTCAACCCTCCCAACATCCTCATTTTCACAAATCAAATAAATTCTACAACCGAAAACCTTCCCCTTTTCTCATTTAGTTAATTAAAACTCAGATGTATTTTGGTAGGTCCACAATCATAAGCGTTAATCCAATAATATTTTTTAATATAATCTTCAAACCATTACACAATTTTCATTCACCCTCACATATATTTTCAGTAGGTATTCCCTTTTGGAATAATCTCAACGCTCCAAATAAAAAAAAAAAAATACAAGATCATTTACTGTAAATGGAAGGGGTTAAGACGATAATCATATGGTTAGACGTTTTCATTAAATAACAAGCGATCTAACAGTTCTGACCCAGACGATTGCATTAAATTTTCAAACTAGAAACCAGACGAAATTCATGCTATATGTACCAACACAATGATTTTGTTTTATTTTTAAGCATATATATATATGCATATACATGAATGTGTAATAATATAAAAATATGCAATTTGAAATGGGTTGAAACTCTTACTACAATGTTTGCTCTTCATAAGAGTCTCAATCACAACTTTATGTTGTCGTTTATTTATATTTCTGATGCTTTCTGAAACAAATGTATAAATCAAACTACATGTTGCACCCATGAATAAAGCGTGATAATATATATATAGTTCCTAGGTGTTTAGAACTCCATTGTCATTGAGTAATATTAAAGAAAGGTACACTTTTTTACTTTATTACAAAACAGATACTAATTTTAAGATACGTTTACCGTAATTCGATGAACCTGAAATATTCCTAATATACACGTCATTTCATTAAATTATCACTGGTCTCTTTAACCCCACCTTATTCTCTTATATACTACTTAACCAAGCTGCAAATAATGATATACGAGTATAGGTACTCCGTATTGACGAAGTTTATGAATGCTTGATCCTATTCTATGTAAATGAAAGGCAATTTCCATTATCAGATTAAACATTTTTGCAAATCATACTTCTAAACAATAAAAGTGAGAGATACTTCTTTAAGGAGAGTCATGAATTTCACTAAAGTACTTAAATTTTAATGTTGATTTAGACGATAGAATAAAGCAAAATGGGAGAAATACAGCAGCGGTGCGCACGAGTCCGGTGAGACTCGGTGTCACAGTATAAAAATCTGGAGTGGCCTACACTCAACTTTGCTATAAGTAAAAAAAGTATCAATCGGTTAACAACATAAAGATTTTTGTTTTCTCAATAGCTTTCACATTCAATCATAAGTCAAAATTTCAATATCTGTTAAAAAAAAAACTTTCTTGTTGTTTTAAAAATTTTGAAATCCCTTATCTTTTTCTGATTAAATCATGAATCTGTACTTTATACCACTGTCTTAAAGTCCAATCTGTTTATCCAATGTAGTGGTGTTCCAAATCATTGCATTTTATTTTCTAAATTTTATTTTAATTGATTATTATCACTATTTAAAAATTCAAATGAGGAAAAATTTCATTACCTAAGTAAAGACATTAATTGACAAAATCAAATGGTTTAATGCATTTCTATTTATATTCGGCAATCAAATGTAATGAACACTATGTACACTTTGAAGACCATTTTTATGGAAAATATTAACATCTATGAAATATTATGGACTGTATCGTCTACACAAACTTTAGATACGCACGCACACGCACAGACATCATTGGAAAACCGTCATAAATAACTTTGAGACCTTAAAACATGTAAATCGGTCAAAATCTCGAGATGGAATGTTTTCACGATCACTATACTTATAGTAAAGTAACAAGTTTTATTGTCGTTATAAAGTCAACTTTATGTAGAAACATTTCCTGCAATTCACAATAAACTTAATGTATATAGATTGGAGTAATATTAACCACCAGGAATATATTTTTTGACTTAATATACTAGTTTATCGGGTTAATTTAAAGTAACCAATGTTTTATTTAAACTTCAACATAGTATATATGTATTTTCAAGCTGACAAACTATAAATATAAATATATAAATTATAATAAAATATAAATATAATATAAAATATATATAAATTTGAACAACAGTGAAATGAATTATTTTAATTTAGACTTGGAATATTTTAAATTAAACTAGAATTATTTTAAATTAGGTTATGTTGCAGTGGCAGTACCACAAGAGAACAAACATAGGCCAAACATTCGACCTTTGAGATACTACACAATGATTCTACATTGGGAGTCTTAACAGAAGTGTATTATTTAGAGTAGGGGCATATAACGTACATATACTTGACATCGAACAGGCTCGGGGCCAACCACTTAACGCCCACTCCCAAGGACGATGTATCAGATTTTTTTTCACATTCCACATAAATAAATCGAGGACCCGAGTGGGCATTGAACTTAGGATCTAACAGTTTCTAGGGAAACATGTTGACTCTGGACTAATCTGACCCCTTTATTTAAAATGAAACTTGAATTAATTTAAATTAAGTTGTAGTTGGTACATAAAATATAATGTTAATACATCTAATTAAGCAATTGATATTCACCAATTATTCAATGAGGTATTTGTTGTATTATATATTTATTGATATTCACTGACTAAAATCCATTCACACTAAGATCATGGTATATAACACACATAATACTATGAACAAATAAAATAGGAGAATCTACAATAGTACAATAAAAATAGTATAATAGTACAAATATAGTAAAACAATATAGTAGAACAATTGAAACATTGTTAGAAGGATTTTTTAATAAAGTATAGATTAGGCAAAGTAAAATAATATTTTAGAAAATAATAAATTTTAATGTAACAATACAGCATAAGAGAATAACATTGTTCAAGATCCAAAATTACTAATTGAAATTTGGAAAATAGGTACAACTAATACACTAAAGAACTGTTTACAATGATATTAAAAGAAGCTTTTTCAATATTTTTATAGAAGAAACTATTTTGACTCAGTTGATAAGTTCCCTGAGCCTTGAAAATGACTACAACGTGATTTTTTGTATGATATATATGGTGGTAATCATATTAAATATTCTATTTTTCTAGTGAGGTGTAATGGTGATCATAATATACTATTACTAATAATATATTACTATACATAAAAGTGAAAAGTCTGAAGAATTATCAATCCAACTCGTAATATAGAAAAGAAAATTAATATCATGTTTCCACTGACCGTAACTATGATGAATATCTTCTGTATTCTTGCATTTCATACAATCAACGTAAAAACTAATTGAAAACAGATATATTGAAATAAAGTTTTCAATCAGAACACATTTGATTTCGTTTAAAACTATTACAAATAAAAGTGACGCTATTATGAAAAATATGAAAAGGACTTGGAAAAAAATGAGAGCTATAATTGGTTGAAATGATCATACGATAGAAAAGACATGCGCATTATGTGTAACGTTGGCGGGAAATGAAGGGACTAACCATATTCTGGCAGACAATAATTATTTATACACTAACTGGAGACCTATGAACCTGAATTGAATTCCATTCAACCTTCTAAAAATCATTTCTAATCAGTTTTAACTTTGATAAAATAACTTTGTTTTACTACCTTTATTGAACATATAAACTCCATATTATAAGATTTCTTTTTTTTTTATTACAAGTGATGATAATAATGTCAAATATAAAGAAGTTACTACAGGTATTGAATTTCATATTATTATAACAACTAAAAGTAACTTTGTTTTATCGGCATTATTTAATTTGATAAACTCTGTATTATGAGGTTTCCTTTTAATTTATTATAAATAGTCACAAAAGTATAAAAATAAATATGTTACGAGAAATATTGAATTTTGATATTATTTTATCAAATAGCATATCAAATAACACCAACCTTCTCTTAATACATATGTACATCATATACATCCTTAAGATCTACCTCTTGAATTTCATAATATTAAATACAATTTGTCGAAGGACGATTATGCTTCATTATTATCAAATTTACCGGAATTTAGTTTAGCCGCTATATTTTCATTCTCGAGTATAAATTAATGCACTAATTATTTCACTATAACGTATTTCACTCATCATAGACCATTGCGTAGCTAAATAAAACAAATAATACTTCAACTTTAAAAATCAAATTCAACTTCAACTTCAAATTTATCAAATTTACCGGAATTTAGTTTAGCCGCTATATTTTCATTCTCGAGTATAAATTAATGCACTAATTATTTCTATATTACGTATTTCACTCATCATAGACCATTGCGGAGATAAATAAAACAAATAATACTTCAACTTATCCAAAATGGTTCCTCTCGGAATTAATAAATGAAATCTGGAGTGGCCTACACTCAACATGACTATAAGTAAACTTAATATCAATGTTCTTGTGTATATAATATATAATGTCTCATCTGAGGATAATGTAAGCATCTAAATGGGAGATGTTTATTAGTCTTTCATTTCTGAGGTAGTACAGATAGTGGTTGATCGAATTATCAATATATAAGCTTGTTTTTGTAAATCACACCATTGCTGAAAATAATCTCATTAGTATAACTACAGCAGTAATAACATTTTTGAAAAGCAAAAGTGAAAATTTCTTGATACGAAATAATCTCCTGCAAGAGAACATGGCTTTTGTTCAAGTTGCCAGTGGATTTCTTTCATCGTTTACTTCACCTCCTTCTATATTAAATATTTAAGTCAAAAATTGAAATTTCAAACAAGAAAATACTCTTATTTTCTCTGAAAACATCATAAACATCGAAGAAAAAATGTCGTTTTAAGATAATTTATAATTAAGGATGTACGATAATTACATTTATTTATCTTCAAACGAAAGATTTCAATTTTGAATTATATTTTACATTATTGGTCTTTTACAGAATTATTATACTGGAAATTTTATGGCTCCTTAGTATTTAATAAAATCATTTTCCTTTCCCTTTGTCAAACATCATATATACATTTTTTTCTGAGCGAGTGTTATCTCTTTCCTGCCTGCTGTACTCTTTTATAAGGTTGCAATGAATGTATTTTGAGAAAAAATATATTAGTAATTAGCCAGTTTACATACTCAAATCGAAGTCAAAGCCAGCTATTCTATATAATTTGAATGTTTTATAGTTGGGAGCTTCTAATTTTTGAAAATAATTAATATGAATTATTAGACTAGAATAGTAAAAAAACCTGGATATTTATCAACAAACATAAGTCCTCTTTCTTGAGGAAAGAGTCCATTCGTCACATTTCAATATCATGGAAAGGTACTACAATTCACAATGATAATGTAGTTATAACTGATATTAAGTTTTGCTTGAGAGTTCAATATCTAGTTAATTAATTATTAGTATAACTACAGTAGTAATAACTATTTTGAAAAGCAAAAATAAACGAGCATTTTATGAGACAAATCCATCATGCCTTGGAAGACAAAGGTAATTTATTTATGTTTATTGCCAGTGATTTTCTTACATGTAAAAATATTATTCCTCTTACATCTCGTATAGGTCAATAAACTATTTAAATTTTTCCTTTATAAATATCAATTTTATCTCAGTGGATTCGCTCAAAAAATTTCTAAGTCAATGTAAGCATTGTAAAAAAATAACAAAAATTCGACAAGTACAGCAGGTGATCCCTTAGTCTAGGATAAACAAACAGTTCTTATAGCGTTATTGCTCTTTCCCGTAATTGAAAATTCATGAATTTTTTTTATGAACAATTATTGTTTTGTTCAATTTTGGTCAAATTTTCATGAGTTAGGTAAGGTTAGGTTACAGTGGCCGTCCCAAGAGATTTTCATGAGTTATTAATGACCCTTTTAGCGTCAAAAAAACATTTTCTGAAAACAGAAATCGTACTTTAACGCCCCTTTGGTGAATGTAATTTTGAAAAAAAATTATCTCAAATCATTTTCAATACAATATTCTATTTTTAAGCATAGTTTCATTTTGAACCGTCGAACGGTATGGCTTGTATCGCTCTCACAAGCTTTGAGATTGAATTATAAATCAACATTTTTACATTTTATTGAAAAAAAAAATTTCCGTTGTTTTAAAATTCTAGATATATTTTTGTTTGTTCTATTTGTAACCTCAAAGATAATGTCAAAATTTCAAAACTCTAGGGTTATCAGTTTAGGAGAAATAAATGTTTTCTAAAATACGGTTTTTGCCCAAAAAAGTTACTTTCCCATCATGCATAATTCTTCCCAAACAATAGGGATCTTCTACCCTATGAGGCCCATTTTGTTGTAAGATATCAACCTGATCAATCAAAGATTCATGGACCGTGGCGTGGTAACAAGCAATGCTAACACACTCACCCACCCACCCATCATCGAAAAAACTTCATTAAACGACTTCTGGGACCTCAAAACATGTAATTCCGTCAAAATCTTGAGATCGAATTTTTTCACGATCACTATAATTTACTTATAGTAAAGTAATAATAATAACTTGTCAAATCAGTCTGCATCAGTGATTTTAAGTTAGTTATTAGTTATGAAATAAATATTGTCATTATAGAATTAATGAAATCATTAGACCAATAATCTATACATATTATGACTATTGCTCATATTTGTTATATTCCTGAAGATCTCCACCTTTTATTTTAAAAGTGCAGTAGTCATGATGTTTTATTTCTTCAAGGAGCAAAAGAAAGGGTTAACCTGTTCCAGTCTGTGCTTTGTTAGAAAGTCATAAAGCTTACCATTTTTTTAGTTTTCTTTCTTAATTAAAACTTAGTATTTTTTATTAATCTCTCTGTTTAACAAATTTCTGGTAACTTCTATTCTCATTCGATAGTTTCTTAAAAAAATGAATGGTATTTTGCCTTGAAGTTGAAAGAAATATTGAATAATATTTGTCACCAAAATGATGTTCCTTGTTTTCATATTATATATATATATATATATATCTCGATAAAAAGATTTCACATAAACACGTGAAACAACAATCAATGATCTGACCACAATAAGAAACGGGAAAACAATACTAAGATCTTTCAAACGTAACAAGCGATCTTCGTCAGTATCAAAAACTGGCTCTGCGTGGGTTTTTAACTCTGACGAAGACCACTTGTTACGTTTGAAACATCGTAGTTTTGTTTTCACGTTTCTTATTGCGGTTTGATCATATATATATTATATATATATATATATATATATATATATATATATAAAATTCAATAATATATCAACCGTTGGATAGAATAGGTGTATAATGTAATCGGGATTCGGTCAATTTTCCAGGATCAAAATCAAACTCTCAATGCCGACGTTTCGGTTTTATTTAAAACCTTTTTCATAGGCCTACAAACAAAGGATGACAAGAAATCATATATAAACATCAACATATAACTAACATCAAAATGGAATATTACAGTTGTGAAAAAACAAAAATATATATACAAGTAGAAGTAATAGAAAAGCAATAAACATTTTTATGAACTTACAGAAGTCAGAATTTTTGAATTAGAAAAATGATGAAATTTACATTATATAAAATGAAGTAACAATAGATAGTTAGTGAACTAACATCTTAACTGGTCAAAAACTTGGACCAGACTAACTGATTACAATTACATGTAAACCGAAACACTGTTCACTCAAAGAACACAAAAAGGAACTAAGGAAATTAAATTTCACTAAAATCAACTTAACACTCCTGAATAAATAGTGTTCAAATTGGTAATGTCACTTCTATGATTAACTGAACTTAGATCTTTTTTAATTAATAAAATTTTAATTAATTAAAAAAGATCTAAGTTCAGTTAATCATAGAAGTGACATTACCAATTTGAACACTATTTATTCAGGAGTGTTAAGTTGATTTTAGTGAAATTTAATTTCCTTAGTTCCTTTTTGTGTTCTTTGAGTGAACAGTGTTTCGGTTTACATGTAATTGTAATCAGTTAGTCTGGTCCAAGTTTTTGACCAGTTAAGATGTTAGTTCACTAACTATCTATTGTTACTTCATTTTATATAATGTAAATTTCATCATTTTTCTAATTCAAAAATTCTGACTTCTGTAAGTTCATAAAAATGTTTATTGCTTTTCTATTACTTCTACTTGTATATATATTTTTGTTTTTTTCACAACTGTAATATTCCATTTTGATGTTAGTATATGTTGATGTTTATATATGATTTCTTGTCATCCTTTGTTTGTAGGCCTATGAAAAAGGTTTTAAATAAAACCGAAACGTCGGTATTGAGAGTTTGATTTTGATCCTGGAAAATTGACCGAATCCCGATTACATTATACACCTATATATATTTATATATTATATATATTATATATATATATATATATATATATATATATATATATTGTAAACAGGAAAACGATCCAAAAGGACAACAAACGTTTCACGATGAATCCCAGATACAGAACTAAGGAACAAACACACTTATTGTCTTATATTTACGGTTGAACCGTCATCTAGAGGGTTGAGAAAGGGACACCAAGCGCACTTTTGAAGCGACGGTTGGAGACCAACAGTGTTGTCACACGCGTGCCCGGTTCAAGTGAGGTAAGAGAAATTATTAAGAATAAGCTAAGAAATAGAAAGTGAAAATGAAGAAAATTAGGAAATATAAATAATAAGTACTTAAAAGATAATAATGAAGAAAGAAATAGCTGAAATGAAGAGGAAAATAGCTGAAACAAAGTAAAATCCAGGAATATGAATAATAGATACTTAAATAATAATAATAATAATAATGAGAATGATTGGAATAAAGTTGTAAAAAATAATAATAATAATAATAATAATAATAATAATAATGTAAAGGATAATAATAAAAAAATAATAATAGTCAAAGGTAAACTAATCTCTAACCATTCAGAACAGCCCTACCTTTTTAAATTCAAGCCTGGTTTACAACGCGCATTAAGAAACCAGATATACGCCTCCTCAAATTCGCGTAAGGTGACCGTTTTACTATCTGAAACGTGAAACGTATATATATATGATCAAACCACAATAAGAAAATGGGAAAACAAGACTAAGATCTTTCAACCGTAACAAGCGGTCTTCGTCAGAGTCAAAAACCCAAGGTTACGGTTACCGCTTGTTACGGTTGAAAGATCTTAGTCTTGTTTTCCCATTTTTTTATTGTGGTTTGATCATTGATTGTTATTTCACGTGTTTATGTGAAATTTTTATTTATATATCGGGAGCAGACTTTCGTTCATGTCTTGTTCAATTCTATGCCTATTTTTAATTTCACCACTTTAGAGAAATTGTGAGGCTCAGTAGAAAAGTGGTGAAATTAAAAATAGCCATAGAATTTAACAAGACACACACACACACATATATATATACTTTTTCGTTGGAAATACGATCCAAAACAGACAAATATAGTTCAATATAGACAAAGAAACATAGATAAATCAAAAGAACACACTTACAGTCCCTAATTTTCGGTTTGAACCGTCTTCAGGAGAAATAAGAGAGGGGAACCAAGCTCACTGGTTAAGAGACTGATTCGGAGACCCAACCGTCTCTGAACCAGTGCGCTAGGTTTCCCTCTCTTATCTCTCTTGAAGACGGTTCAAACCAAAAATTAGAGTCTGTAAGTGTGTTCTTTTGATTTCTCTATGTTTCTTTGTCTATATTGAACTATATATATATATATATATATCTATATATATATATATATATATAAACTTTCACATAAGCACATGAAATAAAAAAGAGTGATCAAACCAAAATACCTTATGGGAAAAAAAGACTAAGATGTTTCAACCGCAACAAACACCCTTCGCCAGAGTCAAAAGTCCACAGTGTTGGGTCAATAACTCAGTTGGGTTTTTGACTCTGACGAAGACCGCTTGTTACGGTTGAAAGATCTTAGTGTTGTTTTCCCATTTCTTATTGTGGTTTGATCATTGATATATATATATATATACCTAATTAAATGAAACGATTCCCTGAAGTAAATGAACTATATTGACAAAAAGTACACAATAAAATGAAACAGAAACTCACTACTATATTTCGATGGTCTCTTCATCAGGAATATAGAAACAAGTCGCTCAGCAGGCAGACAACGACTATTCGGTGGTCTTGAAGAAGCACTGATACAGTGTAGCCAACTTGCTGAAGGAAGAGAGGCAAGGATGGATATAAAAATAAAAGGAAAATAAATAATAACGCAAGGAAGTAAACACTACTAACACAAGTAAGACAACCAATCAAAATAAAATATGAATGCAAGCAAAAGATCAATTAAGAAACTAAAATAAATAAAAGGAATAAACAAATGATTGACGTTAAGCGCAGGAGTATATGTATTGCCCAGAAGACTAATATGAGCTTCTTCTGAAGCTCTCAGGGTGACTTTCGAAAAACTAAAGTTTATCGGGCTCGGTCAGTTTTTCAGGTTCAAATTAAACTCTCATTGCCAACGTTTTAGTCTCTATTTAAAACCTTTTCCATAGGCAGATGTATACATTTTGGAACAGAAAAACTAAGTATTACATTACAATATATTTTACAAAGAAAAATAATTTGTAATGTAATACTTAGTTTTTCTGTTTCAAAATTTATACTTCTGCCTACGAAAAAGGTTTTAAATAAAGACTGAAACGTTGGCAATAAGAGTTTAATTTGAACCTGAAGAACTGCCCGAGTCACGATAAACTATAGTTTTGTTTCTATTCTACGGTCGATACTTTTATCAATATATATATGAATTAAATACCACAATAAACAGTATATCTGTATAAATAAAATAATGATTTTGTCTGTACGTTGCTTAGAACTGACTCATTTCAAGTTTTCTTTACGTTTAATACATTGGAGAAACCGAATCCACCTTAGAAAAATTTCTGTTGGTTTGTCGGTTTGACGGTTTGTCCGCAAAATATTGTCACAAGTAAACTCAGCCACCATAACACATATCAAGCTGACACTTTTACAGTAAATTTGTGTATTTCTAACTTAAAATATAGACTCTGAATTGATTAGAAATTTAACGTAAACGTGAAGTTATGGACGTTTAAAGCAAAAAGGTTTGTCACAAGTATACTCAGCCACCATAAAACATAGCGAGCTGAAACTTTGACACTAGATTTGTGCATGCCTAACTTAAAATATAGGCTCTAAATAGATTGATGATTCAGTGCAAGAAGGGAAGTTATGGTGCTTTAAGCTGTATTTTACTCACTTCGCAGACAAGTTTATTTTGAAAAACACAGGTGTGGCAAGTAGGTATTGTTGTTGATTTTAATTCATTTGAGCATATGTATATATTGCGTATTTGACATCATTGAAAAGGTGTTTCCCACAGTACAAGATGTACTATCTATTCAGAATAAATGGCTTTGTGAAGGAGCAATTCTCAACCCTTCATATGAAACGGGAGGAAAAATCAACAAACAAGTTCTTACACTATATCAAGCCGAAGATAGAACTTAAAAGTCAGTAAAGAGAGTGATTAGTGATGAGGAAGCAGTTCATTATCCAACTGAATTTCTTGACTCCGTGACTGCTCCTGGACTGCCTGCTCATGAGTAAAAACTGAAAGTAGGAGCACCATCATGCTTTTTTAGTATGAGTAACAAATTTCATGTTACGAAACTTGAGGGTCTCTGGAAATATGAAAAGGGACAGGCCATTTTCTCATATGGTCAACTGTAGTTTGCTTGCTCAAGAGTCAGAGGTTCCAACTCTTTGGAACCTCAAAGATAGACATCTAATGTGGTGTATACAGAAGCATTTGTTTAACACTACACTAATAATGGTATTTTTTACTATTCTATAATTTCCAATGATATTTTGGAATACCAAGTAGAATCAAATTTTTGATTCCGTCAATGACGTGTAGGTTTGCTAGTATTAATTATAATGCTCTAAGACCTTTCGTCACAACATCATCAGAGAGCTAAATGAAACAAAAAAAAAACATAAGAACAAGTTAACCTGGCTGATTGAAGTCTTCAAGATTGAAGATTAAAGACCATCTTGAAGACTTCAATCAGCCAGGTTAACTTGTTATTATGTTTTATTTTTGTTTTATTTAGCTCTCTGATGATGTTGTGACGAAAGGCTTTAGAGCATATTAATTAATATATATTGTTTATTGTGGTATTTAATTCATATATTATATCAAGAGTTATTATTGATTAATAATTTATATATATATATATATATATATAATCAAAACACAATATGAAATGTGGAAAAAGACTAAGATCTTTTAATCGCAACAAGTGGTTTTCGTTAGAGTCAAAATCCAACTGATTACTGACTTACTATATTTTCATATTCTTGTTTGATCATTGACTGTTATTTCAAGTGTTTATGTGAAATCTTTACATATATATATATATATATATATATGAGTGAAACTACAATAAGACATAAGAATGGATGCTAGGATCTTTCAAGCGTAACAAGGGGTCAAGTTTGAGATTTTCTCAAGACTCTTAATCGCTTGTTACCTTTGAAAGGTCTCAGTCCATTTCTCATTTATTATTGTGGTTTAGACGTTGATTTTGTTTCACGTTTTTATTGCTAAACCTTGTTATGTATCTATACAAAACTAAAGAAATGATATGATACAATTTAGTTAGTTTGATTTTAGCTTTAGTTAAAGAAAAAAAATGTACATAAGTATCTATGATAGTAAGATATTTGTAATATTTATTTATAACCTTTAAATTGGAAGAGGATCATCTGTGAAAAAGATAGTCATGTTTATTAGGCAATAATATTGAGCCATTAAGAATTCAGTTTAATAAAGTTTATGGCAGGTATATGAGGCACTGTAATGGTAAGTGATTATTTGTCTTATTACATCACACTGAGGTGTCTGTGTTTGTTTGTATATTACAGTAAAACTGTCTAAAATATAAAGAACTTTGGACTATACTAGAGAAGTTGTATTCAAATTAACTGTTCTATTATTTGTCCTAAAAACTTGTCAACAGCAATAAAGGCAGTGAAATAATGCAATTACTTTTATGTTCTGCTGAATATTATCAAAATGTTATAAGCATATCTACTGTCACTGAGTTTTCATATCTTAACAATAACAGTGTATAATGGAAAAAAAGATTATGTAAATGTTGGTTCATTTGAAATGATAAAATATTTCTTTGTTATAGAGTAGGTTGGGTTATGGTTATAGGTAGAGTAAGTATAGTTTTGTAAAAAATCACGTCTACTTCAACGTTACAATATATAAAAACCAATGAGCAGTTCATGTTTTGTATTACATTAGTGTTGTTAAGTGTTTTTAATTCAACTGTCAGAGATGATTGAGTAGCTGCCTTCTGCTGATGTTAGACATTACCATTATTACAAAATATGAGTGGTAAAACTAATGAAGAATATTACTTGTGATATTTTCTGAGAATATTGTTTTTTATTTGAAATTTTGTTTCTCTTAAAGTGGGGAAGTGTGGGAGAGAACAAATTCTGAACATTTTAGTGGAAGACATTAGAGAGAGGGTATGTCGAGGAGATGTAGAGGCAATCTATGGAGGCAGTGAACCGTGCTCAAGGATATGGGGCGGAAAGGGCCCGGCCGTAGATCGTGCCGCCCCCGGGGGCAGGTCTGGTATGGAGCCGTCGGCTGCCACTGCTCTTCCGCCGTTCCTAGGGGACAAATGTGACGTCACTGCACCAACACCCTCCATCCGGGAATACAACAAGAAACACCCTTAGGCCAACTTAGAGTCCACATAAAATCCAGTACGCCTCTCTTAGAAACTGTTCACTTCTCCCTGAATCCTCCTACTCTATTCGCTTCACCGCTAACAAGTAAAATAAAAATTTACATCAGCCCACAAAGAAATAAATCCAATTGTTTGGTTAACCATTTATGAACCAACATAAACCATATCTCACTTGTACTATTTGAAAAATCAATTTTACGCTATTCAGTTAAGTATTCATTGTTCTTAAAATTGAAGAAAACGACAGTTTACAAACATGATAAAACAATTTATTACTTTAAATAAATAAAAAAAAGCGCAAATAAGAGTTGTTTATCCTTGCTCATTGTTGAGCGATATTACGTGATAATCATAAGCCAATTATTATTATTCTTATTTGAAAATTAAATTGTATCATATCATTCTTTATTTTCGAATATATATATATATATATATATAGTATAACAAGATTTAACAATAAAAAGGTGAAACAAAAATCAATGTCCAAAACAAGATAAAAAATGAGAAAAGCTGGAATGGCCTACACTCAACTTTACTATAAGTAAACATAATATCATACTTCTTGGTTATATAATATATAATGTTCCATTAGGTATAATATAATTGTCTAAATGCAAATTTTATTAGTCTTTCATTCTTTTTTCATTAGCAAGAAATCTTCAGATATGTAGAATTAGTAGTTCAGAAGAAAGAATATTAAAAAACGTATTTTGCTCAAAACTGTGACTTCCTGGACATCAAATATAGCCGTCAAACTGACAACAAATATTTTGAAATGTTGAATACTATTATTGTTGTGATTAAAATGTGATGTCAATTTAATGGATCAATGTAGGATGTCAGATGATTTAATTCTTACATAAAAACGACAATCAATAATATATTAAAGCAAGGGCTGTACAGCTTATCGTGATTTCTTGACCAAAAGAAGGAATGTCAATTATTTGAACAAGCTATATACTAGATATTGAAATGTAAAAGAAATGCTATAAAAAAGGAAAAATAAGCCAGAGAATATCTATGGCAAAGTTGACAAGTAGCTCTGCGTTCAACAAGAAGAAATTTATGTTTAATGGCGGCGATTTTTTTTAATGTAAAAATATTCCTCTTATATCTCATATAAGTCAAGAAATTAATTTAAATTTTTCATATAAACATCAATTCTATTTCAGTGGCTTTACTAAAAAAAAATTTTACTCAATGTAAACAATGTAAAAATATCAATTGGTATACACACAGACGATACATGATGCAAATGTTGAGCAGAGGAAGCATGCCTCGCGTGTTTTATGAGGGAACGAGGATCAGTTTCAAGACAGAAGTAAAATATTTAGAGTTCTTATAGGAGAGAGGCTTAATTTTGTCAAGCATATCAATGAAGTAGCAGGGAGAACCCTTGTAAAGATTATGAATGTTGGTAGGATCTCCGTGCCAAGTTGAGGAATCGGGGCAAGATCCAGAGGTATGCTGTATAGCGCTATTTGTGAGGTCATAATGTTACATGGTGCGCCAATTTGGGGCCCTGAACTCTGGACATTGGAAGACTTTGATCCCCCATCAGAGCAGAGCACTCTTGGCAGTCACCAAGGGATACAGGACGACTTCTGCCCTGGTGACACAGGTTCTAGCAGGACGCATGGCAATTGATATAACAGTAAAACTTAGAGTAGAGCTGTTCTTCCTGAAGAGAGGGTATAGGCCTAGATGGATCACTTACTCTCCGGAAGTGGTCAAACCTTTCCGGTGAAAGGTTTGCCAACCTTTCATCAGCAAACCTTTCACGGTGAATCACAAACACAGAACTAAGAAACAAACACACTCATTGTCTCTAATTTTTGGTTGAACCGTTATCAGGAGAGTTGAGATAAAGACACCAAGCGCACGGGTCTCCAACCGTCGCTTCACAAGTGCGTTTGGTGTCCCTATCTCAACTCTCCTGATGACAGTTCATCCAAAAATTAGAGTCAGTAAGTATGTTTGTTCCTTAGTTCTGTGTTCGCGATTCACCGTGAAACTTATATATATATATATATATATATATATATATATATATATATATATATATATATATAGGTGTATACTGTAATCGGGATTCGGTCAATTTTCCAGGATCAAAATCAAACTCTCAATGCCGACGTTTCGGTTTTATTTAAAACCTTTTTCATAGGCAGAAGTCAGAATTTTTGAATTAGAAAAAAACATTTTTCTAATTCAAAAATTCTGACTTCTGCCATATGAAAAAGGTTTTAAATAAAACCGAAACGTCGGCATTGAGAGTTTGATTTTGATCCTGGAAAATTGACCGAATCCCGATTACATTATACACCTATTCTATCCAACGGTTGATATATTATTGAATTTGTTATATAATATATATTATATATATATATATACACTTTTTTCGTTGGAAATTACATCCAAAACGGACAAATATAGTTCAATATAAACAAAGAAACATAGAGAAATCAAGAACACACTTACATGTCTCTAATTTTCGGTTTGAACCGTCTATCAGGAGAGTATGAGATAAGGGAACACCAAGCGCACGGGTCTCCAACCGTCGCTTCACAAGTGCGTTTGGTGTCACCACAGTTGCCGCATGCGCGCGTTCACAGAAAATAAGGTAGACAGGAATCAATTTATAATTTATAAATAAATATGGAATATGAAAACAAAAATTTTTATAATTTATTGTTTTCATATTCCTTATTTTTTTTAAATTATAAATTGATTCCTGCTACCTTATTTTCTGTGAAGGCGCGCGCGGCAACACTGTTGGTTCCAACCGTCTCTGATCCATGCGCTTGGTTTCCCTCTCTTATCTCTCCTGAAGACGAGTTCAATCCAAAATTAGAGTCAGTAAGTATGTTTGTTCCTTAGTTCTGATGTTCGCGATTCACCGTGAAACTTTATTATATATATATATATATATATATATATATATATATATATATATATAATATATATAGGTGTATACTGTAATCGGGATTCGGTCAGACTTTTCCAGGATCAAAATCAAACTCTCAATGCCGACGTTTCGGTTTTATTTAAAACCTTTTTCATAGGCAGAAGTCAGAATTTTTGAATTAGAAAAAAACATTTTTCTAATTCAAAAATTCTGACTTCTGCTATGAAAAAGGTTTTAAATAAAACTCGAAACGTCGGCATTGAGAGTTTCGATTTTGATCCTGGAAATTGACCGAATCCCGATTACATTATACACTATTCTATCCAACGTTGATATATTATTGAATTTGTATATATATATATATTATATATATTAAAAGAAACGTCCACAGACTTAACAAAAAACCAATTAAAAGAAGATACCACAGATACAGAAATCACTTTAATTCGACATCTTCGTCACGATGCGAAGACTCTGTAGAAGTAGAGCGACGACTCTGCTCTGTTAGCTGAAGCTAACTTGAGTTAGCTTAAAATCGATGACTCATGCTTAGTCATTGCTCATAATAGATTAAAAGGATTAGTACAGGTTAATATAAAGAGAAGGTCAAAGGTCAATAAAGAACAAGAAACAAGCGGTAAGAATAAAAGAGTTGAAAGGTCAACAGTATAACAGGACTAATAGGTAATAAATTGATTAAGAATATTAAAGTAAATGAAGGATAAAAGATTATTAAAGGACAAGAAAATATATATAAATAAGAGAGTTGAATGAAAGTAAGAATTAATAGGGAAGGTATAATTAGAAATAAAGAAAAGTACAATAGTCAAGATAAGAATAAAAGAGTTAAGAGGTCAATAAGTTTAGTAAAGATAGAATTATAGGTATATTATATATATGTATATCATATATTATACATATATTACGTTTTTTCTATGGGTTGTCCGGGAAAGGAATATGATTCATGCGATGTTGACCAATGGGAGTTGAGTCCTAAAGGTTCAAACCGAAATCGTGAGAGCGGCAACTGTGCTTACGTTCTGACCTGTTAACTCTAGTCCTCATTGTCAACATCGCATCGAATCATATAATATATATATATATAGTGTATAAATAAGTAATCGGATTCGGTCAGATTTTCACAGGATCAAAAAAAGATACTCACAATAGCCGACGTACTTCGTTTTATTTAAACCATTTGTCATAGGCATGCAAGTCAAGACTCTCTTTGAATAGAAAGGTAGATCGAAACTTCTTATATAATGAAGCTAACAATGAGATAGTTAAGATTTAGTTCACTAACTATCTATTGTTACTTCATTGTATATAATGTAAATGTTAGTCAGTTTAATCAATAAATGATGCATGATAAAGGTATTAAATAACAACCGAAACGTCGGCATTGAGAGTTATTTTGATCTGGAAAATTGACCGAAGTCCATTACAGTTAACACACTATGCTATCCAAATGATTAAAATATTGAAATGTATATATATATATATAATAATATATATAAATACAAGAAAATATAACAATAAACGAGTCCGAGCAGGACAAGATAACAATTAATAAATAAGCAGTAGAACATAAAGAGAAAGTACAACAAAGACTCATTTTCAATATTTCGACCGTAATGGCGGTCGTCAAGAGAGAATAGTGAATTAGGAGGGACGACTTATAGTAAATATATATATATTATATATATATATATATATATATGTGTGTGGTCTCCAACTACGTTTCACAAGTGAGCTTTGGCATCCCTACCACTTCTCTGCTGATGACGGTTAAACCGAAAATTAGGACTGCATGTTTTTCTGTTTACTGTGTACCTATAGTTTACTCATTTTTACAATAATCACTTGAAATAAAAATCAAATATATACCAAAAGAAGAAATTGGAAAAATTACTAATATCAAACTGACTCTGACAAAGTCCAAGTGTTTTGGTTGAAATGTCATAGCCATTTTTAAGATTTTTTATTATGGTTTAGAGATGTATATATATTTTATTAATTTATATTTTATTAATTTATATTTTATTATTTTAAAAGTAAAAGCGGTCTAACTGAACTAATTATAGAAGTCTAAAGTATTTAGAACAATGAAGAGACTAATATGCCTAGTGAAGCTAATATTTCGAATTGGCAATTCGTCTTCAGGAAGAAGAGGAGAAGAAGAGAAAAAGTAAGATAGGATAAGTGGTCGTGAGGAGTAAGTCACGACTACACCTACCCTATCTCTCCATTTCTTCTGATCTTTTTTTCTGATCTTCTCCCTGACAAGAACTGTTAGTTCAATATATTAGTCTTGTACATGTATTGATCTGTTTTTTGTTCCATATACTTCAGTTTAATATATATATTTATATAAAGATCTCACAGAAACACGTGAAACAACAATCAATGAACAAACCACAATATGAAAAGGGAAAACAAGACTAAGATCTTTCAACTGTAACAAGCGGTCTTCGTCAGAGTCAAAAACCCAACTGGAAGGGTTTTTGACCCTGACGAAGAACGCTTGTTATGGTTGAAAGATCTTAGTCTTGTCTTCCCATTTCATATTGTGGTTTGATCATTGATATATATATTCCTGAGGCAGATTGATCAGAATAATTCGAAAGTTACTCTGAGAGCTTCAGAAGAAGCACTTATTAGTCTTTTGGGCGGTAGATCGGCTCCTGGGCTTAACCTCAATCGTTGATTTTTTTTTTAAAATGTTGTTATCAGCTTTTAATTTTATTTTAGTTAAATGTTAAATTAAACATTAGTTAAATGTTAAATTTAGTTTAATTTTGTTTAGATTCACTTCTTTTCCTGAAGACGAGGACATCGAACATATAGTAGTGAGTTCAGTGGTTTCCTTTCTATGTGTTCTTTTTTAAATTCTGGTTTTATATATATATATATATATATATATATATATATATATATATATATATATATATATATAAACTAAATTCACTGAAAGGAAAACACAACAGGATTGTTAAAAAAACGCACTAATACATTTTCATTACCGTCATTGACATGTTCTTGATATAGATGATGGAGTGGTAAGTTGATTCAATTAATAAGTCGGTTGAAATGTTAGATATTGAAAGATTTTTGTAGATTAACCTTAATCATTAGAATTTGTATGTAAAAAAATGAATCTTAATTATAAAAATTTTTGCATATCCTGCCTGAAAGATGGAAAAAATATAAAGAGAATCATGTAAAAGTAGCTATTTATTGATATTTATATATATTAATCCACCTGTGTCCTTTTCTATTGTTTTCACTGATAACGTAAATAAATCTGATTATGTGTCTGCATGTGTGCATTGTGTCAAGTATCATATTAGAATGATATCTTTGTTCAATAGGTATACATATAACAATATTCTTATTAATATTTTATTTATTTGTTCATTCATTAAAAATTTACTAAACATTTTTTTTCACGAAATAAACGTTTTCTTTGTTTTTGGCTTACCTTTAAACCTTCTTATACGCTATTGAGGTCGTATTTTTTTTTTAAGTGTATCTGGTTGTTGAGCATTACTCTATCTAGCATTTTATTAACGTCTGTCAGTTTAAATTAGTCATCTTATGACCATATTTAGGAAGAAGATATTAAAATAAAATCAACAGGATCATCAATCGCAAAAAATCATTTCTATATTAATTTATAATTGTGTTACTGATAAATTTCATAATCAAATTATTTAAAAACTTAATGGGCTTTTATAGGTAACATCAAAGCGAGAAAAAGAAAAAAAAATAAAGGTAGCATTAGTGAAGAAAGTGAACACAGCGAAACATGATAACAGATTGAGGGTATGAGGGTGAAATAGGAGATATAGCAAAGTGTGCAAACACGACCTGTCCTAAGAGCAGTGTGTTCTGCTGGGTCAGGGCACTCTGATAACCTTACACAATCTCCTACATCGGCATTGCATAAAGCCACTCGTACAGAACAAAACAAACGTACTTCAACATTTTAATTTATTCACTCAACATTAATCGCACTTTTTTGTGGCATCCACTCCAGATGTCATATATATTCAGAAAATCTGATGAAATCCCTAATCTATTATTGTATTATTCTAGTAGACAGTCTAGTTGCAAATACACGCATATTGTTAGTGCCACAGAGGTTGATAATACTAGTTGATAATCTAGTCTAGTTTCAATTCAATTGTACAGTTATATATATAATCAGATTTACAATAATCACGTGAAATTAGAATACAGCTAACCTAGTAAAAAACTGAGAAATGAAACTATGATCACTTAATTAATAATAACGTCAAATCAAATGTAACTTTGACAAAAGATAGTTGCTATGGTAGAAGGATCTTCAGTTATTACGAAATATTACGTACGTAGTTATATGTACGTACGTATTTATACGAACTTTATTGTAACTTCTGAATTTACTATCTTCTTGCTGGTCACATATAATTTGCATTCCACATTACATTGGTTTTAAACTAACACTGAAAGTAAGTTACAGTTTCCTCAAAGGAGTAGCTAAATTAGAAGATATCTGGAAAAAATGGGCAATGGAAAGCCTGTTCCAAAGGTTACGGCAATATGATTAAGTAAATATTTACTACCACCTTAAATATATATCATATTTCCGTCAGTCTCTGAAGTTAAAATTGAAGTCTTAATGCAGATATTTCGATTTGTGCACTGATAGGTCAGTACAACGTTGCTAGATTCCATTATTTCAGAGTGATATCAGAAACTCATGCATGTAAAATGACGGCTATTCATTTTCCATTATTCTTAATTGTTTCTTTGACAAATATTTTAAAAAATACTTACTTTTTACTTAATTTTTGTAATAATCTAGTAGACGTTCTAGTTTTAATTCGGTTGTATGTATTTATATAAATAACCAGATTTTAAAATAAACATGTGAAATTAGAATTTAATTTCACATGTTTTAGATTCTGATTAATTATCAGTTAGATTAGATTAATTATCGGTTAAAATAAGTGAAAATTTCAGTATATCATCTCTTAAACTTTTTAACCATAAGTTATAAAACGATTTTTTAACATTTCTTGAATGAGAAAAATAAAAATGTCATAGTTTTACCGTATCACGAGTTTTTGGACCCAGTTTCTTCTGCTCAAAATCCTTAATTTAATATAGTTTTTTTTATCGCGCATTAAATTAATATAAAATATTAATAATAAAAGCTTAAATTAATTAAGCGTAGACAATTCATAAATTAAAAAAACTCTTAGAAAATTCCGTGTAAATGTTGTTATAAAATTCATAATTTCCAATTGGTAAATCATTAAAACACATCTGTCAAACGTCAATAGAACAAAGCTAGAGGTGTTGCCATGAATAATATTTATAAATATAAATTATCAGGATCCTGACATAAAGAGGTTAGAAGCTAAAACAACCACATATGTAAGATCGGTGATAATTAGCGTAAGAAATATTACCGAGTCTTCTTCGATTAAATTTAATAGAGCCAATACTCTAAACAATAGTAATAGCTTGTTATAGTTAGACTTAGTGGTAACAGAAGCAATAACTTTATCTACATGGGTTGACAGCCAGCCGATTACTTTTACTCCTATCTTCCTGAACTCCTTTGTTTACCCTAAACTGCCTTCGCAGCCTTTTGTTTCCTTTATGCCTGCACATTACGCCTTTTAAAATACCTCTTTTGTCTCCTTCACTTATTAATACCATATCTTATACATTACTTGTTTCACTGTCATTGAGATCTGACAAAATCCTTTCATTTAAGTTAGGTGATTTTAGTCAGTTATCTGATTTTTTTACGGTAGTTTAGATGTTAATGATTCTTTCACTTTGCTAACAGTGAAATATTGCTATATATAAATATAAAGAATTCAAATGATGCACCGACTGTTTTACAGAATAGAACTATAATGTATCAAGGTTTAGTCACATATCTGAATAGAAACTAAACACTCAACCAGGACGTTTTAGTAAATAGAGGACAATAACAAACTCTTCAATAATCAATTGCTATTTATATAGATAATAATATTAACCAACATGTAGGTAATAATATAATGTTTATTTGTTAATTATTAATGAACTAATTTCATATCACAGTTCAATAATGTTTCATTATTTAATTAATTATGAATTGTTTAATACCATATTCTCTTAATTAATGAATAATGGATCACATTTGCAGTGACTCTTTGTTGTGGAAATTGTTGTTTTCAAAAAACAATGTATGCTGTGACTTTTCCTTAAATATTCCAAATATTTATGATGTGTTAAAATGAAGCTGAAGGTCTCCAAACATGTTAACAAAATTTATAGGATAGTATAAAAATATACACAGCAGTTAGCAGATCAAAATGGGAAATATAAAACAATGTATTCAGTTTGAAGCATACACTATTTGTTATGTGTTTGTCCCTAACATCCTTAATAAAGAACTCAAGAGAGTTGTTTGATTTTTTTTAATTTTTTTTTTTGATATAATAGAAGAGGTATATTCATTGTAAACCCCTTTCTTTCACTTATGATTTCATAGCTTCCAATGAGATTTTATTCTTGCATTCATTACGATAGTAAATGAAGAGTATAATTACATGTTATGTTTCAATTTATTTAAAACAAACAAAGTGAAAAGTGAAAACTACTCAATAAAAGTGGTTACAAATTGAGCCGCTTATATTGAAAGTGGCCTAATTCCATTTATGTTAAAATCGAGATATTTAAGGATTTTCATTTTACAAAATTTAAAAATATTGTCATTTTATTTATCAACTAATTTTTGTTATAAAAAAACTTAGTAATTTTAAATAAATTTTGTACAATTTGCTGCAAAAGGTAAAGATAACGTAAAAATGTAATTATTTAAATAGCTAGCTAAATTTTTTTGGAAAATTGAATTAGGCCACTTTCAAAATAAACGGCTCAATTATAAAATATTGTTTGCGTGGACTAAATAGTCTACATCATTGGATTATACAGACTCACATATCAGTTTTCTGTATTTGTATTCCTTGTTTACTATAGAGATTATAGTAGTGTCTTTTCTTTCCATACTTATTTTTTCAAAAATAATTAAAAAAGAAAAATGTTAATATTCCTGAAATATGGGAAAACATAAATATAAAATAAGGTGAGAAGTCAAGTCTAAAACATCTAATGCAATAGTGACAATGCTGTTGACAATATGAGTCATTGTAAAAACTAAATACAGTAGTATATTTTCAGTAGTGCTTAAATGCTACAGAAGGTTTTCAATTTAGTATTCATAAAATATCTAAAAGACTTAAAAGAAGAAATAATTTAAAGCTTACAATTAGATATTAAAGAGACTATGTAATCTTTTTTTGTTGCATAAAGCCTTCAAGTTATCAACCAGTTGAAAACAAGAGTAAAATGTGCAGATGATGATCCAGTTATGATGAATGAAACTTTACATGATGTAACATAACACACCAAATAACCAAATTCTTAGCATATAAAATTGAATTTTTATAGTGGTTATCAAACTGATATATAATATGGGTCTGTAAGGCTCACGGTTAAGAAGCTTCAGCAAGATGTTTTAGAAAAATTATAAGCAAGTAGGTATCACAAGGGGCCGGCTTGCGGCTTATGTGTGTTCTCTCTCGGGATGGCCACTCTAACCTAACCTATGTAGCAAATAAAAATTTTATTGTTAATGAACAGCGTCAAAAATCAGCCGAACAACTTTTCCATGATATTAGTACATCACCTAATAATGCAATTTAAACTGAAAGTATGTAATGTTGTTTTAATTCATCCTGAAGATCTATCAATATAGTTATAAAACTCTGATGTCCATTTTTAAATATTTGCAAACGCTATAAACTGAATAAAATATTAGGAATTCTGTAAGAATCGAACACCCACGCCCTTGGCATTGGAGGTTCAGAGCGTGCGCTACCGAATGTGCCATGGGGACTTTTTTAACATTAGCTTCCAAATCCTGATAAAAATGATGTCAAAAGATTAAATAATAAATTTTCGACATAAATTAATATGACTTATTTATAATAAATTTAAAAAGAGAAAATTTAATGAATAATAGATGAGAATATGAAATAATAATTTAATATATCAGCAAATGATAATTATTATAGTTAACATAAGTTTTAGAAATTAGCAAATTAATATAAGTAAATATTAACAGGACATAATTATGTCCGTAGTCATAAAACACTGTCATAATGCCTATATATTCTTCTTTTGATATATCTATTTCAATACAAATTATAGAGTAAAGGTACATTGTTGCACATAATGTTGATTGGTGTATTGAACACATTTACTCCTTATTCGCCAATCCACAAATATTGTTTACAGAAAATTTTATATAAGTGACATTTAACGAGACACGTAGTGAAATTAATCATAGGCTCATTGAATAATTCCATGGAAGAATTAAACAATATCTTTCATATAACTCAAATTAGTATTTGAAGAATCAGTGGTCGAGGGACTATATCAATATTATCAACAAATAAGGGATTCAGTTGATGTTATTAATTATGTAGAATGGTAATGTAGCAGTAAAAATTATTTATAGTAATCTATTTACTAGTTCAGTAAGCAAGAATTGAATTTCTTAACTTAGCATACTAAATAAAAATAGATGTTACGATACAAATGGAAAGAAGTTGGCAAATAGATCCCTAGAAGGTAAGCGGTGACCTTTACAAATGCCTTGTTATGTAGGAGTGTGTAAGAAGGTCGTAGAACTTGCACGACGACCATCCAATTACTGCGAGGTCTAAGCCAACAGCAGTTTAAGCTAGTTTTAATGTTTATAAGGTCTTAGTACCAAAGAAATCAATAAGTGCATTGTTACTGCAGTAGTTGGTCATTATCTATTCTCTCGGCAGCATGCGCTACAGTCATTTTCAGTAGCCTAGTGATTAGGTCTTTCATTCATTAGGTCCTATCTCATATTCGATGTTGCAGGAATTTTTCATTATATGAAGAAAAATGGCAAAGTGGCGAAAAAAACATAAATTATTAACTGCTTTAAGAAACACATTTGATCAACTTCATATCAAGCAAACTAAATCAAATCTTTCTGAAAATTGATAAAATTAGCATAACCAGACTGATTTTTAAATTTTTCATAATCACCAAAATTTTGATAATGCTTATATTAATTTACACTACATACACATATGTAATTAACTTAATTATCTTAATAATATACAACCATACGATTTCAGTTTAAAAATGATTCATCTTAACTTGTATGTGCGTCCTGAAAACTTGTCGCAGTTTCCAATCTTGTCATTTATCACGAGCAAACCGCATGTGATTAATTGTTACATTCTATTCATACGTTTTCTTCAGGTAATTGTTCACTGAGTTTGAAAGTGCATTAGATAAGACATCTCAGAGAATGTTGAGGTTTCTTTTTTGTGACATTAGGAATTATTCTACTAATCTAGGTGGTACTGGTAATTCACTGAACATTCAAAAATTTTTCTACCGCCTTTCCCAGCGCATTCCTCATGTTCTACAGGTAGTTTAATAATTTTTTCAGATAGCATTAATTGAAAAATAATTATATAATATGAAATAATTATTCATTTGAAATTATTATTATATAATTATAAAATAATTTGATTTGGGAAACAAGAATTTATCCAAGACAGGATAATAACATAGTTTTATTATTATTTGTTTATATTTTTATTAATTCATTTTAGCTCTTTTTGATTACATTTAATATTTTTTTACTCTTTCAATATACCTGAATTAGTTTAAAATATTTTTGACAATAGTCCATCAATCGTTTCCAATTTTTCATAATTTTGTTTTACATTTTCTTTAATTTTACTCTTTGAATAATTCATAAGTTATATTTAATTTTATTTTTACATACTATTGATATGCTTCATTAAACCGTAAGTAGATTATAAGCTTGATATCAAACAATAAATGCAGCATACAACTTAAAACAATACGCACATATAAAAGAAGGTTTGTTTTGTATATCGAATATGAGTTTTTACTGTTGGTTTATATCTGCTGCTTACCCGTTGTCCTTAGTCTCCTGTTTCCTCTTTCTTGATGGCAGTTGAGACAAAAGTTAGATACTGTAGATATTTATATTCAATTTTTTATTTCTCAAGTAGATTTCTTGAAACTTTTTTTCCAGTGATACAAAAAAAAAACTCATTTTTTCATTTGTATTATTTACTTTATGTTTAATTCATTTTACTCTTTAAATGAGTCATTTTAATTTCCCACCTAGGACAAACAGAGGATAACGACAGAGTACCCAAACCATCCTCCATACACAGAAGCTACCATCCAGTTTAAAGCTGGCACTGCAACCTCTAGTTAGGTTAGGCTAGGTTGCAGTAGTACGCCTTGAATGAACACACATAGACCAAACATTGATCCTTTGCAACAAACATACAACAAAGACTGATTTTACATTGGCAGTCATAAATTTTGTATAACTCAAGTACATTTATCGATATATATATGATAAACTGATCAATCCAAAAGGACTGATAAGACTTAAAATAAACTTCTCCAACTAATGATAGACGGTCTCCAACCGTCTCTGTACCAGTGCGCTTGGTTTCCCTTTCTTACCTCTCCTGAAGACGGTTCAACCAAAAATTAGAGACTGTAAGTGTGTGTTTTTAATTTCTCTACGTTTCTTTATGTACATTGAACTATATATATATATATATATATAATATATATATATATATATATATATATCACGAAAAGTCCATTGCAAGAAGGATTGAATGAAAAGAACACAGACAAACAACACCAAAATTCTCATCAACATTTTAACCTCGTCGCCATAAGGAGAAGAAAAAATGAGAAACAATTGTACTCTACTAAACACAGTAATTAATGCTGTTTACCAAAAACACAGAAATTTCCTTCTTTTCCAGATGAAACGAGGTCGAAATATTCAAGTGAGTTTTGTTGCTATTTCTACGTGTTGTTTTCTTTCAATAGTTTGATATGTATATTTTTACATATTCTTATAATCATATCAAATATATTTAGGTCATGTATTTAAAAATGCTGTTTGGGTACCTTCCTGGGCAGAGTCTTGAAGAAATAATATATAAGATCTTTTTATTATTTTATGCCATTTATATTATATGTTATAATTAATTATATAATTAACCCAAAATTGATTGAGTGACTTGAATTGAGTTTTACAATTGACACTCATACTGGATAATTAAAATCTTGTGCTCACAAAAGTATTGCAGCCCGTTATCAAACTGAAGAGTTCTACATAATATATAAACCTAACCATAACAACAAAACAGCTGTCTTTAGAAGAGCGTTAAAACTGTATGCAGGAACAACAAATGCAGAAACGAACGACCTGACAAAATAATACTCTCATGATGAATCTGTCCCCACTTAGACCAAAATAAGAACAACAACTAACGTTGGGACAACTTTCTGTCCCATAGAAGGTCATTCATTTAAGATCAATCTAAGCAATCTGAAAATCACCATTTCTTTGATAATAATATCTAAATGCAAGAATTTGAATCAGTTTTCAATACCAATGATAGTGCATGTGATCATTGCCCCTGCTACAATTTACCTCATTACTCATATCATTTTATATAATTTACCTCTTTTCAGTTATATAATTTCATACCATTAGTTATGAAAGGAGAAATAGTATTTTTTATAGCCGATGTGTAGATTTGTGGTTATGACACCATGCTCTAACAAAGAAATTCTTAACAACATATTTGATAGCTACTACTCAAGTTAATTTTGCAGGCTGTTCCAGCTCAGTTTTACGACTCAAATGACACCAAAACAATTTTGATATCTTTGAAATTTCTACAGAAAAACTAGGGCATAATTTGACTTCCAAAGTAAAATCTTCAAGGTAAACAAAGAGTCATTTTCCAAGCATTAAAATATATCCAAAGTATTTTTCCTACATTTTATAAGGTTCAATGCTAACTATTGTGTGGCACTTCACTATGTTGGATAACAGTAATAGGAGAACGAACCACATTAGGATCTTTAAGTACATTCTCTGTCAGTATATATATATATATATATATATATATATATATATATATATATATATATATATATAAATATACATATATACAATTAAATTTCTTGCCAATTTCTCTATGGATGATTTTTCGATTTAGCTTCTAGAGTTTTCCGGTCTCACATTTCCATTCATTTGGTACTAAGTGTAATAAATCACCAAAAGATTTCCTTGTAAATTCCATGTAATATTTAGTTATCATACATTCAAAAATGTAAATTCTACGTTTGAAAGGTCTTGGTTCGACTACTACAACTTTGTACCAATGTCTTACTATGCACATGGCAGCAGGTGGTAGTAAAGGCCATACACTCAATAACCATAAGTCAAATTCACACGAGAGATGTTAGTAAACAACACAGAGGTGCAATACTATGAAAAAGAAAGAAACAAGCTAATGATATTGGAAGCCCTAAACATTTTAGAACGAAGACCTAACATTAATCATCAAACTGCAAGCTTCAACAATTAAAGCTATATAACGGACAGGCACAGCAGAGAGAGCAGTTTGAGTTGCAGAGCGATACCCTAGGAACATACAATGAAAGCACAACATTGATAGAGTAAAACCCAGTGCAACCTGCGAATTTATGTTTACTAAGTAGTTTTATCTTTTGTATTGGTAATTTGAAGCTGTTTTATAGTAAGTAGGATATAATTTTTATTTTGTTAGTAACTTTTGTTCAATTATTTTATCTTTTGTTACACCCTGATGATGGTGAGTGATGAATGAAACGTAGGATTTAAATTTTTGAATGTATGATAACTAAATATTACATGGAATTTACAATGAAATCTTTTGGTGATTTATTACATTTAGTGCCAAATGAATGGAAGTGTGAGATCAGAAAACATGAGAAGCTAAATCGAAAAATCATCCATAGAGAAATTGGCAAGAAATTTAATTGTGTATGTATTAATGAAGGTCTGCTACCTAATTACACTAATATATATATATATATATATATACAACAGTTTTATACATATACAACGGTGTACACAAATAAATCATTAGATAAATATGGCATGTTACTTCTAAATGACTGAAAAGAAAGAAAAAAAATATAAAAACTATCAAAAAAATTTGATAAATTAGAAATAAGACAATGATTTAATACCCCATGGGTATGTTCAAACCACAATAAGAAATGAAAAAAAAAAAGACTAAGATCTTTCAACCGTATGAAGCTGTCTTCGTCAAATTCCAAACCCAACTTGTAAAATTTTGTTAATATTAAAAGATGTATGGAATACAAACTTGATCCAAGAGTCCTAAATACATATATTCAGAAATTACACACTATAAGTCTGAGACAATATCTCCGGTTAGGAAAACATTAATGAAGTGAAAATGTTTTAAGCACTTTCGTCTGCTATACCATCGTCAATGAACTCAGCAGGCAGTAACACTCCCTTCCGGGTAACACTACAGTGCTAAAAAATTTCCCTTTTTCTACTACATATATATATAAACCTGATTCAAAATAAAGAACGCACAAAAAAGAAGTAACAGAAACTCATTACTATATTTTGATTTCCTCTTCATCAGGTATTGCCTTGTTATCTTTCTGATGACGAGGAAATAGAAATATACTAGTGAGTTACTGTGATATCTTTAAGTGTGTTCCTTTCGTAAATATAGTTTATTCAGTTCATAGAACTGTTTTATTTCATTAGTTATATATATAACCATCAAGAAAACGATCCGCAAAGGGCATCAAACGTTTCAGAGTAAACTATTAGTACACAGTAAATAGAAAGACACACTTACAGTCACTAATTTTTGGGTTTAAAATTAGTCATCAGTAGTGAAAATATAGGAACACTAAGCTCACTTGCGAAGCAACGGTTGGAGATCATTGCTACAACGATATATATATATATAGTGATAAAAGTATCGACCGTCGAATAGAAACAAAACTCAAGTTTAAACTGAGTCTGAATAAACTTTAGTTTTGTATATGAACCACAATATGAATTAATTTTTATTGTGGTTTATTCATACCATCCCTAAATTTACTACCAATGAAAAATCAATGTTGTTAAGAAATACTATAGAATCCTCCCTAATTAATTCAATAGATCAAATAATATAAATATTAGTAACAGGATCTTTAAGCTTAATACCTTCGGGACGAGGGCAATAGCTTCTCCTAAGAGGGTTGACTGCTACCGTATAGTTATTTACTCTTTCTTACTACATCTTTGTTTCCCCAAACATCCCTCTCCGGATATTTGTTCTTTCCTGCATTTCAAATCCTTTTAAAATACCACCCTTCCCTCCCACTCTTCTGAATCCCTCACCATATGTTTCTGCATCTAATGTTTCAGTTGGGTTTTTTACTCTGACGAAGACCACTTGTTACGGTTGAATGATCATAGTATTTTTTTCTCATTTAATATTGTGGTTTATTCATTGATTGTTATTCCACGTGTGTACCATATGAGAAGTCTTATATACATATATATATATACACCAATTAAAAGAAACGGTCCAGCGGATTTTTTTAAATAAAATAAATTCAAAACGAAGGAAACACACAGAAAGATACAGACATAACTCACATAGATCTTTCGACCATTGTCGTCATCAGGAGGTGAAGAGCGAAGAGTCCCGCAGGAAGGCAGGGTGGTCACCTTCCTGCGGGACTCTTCGCTCTTCACCTCCTGATGACGACAATGATCGAAATATCTATGTGAGTTATGTCTGTATCTTTCTGTGTGTTTCCTTCGTTTTGAATTTATTTATATATATATATATATATATATATATATATATATATATATAAAGATTACACATAAACACGTGAAATAAAAATCAATGATCAAACAACAATAACAAAATGGGAAAACAAGACTAAGATCTTTCAACCGTAACAAGCGGTCCTTGTCAGAGTCAAAAACCCAACTGAGTTCAATTCTCACTATTAGGAGTTGAAGAAGAAGATGATGATGTTTACCAGCCTTCGCTTGGCTGATAAACATCAACTCAACTGGCAACGAGTGCTGCTGTTTACCACCCTAACAGAACTCATCTTCTTCTTCTTCCACTCTTGATAACGATAATTTAGAAATAATATTGAAGTGAGTTTTGTTGTTAAAGTACGTTATTTTTCTTTTGATCGTTTGATGTATATATATATATATATATATAATTATCTCAATGAACTCGTGACTCATTAATGAAGAAAACGATAGACAACGAATTAAATGATTTTACTATTAATCTGTTTTTAAGACTGACAACAGACGAACTTTACTTTTTGCTATATTTAAGTACCATTTATAATTTCTTGCTGTGATATACTCGTATCCAAGGGTATTTGATGTCACGTGAAATGCTAAGTGTATACCAACGACCAACGACCAACGAATATTACCATGCACAACAGTGCATGTCGTAAATAGCAGTTCCGGACCAGAGGCCCACTACTGCTAGATTCTCATCCTGTTGTTTTTGTTAGGTCAGTAAACATTGTCAAGAATGGGGGAGTCAGTCAGTAAGGGAAAGAGTCGTCTCCGTGTTCGTTTGGTCTTCAGACTTTGCATTCTCTGAGGTACTGTATACTTTTGGAGTCATATGGTCGTCATTTTTAGTTAAAGTAGGAAACTTTGAGGCTCGTGGGATTAGAAAAGGTTGGGAGTAGGATTTAGTTCCCGAACAAGGAGATTTGGATGGGTTGACAGTTTTTTGTCTTCATTACCGGGAAGTCGAGCAATGTAGGAATAGATAGATTCCAAACTGAAATCATGTTGAATATCAACATTTCTGGCGTACCATGGAGCCCTAGCTATAAGGCAGGCACATTTAATCTGTACTATTTGGATGCACTTCTTGTTTGTGGGCGCCTCTCCAAACCAGACTGA
Source organism: Hermatobates lingyangjiaoensis (assembly GCA_026182355.1). Lineage (NCBI taxonomy): Eukaryota > Metazoa > Arthropoda > Insecta > Hemiptera > Hermatobatidae > Hermatobates > Hermatobates lingyangjiaoensis. Next base: position 8,194,299 of record JAPFBL010000138.1, read on the forward strand.
GCATAAGTGTACGAAACGAGAAAAGGTAATCACAACTTTAATTCTACTACTTACTATTTTCCTTAATCAAATGGCAAATTTAATATTTCAATGATAAATTTCTACTGATTGTGATATAATTATGTGTCATATTAAAGTTGACAAATTGAGAAAAAATAATGAATACAGTAAATACAAAAAATATAATAAATCATTACTTATTGACTTATTTGTAAGTGGTAGGTTCATAGTAAAATGATATTAATAAAATGTTTTTAGTTTAACTAAAATTGCTAATATATTTAAAGTTTATTGATGTCCTGGCAGTGCAGCTATCTAGCGGTAAAGAGACAAAGCTACTCCTGGCAGACCCTGGTCGATTCTCTGAACCTGCGCTCTTTTGGCTTTTAAACGAAGAAAACAATGACTCCACATTATATTATTTCAGTAATATTTACTATCTTGAAAGAGGAACAAGGACTAAAAATTAATATATGCTTATGAATGCTGCAATGCAGAATAATGCAATGAACTAATGGAATTAAAATTATAAAACTGATTCAACTTAAGAACTCTAATTGATAATAATTACCTCATTTTCTTTAGGACAAAGTACATATTTTTGTAAAATTGATAATATTAAATTGATAATTTTAAAATTACAAAGTTTTGTTTTAAACAAAATGAAAATAAACTTTTGGAATTGTTTTTAATAGTAGGAAAAGTAGCATAACTAATGTAGCAATACTAGATAAGCTTGAAAAATCTTTTAATCCTTGTTTCATTTGAACATCTGAGTTTTATAAATATTCTAATTATAATTATAAAATTTCTTATGTAATATATATATATATTACATTAGAATAATTTAGCAGTTTTTTTGGAACTTTTATTATTCGACAGTCATTGGTCAAAACGTCACAATTTCCTTGTATATCTCTTTTCCGTATATATATATATATATATATATATATATATATATATATATATATCAATGATCAAACCACAATAAGAAATGTGAAAACAAGACTAAGATCTTTCAACCGTAACAAGCGGTCTTCGTCAGAGTCAAAAACCCAACTGGGTTTCTTCCAGTTGGGTTTTTGACTCTGACGAAGACCGCTTGTTACGGTTGAAAGATCTTAGTCTTGTTTTCACATTTCTTATTGTGGTTTAATCATTGATTGTTATTTCACGTGTTTATGTGAAAGCTTTATATATATATATATATATATAGTTCTATGTACATAAAGAAACGTAGAGAAATTAAAAACACACACTTACAGTCTCTAATTTTTGGTTGAACCGTCTTCAGGAGAGATAAGGTCAATGTCGTTTGTTGGTCTCCAAACGTCTCTGTACCAGTGCGCTTGGTTTCCCTTTCTTATCTCTCCTGAAGACGGTTCAACCGAAAATTAGAGACTGTAAGTGTATAATATATATATATATATATATATATATATATATTATTAGATTAGAGAACACACCTATATATATATATATATGTATATATATATATATATATATATATATATATATATAATTGTCTAAGCCACAGTAAAATCAGAAAAGTGGCCCAGACGTTTCAACATGCACTGTCCAGTAAAAATATTTTTAAGCAGAACAGGTCGTTTGTGGCCGTAAACAAAGTTTTCGTTACATGGCTTATCAAGTTTAATCTTTAATACAAAGTGACTTAAGATATTTTTATAACTTTGGGAACTCTATCTTACCATTATAAATAAAAATATCCTTGAAACCTACTTGTATTATTCTTGTTAGCGACGTAAGAAGCGTGTTTTTCAATGACTTAGAGAGCAGTCTGCATGTGCTCTAAGATAATACCATCAAGAATTCTTCTTCTTATAACAACAAGGCCATCTGTACATTCATGTGTATCACCAACTATGATTATTTAAAATATATCAATATATATAATGTATTAAATTATTTAAAATATAAAATATATTATGATTATATGGAATATACTTTTATTTTTAAATCCTTAAATCTCAATATTCAGATTCAGCATGTGTATTCAGTTGTATTGAGCTTCATAGACAAAAATAGAATCGGTTTTCTTGTCACATATTGTCTGCCTTTGTGTTCATCCATTCCCCAATTCTTGCAATATCAGTAATATGTGGTAAAATGCGCAGAAACCTTTGACTCCAACTAATTTTTATTGGTTCATTGCAACATTACTCTGTATTCTATTGTGCTCAAGTACCAATCTGAGAGCGAACGTATTTTTACTGGTTATAGTAGTAATTTATAACCTATCAACATACAATACAAGAGCCCTTAGCATGAAATAAAAAAAAAAAATCCACAATCTCCGTGATCATTTGTGATCTCTTTGACACCGTTGAAGAAAACCCTGCGTGGGTTTTTCTTTTCTTTCACATTGATTAATGCCAATGTTCTGTTCTATTAATTTCTTTGAAGTTTTATGTCCCTTTGAATACCATTCACTACTCACCAATTTCATTAATCTGAAAATGGCCATTTTTTCAATAAAAGAAATCTAAATGGAAGAATTTTAATAACCTTTCAATGCTGAAAATACAGCAAGTAGTCATTGCACTCGCTAAAATTTATCTCATAACTGCTATCATTTACACCTGTTATCATTTATACATTTTTTATTTATTTTAGAATAGCACACAACCTATTCGTTTCATATCATTAGTTATGACAGCAGTAATAGTAATTTTGTTAAACTAATGTGTAAATTTGTGGCGACGATCCCATGAATAACAAAAAAATTCCTAACAGCAGATTTGTCAGGTATTACTATATGTAGCTTTCTTAAACTCAATGTAATTCAGTTATTACTTATTGTACATTTTTGTTACGACGAAAATGGCACCGAAGAATTATCATATCATTGACATTTTTAACTTAATATTTTCAGTGGAAGCATATTAGGTGTCTACTTTCTTTGTGTTTGAGAAAGGTTAAGAACTGTTTTAGAAGAATTTATATCGACATTTTTTTCTTTTCCCACCTTTCTACAATGTAGATATTATGCTGCATAAACCCAAAAGCAATACTATCTAACACGACAGATTTGATATTAACATTTCATCCATCTATTCTTGTGTATAGTAAATTTGATCATTTAGAATATTGAATAGGTCATCTACTAATAATCCCCACAATATTTGCGACGGTACGCCTTCCAGAGGAAAGCCATTAGTAGTCCCAATTAAAGCTAGAGTAGCTCCAAATACATAAAGTATTCTTCCATTTGATTGTGGTAATCCATTATATAGTTATCAGATTAACCCATCTATATATTAAGCCTAATGTAATGGATTCGAGGATATATTATCAATATCCTATTCGGTATCTCCAAAATAGTCCAGAGTGATTCCTTTTAGAATTACAGACTTCTCTTTTATTTAAAAACATTTTTTGATCTGACTCTATTGATTTTCTCTTCTCCTTTTTTACCAAAAACTTATCATGTTACTACAGCTGAAACATAATTGTTGTCCTTCCTAGTGTAATACAGTCCTCCAATATCAAGCTCATGAATTCTGGTAGTAAGCCAGTACTTAATATCCTGTTCATTAAATCACCGTAAATATAAACTAAATTTAAGAGCCATTTTATAATAAATAATGAAAAAGCTTTCCTTCATACTTTTATATTACCCGAAAAAATGTGCGGTGATATTATTGATCTTCGATGTTAAACGTTCGAAGAACTATACATATCACTGTACTCGTATATCATTACTACATATATTACTATGACAAGATTTCAAAATGAACACGTGAATTTCTCACTGTGGATTGGACGTTGATATATTGAACTACATATTCTATATATTGTTCTATATTGATATATAAAACAATATATCATTATATTGTTTTCAATGTTGCTGCATGCTGTTTGATTACAATACTTTGTTAGACAACCATCTATCATATTGTGGAAAACATCAGATCATACTCGTATTTTAAAAAATATCGTTTGCTTTTAAAATTTTAGGAATTAAATTTGCCAAAATATCTGATTTCTGGTTAAAATATTTTCAAATTGAATTTACTAAACAGTTCAGAAACAATTATCTTCAACTTGATATTTTGTAAAAAATATTGTAAAATTTCAGATTATAGCAATATTAAACAAACAATAAAATTGTGTAAACATATGACAAAATTATAATAACGATATGTTTAAAAAAATTGTAGTTAGAATAGTAACGGTAGGTAGTTACTGTACTACTTGATTATGAATATATAAATTTTCGAAACGTTGGAAGGAGTTGAATTTTTGTCCACATAACCCTCAAAGAGACCAGTAACATTGCTTGCATAGTGTACTTTCATAATGTAATGTAGGGACTAAGATTTTTCAACCAAGACACCTAGTTTTCGTTATAGTCACACTCAAACGGACTGAGTCTGTATGCACGTGTCAGTGTGTGTGTGTGTGTGTGTGTGTGTCTTTTGTGAGTCCAATATCCCAAAACTAATATATTTATAATCAAACTTTATTTTTAAGTTACTTTTAGTTTTGAAACAAAACAACAAACCAGTATTGTAATCATAAGGTGTTTTCGAGAAACAGAAAAAATGTTTTTTTGCGATTTTTATACAAGTTTGTACTTACAGTTACCATAAAAATAACGGTTGTTTAATTTTATTTACAATTTTCAAAGTATTTATTCTCAAACTTATCTACGAATAAAATATGAACTCCATAGGACTATTGAAATTGATTATTCTAGAATGTAAGTAAACACATAAAGTTATCTGTTAGTGCTTCGAAAACACTGATAATTAATATCTTATTTACTGATATTCAAGTAAAGGCAGTGAAATACGGTAAGAAATGTTATATTTACTAATCGATGTGATTAATTCACTCATAAGAATCCTATGTTTAATACTTGTCGGATATGATTATCAATTATTCAATTAATGATTTATACTATATCAAAATTATATTATGTTATATAATATTATATAATAATTTTTTTTTTTTTTTTTGTCAGAAAACAGCATGCTCCACCCGAAGGCACCACACGCATCAAAATCTTCAATGCTACACAACAATCTCCATCATGCTATGCAAATACAGCTTAAACAACAACAAAATAACCACAATGACAACAGAGCACACAGATAATACAGGCTATCATAATCAACCCAGTAAATTAAAATATTTGTTAACCACTTCCCCGAAGGCACCGACTAGGCCCTCCTCCAACAAAGCTGCAAGCTGCGGGGGCCACGCACCTCCGGCAGTCACCACTTTTCTCTCCATCCTACTCCTCTCTGAGTTTAACTCAACGCAGTCGAACAGGAGGTGTTGAACTGTTTGAGGTGACCTGCCGTCACAGCTACACCCTGGAGAGTTGACAAGTTTCAGGCGGTGGAGATAGTGGCCAAATCTCCCATGCCCTGTTAGAAACTGGGTCAGTCTCCAGTCCACTTTGAGGTTCTTTTTCTTTCTCTGACTGACAGATGGTAGAAATCTTTTTGTAAGTTGAGCATTGGTCGCCTCTTCCCACAACTTCTGCCAGCACTCCATGATACATTCGTTCATGGGCCCACATTATATAATAATGTAATAGTTTATAACAATATAGTAGTATATTATATATTATAATATCATATCACGTATTATAATATAGTCTAAAGACATATTAAACTCTGTTGATTTTGCTTGCTTGGTTGTTTGGTCAGTGGTGAAACTTGGAATACCTGTTTATTCCAGTTTATACCACATTATTCCAATAAATATTTTAAAAAAACTGTGAGTAATATATTAAATTACAAATAACGGCATAAAGAAGAAAGAAAAATGAAAAACAAATTTTTCAACATAAGTAGGAAATATTAATGACTCCAGATGTTAAATCTATTCCTCATCTAGAATAAACCTAACCAGTTATTATCTTAGTCCCATTTTTGAAAATCTTATTTTTGTTTTGGCGATGTTTAAATCCAATGTTTTGATTTAAAATTCGTATTTGAAACCTTCATTTGGTAACCAGATGAATGAAATTCGGAAAGTATGTATAATAAATTACTATTACATTCGAGGTTTAAAATAAATAATTTTAGGAATAAATATTGCACTCAAATGTCAGCTTAAGTACGAATGTTCTCAGATAATATTATAAAGATACATTTTTTTTATCAATGTTGTTTTATGTTAAGTAAAAAATTGAATATTTCAATTCACGGGTTTGTTAAATTTTAAATATACTTGATTGTATATATAACTTGAATTGATATTTTATTTATTTATGCCATAATATAAATGATTTTTTTTAATTTAAAATATTTTTTTTTTTATTAAATACATTTGTATATATCTTGAGTGACGTTAAGAATACTACGTCAAAAACTTGGGCTCCATGGGAGTCTTATTTCATGACTTAATAACAAAAACAGAAATAACAGTTATTCCTGTCAATCACATTCCGTAAATGCATATCATTAACTGTTGCTATAATTTCTTAACACTGAGTGACACATGCGGTAACGAGTCATCTAGTAATTATATACGAGTTATCGTATATAATATATTATACGATATCAATATACGATATCAATATACGATTATTCGCTATTAAAATACACCTGTATTTTAAGTGAGTGAGAGGTTAACATAGAAATGATATGAATTTTAGCAGGTAAACTTATCTTTATATATTTTATACAGAAATATATATTATATTTTGAAGAAAGATCTAGTTTCAATTAGTGTTCAATAGTATGATTTATGTAAATACATACTGATTATCGAACAAATGAAAGTAGTTTGTTTTCTCAAACCAGATTTTCATATTGCAAACATGAATGAACAAGGAATGCTTTGTAAGAATGTATTACAAAAACAGGTTTATTATTAAACTTTTACACTTATTTAATTTAGTATCACCAAATAATTTTTACGCCGATATGATCGTTAGTTAAAAGATAATTATAGAGTTAAGAGAAATGGTCAAAGTATTTTTAATACATATAAGAAATTTACATTCAGTAGAGATTAGAAATTCAGGGTGTTTAGCCGAAATAATTTAGAGAGAGATAGAGGTGATTGAGGAAGCAATAATAGGGATTTGAAGAGAGTCTGGGGTAAGATCATTTCTGGATGGATGTTAAGGCAAATAGAACGATAAGAGGCCATTGGGAATCGATCTCAGGCATAAACTGTGTCGATACGAGCTTGGAATAGGGTAGAGAAGAGGCAAGGGGTGGAAGAGGTGATAACAGACATCGTTAGAAGGGGATAATGACAGAATCAAAGTGCTACATCCAACATCCCAATTCAGCGTCACTTTGAAGACTGGACATCAAAGCAATTCAACTAGTAATGCCCCCATTAATGACTGCCTTATAATGAAAAAAAATATACATTCAACTATTTCTTATCTCTCTCTGTAGCGTCTAATTTAAAAAAAGTAGAAAAAATTATTTGTTTCCAAATAAAATTGATAGCAAAGATAAAATAATTTAATATCACCATTATTGAGGGGTTCACTTTTCACCGAATCTTCCTTTCCCAGCTACTACTTGCAGAGTTCTACTGTGCATCCCAGCGTTTTAGAGTTTTATTTTTATTTATGTTTACTCTTTTCTATGAAATAATTATGTTCTAACCTAGATTAGGTTTCAGTAGTTGGCCTACGAAAGAATACACACAGGCCAAATATTGGCTCTTTGTGATACCAAACAATGAACATTCTACGTTCGGAGACCTAAATTTTATCTAAACAAATGTGCTTAGAGTAGTGACCTGTAACCTATAACTTGACATTGCACAGACTCTGGACCAACAAGACAGAACGATTCTCCGAGGGACAACGTGCTCCGATTTTTCCCACTCTCCTGTGTAAATAAATCTAGGGCCAGATTGATCTAGCAGTTCACAGACAAGAACGTTAGCCACTGGACTACTTTACTCACTATTTTCTATCCTATAAACCGATAGTCCAATTGCCTCTGGTTTTAGATTCTCACTCTAGCTTCCAATTTATTCACATGGGAGATGAACGAGCTACAAGTGCTCTGAACTGACGTTAAGCTATCGGTCCACAGCATGTATGATGTGAGGACGAGGTATAGATCCCAGCTCAAAATATAGCTGAGTTAGGCAAAATTTAGGCCTCCCAATGTAAAATGACAATAAATTAAATTTGTATTTATTCCAAAGTGACTATGGTGTAAACATATTATTGAAATTTCTAGTAAACGTAAAATCAGACCCCATCTTAATCATTAGAGAGTTCATTTATTTTAATGAGGCTATATTAATTTTATCAGTTTAAAGAAAAATACAGGATCATTCTTCTGGAATACTCTGACAATATACTAACGATGAAACAAAATAATAATTTTTAGTGTAACAGTTCCTCTTGCACCTACTGGAAGATTTATTATGCAGCAACATTAATACATATTTTATTTTACTATAAGTGATCCTGAAAGAATTCGATCTCGAGATTTTGACGGAATTATATGTTTTGAGGTACTAAAAGTCGTTTTATGACGTTTTTACGATGTTGTCTGTGTGTGTGGGAGGGTGGGTGGGTGCGTGGATGGGTGGGTGAGCATGTTAGCATTGCTTGTTACTAAGCTACATTACAGAATCTTTGATCTATCAAATTGATATTTTACAACAAAAAAAATGGGCCCCATAATATAGGTGATCCCTACTGATTGAGAGGAATTGTGGATGACGGGAAAGTCACCTATTTTGCCAAGAACCAGTTCCTAGAAAACGCTTTCTTTTTCATTAAAATGTAAAAATATTATCTTATAATCCAATCTCAAAAATTGTGAGACTGATGCAAGCCATACCGTTTGACGGATCAAAATAAAACTATGTCTAAAGATTGAACATTATGTGGAGCATGAGTTGAAATATTTTTTATTAAATTACATTCACCAAAGGGCGTTACAGTACAATTTTTGTTTTCAGAAAATGTTTTTTTGACGCTAAACGGCTCATTAAAAAATCATGAAAATTTGACCAAGAATGGAGAAAAAAGTTAGCAATTTATAAAAAAATTCATGAAATTTCAATCACGGCAAAGAGCAATAAAGCTATAAGAAATGTTTGTTTATCCTAGACTAAGGGATCACCTGTTAAACTTGTCGAATTTTTGATACTTTTTTAGATTGTTTACGTTGACTTAGAAATTTTTTGTGTAAATTCACTGACATAAAATTGATGTTTATAATGGAAAAATTTAATTAACTCATTGACTTATATGAGATATATGAGGAATAATATTTTTACATTTGAAAATTCACTCCCAATAAACAAATGTTTATTTCCTTCGTTGGTATGATGGATTTGTCTCACAAAATGCTTTAATCAAGGTTGTATATTTTACTCTTGAACAAAACTTAATATCAGTTGTATATTATTTTGATTTGTGAATTATAGTATCATTGGGTAAAATTGAATTGTGAGGAATGGTCTGTTTCCTAAAGAAAGAGGAGTTATGTTTGTTTACAAGTATTCAGAATTTTCACTATTCTAGTCTAGTAGTTCATCTCAATCATTTTTAAAAAATTCAACCTTCTAGATATAAATGTTTTAAATTATACTGAGTAGCTGGCATAAACTTTGATTTGAGTATAAAATTGACTAATCGTTAATGCATTTTTTCTCAATATACGTTCATAGCAACCATATAACAGAGTACAATAGTCAAGAAAAAATAACACTCACTCAGAGTGATATATCAATATATATTGGTATATATAATTATTAACAAATGGAAGAAAAGCGGTTTTTTATTAAATACTAGAAACTCATGAAACTCCCAGTATAGTTATTCTATAAAAGATCAAAAATATAAAACATCATTCAAAATTGAAAACATCTTTGAAGAAAAATAAATGAAATTATCCGACATCTTAAATTGACATTTTTTCATGGATGTTTCAAACATTTGTTAACCCAGTAACATTCTGGTAAGTAACTTGATAAATGCATTAGGTAATCTCAATAGTTTGTAAAAGTAAAAGTTTGTAAACTTAAAAAGTATTTTTCCCTCATGGTCACAATTCATTATAGTAACCAAAGAAAGAAATCTGGAGTGGCCTACACTCAACTTTACTATAAGGATCTTTATATCTAACTGATATGCCCTGATCGTATGGCATCAGAAATTTACTGTTCTGAGTCACCACAGCTTTGCTTCTGCTGCATGTACCACTTCAGCTCACCTTTGTCTAACTCCTTCTGATTACTAACCTTCATGCGCTTGCGAGGCACTAATGCACCATACATACTGGCATATCAATCAACCAAATACTTTACAGAATATTGGATAAGTTTTTCTTTTGTCTACGAATGTCAGACACAGTTTGTTCTAATTTACCGACACACTACTTTCCAACTTTTTAAATAACTTAAGCTTCGGTGATACTGTTAAGTTGATTTTTTTAAAGAAAATAAAGAAGTCATGCTTTAAAAAAAAAGTTGAAATTTCATAAGTAACACACAAAACAGTGCCAGAAAGGTCGAAAAACACAGAATAAACAGCTACACGTGTTCTGGTACACCAGTAGACAAATGCGAACACAGACCATCTGGAGGTCAACTGCAGAAACATCGGACCACGTCAGGCAGATTCCGGACGTGTCTGATGCTTCAGATTTTGTCTGTTAAATCCAAAATCCCTTATATTTAGATTAGGCATCAATACATAGAATTATATATCGTATAGAGTTGAGGACAAGTCTTCACAACTTCATTTTAATAAGGAGTGCATATGGTACTTTTCACTCCCACATGATAAGTATTACAGGCATGTAAATTATATAATAATAATATTATTATTGCATAACTTATATAATTTAACATATATATAAGTTATATAATAACTTAAAAAAAATAAGAAAATCTATGAGATTTACAAGAAAAACTATTACTATTCAACGAGCACAGCTTTTTATCAAAGTTCAAGAACATCAAAATATTTGATAAACAAATTTAGTTAAACAATCTTTTAAGGTAAAATGCATTTATTAGAAATAAAATCTAGTTTTTTTTCAGTGTTTGTGCTTAAGTAGAGAAAATTACATAACTCAATCAGAAATTTCTAAAGCACATTAGTTAAATTTACAATATAAATTTGAGTATTAGAATAAATGATTTATTACTGCAGCGTTATATAAGGAATACGGATATCAATGATTGCTTATTTAATAAAAAAAAATTATTTAAATTTATTCATAATTACATAACTAAGCATTAAATCAAATTCCACTGAATTAAATAAAAATCATTTGAAAAAATAAAAGAAAAGAAAATTATTCTAAGTAAGGAAAGAGAGAGGAAATTTGAATGAATTTGCATTTTCCGATTTTTTTTTTAAAAATTCTTTCGGGTCTGGTATAAATTTATTTCGTTTAATTAGTCAGGAGGAGTGGGGTCGGAATAATGAAAAGTTTGTCGACAGAGGAACGGAATTCAAATTCGCGAAATAATTTATGCAATGAAATCCGCTCCACTGCTGGCCAGCAATTTTTAGAGGCAATAAAGTCTGGTCTCTAATATGGCTGCCGCTAAACGTTGAAACAACTCCCTTATAAGTGCGCCTTTAGTTTTCAAATAAAAACCATCAGTTTTAAGAACATAAATTTTATATGTTTAAATATTGAATACAGCTTTTTTGTTAATAACGCAAAGTGTGGAAAATGGAAAATCGTACTATTGTCCCTGAAAATAAATAACACACACTGTTTTGTCAGGCAGTTAGGACATTAATAGTTTATATTTCATCATTCCCATTCTATGCCAGGTTTTGAAGTACTACGCTCCTTAGTGATCTTACAAAAAATGACCAAATAGTGAACTTATTAATAGCATCATGACGAAGTCCTATATATATATATATATATATATATAAAATGATTTCACATAAACACGTGAAACAACAATTAATGATCAAACCACAATAAGAAATGGGAAAACAAGACTAAGATCTTTCAACGTTTTGACTCTGACGAAGACCGCTTGTTACGGTTGAAAGATCTTAGTCTTGTTTTCCCATTTTCTTATTGTGGTTTAATCATTGATATATATATATATATATATATATCAATGATGAAATAATAAAATGATGAAAGCTTTATATATATATATATATATAAAAGTATTGATAAAAGTGTTGACCATGAAGTAGACACAAAAATAAAATAAAATTTACCAGGACTCTGTCAGTTCATAGGTTTAATTTACACTCTCAATGCCGATGTTTTGAATTTTTTTTTAAACCTTTTCGATAGGCAGAGTATAAAATTTTGAAACACAGAGATTACATGTCTAATGAAATACTTAAGTTATTTTGTTTCAAAATTCTATACTTCTGCCTAGAAAACGTTAAAAAATGTTTTAAATAAAAACAAAAACGTTGGTATTAAGGGTTTAATTTGAACCTAAAGAACTCACCGAGTCCTGATAAATTTTATATTATAAACACATATTTATATATTCTATACTTACAGGTATACGTACAATCTCTGCTGGTTACAAATTATTACTTTGTCTCTGTGAATAAGTAACAGGCATTCCGTGGATAATAATAATAATTAATTTGATATATTTTCTTTATTTCCTCGCAAATGTGTTACATTAATTCTCTATTATTGAGCTTTTAAGCAAAATTTCATGTGAATAAGAATTTGTTAAAATTCAACACAAATGAATATAATTAATAGTAATAAAGGGTTATATAAAAAGTTATACAAATTGTAAAATACTAATTTACAATCACTATTCTGGTAACGTAACACCCCATATATGAAACCGGTTTCAAACAGCAAATCAAGCAAATTTTCCTCCTCTGGAACAGTTCAAACCAAGAAAATACTTTTTGAAATTTTGAAACATTAAATAATATTGCAGACAAGAAATATTCAAATAACCTAGCAGAGAATAATACATGTAATCAACACTTGTTTCAAATTTATTTTTTATAGTATTTTATTTACAGTATTTAGATACTGATTTTTAAGTATTTTATTACAAATTTAACAAATTTTAAACAAAACTATTTTAAAATGTTATCACCATAGAACTTGACAAGACTTAATTGGAGTTATCTATTTCATTTATATGAGGTTTTAAAATAGTGTATACGTCCCAGTATAATGATAAAGTTATAAATATATAAATATTATACATATATATTTATATATGATCAAACCACAATAAGAAAATAGGAAAACAAGACTAAGATCTTTCAACCGTAACAAGCGGTCTTCGTCAGAAGACTGAACTCAGTTGGATTTTTGACTGTGACGAAGACCGCTTGTTACGGTTGAAAGATCTTAGTCTTGTTTTCCCATTTTCTTATTGTGGTTTGATCATTGATTGTTACTTCACGTGTTTATGTGAAATCTTTTTATATATTTATATATATATCACCACTTTTATTTTTCGTCATTTAATCTAATTTTTTTACCATTTATTCCATTTTATCTTTTTTTTTGTACTTAATAACATCATGGAGGTAATTTATTTCTTAATCATTTGAGGTTTCTTGGTATAGATATTAAAAAAAAATCATTGCCAACGTTTCGACATATATTTATGTCTTTCTCAGGGCTAAAACATTGATACATTCAGCACTATTATTAGAATTAATTAGGTCTATTATTTTCTGTTGTGTACACTAAAGATAAACTATAAATTTTCAAATTTAAGTATGATTATGTTTTACAATGTTTTGAAACTGCATGGATCTAAATTTGCTTACTTGGGAAGTCTGTTTTGTTTCCTTGTTTGGTTTTTTCTTCATCTGTATTAATCGAAGCTACATATTTAATAACTTAGGGAAGTTTCTTGGGCTACACAGTGTCTTGGTGGTTTCAGTTTTTTAATGGTTTCTGTTCTTCGTTTTGACGTCCCATTGTTTACATGTTTATTAGGCGTGGTAAAATACGTCTTTGTCTTATGTGTGTCTGTTGGATTGTGAAAAAATGATAGCGTATATTTGACTGAATTTTTCTATGTCTATGTCTTTTCTATGTTTGTGGTTCTTTCTATATATATGATTTCTTTTACTAGTCTTTTTCGTATGTGTTTTTCTATGTCTATTATAAGGGCTCTTGAAAGTCAAAATTGTGTTTTTGCGTGTTTGCGTGTTTTTCTAGTGTGCATGTTATTTTGTGTTCTGTGATGTCTGATTTGTGTTGTGATATCCTGCTTGATAACTATTGGCTGATTTGTTTTATGATTTTATGCATAGGCATTACAATTAATTTGAAAGACTATTTTGCTGTTTTGTAATGTTGGAATGGTGGATTTGACTTTAGAGAAAACCAAACTCATTAGTGTTTTGTGGTTTTTATGTGATATTTTGCACTTTATATTGCCTTTTAAGGTTCTTTTCAATCTTTCTGAGAAGTCTTTTACATAGGTAATGCTTTGGAATGTTATATTGTCAGTAATATAGTCTATCTAATTAATTGTAACGCCTAATAGACTAATGTCTATCTTACTTATGTCAAATAACATGTCTAAGGTAAGGTCATTTTATTGTTTCTGGGTATTACTTATTGAATTCATATAATATTACTATTAATAAAGTATATTATTTTTTAAAGAAACAAAGTGTCCATTTTAAACCCAGTTTGCTATTTTTAAACTAGTCAATGTTGTGCACATTGAAAATATAGTTTGTTAAACAGAGTTGAGCCATAACATGGGTGGCAATCAAGTGTTTGCCTAGCAAACGTTATCTCCATTAAAATGTTATTTATATTAAGAGACGTTGACCATACCACAGGTCAATATATTAAAAGAAATAAATACCATTCTCGTTGTTTTAAAAATTTGGAGGTTTTTTCATTCTTTACTTTCCTGATTTTCATCATAATACCAAAATTTTAATGCTTTAGAATTAGAAGTTAAAGAGAAAAAAAGTCTAATTTAATATACATGTTCTTAAAAAATATTATACTGTCCCCTCTGATTAAATATTATAGATCAAATACTATAAGCATTAGTAATGGTTTATACAAGCTCGACTCACCAATGATGAGGGTAATAGCTTTACCTACGAGGGTTAACAACTAGCAGATATTTTCTTACTCACATCTTCGTCAACCTCTTTTGTTTACCCTGACACACTCCCAGCCTTTAAATATCTGCAGTTCACACCCTTTAAAACGCCTCCTTGCCAACCACCCATCCAAATCAACACCAGATTTTTTGAGTTACTAATTGAACTCTGACGAAAGCTTATGATTACTGTGATTTAGACAGTTGATTTTTATTATACGTCTTTATGGTAAAAACGTCTATGCAGTTAGAAAATAGGAAAATTAATAAGATTTGTCTACCAGAACAAGTGGTCTTTGTCAGAGTACCATTGATACTGTGTATTGATCACGAGTATCAGTGGAATTCTGACGAAGTCCATTTTTTTTTTTATTTTCTGGTTGAAATATATTTGTCACTTTTCTGATTTTTTGTTGTGTTTAAAATCCTAATATATATATATATATATATATAATATATAGTTCAATATAGAAAAATAAACATAGAAAAATCAAAAGAACACACTTACAGTTTCTAGTCTCTATTTTCGGTTTGAACCGTCTTCAGGAGAGATAAGAGAGGGAAACCAAGCGCACTGGTTCAGAGACGGTTGGGTCTCCAATAATGAGACTTGGATAATAATGAGAATAATAGTAGGATTGTTAGTATATATAGAGGTGGATTACTATTGGAATGTTCACAGAACATTATGGGGGATTAAGGCAGGGTGGTTGGACTCACTTACTACCTGGCTAATCTGGTTTGGCCTGTTAGAAAATAGTTTTAAAATTCGACAAGAATTATTAAGTTGTCGAATATAAGATTAAATTATCTATCATACATAAATTTAGAACTTATACAAATTTCAAAAATTAAATAAAATTAAAAATAGGAGTTAAAATGAGGAATAAATACAGAGGTAATTTATCGTCTAATTTGAAAAAAAATTTGTTATATGATGTAGACCAGGTGCTTTGATTGTATTAAGCAGCCAGATATGGGTTTCCTCTGAAGCCTACAAGGTGCCACTTTTACTATTTCATAGGATTTGATACAAATTCTGCAGTCTGTACCAATTTTTGAATTGCAGTCCATGTTTTTTAGCATATATGTCTATGGAGAGGTGAGAGTGGTTGATGGCGGAAGAGTTAATGACTATATATACGGAGACGAACCATAGTAGATGTCTGACGTAGGGAGAAGAAATCACATTTAGGACACTTCAAATAGTAAAAATAGTTATTGATGCACAAGAGCAGTCATCTGAGACAGAATGTGTTTTCTTATGGGTGATATATGTGAAGACAGGTAGGGTGTTACTGACCAAACAAGTATGACAACCTCACTGACTACACAATTTTGTTCCCAAGTAATTTGTTGAAGATCATGGAAGATAGGTTCTGAATAAAAAGAAATTACCCAGATTGAGGGATGCTAATAAGATAATTGTAAAGTCCTTAGATGGTTTTAATCACAATGTAACCATGCACCTCAGCATAAAACCTCAGCATCCCAAGGGAGACTGGAGAACAGTTGAAATATGTCGATAATGGAAGGATTGAAGACGAAGAAAGAATTGGGAATGCGTTATATAGCATCAAAGGGGACGTAAGGAGGATATATCGCATTTTTGAGGAATACATGAAGAAACTAGTTTGTAGAAAATATGTCATACTTTCCAACCAAACATATGGAGATTTTAAGAAAAGTTCTACTGTGTATACAATTTACAGGGAGCTTCACATTTGGCACGACTTGCAAGGTATTTCTCGAAAAATTATACATGAGAATGAGTTTTAATTTTTATGAACATACCATAACCTTTCTTTCTGTAGCAAACACACACACACGTATTCATATACACAAAAGAGAGAGAGAGAGAGAGAGAGAGAGAGAGAGAGAGAGAGACAGACAGATAGACAGAGAGAGAGAGAGAGAGTGAAACAGAGAATGAGAAAGAACAAGAGAGGGAGATTATGTTTCATATAAACTGATTTTGCTAATGTTAAGTGCTTTAATACCGTTATTAAAGTTCCAAATATTTATAACTCATTAACAGTGCCAAAACAATGAAAGCATGACAAAAGTCTTCTTTTATGAACACATGTTTACTGAATGGGTTTTTCATTTTTTTTATATTTATAAAAATAATCATAATTACATTAACCTACAAAATTATTACTTCAGTTG
The DNA here is from genome assembly GCA_026182355.1 of Hermatobates lingyangjiaoensis. Classification (NCBI taxonomy): domain Eukaryota; kingdom Metazoa; phylum Arthropoda; class Insecta; order Hemiptera; family Hermatobatidae; genus Hermatobates; species Hermatobates lingyangjiaoensis. The sequence goes on from JAPFBL010000138.1 coordinate 8,211,504, forward strand.
TTATAGAAAACAGAGGTTTGGAAGAAGTGCCTCATTGTTTTAAAGACGAAAGTGGGTCTTGATGTTAGATAGTCGTGAAGAGTGGCTTGAAGGGTTCACCAATGGAAGGGGGATTGAAATGAATAGAGAGTCCTTGGGAATGGGAAACATTTTCAAAGAAGAACTGGAGAGGACCCCGGGGCGTGATTTTATCCTGCCCTCGGGTGTCGTCACACAAAACATATAAACTTGCCTCGGCCGCTCTGAATATTTGATACTGAAGCAGCCGTGGGCGTCAGAACAGCCTGCCTCTTGTCTCAAGCCCTTGGGTCTCCTTAGCGCCCGGTCTACCTCGTTAAAGCCTTTACCCTCTCACTTGGCCAAATATAACACCTCCCTTCTAGTAGCATATGCTTCTATACCCCATACCTAAAATGTAATGCACACATCAGCATTTTCCCTAACTAATTATCTACCATTTAACCGTTCATTAAATACCAAGTTAAAACATTAAGTCATTAAGAAAACAAAAATTAACTTTTCCGACAAATATATAAGTAAATAACTAATGAAAATAATTTCAGAAAATCGATTCTGTGTACAAGAGTAATGCTAGAAATAATATGGCAATATCAATTAATTGTAAATATGAGTACAATACATTAACACAGGAACTATTTGGTTCATCATTATAAGAATTATAAGTGACAATCATACACTGGGATAAATAGTGTCATAGATACTTACTATACGGAAGTACAGTTAACGTTCTAGATTACTAATTTTACAATAAAATTAACAAAAAGCATGTAGCTAATATTAGATGAGAAAAACCGTGATTGAGGAAGCAAAGAGTAAGTTAAATGTGCAACGTTTGGGGTGCAGCTACTCTGGAAGTCTTCATTATATCTTCGAATGGCTGCCAATACACACATGTGTATTTATAGATATTTACATTTATCCTTTGAGAGCAGACACCACAAGATTGGGGTGCAGCCGGTGCTTTGTTGCAATAAGACTCTAGGAGCCACATGAATATCAAATTTCAAAATTGAAATGATTTTCCTTCATTGTTCAACTGAAGAAGGAAATGAATTAGAAATTAGAGTGCTATGTAATAAAATTATAGATATACTCTGTTTTGATTATAGATTTAATCTGTTTTGATAGTGAGAATTTCTATAATGATGTAATCATGAAAAACACTAATAAATAAATCATATCAGTGTTCTACTAAGAGTACTTAAAAGTCAATGAAATAATCATTTATGATTTATAACATTAATAAAATTTAAACCTTCTAATAAATCGATAGACTTTTCAATATGATTTTTCATTACTCAGAACATATAATATAGTGCAACTGAATTATCTGTATACGAGTATGAACAGTGTTGGAAAGAGAGGCCTAGAAATGGTCTTGCACCGGGAGATTTTATTCCTTTCAAGAGCCTTACATTGACATGCAAGCTGCTTCACAGGGTGCCAGGATAACTCAGTGGCAACGTACTCGCCTCTGAACTGGTAGATCCGGAGTTCAGTACTCACTCAGGCTCTCGATTTGTTCACGTGGGAGGTTAATAAATCTGAGCAGGTTGTTCCTCAATGAGGACGCTAAGCCGTTGGTCCCGAGTCTGTACGATATCGGGTAATCGTAAAGGCACCTACTCTAAATGCCTGAGTTAGGCAAAATTTGGGATATCCATTGTAGGATCAATTCTCATTGTGTGGTTTCACAAAGGGCCAATGTTCAGCCAATATGTGTTCCCGTGTGGTACTGCCACTGCAACCTAACAATGATGGTGCACTCAAGACTACTTCGCTCACAGGACTGCAGTGAAATCCATTTCCATCATTAATAATTAGTTATATCATATAAAAAGAGAATCACAAGTCTGTGGGCGTGCAGCGCACCCAGGGTTTACAGATTTCAGAAAGCAACATCTGCAATCGTATTGAATTATTTCCTTCTAAGTGTTATCACTCTATTTCGCCAATATACATAATTTCCTTTTCCAATTTCTAAAGCCGATCAAACAGTAATGTTACCTTGTTTGTACAGCGACTGTAAAAACTCTACGAATCTCTTTATTACATGGTAACACTCAGTTTTTAACTCTCTTTTCGTGTACATGATATTAGGATGTTTTTCTATATCAACTTACTTCATGTTTATGATCAGGTGAAAAAAAATTGGGGAACTTCTCCTTCCTTAACCCATTTACCCTTAACGAGATTAGTCTTTGATTCAGCTTTCACTGAGTTCTAAGACCAGGGTTTTTATTAGAATTCTTACTTACCCAAATTAATGAGAACTATACTTGATCATGAAATGGTATCTTTCAAGATACAATTTAATATTGCGTCTTTTTAAAGTTTTTTTTTATTTATATATTAATAACACTTCGGAACATAAATTTGTAAAAACTAAAAAAATCTGGATTGACCTATACACAACATAACAATAAGTAAACATAGCGTAAAAGTCATTAACAATCACTTGAGTTTTGGCTTCATTTTAATGTAGCTGTCATGAAGTGGTAATATCAAACTATCTGGTAAAGTATGATCAAGCTCATAGATAATCAATTTAATGATTACTTTACCTTTATTGTTGGTTCTATCTTTCCCAATTTCTCTATATTTCTGTACCTCCAGGTACTCACATATGAATTAATGTATACTTACGGGTTTCATTAATAATTTCTGACCCTTCAGTGTACCACACAAGAGCCTCTTTCCAAATATTAAGAAACTTTGTATCCAGGACATTACGTCAGATCACTTCTTCGCATACTACAAAATACTCAAGGAAGAACATTGTATCTAACAACATCTTTGAGAAATTATTAATATTTCGTTCTATTAAATGGATTAACAACTTTTCTCTAATAGAAGCATTTTTCTTTTGTACCAGTCTTAATATGCCACTGATTTCCTCATTCCCTGTGTATATATCTATGGGAGGGAGACGTTTAACAACTTTTCTAAATGAATGTAGAACAGGTGATCATTTCAACTATTATTCTTTGACACTTTTTTATTGTGGTTCAGGAAGACTAATTTAGGATGATTTTGAAACTGATACTTATGATACTCTTTGTTTCATAACAGGTACTATATAACAGTTGAATTTGACTCTAACTTTGTAAAGTCAAAAATGTAGATTTACGTTTATGACTCCATGTTGTACCAAATAGTGCAACAACTTGGTACAATCATCTACCACAACGTTGCTTTTTGTGGGTTCAGAAAATATGTGCTACGAGTACATAGCTTAAGCAGCTTATTCATTCCTATAATGAGATTACAAGTTTCTACCATTCGTCTGAGTGGGCTATTTTAGCAGCTCTTAATGAAAATGTCTTTGTCAAATACTTGGTCTCGTCTTGAGAAAGGTATATGGATTATTTTAGTTGGATTCATATCCAGATCAGTTTCCTTTACCCATCTTTCACTGGTTTAATAAGCTTGGATCATAAGATGCTTTGACCGTACTATCAATCATTGCTCATATGCAATGACTCGTACTCCTCGTATTCAATGATTTTTATTGTTCATATGAGCATATGTTTTTTTATAACGAAAAAGTCATATGCGTGTCCTTGTGATCATAGTATCTTTAATTACTTAAAGTATGCATTAGTTTATCCCCAACCACAATGAGGAGGCGATAGCACACCTTCCAAAGACATTCTTAAGTAGGCACAATTTTAAATGTGCCATACCCTACACTGACTGTAATAATTCTTGCGTTATTTTATCGTAACAATCTAACTAATTTATTCTATAGTTCTTGGTTTAAAATATCTATACATTAGTTCTGAGAGGCTGGATCTAAGGCTTCTTATCAAAAGCTTCTTTAATATTCACGATGGCAGACGAGAATATTTCCTGTACTACTTAATGAGGTTCGCATTGTGTTGACCAATATTTTTGAAGCTCATTATATGGATATACCCTTCAATATTAAGGTTACCTGTTTCTGATAGAAAGACTGTGAGGATGTTTTCTTAACAGAACTTGTCATGTTACTACTGACAGAACCTAATATTTGATTGTAAGTGTAAATTAATTATTCGACTACTGTAAGCTAATGTAGCTTGTAGCAAAATAATACCAAATACAACTTTTAATTCCACTAAATCTCCGTAGAAGTAGCATGAAATTAGTATGAAGAAGTCCTTTTGCCATAAAGAATAAAAAAGTAACTTTCCTATGCTTCAGTATTACCCAAAAACTATGAGTTACATATAAAACAGAATTATATATTTGACGTTAAGTATTTTTAAAGGGTACGTGTTGATTTATTACAAAACCATCACACTCTGCAAAACACCATGTATGACTGATACCGTTCAGTTTTTTGAGTTTTGTTCTTCCTGCATATACTATTGACTGTTTATAATACTATCAACTTTTTTTTTATAAAAGGTATAAAATACATTTCTGATTAATAGGATCGATGCTGGAGAAATTTCAAAATCAATGTAAACAAAACTATCAAGCAAATCAGGTTACCTATTATTCTAAGATGATGTTTTAATTTTCATAGCTTTATGGGTTTGGGATAATCGAAATTTATTTAAACTTTTTTTACGGTTTACTAATTTTAAGTAGATTTTTTAACAAATGTTATTATTCTATAGTTAGCTAATTAGCATAAACCAATTTTTTTTCTGAAATGATAAAATTTACCATCATGCAACACCATCATTCATGTGATTTTAACAATAATGTATACAGCTCTTACTCTTAAACGGACAAATTTTTTTGGTACAATTTTATTAAAATTTTCTGTCATGTCTACAGCCTATCAAAATCAATGGTAAGTCAGAATGTTTGTTTATGTAATGCAAAAAGTACCATTTCAATTGTTTTTGAAAAACTGAGGTTTTTTACAGTTATACTCTAATTGATAATAATATTATAGTTTAAACGTTCTAAAGGTAGTGGTTTAGGAGAACAAAATGTTGTCTGATATCGCATTTTAAATAAAAAAGCAATTATTTCATAATTAAAAATTCCTAAAAAAAATTTTCGTAAAATATGAACTTATCCATTATACGAGATGGCCTATAGTGTGCTCACAAACTTCTGGATACCGCTCACCCTTCGAAATGTACACAGACATCATCAAAAAAGCGTGAAAAAGGACCTCAAAATATATGCATATTGTTCGTAGCACTGAGGTTATTATGATTACTATTAGAAATAGAATAAACCATCTTACCTGTAATGCTGTTCTAGTTTTCCTTTCTAAGGTGTTGTTTTCATTGCTCTGTATAGCCTACTTCCTACTGCTGTCTAAATATATTTTGCTATAATTACATTGTTTCAAAACATTTTAGTTAATGTTATTTAGTATGATTCTTTTTCCACTATTTTCTTCATTACATTTAAGTCGCATAATTAGATTTTCGACGCCTAGAAATACTTGACAACAACCAAAATAGCGGAAAAAGAACTAGACAAAATAATATTAACAAAAATGTTTTGAAATATTCTAATAGGAAAACTAGTCATAAAAGTACAACAGGATTATATGTGGTAAGACGGATTATTCTCATTCTAATATTGTCTTCAAAAAATGTAAATCCGCCAAAACCAAGTTTTTTCATAAGCACCCTATTTTACTTATAGTAAAGTAAAAAATCTGGAGTGGCCTACACTCAACTTTACTAAAAGTAAACTTAATATCAAACTTGTTGGGTATATAGTATATAACGTCTCATTTAAGCATAATGTAAACATCTAAATGGAAGACGTTTATTAGTCTTTCATTCACCAGGTAATACAGATAGTGATTGATGAACTTATCAATATATAAGCTTATTTTTGTACATCACACAGCTGATGAAAATAATATCATTAGTATAACTACAGCAGTAATAAGATTTTTGAAATTTTATGAATTTTTTATAAATTACTAATTTTGTGTTACGTTTTTGGTCAAATTTTCATAATTTTTTAATGAGCCGTCTTCAGAAATCGTACTATAACGCCTCTTAGAAGAAGCAAAAAAATATCTCAATTCATTCTCCACATAATGTTTTCTCTCTAGGCATAGTTTAATTTTGATCCGTGAAACGGAATGGCTTGTATTGCTCTCACAGGCTTTGATATTAAATAATAAGTCAAAATTTTTACATTTTATTAAAAAAACAGTATTTTTCCTTGTTTTAAAAATTTGAATATATCTTTTGTTTATTGCATTTGGTCTAAGATCAAAGCCTAGCCACTTTCTCCATAGCGACTTCTTAAACGAGAATGAATTTGACCAATATTCTCGTCTTCAGACCCGGACTCGACCATTAAACGTCAGAGGGAGAGAACTGATGAAGAAATTCGCCATCAAAAAAATGAAGGTTCTTCCTTGTGAAGATTCAAACCATCCTCCCTGGCTCTTTCCAAAGGCGAATATAAATTTAGATCTAGGAAGATATCCAAAATTTGACACTTCACCGCATATTTATAAAGATCTATTCAAAGCGTTGCTAAATGAATATAGAGAACATAAACACATATATACAGATGGATCTCGCACCCCAGCTGGAGTGGGCTGTGCGATATATGTAGATAACTCACAGAGGTCATGGGTCCTACCTCCTGCAACCAGTGTTTATACAGCCGAACTAATAGCCTTATACAAAGCAATCAATTATTGCCATACAGAATCAGACTTAAAGTATTTGATTCTTTCAGATTCCAGGTCGGCATTGACAGCCCTAAAAGAACAAAATTTGAAAGATCCTATAATTATTAAGATATTTGAATGCCTCCATGACCTAAATATTAGGAAAAAGCAGGTGTCATTTGCCTGGATACCAAGCCATATTGGTATCGAAGGAAATGAAAGAGCAGATAAAGCAGCAAAAGAAGCAACTAACAGAGAAATTGGAAATACGAGTATAATAGCTGTGAGGCCGAATGACATCAGGAAAAACATTATAAAGACAATATGGACAGGATGGAAAACGGAATGGAATAAAGAAACCACCCAACTTCGAAAAATAATGGGATCCATAGGGACAATAATGAACACTGGATCAGGAAATCGAGAAACGAATGTAATATTAAACCGCCTACGTATAGGTCACACACGAGTTACACATAGTTACCTGTTATCAAAAGAGCAAAGACCCTCTTGCCCAAAATGTAAGGAAATATTGACGGTGGCTCACTTAATTGAAGAATGTCCACAATTAGAACAAGAAAGGATGTCTGCAGGCATACCATCAAAGTTAATAATAGCACTAGCCCCTGACAATAAATATTCCAACGAAGTGACATCATTCCTGAAGGAAATAAATTTATATAATAAAATATGAGGAACTAAAGAACTGAACAAAATGAGACAGTGCTAATGTCCAAGTAGACGATGCACTTATCAACCGAAATAAAAAAAAAAAAAAACTATAGCAGTAATAAGATTTTTGAAAAGCCAAAGTGAACATTTCATAATACGAAATAATCTCCTACAAGAGAACATGGCTTTTCTTCAAATAGCCAGTAGATTTCTTACATTGTTCACTTGACCTCCTTCTACATTGAATATTTAAGTCAAATTTTCAAATTTAAAACAAGAAAATACTCTATTTTCTATGAAAAACGCGAAGTAAGAATGTCGTTTCAAGATAATTTATAATTAAGGATGTACGATAATAACATTTATTAATCTTCAACGAAAAGATTTCAATTTTGAAGTATGTTCAACATTTCTGGTCTTTCATAGAATTATTATACTGGGAAATTTATGGCTCCTTAGCATTTAATAAAATCATTTTCCTTCCCCTTTGTCAAAAATCATATATAACAAATTTCTCTGAGTGAGAAACCTTTTTTCCTCCATCGTGTACTTTATTACAACAATTTTTTCATGAATTTAAAATTTCATGATTATTTTATAAATTGCTAATTTTGTGTTACGTTTTTGGTCAAATTTTCATTAATTTTTAATGAACCGTTTACAGAAATCGGACTATAACACCCCTTAGAAGAATGTAATTTTAAAAAAATTATCTCAATTTATTCTGCACATAATGTTCTATCTCTAGGCATAGTTTAATTTTGATCTGTGAAACGGAATGGCTTGTATTGCTCTCACAGGCTTTGATATTAAATAATAAGTCAAAATTTTTACACTTTATTGAAAAAACAGTATTTTTCCTTGTTTTAAAAATTTGAATATATTTTTCGTTTATTGCATTTATAACCCCAAATATCATACAAAAATTTAAAAACTCTGAAATTAGCAGTTTAGGAGAAAAAAATGTTCTCTAAAAACCGGTTTTTGGCATTAAAAAGTGACTTTCTCGTGATGCATAATTCTTCCCAAAAATAGGGATCATCTACACTATGGGGCCCATTTTGGTGTAAAATATCAACTTCATCCATCAAAGATTCTGGACCGTAGCATGGTAACAAGCAATGCTAACGTACTCACCCACACACAAACACACAGATATCATCGAAAAAACTTCATAAAACGACTTTTGGGACCTCAAATTTCGTCAAAAACTCGAAATGGAATTTTTCCACGATCACTATACTTTACTTATAGAAAAGTAAAAAGTTGTATTCCGGGTTAAAATTTCCAAATAAAATTTTTTAAGGGAATAGACATTATTAGATTCTCTAGGTCTAATATTGTACATAGAACCAAAGGATTATTGTATCGAAATGCTTATGTATACACTACAGTCCACAATCTACAGTCCTACAGATCTGCACTCTAAGTAAATTTCAGAAACATATTCACAAATCATAATTAATAGAAGTGAAACACTAATTAGTGAGTAGTTGAAAAGTAATATGGAATGTATTGAGGGGAGAAACTAGCTCATTACCATTGATTAGTAAAATAATATAAAACAACTGGACCAAAACATTAAATTATGCATTGTTAATTAAATTGTAAACAGTTTTATTTAAGTATTTCAAACAAATTATTTTATATTAGCTTTATAAATAATATATAGCTATATTTATAATAATATTTACTTGTACACTAAAATTTACATGAACCAATACTTTTTTGTTTGATATTGATGAATCAAAAAGAAGTAAAGTAACTTCCATTTAACTTTAAATACAACTATAGTACATAAAATATTGTTTTCAATGTTTTTGGAGGTATGTATAAATAAAATTATGAAAAATAATATCATAGGATATGATCTATGAACAAATAGTCATACCGTAGCATGATGAGACGTAATTTTGCTCTGTTCTGTCAGGCGAAGCGCGAAGACAACTGACGTGTTAAGACATGTCTCTAACTATAGGGTTCAAAAGTACACTTTCATTCATTCTACTGAGAAAACTACCCCCACTATATCTTAATAATTGCGTCTTAATTTATTAGGAGAGAAAATAAATGTTTCATAGTATGTCAATCAGAAATTGTATTAAACATTCTTCTGCTGTTTTCATCAAATGCAAATAATAGGAGAAATAAATGTTTTCTAAAAAACGGTTTTTGGCAAAAAAAGTGACTTTCCCATCATGCATAATTCTTCCCAAACAATAGGGATCTTCAGCCCTATGAGATCCATTTTTGTGTAAAATATCAACTTGATCCATCAAAGATTCTGGACAGTAGCATGGTAACAAGCAATGCTAACACACTCACCCACCCTCACACACACACACAGACATCATCGAAAGAACTTCATAAAACGACTTCTGAGACCTCAAAACATGTAATTCCATCAAAATCTCGAGATCAAATTTTTTCACGATCACTATACTTCACTTATAGTAAAGTATAAGCAACTACAAAAACACTTAAGAATTTAACCTCCCTCTTTTAATTTAATGAATCATATATTAATAAAAATAGCTGAATCAAATCATTTTGTTATTTAGGATTTTCTTTTTTCTATCATTAATGGGACAAATAAACTGTTGACACTTAATTTATCATATATTAAATGTTATTAGTAATATATTGTAACCTTGTATTGACATATATATGGCCAGAGGGTGCCAGATTAACTCAGTGGCATCGTACTCACCTCTGAACTGGTAGGTCCGGGGTTCAATGCCCACTCAGGTCAATGATTTATTTACATGGGAGGTGAATAAATCTGAGCACATCATCTCTCGATAGAACGTTAAGCCATCGGTCCCGAGTCTGTATGATGTCAGGTATTTGTTAAGGATCCCTACTCTGAATACACTCGAGTTAGGCAAAATTTAGGACTTCCAATGTTGAATCAGTCTTCATTTTGTGGTATCACAAAGGCCAATGTTCGGCCTATCTGTGTTCCCTTCTCGGGGACTGCCACTGCAACCTAACCTAACCCATTGTACATTGTATATTGTACACTGTCGGGAGTCCCACAATTCTGATTAAACAGTCATGAATGCTGAATAGTCCATGAATCAAGTTACTCTGTGTATATTGAACTAATCTATAAAAAAAAGCGTTCACATGAATTTTCGTATGCTTTTATTTGAGAAGATCTTTAGAGACTCATATCCATCCGTAAGAGGAGACGCATTCATTCAGATGGGTATACTCTACTATTGGCGTATCTCTAGAAAAGCAAAGCAACTGGGAAAGACCTATGGTTACTGTTGTAGCAGTAAGAGTAGTGTTGTTTGAAGGAAGTGTGGACAAAACACAGGTGAATAAAACTTTTACTCTTGGAAACACCAACAAAACACCCACTCAAGCAAATAAATGCCCTTAATAGAAAAAAAAATCCAAATCATGTACAAGAATTTGTACATGTTTCACTAAGTTAAGTTAAGTTTCACTTAGATACTGACAACGTTATTAGCAAGCTCCTGTTGTCAGAATCAGTCATCAATCTTACATCATCCATTTAAAAGTACAGCGAAATGAGTCCCATATCAGTAGTAGATATTCTGTTAATAACATCAACTATTCCAATATTAATTAAAGCGGATAATTTTGACATGTATTTAAGACAATTTAATGACACATTCCATAGAGTTACCTAAGCTTAATTTCAAATATTTTTAATTTTTTTTTTTTTAGACAATAGGATAACCCAGAATTTTAGTTAATTTTTTCCATGCAGGCACATTAATTTTGACTTTTTTTAAAAAATAAAAAGTAAATAATTTGCTGCAACCTTTACACGTAAAAATTAATTGAGAATGGTTAAAGGACATTCAATTCTGTAGAGATGATCGTTGTGTCCGGTGGGTGTTTAATGTTGGACTTTTTCATAGGAACAGGCCGAAATGAAGAATGAACAAGAAGAATGAAGAATTCATTCATACCACTCAGGCATCCATATATGCCGGAGATATCACTGAATCACAGTAGACGATGAGTATATTTGGATCTTCTTGTGAATTCGGTTTCCTACTCAGGAAGTGTAGACTTCAATGTCATCCAACAGTAATCTAACTTGGTATAGTTTATTCTCATTTTTAAGACACAGTTCCTTCTTGAGACGATGCCGGCTATTCTATAAATGTTTGCACATTGAGAAACTGGTGTTTATTCTAAACAGACTTTAGTCAAAATAGGATATGGCTCAAAAACATAACAAACGACTGTCTTAAAACTTAAACTTTGTCTCATTTCATTATTAATATTTGATCAGACTCTATAATCAACTTGTAAATCATGCTTTCCAAATCATTTTGTGTTGACTTCAAATTGGTTGACATTTATTTCCAGATGGAGTACAGTCCATTGTTTAGGATTATGAATCATGATGCGGAAAACAGTTATTTTTACAGGAAGCTGTCAAAAAAAGCAATAACAAGTAACTCAATACTTCAAACGTTATTAGATAGCAAGTACTGTAAGTAGTTAAAAATTCATTTACACATTTTTAAATGAACAAAAATTCAATGCCTACCTAATTTGAAATGAATAAAAATCTAATAACTGTGCTATTTCATATATAAATAAAACACATTATTCTATTTCACCAGTTTTTTTTTATTATTTCATAACTTTCTAGTTATAGACCAGAATACCTGAAGAAGACCAATTTCTTGTCAAAAGTTTACAAGTTGTGTTCATAAAATAATCCAAAGCTATGATAATAGGCCGTCGCTAAATCGTAAACATTATTTAATAAATACATTATAAAATGATTTTGAGAATGCATACGTAAAATTAAAATTATAATGTAAACCACAGCATGAAGTCCTACATGGGACTAAGAATTGATAAGTAACTGGCCTCAAAAATAATGACTGCAAAAAGTTATTAGTCCTATTCTAAAATGTAATATTTCCGTCACTATGTAATATTTAACCAATGGAAAAACATCTGAAGCCGTTTTATGTTAGACAATCTTTTCTTATTTTAGTACAATAGTCTTAAGAAAGGGTGGTTATTGTTCATAGTTTTGTGTAAATATTCTATACAAAACACGAAGAGTAAGTGAGAGTCAAGATACGCTTGTTGAAACAACAATGTTTCAGGTAAACTTTAGTTTCTTTTTTAAAGAAATCTTAAAGAATTCAGCAAAGAAGCAATTAAAGAAAAGGTAAATAGAAGGTAAAACTTTTTTACCTATAACTAAACATAGCATTGAGGGCAGTGAGGTAGGGTCGGTATGACAATAAATCGTAGAAGACTCACGTTAAAAAAAAAGTGCCCGTAAAAAAGAACGTTGAAGAGGATGGTTTGCAAACGGTGCGACAGAAGGGTTTATGGCACCTGACCTACCCCTCTCGGCTAGATTTATTGCTTCTCGGTACTGCACTGGGAGTACAGTTCATACCAGCTCGCTGTATAGTGATCTGCCACTCTTCAAGTCTTCTGCAATCAGCTTACAGGTAACTCAATATTTCTTGAAATTTCAATATAGAATTCCTAAATAATCTCAACAAGCTGTAAGTAGTCGATTGTTTGTAATTCAGTTTGTAAACAACGACTGAACAACTAGTGAAATAATAATTACTTCATCACTTAGTATTTGATTCGATAGGGCTTGTTTGAATTCTAATGAGTTCTTATACATTCAATTCACTCTTGTTAGGAATGTAACTAAGATATTTCTCCATGTATTTAGACAGTTCATAAGTTGGACTACCTATAGGTTGGACTACCTATCGTGTATGTATGTATGTATCGTGTGTGTATATGGACCATTTTATATGTATATATATATATATATATATATGAGTTGGGTTTTTGACTCTGACGAAGACCGCTTGTTACGGTTGAAAGATCTTAGTCTTGTTTTCCCATTTCTTATTGTGGTTTGATCATTGATTGTTATTTCACGTATATATATATAAATATAAATATAAATATAAATATTTCACATAAACACGCGAAATAACAATCAATATTATATATATACAGAGTGTCCATAAAGTCCATGTGAAGTTTAAAAAAATTATAACTTTATTCGTATTTACGATAGAAATAATCTGTAAAAAAAGATTAGAAGGAAGTAAACCTACATTTTTTAAGGTTTATTCTAAAAATATTTCTAATTAATTCTAAACAAAAAATAATTCTAAGGTTTCGACAGTCCTCCTTATTAGCAATATAGAGTTTAATACGCTTTTGCAGTCTACGGAAAACATGCGCCAACTGATTTACAATAATCCGTAAAATCTTATTAGTTATTTTAGCTTTCAAATCTTCAAATGAACAAGATTTAGATGCATACACAGTTGTTTTCACATACCCCTATAAGAAAAATCTAATGGAGTCAAGTCTGGCGTGAAGATAAATGAAATGGTTCACCTCTTCCGATTCATCTGTTAGGAAATTCGTGATTTATCTGTATGGAAGAGGTTACCACATGATGGAGGATAAGTGGATAAAATTTCAATAAAACTTTAAAAAAAAATAGATTTACTTCTTTCTAATCCTTTTTACAGATCATTTCTATCCCAGCTACAAATAAGGGTATATCTTTTTTAAAACGCACACGGACTTTATGGACACCCTGTATATATATAAAGATTTCACATAAACACGCGAAATAACAATCAATGATCAAACCACAATAAGAAGTCTTGTTTTCCCATTTCTTATTGTGGTTTGATCATTGATATATATATACTGAGCAGACCTTTGTTCATACATACCAAATCAAATTATCTGTTCATTTCTCTTCATACTATTTTTCGAGATAGCTCGTTAAGCTTTTTACTTTCTGTCTTCCATTTGACAGGTACTGTGTGTAAGAACTGTTCAAAAGATTTTCTCATTGACTCCATTTATTCTTCAAATGATACAATACGAAAGAAAAATTAACCTTTTGGACCTCTGAGACCATCTTGATAGTATAAATAAATATAACATGATCAAATATAAATCTACGAACTAAAAAAAAATGATAAAATTTCAATATTAATTAAAACATGAAAAATTTATGGAAGGTTGAAAGCCTGTTATTGCACTGAATTTAATTTATAAATAGTGATATAGTAAGTTTGTAGATAGTTTTGATTGTACCTCAACTTTTTTTTATTGCACCTTTTGTACTCCTATGTCCTGACAAGCTTGTTATGTCAATTAATACATGCCCAGCGCAAAATTGCTTGAAAATTCCAGGCAACCAGTAAGAAGGAAGTCAACTCTATGAGCTCTGACACATTATGCTTAAAAGAAGATTTGCTGACATCATACACTAACAAATACATATAAATTAGTTGTATATTATGTTATATATGTTCTAATGGAGATATTTATTTTTATTTACAGTATTCGCTTAAATTAATAATTTCAATCATACCCAATATTGGTATAAATTAAGTAATTCTTAATCATTTTACATATGATTTAGATAGCACATTTTAGATATTTATGGTAAATAAATGAAATAAGAAGTGTAAGAGTGACGAGAAAGAATAATTATATGAGTTCTACCATTACTAATAATACTACTTTTCATAGGTTTACAGTGCTTAACGATTTTCGGTTTTTTAAAATGATTCATTTTAATGGTTCATGTTGAATGATGAAAAGGAAACCATTGAAGTTGCTTGGATAGTTCAGTTATAAAACATCATTTGCTCTCGGGTTGTCAGTAGAGTTTAAATAAATGTATGTATTCATAACTGAAATTATAGAGATATTTGTATATGAAATTCTTAGACATTTGCAGATTATTTCTTTACAAGGTTTCCATTTGCAATCTTGAAAAGTGATGTCTCTAAAGGAGAGTTGAGTTTCAGTAAATGTTCAAAGTACTAAAGCAATAACGAAACAAAGTGAATAAACAAAATCTAATTAGTTATTAACATTGTACCACAATTTCAGAAATATCTTTATTAGATTCTTACGAGTTAAAGGAAGAAATTTCTGGACAGATGTTGTGTTAGTAATTAATTGTTAGAATAAGGTTTGAAAAGAAGAAGAATAAGACAGGATGTTTGGTGAAATCGCTGCAAATGAAGGTTTTCTTTGATACTTTGTCGGGATTGTAAGAAATGTCAGCTTAGTTGTTAGTAGTGCTATGGCTGCCTTAATGGAGTTCCACCCTCTCTTGGTCTGCCCACCGTCATCCTGATAATCGACATAAATTCAATGGCGTCCACTTAACGGTCATTGTCTAATGATCAAGCTACCTCCCCTCTGTACCCTCTAAAACTTATTCCATCGCCTTACCACACATTCTTTTACCTCCAGAACCAGCACCCTTAAATTAAATAATTACTACTGCTTCCTCCCTCACCATTTCTGATTTACAATCATTAACTTCTCCCATCCCCCATAAGACCTTCTACAACTTATTTATATTAATGCTTTTTTTATTAACAACCAGCTAGTTCCACTAAATATAGCTAGCACTAATCAGGATGTCAGCCGACAACTCCTATTAAGACCATTTAAAAAGTAATAAATAAACAATAGGAATATTCAACTATTAAAATAGTTGATAACAATCATGTAATACAAAAATTATGACTCAATCAATAAAAATTTTGTGGCAGCACAATTCAGAGTTAACCTTCTTTACAAAACTCTTTCTATAAACACGACGTTAGGTTTATATATTTAGATTTTCTAAATTTGTCTAAAAAGAAATTGAGTTATTATGTCTTATGGATTGTTAAATGTAAACATAGAAATACAAATGATTGAAGAGAAATAAAATGACACTAAAAATCATGTTTTCATATAAGGGAAATTGATGGAAACTGCAAAAATAGAGACCGTCTTACTAGTGGGTATAATATAGTAAATATTTTAAGATTGTAGGTGAATAAAATCTTTGCAACATACATAATAAACAAATGTATGTATAAATAACAAATAAGGAATTGCAATATAAATGTGATAACTTTATTATATATATAAATATATTTTATACATATGTAATAACATTTTATCAGGACTGTATAAGAACTGCCCGAGTTCTGACAAAGACTTATTTTGTCTCTTCTTTACACTCGTGAAGTATATATATACGCCACGCCACAACCTGGAGCGTGGCTACCCTCCAGCGCTTCTCGACAGAAGACTCATCCCCGCCGATGTACCCTTCAATCCTGGTGCTATTTCACCTACCCTTTCAAATGAATCCACCCACCTTATGAGCACCTTTTTCCCAGGCATTCATAAACTTAAACGCATCCTCAAGGACCTGTTCCCCATCCTATCCTCTTCTCCTTCCACTTCTGCTATTTTCCCTAACCAACCCCGCCTGTCCTACAGACGTCCCCCTAACCTCGACAACCTCTTCTCCCACAGAGACCTGGTGCCCAGGAGAGTTTACCGCTCGCCTGTGGGCGCGAGGGGCTGTGATCGTCGAGGTTGCCGGACCTGCCCGCTTCTCAACCCCATTCCTCATTTCACTTCACCTTCTTGCAACCAGTCCTATCCTGTTGGTAGGGACTGCTCTTGTACCTCCAAAAACTGTGTATACCAACTGGAGTGTACCCGCTGTGATGCGTTCTACGTAGACTTATCATCTAACATGCTCAGCCTCCATATGAACGGTCATAGAGCATCCGTTAGCAACAACCAAAATTTACCTGTTGCCATCCACGCTAACTCCCACGGTCTCACCTTTAATGAATGCTTCAGAGTACAAATCCTGCGACAGATCCCTCCTGATGAGTATACAGTAACACTTAGAGCATCCGAGGAGGCCCACATCTGCTTGCTCAAGGCACGTACCAAACCCGGATTAAACCTTAAGCGATAAATATATTTTATCTTTATTTTATTTGTTTATTTATTTATATATATTTTTTATTTTTAGTTTTGATTTATTTATTTATTTTTATTATTATTTTATTTTATTTTTTTTATTCTTATTTTTTAAAATGCTTTAATTATTTATTTATTTTATATTATTACATTTATTTCTAACTGATCTTATCCTAGTATTTTCAATTGTTTCTCATCGCCTTACCAACTCTGTTATCTTCCTTTTTCATGTTTTTTAGGTATTTTTCACGGAATTCCTTTTCATACTTCATTTATTTTCTTGTTGTTTATTTTGGCTTCAATCAACCAGAAATGCTTTTCTTAATTTTAATTTTCTTCTGTTCGTCTCTGCTTCATTACTTCCTGAACCGGGCGCGCATGGCAGCACAGTCGGTTGCCGGAACGGTTTCCTGCCGTTGTGTTTCTGGCGTGCTTGTTCGCCCATTCTCTTTTCTCCTGAAGACGGATCATCCGAAAATTTGAGTTTGTAAGTGTGTCTCTATCTCTGTGTGTTGTTTTTCTTCATTTTTGAACTGATATATATATATATATATATATATATATATATATATATATATATATATATATTGTTAAATAACGGCCCATATTTGGCTTGTATCTGTTTCTTACACAATTTCCCCAGTTTCCGGAACTCCTTCCTCGTCTCTTTATTAAAACTATGAAGCTAGTCGACATGTTTCGAATGTACCACATTCAACATCAGGACAATAATGAGAATAATAATTTATATATATAGAGGTGGATTACTATTGGAATGTTCACAGGACATCGCCCTGGATCACGGGGCATTATGGGGGATTAAGGAAGGGTGGTTGAACTCACCTACTACCTGGGTAATCTGGTTTGGCCTGTTCGAAAATAGTTTTAAAATTCAACAAGAATTATTAAGTTGGTTATTTATGGCTGGCGGCTTTTCTTGAATTATTAATGCTTCTAATATTTGTAATTTAATATGGTTTCTTTCTTTAGCGATAATTTTCGTGGAATTGATTATCATTTCACTTGTAAGTTTTGTCTTATGGAGTGCTGTTGTATGGGATTTTGGAGCGCCGGCAGAAAGGTGCATCGTAATTCTTTTTGATAATGAAGTCGTGGTCATTTCTATATATGAGCTTTTACGGGCCTCGCAGCTCCCGATATTAAAAGAGTACTCATATACAAGATTTGTTTCTATTGATTCTTTTACGCTCGGACTATTTTTCATTATGAACGGCTTATTGAAGGACTTTGGTTGTATGTTATCAGGGTCAAACTATCCTCAGGCTTAATACATTTAACATGACTTTTTATTATACTTCTCAAGACACGTTCATCAGTTTTATATTCTTCTGTATAATGGTTTATACAGTATAAAAGTATTATATAGTATAGAAGTGAATCTATTCTTCAGGTAGCGTCTTAGAATGTTGTCGAAATATTTGTTTGAGTAACCATTGTTGATTAGGGCTTGCTTGTTTGAGGAAATATTACTGTTAAAAAGGTCCTGATGTACTGTAAAAAGGTACTGATGAGGCGGTCTTGTACGTTCTGTGGATGAGGGATCTGATAGCACTATTATTCTCATTATTGTCCTGAAGATGAATGTGGTACATTCAAAACATGTCGACTAACAATACTGGTGATAAGGTTTATAGTTTTAATGAAGAGACGAGGTAGGAATTCCGGAAACTGGAGAAATTGTGTAAGAAACAGATACAATCCAAATATGGGGCATTATTTAACAATATATGTTTGAATGAAGGACTGCTTCCATCTTTTACAAAGATATATAAATGTGTATATATATAACAAAAAAATTAAAGAATATATATAACCGCTACTTCAGCAAAAAAATTGAACAAAAATATAAAGTCCATTTCTTTTGTATTTACGAAAATATATGTGTACAGTTTGTGGAAATGTATGATTATTTCATAAGGTATTTCATCAAAATAATGAATGTATGGTAAAATAATTAAAAAAAAGAAATTTAAACTTTTGGGATTAACGTCAAGAACATAATTATTTGACCAGACTTGGATCCACATTATATAAAAGGTACTATTAAAACAGAAATAATTTAGAAAACTTTCGGAATATTTGCGTTTCTCTAAAGTTCTGGCAACTGTTTCAAGGCACCTTTTGAAACATAAGAGGACTATTTTGACTTTTAAATAACGTTTGAAATGGCAATGCTGTAGGATTGGGCGGTAGTATTATTGGTTATTTTTCTACAACCCTGAGATTAGCAGTAGGTATTGGTCCCTTGCCATCTCATATAACGGCTTAATGAACCAGTCCCCTGTTCGTAAATAGATTAAGGGCTTTATGTGATCAGAAAATTGAATATTAAATTCAAAATTCAATTAACCAGTATTGTTAATGTCTTTCATTCCTTAAATGTGGGAAAAGATTAAACAATTTAATTGAGTGGAACAGTCACTTCAGCAAAAAATAACTAGCAAAATTCCATGAAACATAAAAAGAACTGTTAACAGTTAATATAAATAAGTAATCTTATGATCAACTTAGTGAGATACATTTCATCAAATAATAGAATTTGCTATTATTTGTTTAAAATGTTTAAAATCGAATCAACAGAATATAGTCAAATGTGATTAAATGAAGAACTGCTTGTCATAAATATATATAAAATTCACACAATACAGACATACAATAAAGATTTTGGTCATAAACATAAAACTCCTGATTATAGGCCGACGTTTCACCAAATGTTTTTTAGCATTTTCAAGGCTAAAAAACAATTTTTTAAAGACAAACGTAAAGCAAGATAAACACATCCACGGATACCAACCAACAGAAAACAAACCAAACAAACAAAAAAATCAGTAACAAGACAACCACAAAAGATTTGGTGATAAAATGCCTAGTGTTATTATTCATTATTTAAAAACTAGTGTTAATTATTTATTATTTTATCATTAATTTGCTTAAAAATTATTCATCCAGACTACAAATATATGAAGCGATGAAAGTCATGAAACAGAACCCACTAATTAATCGTCAACACAGCGGGGTTTCACGCACACTGCAGCTACTAGGTGATCAACCACCAGCTACTCGCCAAGCCAACAGCCAGTCACCGCCCAGTATTCAGATCAGCAACATCTAAGATAGTATTGAAACAAAATGCCGTAGAGAAGAATCTATATGTATATATATACCTATATATATATATATATAACAGCCAATCAGCGCTCACCACCCTGACTCTCGGCTATATAAGGAGACCCGTATCTCACCTGTTTTGTGTCTTGAAAATGACTGGAGCAGACAGTCGAAACGCGTCGACAAGAAGAATTCACTCCCTGAACCGTTGTTCTCACAACGAAAAATTAATTTTTTGCAAGCTTGAGAAGTTGGAGAAGAAGAACATCGACCGACAATATTCAGTCGTGCATAACCAATCATGTATAAAAGAAGGACTGCTACCGAAGTACACTAATATATATATGATCAACTGTAGTTGGGTTTTTGACTCTGACGAAGACCGCTTGTTACGGTTGAAAGATCTTAGTCTTGTTTTCCCATTTCTTATTGTGGTTTGATCATTGATTGTTATTTCACGTGTTAATGTGAAATCTTTATATATATATATATATATATTATATATACACGAGTTCGAGATTAACAAAGAGCAACACACAAAGTAGGGAAACACACTTACAGACTCAAATTTTCGGGTAATCCGTCTTCAGGAGAAAAGAGAATGGGAGACCAAGCACGTTGTAGGCGCAACGGCAAGTAACGGGTTACTTGCCGTTGCGCCTACAACGTGCTTGGTCTCCCATTCTCTTTTCTCCTGAAGACGAATTACCCGAAAATTTGAGTCTGTAAGTGTGTTTCCCTACTTTGTGTGTTGCTCTTTGTTAATCTCGAACTCGTATTGTGTCCAGTTTGGATCGTATTTCGTTTTATCAGTGAATATATATATATATATATATTGATTAAAGTATCGACCGTGGAATAGAAACAAAACTAAAGTTTATTGGGACTCGGTCATTTCTTCAGGTTCAAATTAAACTCTTATTGTCAATGTTTCACTTTTTATGGTTACCGAGAATCATAGGGGAGGGTAATATAAAAAAACACAAAAAAGATTACTTGCAATAATACAAAAGAAAGTAAACCTTGGGTTAATTCAGGAAGAATCACCAGTTTGTTTAGACATCATGTTATTCAGTTGCACATTACAAATAGTGTATGTACATTCTCAAATAAAAACTTTTCTAACTAAATGAGGTCGGAGCTGTTGTTGATGAGTTTTTCAAAATTATTTTTGATCGAGGCATTTTAAAAAATATTTCTATTAAGATCTGAAAAAAGGAAAATCAGTTCCTCGACATCTTCCTATTTTGCTACATCGTTTTTGTTCTTGATTTGCTGAAAATCACATCACTTTTCCTAACGTATTTAAGTTGTTTCTCATGAGTAAGCATGTTTCTATTCTGCTGACCCAATGTATGCCTTCCATAGTCTTAATTGTGGGTATTGCTAAACAAATTGCATCCCTTACTAATGTGCAACTGAATAACATGTGCTCTAATCAAACCAGTTATTCTTCCTCTGAATCCTAAGGTTTTCTTTCGTACTCGTGTAAGTTAATCTTTTTTATTTTTTACATATCTCTTTTATTTGTTCTTTTTTTATTGTTATTCTGAATCTCTGTATTTTTTTATTTTCTGTTCTCACTGACTTTTCTTATGCTTCCTGGTAAAATTGTAGGTATTGATTGGTCCCATAGTTTAATGTACCTCAGAGCATATTTTTCTAGTTTTTTGGTTTTTCTTTGTAGATTTTTCTTTCAATAATCTTCATCACTGCCATATTCTGTTTTAAATTATTTTTTTCATATTGTTCTGAATTTCCTTTTTGCATAATTTCTCCTGTTTGCGGGAATCATTGCTCGCCTTTTCATCTACCTAGTGTAGAGCACCACTCAATGATAGAAGCAAATTAAATTATTTATATTAAATTAATTTTAAATATTTTAAATGTATTTTATTTTTCTTTAAGTTAGTTATTTTATTACCTATTGTAACATTATTGTTATTTGTTATTACTTTTGGTTGTTGTCTGAGTGGATAACACTGTCTTTCTGATGACGATGGTTATATATATATTTGTAGGGTAAAAAGTTAATGAAATAATAACAATGAAATAATGATTAATGAAATGAAATAATGAAAAAATGAAAAAAATAACAATGAAACGTACCTGCCTTCTAATATGAAACAGATGTACCCGATACCCTCACCCACGTCCATCCTATTCCCAGTCATTGTACCACTCTCACCCTTAGATTCGTATTCTCTTCCTTATTTTATTTTATTCTTATTTTGAACTATATTTACTGTATGCTATAGATAACTCTCTGGTGTCATTGTATTTTTTAGTTAATGCCTGAGGAAGAACACTACGTGTTCGAAACGCGTGGTTTATACCATTAAATTTTTATATATGGAGACCATGTCATTAACTTTTTACCCTACAATGAGTAAATGCCACATAATATGTGATTGCACTACTTCAGATATATATATATATATATATATATATATATATTGAGTAGAGGTTTGCTTCTCAACGCGAGTACTTCGCACTTCTTCCCGATGACGACGGATGTCGAAATATCGAAGTGAGTTCTGTAGTGTCTTTCTGTGTTCTTTTCTATGTGTTAAAGTGTATATATATATATATGTTTATTATACCTATTCACAATTTGAATACATTTGCCTTTTTGACAATTTCATTACATCTGTGTGTGAAGATACAAACAAATTCTAGTCAAATACATATTATTCACCAAAATTTATTATATGACCGAGAGAATACGTAATAATTATACAGTTATCAGTCAAGTGTACTAACTGAAGACATAAGTCGAATAAGTCACTTATTAGAGATGATGTTATGTAACGCAAACATATTCCGTGGGAAGAGAGAAATGTAGATATTGTAATAATTTTTGCTAGATTACAAATGTCACTTCATGTTCCCCATTTATTTAAACATAAATTTCTATAATGGTTTAATTATGTTAGATATGAATTGTTAAAGGCATTGTTGAATGATTCAACAATTTATCGAATTATTTATTACTTTCTTTATTTATTTATTTAAATAAATCATGGTACGGTTGCTTGCGGTTTTACCTAAAAAAATAGTTTTGACCCTTTGATTGAACTAAGAAAGGTGATCAAGTGAAATCTAGTTTAGGCCTATATACACAGACACCCACTCACAATCGCACCAACATATATAAAACCAATTAAATAAATGGATCTCACGAAATAAATTAACACAAAGAACACACAAAAGATTATTACAAAAATTCACTACTATATTTTTGGCTTCTACCTCAATCAGCTTCTCAGTAAGAGTACTCATACAGTCTGTAGGAATGTTAACGGTGTCCTTCTTTAATTTCTAGGTGCTTGACCTGCAACTGGTTTTAACTTGCGCAGGTATTTTCATGCGTTTACTATTTTATATATATTTTTTCTAATTTTAATATCTTTCTCTTTTTTATTTATTTACGTTTGTTATCATTTTTACACACTTTGTTTTTAGTTATTCAGATTTCTCTTTTACGTTTACAAATTATTTGCATTAATTTATTATTTCATTATAGCTTATTGTTTTCATTGTTTACAATGGTGCGTAAAGCTCTTTGGTATTTCACCCTTACGTATTTGTTTTCAATTTTCATGAAAAAAGGAGATAAGGAGATTTTAAAATTACATAATGACATTTAAATGTATAATCAAAATCTTTAACAGTCATTACAGTATGCGTGAAGGATGCTCTTCGAACAGTAAACTGTGCTTTAATTAAGTATACATTGCTGGGATTAGACGGTATTAAAGTATCTATAAAAGTGCCAGGTTCAGGTTAGGAGTTCTTTTTATTAGGATAATATCAGGGGTTTTGTTACAGTCTCGTGAAATTTATTTCTTTTAAGAGTCTTAGAATGAAATATTTGTCTGAAAAGGGCCATCAGTTGCTTTAAGCACCGATCCGAAGACAAGCCCAACGGTCCAAACCCTGATAAATAAGACACAGAACATTTTCTAGGGAATTTCGCAGTGGGGTCCCTTTCTATAAGTTAACAACTTTTTCTCTCCTTTTTAAATAAGACATGGAAGAGGTTGATTTGTTGTTTTTTTTAGTGGGGTAGGAGAAGGATTCTGGTTGGTAGAAAGGTATAAAGGTGAGTGAGGGTTGGGCGTGATAAATAGGCGATGGTGGGAGGTGGCGGAGGATGGCTAGAGGGATCTCCGGCTTGTTTCTAGTAAGTGCGGGGTCAGGTGGACGGCTTTATTTACTGCTAATAGGAACACCCCATCCACAATCATTATTTATTCTCTTGCCAACATCTCACTCAAGGAAAAGAGAAAAAAAACTACCTACTGGTGGTATTCCCCATCTTCCTATTGCCCCATATATCAGTCTGGTAATTTCCTTAATGCTCCCTACTGCCATCTTCTCCAATAATTATAACTCTACCCTTAAAAGATTTCTCACACCAAAATATGCACTATCTTTCTGATATCAGTTTTAATAAATCAAGTAATAATTTTCCCGTTCTACTTAAAGATTATCTGATAAATCATGACTAAAACATCATTTAGAATATTATTCACCTTGGTGCAATAGGGCACTCAGTGAGTCCAATGAAAACCGTCGAATGTCACCTTAATTAATGACTGAGTAACAATGTTGAAACACAAACAATGACAAGGTAAGCTTTGAGTAGAAATTTATTTGAGAAATAAAAAATATCACGGACTGTCCATTCATTTTTTTAGACAGTATTTACGTCTCAGTAACAAAAATAAATAATCGTCGATCCAGAAGTCGAATTAAACTAAACCAAAACATGAACGGTGATTACTGTCTACTATTGACTCTGACATTTAAAACAAGAGAATTAGTAATTTGTTTTGAATATTTTACAGTAATAACAAGCTTATATATTTAGAGCAGCAGAGTGATGCTTTAAATGCATAATTAGTCTTAACTAAAATTGTTTACCTATCTTAGAGAAATAATGGGATCCAATGTCATAGGAACCCATTTCTTTCCAGATCAAACACATCAAAGAGGATAAACTACTGTTGAAGAACATGAATTTCTGAGTAATTTTCAATACTAGTAAGTAGAAGACAGACTAATGAGAAAAACTGGTTACTTTCATTAAACTATGTAATAATACAGATGATTATTTTGACGGATATTACTCAAGTATGAATATTATATCTCATTACTGTTTAATTTTAAACAAAGACAATACAAATGGTTTATAATTTATTATAATTGGTTCTAGCACTATCACTTAAAAAATATTGCCTTCAATGGCTTTTTTAATAAGCCGACTCACCAATAAGATTATTAACGTCATTTAATGTTACTAGATATTCACAAACTGTCAAATCCAAATAAATAAACGATTAAGAGAATTAATCAATATTTCAGGCAGTAAAACTAAAATAGTAAAGTTACTTGGTATTCATTTGAGCATTGCAAAAACTGTTTTAGTGTTGAATATGCACTATGTCACATTGTTTATGAGAGAATGGATTCTTAGCGAAAGTTGTTAACATACATCAGCTTGAAAAGTAGTGTGTAGACTTCCATCCATGGTGTAAATATGCTTAAATAACCCTAAGTTTGGAAAATCTATTCAAAGTTCGAAATGGGAAGAAAGATACAACTAGGCTACAGATGATGCCAGCTAAATGTACGCTAGGTATTACTGGTATAAGACAATGTATTTCTATAGGTATTTGCTAGATTATTATTAAAAAAAAATATCAAAATTACTATTCATAGGAAAACAGTAAAATAGATTTATAGATAAAGAGAGAGGAGAGAGAAATAGTCAAACATATGCATACATAATCGCCCCACTCACAAATCAACATACACTCTAAAAAAATATGTTTTAATGTAATTTAAGCAACAGAGTTTGTTAATAAAATATTATTTTTTCATGATTTTTTAGTAAATAATTTTTAAATGATTTGAGCCACATTAGAATCAAACAATTTATTTAATTGTCTATTTGTTAGTTTGGTAGCATTACCTACATAAATGAGATTGTTGGAAACTGTAGATAATTCAATATAATGTTTTACTTATCTTTCATACA
Source organism: Hermatobates lingyangjiaoensis (assembly GCA_026182355.1). Classification (NCBI taxonomy): domain Eukaryota; kingdom Metazoa; phylum Arthropoda; class Insecta; order Hemiptera; family Hermatobatidae; genus Hermatobates; species Hermatobates lingyangjiaoensis. The sequence goes on from JAPFBL010000138.1 coordinate 8,237,780, forward strand.
GAAAAAAACATTAAAATTATAATATAAATATTATATTATTTATTAAAATTATAGTGTAAATAATTCATAATTTTTTTTAAACTTAAAATAAAGTGAAAATTCTAATTTTCATATTGATAGTTTTTTTCAACAATTTTGTTAATGAATATGAATCAGTGATTGTGCCTATTCTCTAGAACAATTTTTCAAATTTATGACCCCTACAAGAAGGGTGAAAAAAAGAACCCCAACTATGGACAAAATTGTATGGAACAAGTGAAACGATGAGGGCTTCAACATAACACTAACAAATATTGACTGTTAACAGCGAGAATGCCCCACTATAAGAGCACAATTGGTACCCTGTAAAACTACCTCGTTCGGCTGAGCCAAAGTCTTCTCCCTCCTTATAAAAAACACCTGTTGAACTCTTGTCTTTAGGCAGACAATTCATACTTTTGCTGTGCTCTTAGAATGTATACTTGTTTAACTAAACGCATTCACTATTTTTTTCTGTATGGATGAGAAGATAACCATTGTATTGAATAAACTACAGTTTCCAGGAATCTCATTTATTGTAGGTAATCCTACCAAAATAGCAAATAGTCAATTAAATAAATTATTTGATTCTAATGTAGCTCAAATCATTTACCTTACTAACATTAGGAGCCCATTATTAACAAATATGCTTAAATAGTTGTATACTATCACTACAGCAATGTCGAAGTGATGTCAAAAATTGTTTCGTTCATGAAACAGGCGTCAAGTATTCAACTATCCTACAATATTTAATAAATAAATGAATATAAATAAAATATCAATAATTGATTACATCAATTTTACAGTATATGTTAAACTAAGATAAAACTGACAAAATCAGATATTTTTGTTTAGAAATATTTTTTTTAATGTATATTTTTTAATAAAACGAAAATACACTAATACAAATATAATCAAATAAGTAGATTTATCATCACTCATAGTGGCCGTTTTTAGTTTTATATTACAAATTTTTATTAAAGAAAATGTATGGAGTATTTATGTCAGTAAATTATTTATATTATAGAAAATACGACATTTAAATTTTTACCAGCGGTATTATAGCGAAGAAATATTTTTAGTTTTAAGATAATATAGAAGAGAGTTGACTACAAAACACACTTCTTCTTCTAACAAAGAAATGTTGTGTTAATAACTGAAATTTCATTATTATTTATAGGTGCCAAACTCTATTATCTGTAGCGTGTTCACAACAATTGGTATACACTTCCACTTACCCTCATACACTGACAGATACCTTCAGGGTTCATATATATCTGAATTATATTCTCAGGGTATCACAGTATGCAAAAAAAAAACATTTCCAATTATTTTCTTTACATGGTATTAATATTTTACTTGCAAACATATAAAGGCATTCAGAAACAGTTCAAATTTATTTCTAAAGTTATCAATGGTAGCATATAAAAACGTAGATATCTTACTATAGAAAAAAAAAACACACAAAATAGATGGAAAAGAAATAGATGAACAAAAAATGACTTTTGTGAACTTAGCTTGTCAGGTGATTTGGTTTTTACTACTGATATATTTCTACTATGACTGTTTCTAAGAAAACTGTATGTACTTTTCTTATTTAAAGAAGGGATTAAGCCTACTATTCACCCTATTCAAATTTTTTCATATTGAAATTGGAATTAATATGTTCGAATCCAATTTAATATGTATTCAATTCAAAACGTTTAAAGTGCTGAGACTCTATAAATATATTAATGAGTAATTAATACAACCAAGTATCATATTCAATTTTTTTACATTCAGGGGACCAGTTTTTATGTTCATCTTCAGTACATTCATCCTTTTGTCATTAGTATAACATCACATTACAATATATACGCTTTACACTCGGGATGAACTGATTGTAGCTTTTGTCACACTCGGACAGCCAATATCTTGTAGGTTTAATATAATTGTGCATGGTAGAAGAGATTGTAGAAAATTCTTCTTTACACATTCATCATATTTAACATGTCCTGAATGTAACTTTAATTCATGATGGTACTTTGCTACCCATCTATTGCAATGCATTGGTGGAACATGGGGTATCCGGAAAATGTAATGAGTTGTTTAACCTGAATTAAAGTCGATTACCGTCAACTCTTTCACAACACACACACACACACACGCACACACCCCACCCACACACACACACAGACGCAGACACATAAACAGACATAAATACAGACACAGACATCATCGAAAAAACTTTATAAAACGACTTGTGGGACATCAAAACACATATTTCTGTCAAAATTTCAACATCGATTTTTTTTACGTATAGTAAAGTAAAATGTACTTTTATCTTGCCTGTACTGCAAGATAAAAGTACAGAATTCTGTGTCAACCCCTTTTAAAGTAGAAAAAGGAGTGCGCCAAGGAGACCCTCTATCATCAGTGCTGTTTAACCTTGTTCTTGATAGGGCAATAAGAGCGATATCCACAAATCAAGGTGGTTCTATATATAATAGAATGGAACAACATTTAGCCTTTGCTGATGATGTAGAGGTCCTTGCCCGAAACCAACAAACCCTAATAACAGTTTTTACAGAGATGGAGAACAAGGCAAATGAACTGGGTCTAAAAGTTAGCTCTGAAAAAACAGAGTACATGGTCACCAGCAAAACTCCAAACAGGTATGCTTCTTTGGAATTGGGAGAGAGACATTTCCATCGAAAAGAGAAGGTAACGTACCTGGGTGCGGTAATAACGCATGATAATCAGGTGAATATGGATATACAGGCGAGATTAGCAACAGCTAATAAAAGCTACTTCTCTCTCCTAAGTTTATTAAGAAGCCGAAATATATCCATAAAAGCAAAGGTTACCATGTATAAAACCATCCTTCGACCAATAGTTACTTACGGATCGGAAGCATGGGTACTGACCAAAACCCAAGAGGGCATTCTCAATCGCTGGGAGCGGAAGGTGCTCCGGAAGATATATGGCCCAAAAAGAGATGGAAATATATGGCGCATTAGGACAACGAAGAGTTGAAAAGACTGTATGGAGAGCCATCGCTAGTGGCAACCATCAAAGCTGCGCGTATTCGTTGGTTGGGGCATGTGCATCGTATGAGCGAGGATAGAGGGCCCAAAAAAGCCCTGTATGGACACCCTGGAGGTCACCGAAGGAGAGGTAGACCACGACTTCGATGGCTCCAAGATGTGGAGGATGACCTACGAAGATTAGGTGCGGCTCGCTGGAGAAGGACAGCCTTGGATCGAGATCAGTGGCGCACCTTGGTAGCGGAGGCTCAGGTCCTAAATGGGCCGTAATGCCAAGGAGAAGAAGGAAGAAAAGTAAAATGAGTAAAAATGTAGAAATTGGGAATGCTTTACGATTTTACTTTTCGTCGTTTCAGGGGCCATACTCATATTTTCTTTATCATTGCGCCGAAGGGAGTAGATTAGCATGGACCCTAGGCAAGGATGACACGCAAAATCGTGAAGCGTTCCACACTTTTAGTGTGTTTTTCTGATTTCTTACTCTCCTATAGATATTTATTTTTATTTCACCTCTTCAGTATTAAATCCTGTTATATATATATATATATGTCTGCAAAAAAAATGCAATAAAATTGTAATATAAAAATGAACTTCTGATCTAATACATAACAAAGAATACAGAAATATGACTTTACAGCCAAGGAACAGACCCCCTAATAGTCATTTTGTCTTGTGATTCTAACGCAGACAATTTTTTAGCCAAAATATATTAACTCCTAATTCTAAATTTCTCTCCGTATTATAGATCTTGATGATATATATTGTATACTTTTGTATAATAATGCTTTTATGATAGTAGCATTTTATTAATAGAATTGCAGTGAACTTATTTTATGTTTTACTTTTTTTGATGTGTTTTATGTTTACATGCGTATTAACTAATATAACTAGTAATGCCTGTCTACACCAGCAGTTCTTCATTAGAATATAGATATTTACAAATGCCTAACATTGTAAGTACTCAAAGTCATACCGTGGTATTCTCTCCGATCAGCATCACTTGAAATCTCTCCTATGAAAGAAATTTAGGGCCATTACTGGGTCAAAGGAAATTAAAAGCTTCTGGCATACAGGTTAATGTCTAGACCAATGTTGTTTTCCTATATACTTTAATATATTCAGCTTCATCATATATGTTGTCGAAAATATCAATATAGACATTACATGTTCAGCACATGATAATTAAAAATATTACATGAATAAGATAACTGTAAAAGTTTCATTAATTCATAAATACTTTGAAACTTCTTTTTTCTGAAAATACTGTTTTTTTTTTCTGTTAAGAAAAAGTACTCATTCATTTTTACTTTTTCTTTTAAAGAATAACAATTTTTCGTGACGAGCATAAGAAGTACTCTATGAATTTGGTTGTTTAATTAAAAATTATTAGATTATCGTTCATTTGACATATTAATAATACTAGAAAACAACAGTGATTATATGCGATTTGTTTCACAATATATAGATTTTTTATTAAACTGTTTGAATTTTTCAGCTTGCTGATCTTCAGATTAACTTAAAATTATACGGCTGGTGGAATGCCAGTTCCAATATTTAAAAATATACTGCATTCTTCTTAGCATGTATTTGTTAAAAAACGAACTAGTAATGAATTTTATAAACAAAATTACAGTTTTGTAGTACATTGAAAATAAACTCCCCAGCATTATGAATGTGTGATAGTGTCTAACAAGTTTACATTATGATTAAGAATGCCTATTTGCAAAAAAATCATTATTTTTATTTCATAAATCATGATTTATAACTTAAATTTAAATTAATTTCCGTTCAAAGAAATGTTTGTTCAGTTAGCTGAAAAAACATAAAAGCACAGAGAATACAAATTAAAGATAATGCACGTTTATTATATTGATTTTCTTATTACACATTGAATAATTAATTATAACAAGATTTCAGAGTGTTTAAGATTTTCAATGAAATATATTAAACGTACAGTAAAAATCAAGGTCTAAACTACATTAAGAAATTCATAAATGTGACTAATATCATTATGACTACTTGTAATTCTCATATTTCTGAATTCTCCACTACTGTTTAGATGCTGCTAATCGTTTATATGTTGTTATTATTATATATATAATTATTTATATATTATATTATTTTTGGGATTACCCAAGACTACGTCTTTAATTAAACATCTAATATTTAGTACACATTCAATATAAAGAAATATTGATAGGCAACATCAGCAGATTACTTTTAACACATGTAGATCGGAAAAAGTACAATAATTAAAACATTAGAAAGACTCCTTTACCCAAGATCTACCAATATATATAAAGCTGAACAAATGCAGACAAGAATTGCTGCATTAAAAAGGGCACAATATATCATTGAAAACTCTAATTGTTAAATTTCAGGTATAACAAACAATTGTAAAGATATCAGTTTTTTATATATATTTTTATCAATATGTCAAAGTTTAAAAGTCGCTACGCGATCCTTTCATATAATTAAACTGTTCAAAAACTGATCATAATTTCACTATTTTAAATTAGTTATTCAACTGTCTTCAAGGAGAATAAATATAAAGAGACCAAATACACTGATGCAATGATAGTTGAAAATCTCAACTATTGTTTTTCAAGCGTCTCTGTGTATGTATGTTGAATATTTCTCTATTTATTCTCCTGATTATGGTTGAAACACAAAAATTTAAGATTGTATCTCTTAATCTTTCCTTATTTTGTATCTTGTACATTGTGCAAGATGTATTTGTACATTGATTTAAATGTAAATGTTATACTAGTAAATAATAATTATAAATTAGTCTTAACAAGTTTATTTGGATTGTTTGTGGCGTCATGAAATGATTTTCCTGAATTAATGCCGTCTATCAGAGATGCCATGATGTACATTTCAATTATAAAATTTGTTTAAGGTGCAAACTGGAAATAGAAAACCAAATGTTTTTTACTCAGGAAAACGATGGAAGCAAAAAAATATATATGATCTCTGAATATAGTTCCGATCGTAACTAACCGTTTGTAATTAATGATATAAAATGGTAAAAAAATATTGGATTGTCGTTCATTTGACATAATGATGCTAGAAAACAAGGGTGATTTGATGAATTAAATGTGACTAATACCAATTGTAAAGACATCAGATAAAAGTCGTCTTAAGTGAGTGATTTCAGGTGCAAGTAGAAAAAGTAACAATTATAAATTAAATTCATGCATTTCACCATTACCACAGAGGTTAGTATTATTAATATTAAACACATAATATACCGTCTTACCTCGTACCGGTTTCGGGTGTCACCCATCTTCAACACTAAAAACAATAAACCTACAACCAATAAAATCTAGGCAACATTGGGATAGTAGGTAGGTTATATAATCAGATAGGTAAGATTCATTAGATCAGTTCGTGTTGAAGATGGGTGACACCCGAAACCGGTCCGAGAGCTATGGCAGTAATGTACGAGGTAAGACGGTATATTATGTGTTAAATATTAATTATAAATTAGCTCGAAAATTGCACTGTTTCATTTTCATTCTGACAAAATGAAATAAGATATACCTTTAGCGTTAATCGTATACACACTATAACGTATACCTCACATACAATGGTACCTTATACCTCATCAATAAATTTTGAGGAATAATGTATAATTCAAAGTTAAAAATGTATATTAATTAAGAAAAGTATAAAGAATTTACAATGATCTTACGGCAGAGTTTGTTATTAAAGGTTATGTAAATTTTGTGAGCAATAGATTGCTTGCTTGAAGACAAAACTTCCCTATTATTTATTCAAGACAGATATTAAGTTTTGGAAGTTTGTTTTAGGATTGGATTCTCAAGAGAGAAGGGAGATTAAAAGTTGGTTGAGTTGGTGGGGGCAAAGGCTTTGTGAGCTAGCCACGATTAGACAAAGCCAGTAGGATTAACTCCTTATCTAAAGTATTATGAAGAGTATTAACACTCTGCCAAACTGGCCCTTCTACCACACACTATACGCGTCATTACCACTCCACTATCATTAGAATCCATTCAGCTCTATCACTCCTTCAAACCACTCTTACTCTACATAATACTGTACAATGTACTTCAACTACTATTTCAATAGGCAAACACTTGACAAAAAATAAATAGATAATATAAATCATCAAGAACATTTTTTTTATTTTCAGTATTTCATAATTCTGCCTCAGGTTGAAAATAAACCTAACCAGGGTGTATGATAATCTCTGATTTTAGATATATATATATTCCCATTCGTGTTCTCATTTCATACTGTGGTTTGATCATTGATTTTATTTCACGTGTTTATGTGAAATCTTTATATATATTTCGTTGAACAGTTGACCATATTTTGCCGAAGTCATTTTTTTCACCACTTTTAATAATTACACTGAAGGTGACTGGAAGCCAGTCGAAACATGTCGGATCTACCCTAATTAATATTGTCCAATTTCTGGATGAATGGAAGAAGAAATTATTCAGAAATATCGAAAAACTGGTGAAAAAAATGACTTCGGTAAAGTATGGTCAATTCTTCAATGAAATATGTTTGTATGAAGGACTGCTCTCAAATTTTACAAACATCGGTACTTATCGCCCAGCAGCCCAAAATGAGGAATTTACTTAGGAATACTGACTTAACCTGCTAATGTATGAAGCCAAGTATAAAGAACGATTACCAAAATTTATGAACATCAAAGCTGAACTCAATGAATGCATTGGAGACCCAAAACTTACGGAGGATGTTCTTCAGTGTATTAAGGTTATTACAAAACATGAATACGACATTGTGTTAACACGAATCAAGAAAAAACTTAATGAACTGTACAATGGCAATATACTACTCCCTACCAGAACTGAAAACTACTTAAACATATCATGCCACGTGATCTCGAAGAAACAGGAGAATTCTTCTATGTCTAAAGTTAAAATGTCACTATAAACCAAAGTTTGACCCTATTAAAAAGAAAATCGAATTAGAAATACTATATAATAATAAATTAAATTTGCAAAGCCAAAAAATAATCACTATTGATCGAGCACTTCCTGACCAGTTACAAACCGAATCAACTAAACAAGGAGGACTTAAGCCGACCAACTTATTGAACAAAGAACTGCGGGAAGCAGCAATGGGCTTCGGGAAGATCCTGGTAAATGTAAGTGCTTCGTAATTATGGATCGCAAATAGTACAAGGAGAAACTTGACAATATTCTATCTAACATTATGAAATTCAAGAAAATAACCTATAACCCTATCAAGCAACAACACTAATATAAATAAACTAATTAGAGCAGTAAATAAGAAGAGGGATGAAAAAATACTACAAACCATCATAGGATATAACCCTACTTTCCAAGATATATCTACGGTGCTGTAAGAAACCAGGAAACAAATTGAGACCCATAATTTCACAAATAACTCGCTCCGTCTACAATACAGCAAAAGAATTAAACAAAATAATAACACTCTATATACATGCAAAATTCGTAGTTAAGTCAACCGAAGAATTTCTAGACATTTTTTAAACTTGGAACCTGATGGAACCTTAGCATCTTTAGATGTAGAATCACTTTTTGCCAACGTACCAGTTAAAGAAACAATAAAAATAATCTGCGACTACGCCTATAACAGCCAACTATCACCTCCACATCTCAAATGATTTATTGTTGAAAACCTCCTACACGCATGTACGACGCAAACTCCATTAACCCATGTTGTCGGAAGCTTACATTTTCAGACGGACGGTGTTGCCATGGGCTCACTACTGGGGTAAGCTTTGCCAACTATTATATGTGTCACGTGGAGAACCGGCTTATGAATGAACTTGAGACAAGACCCACTATCTATTGCCGATACGTTGATGACTGCTTTGTTATATTGAAAGATCAGAACGAACTCAACATTCTTAAACAGATTTTTAAAGAAGAATCGGCCTCAAATTTACCTCAGAGATTGCGGTTCACAATAAAATCAACTTTCTAACGCCAAGACAGATTACCATAACCGGAAACTTACTACAACAATTTACAAGAAATCAACAAACTCTGCATCGTATCTCAATGCTATTAATGAATGACCACAACAGTACAAGAACTCAACAATAAAAGCCTTGATACATAGAATCTATAAAACAACAGCAAATTGGAGACTATTTCAGAAGGACATCGAGTTTACAAAACAATCTCTCTCCAAAAACTCTCTCTTTGACAATTATTTAAAAAAATATCGTAATTCCAAACACAACAGTCAAATCTCCAACTATTTAACAAGCATAACACATAATCTTTATTACGTAAACCAGTACTCCAAAGACATAAAATAGACGAACGTGTGCTCAAGGATATAATAAAATGCATCGCAGCTGAAGATAAAGTCGCCTTATTAACCTGTTACCGAAGCCCCACCATAAGCAGCCTGGTCATGAGAAATAGCTCCTGTCAAATTGTGGCCTGTGAACCCTGCAACAATTCATATACTGGGATGACAACTACAACTCTGGCGAAAAGACTTACCACGCAGCTTTCTATAGGCGGCCCCAAAAAACGTTTAGAAGAATAGTATTATAACATTAAAATAACCGGAGACCTACTTTTCAGTGAAACCAAAATAATAACGACAGAAAATAATTTCAACCGGTTAGAAATCGCAGAAGTAATAATAATAAAACAAAATAAACCTACAATAAATGTTCAGATAGGTAACAGCGAGAGGGTGTTCAAATTATACGTCTCTGGTAACACCAGGGGACTTTTAACTGCCAACACCCTGCATCCCACCAACGCACTAACAACCTCAATTCAGCCAGTAGCCCTTGAGTAACAGGACCAAGATGTACTTTAAACGATTACTGCGAAATGTGTCATAACACCACTTCTAAGTACTATATAATTAGCGTAAGTCTTACGCCGTAACACATTTACTACAGTCGAATCATGTAGGTTCTACCCTAATTAATATTCTCCAACGTTGGACGAATGGAAGAACAAATTATTCAGAAGCCTTGAAAAACAGGTTTAAAAACGACTTCAGCAAAATATGGTCAATAGTTCAACGAAGTATGCTTGAATAAAGGACAGCTCCAAAATTTTGAATATGTATGTATATATGCACAAAAAGCACAAAAAATAAACACGTATTGCAATCAATGAAGTTTATACCACAATTGAAAAAGGAAAACAATAGAAATAAATTTAAAAGAAAGTAAAACTGAGAAACTAACATAAAAGTAAAGAACTGCCTTAAGTGAGGTGCATCGTAAATCCAACAATTTAACAAGGCTTACATAAATGAAGGTCTGCTTTCTAAATATACAATATATATATATATACAAAACTAAAGTTTATCAGGACTCGGTCAGTTCTTCAGGATCAAATTAAACTCTCATTGCCAACGTTTCGGTCTTTATTTAAAACATTTTTAATAGGCCTACAAAAACAGAAGAAATATAAAAAATAATACAATCATTCAAAAATCAAACATACATAAAAGTGCAATTAGTTACAATTAAGTAATTACACGGTAGTTACAACCTATTGTTATGATTTCTGAGTGACACAAAGGGTCACTGGTTGTCTAGTATATGTTTTGTTGAATGACCTTTGTACTGTGGCATGAATAAATTTCATTGCCCATCTTTCAAGTTTAAATATTTAGTTACTAAATATTTAGTACCAGAAATATTTAAAACAAAGGTGAGAAAACTTGAAAGATTGACAATGAAATTTATTCATGCCACAGTAAAAGGGTCGTTCAACAAAACATGTATAAAAGAAGGATTGCTACCCAAATTTACAAATATATATATAATATATATATATATATATATAAAGAAAGGTTTATTTAATGTTAACAGCTGTCTCAGCATTCACAATCTTTATCTAACGTTTTACCCTTTCTAACTACATAATATTTAATTTGTTCTTTTCTTTTTCATAAAAGTTACCATTGACGATAGAGCATGTTCTTTGAACAACATTTCTTATGATGGTTCCCTAATTATTGTTAAATTATTGGTGATGTGGACACACTAACCATATGGTCACTAATGTCAAGACTGTGATAAATATAAACAAATTTTCTATGGAATATATATTTATACATAAGCAACAAACAGTCTGTTACGACTAATTATAAACGATTAAGATAAACAACAAGGTGAAAAATACCACAAAACTCATTTCAATATTTTGACTATGTTTCTGTTTGAGAGGCAAGTAGAGCTTCTCTTCTCTGAATAATAATGAGGTCAAAATACTGAAGTGAGCTTTGTTATATATCCGTGTTTCTTTGTCTAAATCATATGGTATATAAAACTGGATGGGATGATTTATTGGGGACCCTTTATAGGTGAATTGTTTGTTATAGTTAAAACTGGCACATTAGACTGACATTTAGAAGAAGAACAGTGAAATGCTAGGAGTGCAATGTGTGTTTATAACAGAACATACCTTCAAATAAATGAACTTAAAACACATACCTTCCTACTGCTGCAGCCCGCCATTCTGTAAAAAAAAAATCGTTATTATTAAATTCGTTTCAAAGTAGAAAGAAAAGTTTATAATGATTAAAACAATTGGGAAAGGAAGTAATTAAGTTTTAGGCCAAACAAAGAGCATGCGGGATAAACTTTTGGGAAAAACTAAATTTTTCCAACCTATGATCTTAAGTAAAGTGCTGGTGATAATAAATGTATAATGATTTAACTAAGCCTTCAACTAAAATACCTAGCCTTTTCCAGAGTCTCATTCAAGCCCTAATTTTGATACTAAACTCAATCGTATGTGTTTCCGACGTTAATTTTAATTATGCAAGTTTACTGTAAAATCCTGTTGTATATAATGTTTTATTTACATAACAAATTATCATATTAAAATTTTCACATCATTAAATACTTTATATTATTACTTAAAAGTAAAAAAAATAAGCATTTTCTGAGAAATAATTTGAAAATGAATTAACTAAATCTAGTTTATTCTTCTGCAGTACTTTATTTTATTTGAACTTTTTATAGTTATATTAATTCTTAGTTTTCTGTACTATTTGATCTTTTATTGTTTCATTGTTCCTATTTTGGTTTTTATCTAATCATACAGTGACTAAACTGATTGCGAAGCATCTATTGTAAATTTGTAAGAAGGCCTTCAGGCCACTCTGCATTATCAATGAATCTGTCAACACAAGGTAAAACGAAGCCAATCCTTGGAATTAATGCACTGAAACACATCTTTCAAATTTATATTATGGTATTTATTAACTATTTTTACTTACTATAATGGTGATGGATTAGCTGAAAGGATTTTTAAACGTGGTCAACATTGAAAACAAAATCGAATTCTTTTTGATGATGGACAACGTCCAAAAATTGATGAAACAATTCCATTACCATAATAAGAGCTGAGGCACTTATTACAGCTTATAATATAAATTATTGTAACATCAATAGTACTAACGAAACCATGAACTTTGTTAAAACAAATTCTGCGGACCAGTCTAGCCCAGTGACAACGAGCTCACCCTGGACTGGTGTGTCTGGCCGATGAAATAATAGCCACTCTCTCCCTCGATTTATTCACGTGGAAGGTGAATAAATCTGAGCATGTCGTCCCTCGGAAAGGACTTCAAGCAGTCGGCCCCGATTGTGTGAGATGTCAGGCAACAGTTAAAGAACTTTACAGTAAATACAATACAGTTATGTCAAATTTTGGACACCCAATGTAGAATCAATCTTGATTGTGTAGTATCACAATGGGACAATGTTTGGCCTAGGTGTGTTCCCATGTGGGACTGCCTTTGCAACCTAAAACAAAATCTGTGAAACTTTAATTACAGTCAATTTTATCTCATTTTTTTGTCATTGTAATGATGGAGAGTATGTTGATTTCAGTAAAATGGTTATCACCCAGTTTTTAAAAATAGTCCGTTAAATTCCCTAGATGCAAAACTGAATTACACTGGTGTGCATGCTGAACTTATGATTATTTGTAATTTTGTGAGTTTAGATACAAAATAAATACTAAACTTTTCTTCCCTTGGATGCAAATATTTAAAAAAAAAATAAAAAACTGCGACCACGATGCTTCAACAAAACTTAAAATAAACAATATAAGTTGAATATTGATTGGAATTTCACAAAATGATTATATGTCATATGGATGTATTTTGAACTATGTAATAATTAAATATTTGTTTCATGGAATCAAAAAAGAAATCTGGAAAGAGTTCACCTGATGAGTACTCTATTAGTGATTTAATTTAATTAGTGATTTATCAGAGTACTGATCCTAGGGTCATACTATAGTAGTCTGCAGACAAGCAAATGCCGTGACATAATAAGTGTTTGGGTGATTAAAGGAAACTGAAAGATGTTTTATTTTAAACTAAAACAATCTTAATAATTTATTGGGCTGTATTTTCATCTTGAAACTGACTTGAAAGTGAAAGTAAGCTCAAAATGTGGTCAACATTTTTTATTATGTTTTATGTGCAATTTTTATTTGTTTCAATTGAAAATTGAGTAAGAAGAGCCAAAAGCATTCTTTCTTTGAACCTTTTATTGAATAAATAATTCTTTTTTCATATTGGTCGAAAACAATTTGGCCGTTTCCATTCAATACACTAAATATATTTTTCATAAAACCAGTCCGAAGAACAGAAAAAAGTCGAAAACCACTGGCTTAATCAATAGAAGAACCCCACTGTATGGGCATCGAATATGTGGGTTCAAACGTGTTGACCATTGGTAGTTGGTGTTATACGAACATCCTATAACAAGGTTAGCTGTAATTTAGTTTATTCGTTTGTATCTAGCAATAACACGTGGGTCCAAACCTGTTAACTCCAAGTATTTTGTTAAGATAACTGTACTTTAGAGTATTCACTTTCATCAGCTTAGAGGAAATAGGTTTAAATCTATTAATGATTGGTTGTTTGTGTTGTATAGACTTAGTATGGTAACGTCAGCCGTCATATAAAGTTCTTGTTTGTATCAACCTAGAAAATGAGTATTCAAACGTGTCAATCTTTGGTGTTTCCAGTTCTTATTTACGCTTACTTCAGTTGTCGTATACAGACACACTTCTATCAGCGTCTAGGGTATGGATTCAAACCTGTTAATCCTTGGTATTTTATGCTTTATGCACTTCATATGTCAGTTCAACTGTAATTTACAGTAATATTTTCTATCCCCTTCAATGATGTAAGTTCAAACCTGCTAACCCTTGCTTGATTGTACTTCATGGACCTTATATCCCAAACTTAGCTGTAACTTCGTGGTACTACGCTTAAACTATTTACTGGTATATGTTTGATTTTACTTCATGGACTTAGATTTTAAAAATTAGCTTGTGACTCGTGGTACTACGCTTAAACTATTTACTGGATATTAAAAGTTTGGTTTTACAGTTCATTCTAGAGTTTTAAGCAAATGTCTTGTGACTGTCCAGATTCATCGAATATTTAAAACTGTACGGTATCAACAACTCGTTAAAAACCCGTAGACCAATCATAGTTGAAAAACTAAAGATTAGACTGTCTTAAAATGCTTTCCCATGGGTTTGAGAAGCGTTAAACGACTCTTTGGCCTCAATAGTAAAAAAAGTAAAATACAGCAAGTTATACTGTTAAAAAAAATCGTTTGGATTACTTGAGACAGCGTTAATGGCTGCTGGGAAGGAAAGACAATATATATATAACAGATTCAATAATATATCAACCGTTTGATAGAATTTTTTATCCTGGAAAATGATTCAACCATATATCGAACCGTTTATAGAATTTTTTATACCTGGAATAATTGACTAAATCCCATGATTAGATAACACATTATATAATATACAACCTTGGCATAATATGTATCAACAATCGGGATTCGGAATTTTTTCCAGGATCAAAATCAAACTCTCAATGCCGACGTTTCCGGTTTTTGATTTGACACTGGAAAATTGACCGAATCCCGATTTTATTATAATATAAATATATATTATATTATATATATATATATATATAATTATTTATTTATAGAAAATCCAATTATTTTATTTAGTTATTTTAAAATAACATAATTCGTAGTTCTAACAAATTTGTTTCAATCACATAATGGTGACACGGTTATATTTTATGTGACTTAAAATTTTATATTTTTATGTGGTTATAAAGTCAGTTACTATTAGAGATGTCAACTCTTAAACATTATATACTGGTTTGAATAGTTTTGACTCTACTCGTACTTTCAAGAGCTTTTAAAGATGAATGTGGTCCGAAACCATTTGGGCATGGGGATTGAAGTAAGGACTATGATGCTTTGTAACTCCAGTAATAAAGTAACTTGTCACCTCCCAGTATTAACAAATATTCGAGGTCAAGGTATTTTGCTATGCATAGAGTTAATCTTCTAATTAAGAAAGGTTTATGCGAATTTTTAAATTTTGATAATCAGTTCTTTAGAATTAGTTTTTGAATTAAATTCGTAGTATGAATTTTTTCATTCAATTCAATTTCAGTTTTCTTTATAATAGTGTTAATATCAAATTAAAATAACAATAAGCATTTGAATTTCTATATAAATATTTGCTCAAACGGTAATTTTCTTTAAAAATAGTAATAAGATAAACAAACTTATTTACATAAGTGAATGTTGCAATTTTATACTTTGTTTAAGATGTATGGAGGGTGATGGGTTAAGATGGCGGGTTATTGTTCAAGATTGTGGCCGGAGATATTGTGGAAGAAGTATGGTGATATTTATTTGGGACGTGGAAGGAATCATGCTAGGAGGGTAGGCAGAGAAGGGCAGGCAGACCTGCGCCTTGCCCTCACTTCTATTGATTCCAGTTGCCTGCTAAGGGATGCTGTTCACCACCTATCTCTAATCTTCCTTCCACCGCTTTCCTCTCACTTAACTTTCCTTCTTTTTCTTCTTCTCCATAAATATTCACTTCAAATAAAATAATCACACAGAACAATTACGCTTTTCATATTTGCTCGATCTGTTAATCTCAACTAGTATTATCGATTCACTTGTTTTACATCTAAAAATCGATATTTTAGGTGTCAAAATGATTGACAGGAATCTTCTACAAACATTTTGGAGTTATTTTATATTATTCTAGTTAAATTGGATTAAACGTTAATTATACCATAAACATGGTTGACATTAAATATCTATTAATTTGGATGAAATGGCAAAAAAATATATTAAATTTGCATTAGAGATCATAGTTTCAGGATCGTCAAAGTATTAAGAAATGTATTGATAAAATTATTCAATGTCTTATTCATTTTATCTTCTTCTACGTTATATAAACTACATGTTCATAAATAATTGGGTCTTTAAATTATTTTAAAAATACTGATGATCTTAGAATCTTCTATTGATAATATTTTTCAATATTGAATAAGGGAAAAACATAGGTTTCTATATTGTCAACGTTTATAGGAATGTTGAACGTGGCGTGAGCTGTTCGTCTACGTTAGGGAGGGTAGGAGCACGCCTGAGGGGGCCACAGCTAGTGCAATCTTACGCTGCCTCCTGACTATAGCCAGGTGCAAATTTATTTAAAACCTACTTCCTGGAGCATCAAGAAAAAATAATTTATTTTAATTCTCATTGTTGATACTGGATAGCACTTCTTGATATATTTGACCCTGTTCATAAGTCAAACGTGGCTCCATCTCATCAACATAAGAATTAAGTCCGTCTGTATCGTAGCATAACTCACGGGCCAGTCCTGCATTTGTAGAAATATCTAAAGAGTCAGATATAGAAAAGGCAGACGGTATTGCTTGACGTTTAAACCGCCAATACAGGAGAACATTTGTTGAATTTCATTGAGAGACAAACGATACAGATGCAGACCAAGTTCAAAGTTTAGGGACTGGTTTTCTCTTTGTGCCTCTCTCAAATAGTCTTCCGCTAGAAAATCTCTGAAGTTATACCATAATTCAAGAGGATTACTAATGCTGCAAAAAACGAAGAACAAACAAAATAGTTTCCTTAATTTATGAGGACTTTTTGAAACATTGGCTTCTCTGAGGGCGTCTTCCTAGTGGATATCGTCATCCAGGACTCCAATTGCATGACATGCAGACTCAAAAGTAGATTGTAACACATCTTCAACTGTCCTAATATTCTCAAATGAAGTAGGACCGCGCACATTATGCAAAAGAAACCTGAGGTAGTAGCATTCAACTCTGCTTGGATGGACAGTATATATCCTCCCAATGGCTAGATCACGCTTTACTCCTGGATAACCTTGGACTGGCTGACCCACTTTCCTTCTGGAAAACTGACACCTTTGTTTATTGAATGTATAATATGGGGGTACATCACTATACAGTAAAGTTTTAGCAAAGCTATTGTTTTGGCACAGGTTAGAAAACGCCATCAGAGTTGTATTTCTAAGACATTCTACTCTTCCTCTCACATTGTCTGGAATGAAATATACTCGTTGTATATTTTGAATATGTACGTCAAATTGGATGATAGCAGGATACCATTTGTGAATAGAGATAGTGCGAATAATCCTCCAAACTGCCTCTGATGTGCTTATGTACCTTCCACTCTGGTATTTCTGTACCTCGTCAATATCGTTGCTAAATGCAATAGTAATGCCATCTGATCCCTTGTTTACATGTTTACATGTTTACATGTGTACTTCACACTACTGCAATATTCCCCATTAATGTGCATTGAACGTCCTGGATAGTACAGGGGAATATGGCACCACCCATCTATTATCTATAGTAATGTTTCTATTGCTCATCTTCGTAGTAGCGATAAAACCACCAGCTGTCGTGCCTGCCTTCGATAAGTAGGATACCCACCCTATCCAGTTATTGTTTCATCTACGAACGGTTTGGGATACTTTTTGGAGCAATGATCTCCCTTCATACAGGGTGACAGATTATTCAGATGGTCACAGGGGCCATGGATCATATGATTCTTAATGCTTTCGTGGAGTTCTGGGTCGGTCCCTTGATATGGCAGTTCTGCTCTGATGATCAAGTCTACTCGGTCAGGCCGTATTGGTTCTTCAAGCCAGAGAAGCAAGTGTCCATGCGGTAGAACATGCTTCTGCCACTCAACCATGTCCATGAAACAACGATGAGACCCGGAAATTTGTCCTTGTTGAATAGTGTCATCAAACATTTAAGTTTTAAATGAAAAACCCGGAGACAATATCGTAGTGAACTTTTGATGTTTGGCCATGCTTCATCTTGCATTTAATTTCAGCCCAGTTTGGATTCGTTGTTATTCTGACAAATAAATGAGGACAAAATTCATCTTCAGTCCTTGCATGCATATACCTGGGGTCTCCTGTGAAGCTAGAAGGCAAAATAACTACACTACCTAAATCTTCAACATTTGCAACTTGTCGTAATGCGTCCTGTAAATGAATGTAATTTTCAGTCCTTAACTTTTTTTGGTGAGTTGAGAGCAATCACTCAATCTCTCAACTTTGGCGTATATGTCTACCAAAAACTGGTTGAATAGTTACCCAAACTGATGAATGTGGTTGTAATGCGCATGCCTAATCATCAGTCTATCGGCATAAAACTCACATGAGGAAGTTCTTTTGGTTGTTAGAAGACCTCTATCAGGGTTAATGCGAAAAATATTTATAACCATCCTCCCCACGACAAAATAAGAGGATACTGGAGGGCGTCATATGAACGGTTTGTCTCCCAGATTCTACTTAATCCATCAGATCTAGTTTTCAAGACAATATCCTGCCTGTCACTGGGCTCTCCTATCATAACAACTGCTACCTCATTTACTGTGGGCTCATTGAATCGGCCTGGATGTTGTTTATTAGGGACCCACATGAAACAGTATTTTACGAAATAACATGTTTCATTCTACGTAAGTTATAAAGTTATTAATCAATGTGAGAAGAGTCAACATACTTGAAAAGAGAAAATAATAAAATTGAAATGAATCAACTTTCAGAGACATATATTTTAAACTTAATAAAATCATATTAGCTAAAGCAGTTTTAAAAATCAAAACAAAGTGAAATATAGTAAATACTCTAATAATTGTTAAATTGATAAGAAAATAATTTTTTTTTCATTTTTACTTTACTATAAGTAAAGTAT
The DNA here is from genome assembly GCA_026182355.1 of Hermatobates lingyangjiaoensis. Taxonomy (NCBI): domain Eukaryota; kingdom Metazoa; phylum Arthropoda; class Insecta; order Hemiptera; family Hermatobatidae; genus Hermatobates; species Hermatobates lingyangjiaoensis. The sequence continues at coordinate 8,256,910 of JAPFBL010000138.1, forward strand.
AGTGATCGTGAAAAAATTCGATCTCGAGATTTTGACGGAATTATATGTTTTCAGGTCCCGAAAATCGTTTTATGATGTTTTTTCGATGATGTCTGTGTGTTGGGGGGGGGGGGGGGGGGTATGTTGGCATTTCTTGTTACCACGCTACGATCGAGAGTCTTTGATGGATAAGTTGATATTTTACACACAAATGGAGCCCATAGTGTAGATGATCCCTATTGTCTGGGAAGAATTATGCATGACCGGAAAGTCACTTTTTTTCCAAAAAAAAGTTTTTAATAAAACATTTTTTTCACTTAAAATGCTAATTCTAGAGTTTTAAAATTTTGACATTGTCTTTGGGGTTATAAATGGAATAAACGAAAAATATATTCATAATATTAAAACAACGGGAATATTTGTTTTCAATGAAAGGTAAAAATTTTGACTTTTAATTCAATCTCAAAGCTTGTGATAGCGATACAAGCCAAACAGTTGGACGGATTTAAATGAAACCAAGCCTAAAAATGGAATATCATGTGGAGGATGAGATAAGATATATTTTTCAAATTTTCATTCTTCAAAGGGGCGTTACAGTATGATTTCTGTTTTCAGATAATGTTTTTTTGATGCTAAACGGCTCATTATAAAATCGTTAAAAATTGACCAAAAATGGAACAAAAAAATTAGCAATTTATAAAAAATAACTTATAAAATTTCAATTACAGCAAAGAGCAATAAAGCTATAAAAAATGTCTGTTTATCCTAGACTAAGGGATCACCTACTACACTTGTCAAATTTTTGATATTTTTTTGCATTGTTTACACTGACAGAAATATTCTGAGTCAATCCACTGAAATAAAATTGATGTTTATAATAGACAAATTGAAATAACTCATTGACTTATATGAGATATAAGAGGAATAATATTTTTACATTTAAAAATTCACTCCCAATAAGCGAATGTGTTGCTTTTGTTAGCATGATGGATTTGTCTCTCAAAATGCTATAATCAATCTACTTATATATCTCTTAAAAAAAAACTTAATATGAGTTGTAAGTTATTTTGGTCTGTGAATTATATGTTTTGAATTATATCATTGGGTAAAATTGAATTATGAGGAATGGTCTCTTTCCTAAAGAAAGAGGATTATGTTTGTTGACAAGCATTCAGAATTTTTACTATTCTAGTCTAGTGGTTCATATCTACATTTTTAATAATTTCAAGCTTCCAGATATAAATGTTTTAAATTATACTGAATAGCTGGCATCAACTTTGATTTGATAATGTGAAATTGACTAATTGTTAATGTATTTTTTCACAGTAACCATATAACAGATTACAATAGACAGGCAAAAAATAACACCCACTTAGAGTGAATTGGTATGTGTGATTTTTGAGAAATGAAAAAAAAGCGGTTTTTATTAAGTACTAGAAAGTTATTCAACTCACATTATAGTCATTCCATAAAACACCAAAAATATAAAACATCATTCAAAACTGAAAACATCTTTGAAGAAAAATAAATGAAATTATCCGATATCTTAAATTAAGAATTATCTTAAAACGATATTATTTCTTAGATGTTTCTGACATTTCTCAGTAAAAATGGCAATATTTTCAAGTTTGAAATGGAAAAATTTGTTTTAAATATTCAATTTAGAAGGAGGTCAGATTATGCTAATGATATTGTAAGCATCAGTTGAGTGATATAAAAAAATAAGCATATATATTGATAAGTGGATCAATCACTATCTGTACTACCTCTAGGAATGAAAGACTACTATTAGACATTTATATGATACTTAAATAGAATATTATATATTATTATACCCAAGAAGTATGATATTAAGTTTACTTATAGTAAAGTTGAGTGCAAGCCACTCCAGATTGTTTTTAATTGGGAAAGGCGTTTCAAATTTTGAAACTGATGAAAGCAGATTACAAAAAATTGGTATAACATTCATGTTAATACCATTGATCAATTAGTCTATCTCAACATAACAGTTCACATACAGAGTGTTAGTTCCACAAGGTCAGTTCAAGTCTCATTGGAAGATGATACGTTATACCTCAAATATAGGAGTAGGAATTGGTTGACGGTTTTGGACGTTGTCTATTTTCAAATAATTAGAACTGGTCAAAGTCACTGCGTCATGGGTTTTCTGCTTATATTTATTTGATATCTATATAAAAAAAGAAAGGTTTTGTCTTTACATCTTAGAACTAACTCATGTTAAGGAATCTTTACGTTCCTACATAGGAGAAACCGAATCTACCCTTAGAAAAATGTCTGTCTGTTGGTTTATCAGTTTGTCCGCAAAATTTTTGTCACAAGTAAACTCAGTCACCAAGAGACATATCAAGCTGAAACTTTTACACTAGATATGTATATACCTGACTTATATCAAAGCATTCAATGGATTGAAATTTCAATGCACAAGCAAAGTTATGGACTTTTAAACTGTCTTTGGCTAACTTTGTAGACATCTTTATTTTGAAAATATACAGGTATAGCAAGTATATAGTGTTAGTTGATTTCAATTTTATTTTCATTTAAGAGTCCAGCAAGAAATCATTGACCAGATCTTTCTCGGAGTTCAAGATCTGACATCTATTCGGAATAACTGGCTTTGTGAACGAGCAATTCTCAACCCTTACAAACGAGTAGGCAGAAAAAATCAATAAACAAGTTCCTGCACTATATCAAGCTAAGGAAAGAACTTAGAAGTCAGTAAACATAGCGATTAGTGATGAGGAAGCAGTTCACTACCCAATTGAATTTCCTGACTCCGTGACTGCTCCGGACCGCCTGCTCATGACTTAAAACAAATTTGGGACACCAATCATGCTGTTACAAAACTTCAGTGCCCCAAAAATCTGCAACGGAACAAGACTCCGAATTCGTTCTTTGCACAGATACGTCATAGAGACTGATATATGACTGAGTGTGGTACTCGGGAATCAGTGTTTATACCACGCATACCATAGATACCTAGCAACTGTCCCTTTCAATACAAACGGTTTCAATTACCCGTCAGCGTCTCTTTCTCAATGTCAGTAAATAAGTCGCAAGGCCAATCTCTGTCTACTGCAAGAATTGAAGTGAATGAGACCAAGTGTTTCTCACATGGTCAACTGTATGGTATGTTGCTTGCTCAAGAGTCAGAGGGTCCAACTTTCTGTTCTTCCATGCACTTGAAAAACAGACAGCTGATGTGCTGCATATAGAGGCATTTACTTAACATGGTGCTAATAAATATATTTTTCCTGTTCTATAATTTTTCTAATAATATTTTGAAATTCCACATATTAACTCTGAATTTTTGTAAAATACCCATCAAAGTTGCTGATATGATACAGGTTAGTTTATTAATAGTAATTTAATGATTACCGAACTCGATTATTTTATTTGCAGTTCAATGTTGATAACTCTTTACAGTCCTTTTTTTCAATTTTATTATTGAACTTGCTCTGAAGTTCTATATAACTTGCTTTGCTTAAATATATACTGATGATGTAGTGACATTCATCAGTTGTTGATGATGGACAACTTCCAAAACTGGTGGAACAAATCCTACTCCTGTATATGGAGTACGGCCTTTCATTTACAAACATGACTATAGTTCAAGTTGTGATATCAGTGTCAGGTAGTCACCAACATACCACTAGAGAAATCTACTATGCTACTGTGAGAATGAGGCTGATCTGTGTCAGTTGTACATAGGCTGGTTGGTTAGATAATAAAGCTTGCGTGGTTTTTAGTCATATAGCTACTACTCAGTGAGATTTCATTAATGATCAGTGAATGGATGCCTTGATGGTATGGGGTTTTATATCCCCACTGGTCATCAATTAGGTGTTGTGCTCAATTCAAACGGTCCCATCGAACGTCCCCTTTTCTTAAATACCAAGGTGATGCGGCTATAAGGTAGGCTCACATATAATCTACTTCATTACAGAGACCTTATTACTAGCTAACACAAGGTCATGGCAGCTATAATTACAATCTTGTAAATGTAGTATATTACAACCGATCGGATTCTTAGGTACAAATACTGTATTAGGAGCAGCTCAATATGAACGTATGTCAAATATTGTTATAACACCCAACTCCTTAAGTTAAGCGCTTAACATCTAGAAATAAAAAGTTGTGAAAGTACTTACGTCAAAGAAGCGGGAGAACTTTCAGTAGTCAGTCGTATAAGGATACTGTTTCCTTGATATCTTAAGCAAATAGTATACATCTAAAATAATCAATTAATTGACTTTAATTTAGAACTCCTAAACCTGAAAGGTACAGAATTATATACCTAAAAGCCCTGAAACGATAGAGTTTTTGTAAACTTTTTCGGCAAGACAGTGAGAAAAGTGATTAGAAAAATTTGGTATATGAATATGATTGACTTACATATGAAAATTTCATACGATAGTTAATACTAATGCTTGCACTATCACAACAAATCATTTCTGTCTCTACGATGCATGACTGAAATAAGATATTATTCTGTCTTGTAGACAGTAAACCGCCCTTAACTCCCGCTTAATTTTATGATACATACATATATATTTAAAATTTGAATAAGGAAAACACTAACAATAATTATTTTAAATACTAACTAATATACGGCCATACTAAGGAAATAACAACAGTGAGAGGACTAGGATTTTACACAATTGTGTTCCAAAATCTCAGGTTTTCCACTTGGATTCCTATAGTTACTTAAATTCACTAAAACACTATGTCACTGAATTAGAGTTATTGCTTTCTTGGTTTCCTGCGTGTACCTTTCAAATTTTGATGAAACTCGTTGTCTGGTTGTTGAGGTTAGGTTTATGTTCTCTTGTACATAGGGCATTTAAAATTTGCAGTCTACTATGGTATTTTTCTGGGTGCAAAATTTCTATATTGCGGTTAAATTTTTCTTTGCTCAGGTTGAGGCAATATATGTTATGGGGATGATATTTTGGAACGCCGGCAGCGAGGTGTATAGTCAACTTCCGTGATAAAGTTGTTACTGTAGAACCAATGTATGATGACTTGAGCAACTCACAGTTTACTACATTACAATTACAATTGGTCTTCTGGAGGAGAGGCTATTGTTGTAAATTATTCCTAATTATTGAGTTCGTTGCAGAGACACTTTTGTAATTTATACTTATCTTGAGCCGGTCTTCAGGATTAATCTTCAGGCGTGGTTAGCTTCTGTTTGCCAGTCGAGCAGAACTCTTATTCTTCTCATGATGGCGACAAGGTTGAAATATTAAAGTGAGTTTCGTTGTATTTCCCAGGGGTTTTTCTTTGTAATCGTTTGGTACAAATATTCAGTTGCGTTTTTGACTCTAACGAAGACCGCTTGTTACGGTTGAAAGATTACTTAGTCTTGTTTTCCCATTTCATGTTGTGGAAGGACTACACGGTTATTTATGACCGTGTAGTCCTTCTTAATGTAGATCATAATTCTGGCCCTAGGAGGGATTGCATTGACTCTACTTTCTTCATCACCACCTATTTTCTTAGTGTTCATAGGTTGAGCGCAGTCATCAAGGAGTTCTTCCCTATATTTTCTTCTTCCGCCTGTACTACTTCTATCTTCAGAGAGGAGAGGTTTTACCGTTTGGATTGCGCCCAATGTATGCGTTTTATGTGGGTTAGGCTTCCACCAAGCTAAGCCTGCGTATGAATAATCACAGATCGTCCGTTGGTAAATGCAGTGACATTCCCGTTGCTACCCATGCCAGTTCTCACGGACGCAGTTTTAACGACTGTTTCCATGTACAGGTCCTGAGACAGATAACTGATAACAATTCAAAAGTCACTCTGAGAGCTTTAGAAGAAGTTTTTCAAGATTTTGTTAGTTTTTTGGGGGGCAGATCTGCTTCTGGGCTTAACCTCAATCGTTGATTATTCCTTTTATTTATTTTAATTTATCTTTTGTTTGCTTACTTATTTTTATTTTTGTTCGAGGTTTTTTACTTGTGCTAATAGTTTTTGTTTTCATTTGTTCTAATTTATTTTGCTTTTATTTCTTCATCTATCCTTGCCTCCCATCCCTCCGTAAGTTGGCTACACTGTTTGAGTGTTTCTTCCAGACCACCGTCCACTCGTGGTCAGCCTGCAGAGTAACTCGTTTCTATCCTCCTGATGACGAAATAAGTGGGAGTTTTTGTTTCTTTTCTGTGGGTTCTTCATGTTAATGTAGTTTATATATATATATATTTTCTTTTTTTTTTCTTCTCTCCTGAAGACGGCAAGAAGCCGAAATTATCGAGATTTGTGAGTGCTAGTCCTTTTTCTTGTGTTCTCTAGCTGTAACTTTAATTATATATATATATAAATATTTCACATAAACACGTGAAATAACAATCAATGATCAAACCACAATAAGAAAATGGGAAACAAGACTAAGATCTTTCAACCGTAACAAGCGGTCTTTGTCAGAGTCAAAAACCCAACCAATATATATAAATATAAATAAATATATATATATATATATATATATATATATATATATGCAGATAAATCACAATAAACACGTGATGCAATCAATGAAAACAAACCACAAGGAAAAAAAGAAAACAGATAGAAAAACTGCTCTGAGGCCTTTCAATTTATGTCATCAGAGAGCAAACAAGGTAAGGAACCTTGTATATATATATATATATTATATATATATATATATATATATATGTATATAATATATATATATATGTTTTATATATATATATATATATATATATTATATATATAAACAATATTTCACATAAACACGTAAAATCACAATCAGTGATCAAACTATCAATATTTTAGTAACCATATATATATATATTAAACTACTGTAAAAAATCTGAAGCCGGACTAAACGTTTTAGTGAAAACTGCTGGTCTTATTCTGTGTGAGAGGTGAACTCGACCAGTGGAAGACCATTTGCTATGATTAAAAGTTCTTACTCTAGTTTCACCGATGATTTATATTTCACATGTATATTGTGACAACTTATCATATATGTATTTATACAATATTTACATAAAATAAAAACTAACTTATAAAGTATACATTAAAAACATTTTGAAATGAGCAAAAAGTTTGTTGAACTAGAACTTTTTAGGTCAGTGTCACAAGTTAAATATCTGAAATGTCTACAGATTTCACGTGTGTATACCTATTCTGAATTGTAGTGAAACAAAAGTAAAACTGATATAAGAATTAATAATCTTCATTTTGAAGGAATTAATGTCAAAGTTGCACCTTATTTGAATAAAATCTTTCCAGATCAAGATTCATTAGCTTACTGAGACTAGTGGTTATTAATTTATAATATTGATCAAACTGATGAATAATTGGCAGTCCATTTAATGTTTGTCAAGAAAATCGTGTTTTAAAAACGAAAGGATACGATTTCATTATGATTGTTTTAGCAATCAAGTTGATCTACAGGCAATCTACGAAATGCTAATGCTGTCGTTTCAATGTGAGCGACAGGATATTCGGAAGAAAGTCAATTTTACTTTCACAGTCTTATTATCGAATCTTTAGCAGATAAGCTTAAATATAAAGACTATATAATTGAGAAGTATTGAATTAGACGTAATATCATGTATAGTTTATTTAGATATAAACGTATGATAGGAAACGATTGTTTACATCAAAAGCTCATTTTGAGCAAAATCCAGTCATATTATAAAAAGAAATGAATAAAATAAAAAAATATATTTCTTATGAATAATAAATAAAATATAAATATACAAAAACTAAATTGAATTTTCATAAAACCTTGTATTATTTTATAGATTTGTATTGTATAATATTTTATATTTATAATTTGTATTATACTATTTTATAATAATATTATATCATTAGTTATAAAATAAAAATTTATAAAACAATAAAAGGATTATGAAATTTTGCCTAATTAATTACTGATTTACTTCTTAAAATTTCTAAAATTAGCCACATTGCAACCACTCTTACTGAATATTCTGAAAAGGAATTTTTCTTGATACCTTTTACCAACATCCTCCATGTTCATTTTTAAAAGAATTCGTACAACTAACAATTAAAATTGCATTTTTTTCTCAATTCAGCAAAGTTTCATTTATAATTTGTTTAATACTTTTACAATTTTAAACAATAATGATGCAAATAAATATCTAGAGTAGACTACCGTTATCAGAAATAATATATAATCGATTTAATTGATCTTTTAATTAATTAATTATATTGATTAATTTAATTAATTGATTTAATTAATTGGTCTTTTTTAATTTGGTAACTTTATTTATTTTAAAAATAGGGAAATATAAGTAGCTATTATTTGGAAAAATTGTGAGTGTGTGGATGGTGGATGCTGTAACTGAATAAAGGAAAGAAACAGGTGACCATAGTAGAATTTAAATCTTCTAATTTATGAAACGAAATTATTAATAACATATTCCTCTATGGAGTCATAACAAATATATTTGTAACAATAATTCAAGGGTATTATTAATCAAACCAATCAATAATCAAACTGATTAATTAATTAATCAAATCAATAAATGAAATGGAAGAAGTTAGGGATATCATTTGATGCTTTATAAGTTGGGTTCTTTTTGAGAGGATTACAAACTCATTAATTTATTTGAGAAATATTATAAAATCAACACACAATAAAGTTAACACATATTGAATTAACAACGAATAATATACATATTTTTTTTTCTTTTGTGGTCGGAAATGTCCAATACTGCATTGTAGACTCCATAATGTGAAGGGTTATGCATTCTTTTTTAGTTAATGTTTTAAAACATAAATAATGATCAATGGTAATAAATTATTTCTTCATTTTAATATTAAACTTAGTTCTAATAAAGTGTTTGGTAGAAAAATGAGAATTGATAAAATCAAGATAAACATAAAACCATAATTTTGGTCCTCTTTAGTGTTATATTGCTCCTGGTAATAATACAAAATGCAGGATTATTTACGTACAAAACACACCTAAATACAACAAAATACATTTCATTTAAATAGAAGGCTTTTTTTTACTTCATGAGGCCTTTTTGTTATATTATGAACACAACTCCCCTGCTTTTTATAAAGAATTGGTTTTCTTCATTGGCAGAGTTACTAATATTTACCAAAAAAAAAGTTACGGAATGATATTTCATTTTTTTAAACTGATAATTAAGAAGATCCATAAAGTTGGTTTTATTTGACATCAGCGTTATGATATTTTCTGAATTAATTTGAACTTTAACACTACCTACTGTTTCTTTTTAACATCGTTGTTATAGTATCGACCAAAAATAAAGAAACTCAAAATATATAAATTCTTTTAATATTTAAATTCTTTAAACACTTTTTTATTTTCAGTACACTTTACCCATAGTAATGTTTGTTATTGAACTACTGTTTGTTAATGTAATGTCTACACTGAAATAAACTACTGCAAAGCAATTTTACCTTGCTTAGTTATTGTCAAAAAAATTCTAGCATAACTTCAACAAAGGATTGTTAATGTGTCGAATTGAGCGGTAATTCATCAATTAAACCGTACTGAAGAAGAATTTTTTCTAACATTTAATTACTAACCTTTCTACTCGCACAAGAATTTCAGCACCAAAATATGACTTCAAACATGAATCAGAAAATATTAATAAATTTTCATTTCACTATAGTTGCTGCAAGGTAGAAAAAAAAATATATCAATACCCATTGAGTTATTGGAAGATTGTAAAACCAACTGAATTATAGCTTTGTTATATACAAGATTCACTGAGAAAGCGGTAAATTTGCAAAAAGGTTGGGAAAGTTGTTGCAATTTAATCTAATTGTCAGGTAGGGAGGCCATTTACAAGTGGTTGGTTGGTGGACTACTTTAATTAAAACTAATGAAAGTGGTTTGTTATAGGTTTAGCAATTATACTAATGTTACTATGGTTGGGCTTTACTATCAAAAACCTTCTTACTTACTAACTCCTTTTCTTTTAACCTTCACTTGTTAGAAAATTCTTTTTTTTCTTTTTTCATCACGTCTTACCAAAAGAATCAATTCATTATAAGTGATTTTTTCCTTCATTTTATGAATATTTCCGATTCAAGATTGTAAGAATATTATATTATAGTTACAATTAGTAAATAAAATAAATTATGATCATATGTCAATTAATTACATTAAAATTTCTAAGAATAAAATTATGGCTATAAACTATGACTACAAACTGTGAATACAAACTGACTATAACTCGTTACCTTAAACTATGGCTATAATCCATCAATATAAATTCCAACCACTAACTATGACTATATTTTTTTATTATAAACCACGACTAAAAATTATGGCTATAAATGCGGTATATAAACCCTGGTTGTATATTATGACTATGTTTCATGAAAATGGACTACAACTATATTCTCTAACTATAAACCATTTCTTTAAAGTATGACTATAAACTAAGTCAATAAACCTTAATTATAATATATGACTCTAACCATAACTATAAGGTATAAAATATGCCTCATAGACTTTAACTAATTATTCTGGCTATAAACCAATTCTATAATCCATGACTACGAACAAAACTAAAACCATGACTATTACTTACGGCTACAAAATTTAATTATAAGCCATGACTATAAATAATAACTATAATCTTTGAGAGTAAAATATGGCAATAACCATAAGTAGTATAATCACCACCGCACCCGTAGCAATTAACTACTCCTACACAGCTGATGAATCTTTCTGCTACTCAAAGTTCAAGGAATTGTGGATCTCCTCGAATAGTATGATGATAAATAATGGGGAAGTAACAAATTCTCATTTATGGTCCAATGTATGATTGGCTAGGTGCTTCATCGTGCTGCCAGGTATTACAGTGTCAATCCTACAAGAGTTGAAGTACTGACTGGTTATTTGTTTTTAAAAATACTGGAACAAGATTGTGTGAATGATGTTATTTTTGGGCGGAAGTTGAGAAGCCTTCAGGATGAGAGTTCTATAAAAACAACTTTTCTATTTTTTTTTCGTTAAAGCCACATCATTTTTTTCACTAAGCACAACTAAATGCATGTATTTTTTTTTCAGTAAATCAAGTAATTTTAAAATATAAAATTATCAAACTTAAACACAAACATAAAAATCAAATTTCTACTGATTTGTACCTGTATCTGTTCATTTCATGAACTCCTACAATTTAAATAGGAGTTGTCTCACATTCTTAAATTTTTTCCGATCTAGTACTAAAGTTAAAAAAAATCAATAATTTCTTGGCATTTTACAAAAAAGGCTTAAATATAAAAAGATATGCGTTTCTGGCACTTTTTTCGGTGCACTTCAAGTCTGTTTTGTACTGGTTTGGTGTACAATCTACAAGGTAATTGCAACTAATAAAAGTTATTCTTTCTTAAGTAGTGCGTTCAACCAAAATTAATTTAAAGCCTCTTATCGCTTAGAATGAATTAAATTTGTTTTCAATTAATAGTTTAATTTTGACAAATCCAAATTCACGTGAAGGTTCAATTTAAAACTATGTCATATAACAAGAAAAATCAGGTATATTACTATTTCAAGCTAAAATATCAGATGTGACCTGCACTCACTTTATTACAAGAGAACGTATCAATTCATTAAGACATTTAAGTAGTACTTAGCAGGATAATTAAACCAGTATTACTATTTAAACATAATACAGAAAGTTATATTACGTGCGAATTAATTAATTCAATAATGCTGATCGCTCATTATTATCAATTGTATCTCCGAGAAATTTCATATTAGCAGAAAAGTAACAATACATATCTTATTTCTGCATATTTTCTATTTTTCTGTACAATGTTCATCTCTGCTATAAATGTTGTTAATTAATGTTAATAATAAATCTCTTTAAAATGACATGTAAACAATAATTTTAAAATTACCTGCATGAAATCATGTTATGCTCATAATCGGCTTTTATAACCTGACATAACGATAATGAAAACGATTTATATCTGGCGATATTCACTGAACACTGAATAAAGCAGAATGTAAGTTAGTTCTCATGTTAGGCCTCTGAAAGGGTTAAACTAGCTCAGCCCTCTTGCTTCAGATCACTCTTGGCATCCAAGTCCGCGGTGTATTTTCTCCATGAATAAATTCTATCATGATTGGTTTACTTATAGCAAAGTCAAATAATTGTCAGTATTTATATTACTAAAATATATATAAATTTATTATTATCGAAAGATCTGTCAGTATATTTGACATTATTAATATAAAATGGATTGTTATTTGTTTTATTCGAGGTACTCTGGGACTGCTGCGAGTAATAAATAATACTCTTCTATAGAACTAAAGTTACATATAGATTATAGATTAAAGTTATGTATTATAAGTTAGAACTCTTACAGGTACTCAATTATCTTGAAGCCCTTTGATGAAACTGGAGAAGACATGTAAGATGTACATTGGCATAGGTTTCAGATTTATAATAAAATCATACCTAATTGTTCTAGATAAATCTTTCTCGAAGTGGGCGATAACGCCCCCTTGGGGGCGTTTGACACCTAGAGAGGGGCGTTTATGTGGGTTAGGGGGGCGATGTATAATTTGTAATTTCATTTACTTAATATAGTATTTTAAATGTTACTTAAATTAAAATCCATCTACGACACAATGACGAATAATTAGTTTATATTTCTACCCTGTATGATGTTATAAAAACTTAAAATACTTAACATAGATTTCGTAGGATAGCCAGGACACCGGACGCAATCAAGTTGTAACAAGTTTCTGCGAATAAAGGAACATGATCGATGATAGTCAAAAAATTAGAGCAATTTTACCTTAATTACATTGCACCAGAAATTATTTTAACATTAAGAAAAAACTACCATGCAGAGTTTTAAAATATTATACATACGTAAACTAACATAAATTAAAGTTTTCTTTACTTTCATTCTTGTTTTTAACATAAGTGCATATTACAAAGTTTTATTAGCATTTTATAAGAAATTACTGATGTAAGAATCATCATTTTTATATAAAATAGAAATACATATATAATTATTGTTCAAAAAGTTATGTTATATTTTTTTTTACAATTAACTTATTACTGTCCATTGTCAAATAAGGCTAACCATTGTGTAAGGCTAACCAATTCACTTATTGTAAACATCGTTTACTATTTCTATATAATAAAGATTACAAATAATTAAACCGCTGGTTTAGACGGCGGTTTTTATTTGAACCAGTTCTAAATTATAAACTAAAATTCTATGAAAAATTACGCATATTTATCTATAATACGAAATGATATCAATTTATTTTCCGTAATTAAATAAGTTATTATTGTTAGTAGTATCATTTACTAGTTGAAATATAAAGTTTTAATTATCTTATAATAAGAATCTTATCTTATATAAATGAGAAAGATATTCAACAAAAATGAGTGCAATAGTAGTACAATAAAATAGCAATGTATTTTGGTAATTCTGAATTTAAACAAAACACTTTGATGAGATGAATTCATTTTTACTTTGAAAATTTGTAAATACACGCTCCGTAGCAATGTATGTACATATATGAAGGAACAATAATAGCACGTACAAATACATATGTACTACATTTACTAAAATTAATACAACATTTAAGTATAAAACAACAATGATATATATTTGTATGTATTAGTCCTATGTTCAATCCACAATGAAACCGAAATATATTTACTCTAAATCTAGGCTTTTGAGAAATGTATAAAAAGCAATCTCAATCTATTGAAAAAAACGTGTTTTTTTTGTTTGGTCTCTAGTCTCAACTTAAGTTTTCAAATCTTTTTCATGAAGATCTGAAAAAGAAGCATAATGCTCAGCCAAGTGTATCGAAACTTTTTTCGATGGTTGCTAAGCAAGACGATGACGGACTTCGAGCCTCATACAACATCTCTCTGTTAATTGCCCAAACAGGTAAACCACACACCATCGGAGAAACGTTAATTTTGCCGGCGATAATAGAAGTTATAACTACTGTGCTCCATAAACCGAGGCAGATATAATTCGAAAAATTCCTTTGAGCAATAGTTCTGTCCAAAGACGAATTGATGAAATGGCTGAAAACATTGAAAAGTCATTGTGCAATCATCTGAAGACTAGTAAATTTTCAATTCAGTTGGATGAGTCCACTTTACTAACTAATGAAGCATTGTTGTTATTAAAGATGAAAAAATATGTGAAGAACGTTTATTTGCTAAAAATTTAGAGACAGACACGAAAAGAAAAACCGTATTTAAACCACTAGAAAAGTTTTGCGATGAAAAAGGAATTCCGTTGAAAAATATTATATCGGCTGCTACAGATGGTGCTTCAGCCATGACGGGGTGTCAAAAAGGCTTCATATCGTACTTAAAAAACAAAATTCCTGATGTGCTTGCTGTATATTGCGTACATGGACAGCATCTAGTTGATAGAAATTTAAGTGAACGACTATTTCAATCATTGCAACATGTCATCAGAGCAGGCAATAAAAGCCGGAACAACTCTTTAAATGACAGATTATTTAATCGGCTTTGAGTTGATAATGATGAAGATTTCAACAGATTGATCTTTCACGCAGAAGTGCGTTGGCTATCAAAAGGAAATTGTCTGACTCGTTTTTACAGTCCGTTTGACTCAGTCATAGAGTTCACAGAATTGCGCGAGAACCTCAAAGAATGATATCGCATACCTGACAGACCTTTATACATTGCTTAATGATATGAATCTCCAAGTTCAAGGCTGTGACTTGAACTTAATAAAAACAAAAAACGTCGTCGCTGCTTTCGTAGCCAAGCTGCTCTTACACAAGAAGAATATCGGCAGACGTGAGTTCCATAATTTTCTCAATTGATCAGTATCCTGCAACAACGACGACTTGCTCGTTTACTGCCAACATTTGGAAAATCTTCACAGTGATTTCATTGAGAAAATCCAGGACATTTTGAAATTGGAAATACCAGATTGGGTGTTAGATCCTTTTTCAAAGGTCAACATAGCAATATCACCCCAGTTGGAAGAAGAACTTATAGAACTAACAACGAACGAGGAAATAAAAATCAAATACAAAAACGGCTACCAACAATTTTGGCTACAAAAGTTAATTCCGCAGTTGTACCCTGGATTGAGGTCTATCGTTGAACGATTTTGGATAGCATTTCCATCGTCATATTTGTGTGAACGTGGATTTAGCGCTGTGACAACGTTGCTTACTAAAAAGAGAAATCATTTGCAAGTTACCAAACGCGGCGACTTACGACTGATTTGAGCAAAATCGAACCTGATATCAACAAACTTATAAAACATCATCAAATTCATCCATTTCAGTAGAATTTATATTGTTACTTTTAATTTGATTAAAATATATTATTAATATTATAAAGTTGGGTTTTATTTGCTCTCACTGGTAAAAATTTCTAGTTTAGAATGTAAGTTTAAACATCAGAACTGACTAATATAACTAAATTAATTAAAGTAATGAAATTGTGATTATTAAGTTTTAGAGGTGTATAGAAAATGAGGGGCGCTGAAAAATAAGTGATTTTCAAAGGGGGCAGTAAAAAAATAAGTTTGATAATCAGTGTTCTACATCAACGATTTAAAGTTCATCATAACTGATAATATAGATATTGTTATAATATAAAACCAATTTGGAAAATTATATATTACATCCACAGGATATAACCATTAAAATGAAACCCAAACTTCATTGATTGTCAAAGAATTTGGTATTATGTTAACTTACAGAAAAGTTGGGTTCAAGCCACTGTAAAATATTATTTTCTTTTATAAAAAAGAACTTCTATTTTGGTGGCAGTGGTATTGCCTGAAGTTATGCATCACTTATGTGTAATAAGTGATTACAAAAAATGCAATAATATAAACAATAAATTAGCTCTGCATTGTCCTTTGCGTCCAAGACCTTATGTATAATACCAAATATAGAAAAATAGTTCCTACATAATGTTGAGTTGTATTGAACCTAAACATTGATTAATGATATCGGACTAATAAAAGTTCAAAAATAAACTTGAAAAACAAATCCAACGGTTCCCATCGTTTTCTCTCCTGATGACTTTCAGTTGTTTGTTTTAAAGTTATATTGTATTATGTTAAGAAGTCATAATATCCAAAGTAAAACAACATAAATATGAAAAAATTATAACAAATTAAAAATACACTAATTTGTAATAATGAATGTGTGAATTTTAATTAAAGACTAAAACTTAGAAAATACCAAAGCTACTCTTAAAATTTGAACATATATACAGTGTATCACTATAAAACGATAACAGCAGTGTCCACACATTTTTTCAATCCCTTAAATAATAATTATTATTAAAAAATATCTTATACTATTAATAGACATAGTGTGGTCTACGTTTACCAGTGTGAAGGAAATTGTGAGTTCATCTGGTATACTGAGATATTTCTGAACATTTATTCCACAGTCACAGCAAATGTAGTGCCACCGAAACAAGTTTAGTGTCTGACTGAAGTTAAAAAAAAAACTGCTTCAAAGGATGTAAATTTAATTTAAAATTCTTGTCCAACAATGTAATCCAGAGTCATATTACTTAGGTATGCACTTCATTAGGTAGTATTAATGTTCATTAATTAATGTCCATAAATGTAGATAGAGAAGTATCCCTCACTTTTGTAGTCTTAGGTATGTTTTAACAATTATCTTTATCCATTCTGAGATGATTGGCTTGAATACAGATAAAATGTGATCACCTTTTCTATCAACAGAGTTTGCATTCTTCGTATTATGCCAAATACAGCTTCCATCCATGGTAGTTAAGTAAACTATATAAAATGTAGAGATATATCATTCTTTAAAATTTAACTACAGTTGGAGTACTTTTTAAAATAAATTGAACCCACTTTAGTCTGTTCCTGACATCCTTTAACTGCTTCTTCTTCATTCGCCTCTAAAGGGCACTGTATATAACCACCATATACATATGTGCTATTTGTGTTTCATTCTCATTTTTCCTAATAATAGAAATTAGGTATTTTCTAACCGAGAAATGTTTATTGTCTTTAATCCAGGAGGTAACACACATGATGACTGATGACCAGTTTTCTGTCTCCATGCTTGGTTCGGTATAACAGCAAGACTGCTGCATACGATATAGTTGCTGTTAGCACTGAATTAATAATCCCTTTGGAAAGCCAAAGTAACGACTTCATATTACAAAATAATCTCATACACGATAACATGGCTTTCGTTCCCTATAGACACTTGATATCTTACGTAGACATCTGTAACATTCATGCCCAGTGAATCTGCTACATTTGATTCAGTATATATGATCTTTTCTACAGTAAAAATTTAAGCCAAAACTTTTCATTTCTGATTTAAAAATATCCCTTTTTTAATAGAGAAATGTTAAAAACTTTTAGGAAAAATTGTCAGTGTCATCGAATCACCAAGGAATCAGCTTAAAATTAAAATCAGTTTTGTATTATAAAACGAAACAGTCCATTTCTCCTACTTCAGTATTAGCCAAGGATGTAACATTCATAATCACAAGAAAATCTACATCTAATATTACGTTTTGTTCAAGGCTGCAACATACAAATTCATTAGAACATTTTTTTATATAAATACATTACACCATGGAAATTACAAGATATTTTATACGTTTGATTGTTGTCAATTTTTTTGGATGAAAGAATTTTATTATTCCTAAATTCCATATTAATTCATTAAATCATTTCGAATTTTGTCATTAATCCTCTAAACATAAATTTTTTTTCAGTTGATTTATTTAAAAACAAGCTACTAGCTACCCTGGCTCGATCCCTTTACTTTAATACTATTTTTTATATTATTCACATTTTAAATTAAAAAAAAATATTTGCTTGTTACATTTATTTATAATACATTTGCATTACTGTAGTCGGCGAGCACGCAACCACTTTGCTACTCTGGTCCCATACCTTACTTTATTCCCAGTGTTTCTATTAAGTAAATATTAAATTAAAAAAAGTTTACAGTCATATATAATACGTAGCGAACGTACCCGTCTTTGACGGAATCAAAAGTTCTATTATACTTGTATTCCAAAATGCCATTAGAAATTATAGAACAGTAGAAAATACCATTATTAGTATAGTGTTAAAAAATGCCTCTGTATACACTACATTAGCTGTCTATCCTTCAGGTTAATGGAAGAACAAACAGTTGGAACCTCTGACTCTTGAGCAAGTAAACTACAGTTGAACAAGTGAGAAAAACTTGGTCTCGCTAACTTGAATTCCTGCGTTTGATAAAGTTTCCCTTTGCGACTTAGTTAACCTCAATACGAAATAGACTCTCAAAAGACTTTGCAGTCACTTCAACGGAAACAAATAGTTGCTCGGAATCAATGGTATGCGTGGTATACACAGACTCCCCAATACCACACCGAGTCATTATGTCCGCCTCTATGGCATATCTGTGCAGAGCAAAAACACAGAGTCGTGTCCCGTTGCACAGTTTTGGGGCACTCACGTTTTGTAACATGAAATTTGTTACTGCTACTAAATTGCAGCATGATTGATGCTCCTACTTTAAGTTTTTACTCATGAGCAGGCAGTCCAGGAGAAATAAATTCAGAGTCAAGAAATTCAGTTAGATAATGAACTGCTTCCTCATCACTAATCACACTCTTTACTGACTTCTAAGTTCTTTCCTCGGTATGATATAGCGTAAGAACTTTGTTGATTTTTCCTGCCTGTTCATATTAAGGGTTCAGAATTGCTCGTTTACAAAACAACTTATTCTTAATAGATAGTACATTTTGAACTCTGGGAAACACATTTTCAATGATGTCAAATATGCAATTTATTCATATGCTCCAATGAAATTAATATCAACTAACAATACCTACTTGCCACACCTGTGTATTTTCAAAACAAACTTGTCTTTGAAGTTAGGAAAATACAGCTTAAAGAACCACACCTTCGCTTCTGTACTGAATTATCAATCTATTTAGAGCCCATATTTTAAGTTAGGCATACACAAATCTAGTGTCAATGTTTCAGCTCGCTATGTCTTATGGTGGCTAAGTTTATTTGTGACAAACGTTTTTGATTTTAACGTCCATAACTTTACTTCTACGTTGAGTTTCCAATTAATTTAGAGCCTATATTTTATGTTAGACCTACACAAAGCTACTGTAAAAGTTTCAGCTTTATATGTCTTATGGTAGCTGAGTTTACTAGTGACAAAGTTTTGCGGGCAACCGACAAACCGACAAACCCTTTTTCTAAGGGTGGATTCGGTTTCTCCAATGTATGAAACGTAAAGAAAACTTGAAATGAGTCAGTTCTAAGCAATGTAGAGACAAAATCATTATTTTATTTATATAGATATGCTACGTCTATGTAAACAATGCAAATAAATGTCAACACATCCGAGGAGTGTAGCAGCTGATTCTTAGTCCAGGATGAAATTTCAGTTTTTATACCTTGATGCTCTTGCACTGATTGGAATTTCACAATTCCTTTATTAAATTGCTCATTTTTTCATGTTTTTTGGGAAAAATTACATTTTTAATGAACCGTTTATCGTTCAAAAAAAAAAAAAACATTTTCTGAAAACACTTAAATTGGCCCTAACACCCTTTTACTTAATGTAAGTACATGAAATTAATTAACTTAACTGAAAATTCAAATCAGTTCAACTTAAAGTTAATTCAACTCACCTCTCACATAATATTCTATTATTAGATATAATTCCATTTAGATTCGTCAACTATATAGTTTATATCTTTCTTAAAAGATTTCAGTTCGAATGATAAGTCGAAATTTTTAATTTTATTAAATAAAAAATATTTTCAGTTGTTTTAAACATTTGAAGATTTTTTAGTCATTGGTACAAAATTTTCGAGATAATACCGAAATATCAAGACTTGAAAATTACTAGTTTATGAGAAAGAAAATATCTGAAGAACTTTCCCATCGTAGATAATTGCACCTAATGAATCAGGTTCATCTAGACTATGACGAAAATTTCTGTGTAAAATGTCTATTTGATCCATCAAATATTGCGGGCTGTAGCGTATATGCAAGCATTTAAATACAAACCGACACACTCACACAGACTGACATCATCAAAAAACTTCATAAAATGCCTTTGGAGGCCTCAAAACATGTAGTTCCGTCAAAATCTCGAGATCGAATTTTTTCAGGATCACTATACATTACTTATAGTAGTAATGTAAAAATGAAAGATATTAAATCAGAAACCGTATCGAAACATACAGAGTGTTGCAAAGTGTGAATGATGAAATACAATATATACAATTCTCTTAACTAAAATATAGAAAAACAAATATCAACTAGAGATAAAATTGAATTTAAACGAGTTATAATAAAAAAAAATTAAATTAATTATTAAAATGTTAGAGTTTGGTTAAAAGATAATTTAGTTTGGATTTATTGTGTGGAATTGTCTGTCACCATTTCAGACTGGCAATGTTTCTATCTATAAGACTCAGTTTGTATCTTTGACTGCAGACCAACCGGCCACAAATTCCTTTTCCCTCCCCTAACCTCGTTTACCGTCTCACCTCACCCTCTCTCACTCTGTCCCTATCTCTTTTCCACAACTTCATCTTCTCCACACGACTACAGATTCTTTCCTGAACTATCTAGCTCCTCACTCTCTTTTTCTCCCGGAATATCTTATTTCTCTATAAAACAACTACGGGAGGGAAAAAAACCTCAGCCTTTTCTCCCCATCTATATTCAATGATATGGGAAACCAACATCATTCTAGATTAAAATACAAAAGAAGGTCGCAGAACATGCAAAGTAAATCTAGTAGCAAAACTTATCGAAACATATCTACTGAATTACAAATAAATCAAATAAATTTTCCATAAAAATGCCTTTTACTTCATTGTGAAAGCATCTTAGATAGGACCGAAATAAATAGGAAATATATGTTTCCAAAAGGTCGGGCAAATAGTAAGACTGTTAAAATAAATTTAGACAGCACTAAACCTTCAACTGTAACCAAATGCCAAAAACTTTTATCCCGGGGGGTTCCTATATGTGTCACTTAATTCAACTTACACTGAAAACAATTCCAAATAACTGGGTCTTCTTTTTAACATCCCTATAATAAAACATTAATTTATATTTGTTGATTTCTGAGATTTTCTAGGTAATGAATCAACAAAGTACAACATGGAATTCTACATCAAAAAATATAGTTTTAGAAACGATTATATACGTTAGCCCAAAAAAAAACGGACAACTTTCAATTGACTCATTTTTGTTCTTATTCCATGAAATATTTGACTAGATCTCAGAATCTAAGAAAAACTTAAGTAAGCAAACAGAAGGTGCCTCCGGTAAATGTGACTGTTAATTTACTATAGTAGATAAAATATACGAAATGCAAATATGAAATAAAAGAACGGAAATATTCAAATAAAAATAACAAAATAGAATATATTTGAAGAACTATGAATATTCAATTCCACACCGATATATATATTACTTTAATTCAGTCATTTCAGACATTCCAGGTTTAGTAAAGGTTGTTTTTATATTATAAATTAATGTAAATTTTATTTATGTTATAAATTATATAAATTTTTATTTTATTATAAATTATATATTATTTTCTGTAGTTAATATATCTTTCATACCACCATTTTAAATTTTGAAATATTTTATTTTACTTCAATACAAATGTTTCATGTAATATGAGAGTGGAACATCCGAAAATCATAACAAAATGTATATAAATAGCAGCACTATTTAGAAAAAAAAGTATACTCGTACATACCTGTAAATTTAAAATTAAGTAAAAGTAATAGATTAATAATAAATGGCAGTCAGGATACATCACAAATAAAAAAAAATATTTTTTTTTTTAATTGCCATGTCATTTGCTTCAATAATTATTTCGTCAATCTCAACCTAAATGAATGTGTACATGTATTCATTGCGTAATTTATACGCAAAAATTTTCAAATATTTATGAATAGAAATAAATTCATTTATTTATTTCTTAACAAAAAGAAAGAAGATAAATACTATTGTTCATGGATCATTGCGGTTTCAGGCTACATTTGAGAAGAAAATTAGAAATAACGCCAGAGTAAAAACAAAAAAATCGGCAGTGGCCTACACTAAACTTTATTATAAATAACCATAATATCATACTTCTTGGGTATATAATATATAATGTTCTATTTAAGTATCACATAAATAAGTAAATGGAAGATGTTTATTGGTCTTTCATTCCTGTAGGTAGTACGGATAGTGATTGATTCACTTACCAATATATATGCTTATTTTTGTATATCACACCACTGACACATATAATATCATTAGCATAACTGCAGCAGTAATAACATTTTTGAAAAGCGAAAAGGTAGATTTCGTGTTACGAAATAATCTCTTACAGGAGAACATGCCTTTTGTTCGAAGCCAGTTAATGTCTTACATAATTTACCTGACCTCCTTCTACATTGAGTATTTAAGACAAATTTTCCGATTTAAAACAAAAAATACACCTATTTTTTCTGAAAAACTAGGTTATCTCATTCCGAAATTCTACCTGAGGGAGACAGGCGCTGAAATATCGTAATGAGTCTTGCATATAACTTTCTGTCCCCTTTTCATTATGTTAAAGACTTTTACAATACAACTGAACAAGAGTAATTCTAAATAAAATTACTAAAATATTTATTTATATGAGCGATCAGGTCACAGTCTTTGTTCATGTTTTGAACCGGCGCCTATAACACTAAGAACACTGGCTCATCTTTTCTGTTCACTACAGATCCCGTCTAAAGCCTACAAGCCTCTGAATAAACTTCTCCTTTATTAGGTGTGATAAAGCAGTTAGAGAAAGATAGAAAAAGCACAAGCGCGAGAAAACTGCAAGTGTTTGTGAGCGAGAAGTGGCTTTGGGAAATCTGAAATTCAGAAGAGTGATTCCTGAGGGCCACATTGAATTTTAAACCACTCCATATGCAAAGCTTTGGCTTCATAACCTCTGGAATATATTAGACCTATAGTCCAACAAATCATACTCTGTTCTTTTAAATTTACATTCTAATATTTATTGTTAAAATATTATTTCATTCCAGGTTTCAGTTTAATTACTAATTGTTAATTAAAATTGAATTAATCATAAGGATGATTACTAAATAGGGGATAAAAAATCATAGAAAATCACAAACTATATTCCAATATTATTGACGAGAAAAGTAGAAATTGTATTCTTTTTATGGCAACGAAGTTGAAATATAAGATTCTAGTCATATTTCTGAACTAAATACTGTAGTTTGGAAATTGATATGTATTTCCCTGGAGAATCTTATTATATATATAGTTCTCGAAAATATACTAATTTATCACACAAAATAGATTCATTCAATCACGGTCCACAATTTTTGTTTTAACCATCATCTGGGGGAAGAAGATTTCACCAACAAAACGACGGTTAACAACAATACAGTAACAAACACACCCGTGTGCATGTGTCAGTGCGCACGTGCGCGTGTGCATGCGAGCACGTGGTGTGTAGTAGAGAGAGAGAGAGAGAGAGAGAGAGAGAGAGAGAGAGAGAGAGAGAGAGAGAGAGAGCCTGTATGTGCGCCTGCGTTTAAAAGAACTGACAAAATATTATTACGTAAATTTCGATTCCAGAAGTTATTGCTGAGATTCAGTTTAATAATTTGAATCTTAAAGCACATTAAAAGAAAAGTCATGCCAATTAGCATGAATAGTAACAGGGAGGTTTCTGAGTTGGCAAACCCATACCTGTTTTTTTTTATGAATTATCCATAATGTTATTTTCATAAATTTTCACCTTCATCATATTGAAATGATGGAATTTATATTAATATCATAGAGACAAAGCATAATGAAGTTAATATACAACAGGATATGCAATTTATTTAAAAATAATAGAGCATCTTGCATCCTCAATTCAACTCAGAATGGCAATCTTCCACTGCCAACATATGTTACTCTTCAGGCTGCCATTTAATAGAATCTGAACAGCAGAAAATAAAGACATTTTCTTTTTATAAATTTTTTTTTGGAAGGAGTTTCAAAGAAACATAATCAGCTCATGGATTGGAAGAAAATGATTACTTCAGTTGAAAGATAATTTCATATTTTATATATTGCGCTTTCAACTACAGTAATAAAAAAAATCTTGAGTGGCCTACATTCAGCATTACTATAAGTAAACATAATAATATACTTCTTGAATATATAATAAATAATATTCCATTTAAGTGTCATAGAAATGTCTAAATGGGAATGTTTACTAGTCATTCTTTCCTGCAGGTAGTACAGATAGTGATTGATCCACTTATCAATATATACGCTTATTATTGTATATCACACCACTCGTGCATATAATATTAGTATAACTACAGCAGTAATAACATTTATGAAAAGAGAAAGTGCAGATTTCGTCTTACGAAATAATCTTTACAGCAGAACATAGCATGCGTTACAATCGCCAGTGAATCTCTTACATCGTTTACCTGACCTCCATCTACATTAATTATTTAAGACACATTTATCCCTTAAGAACATGAAAATTTTCTTATTTTAATGGGAAAATATTAAAAACATATATGAAAATATGTTGTGTTAAGATCATTTTTAATTTAACATTTAGGATAATTACATTTATTTCTATTCAAAGAATGTTCGTATTTATGGCTTCCTAGTATTTAACAGAAACTACTTTTCTCTTCCTTTGTGAAAAATTATAGATACCAATTTACTCTGAGCGAGTGTTATCTTTTTCCTACCTGCTCTTCCCTGTTATAAGGTTGCTGTGAATGTATATTGAGCAAAGATATATTAGTAATTAGCAAGCTTAAATACCGGCTTCTATTTTTTGAAAATAATAGATATGAACTATTAGACTAGAATAGTGACAAAACTGGATACATTTCAACAAATATAACTCTTCTTTCTTAAGGAAAGAGTTCCTTCCTCACACTTCAATATTATCCAAAGATACTATGATTCACAAATACAACAAAAATTTTCATCTTACATTATGTTTTGTTCAAGGGTGGATTATATAAATTGATTAGAGCATTTTGTGAGACAAATCCATTATATTCCATGGTAATCAACAGAAATTAATGTTTATTGGCGCTGATTTTTTATATATACAAATAATATTCCTTTTATAACTCATATAAGTCAATAAATGATTTAAATTTTTCCATGATAGATGAAAACATTAATTTTATTTCAGTGAATTCACTCAAAAAATTTCAATGTAAACAATGTAAATAAATATGAATGAATTCCAGAACTATAGCAAGTGATGCGTTGTTCTAGGATAAACGATCAGTTTTTATGGCGTTATTGTTCTTTGCCGTAACTGAAATTACGTGAATTTATTTACTATATCGTTAATTTTCTGTTCCATTTTTTACATACATAAAATGTAACAGAAACTTAAAATGTCATTACTAGTTAATATTGAAAAAGATTAACTTAATTTATTAAAATATACCTTTCAAAATGGCAAAACATTACTTTTAGTAGCAGTTGCTTAACTTTTTAGAAGACATAGTGATTGGAGTTCCTAAACATAATGCATGGTACAAGTATCCAGAATTAAGTTCCTAAATTTCTATTGTCTGGTTTTACTATGCAATATAATTATCCTTCTAATTAATAACTATATGTACTTGAATTCCTTTAATTAAAGACCCATTAAAAACAACTTTAGATAATTGAAAACAGATGATCTGTCAAAAAACAAAATTTTTACTTTACTATAAGTAAAGTATAGTCATCGTGAAAAAATTTGATCTCGAGATTTTGACGGAATTACATATATTGAGGTCCCAGAAGTCGTTTTATGAAGTTTTTTCGATGATGTTTGTCCGTGTGTATGTGTGTGTGTCGTATGGGGGGGGGGGGGGGGGGGGGGTTATATCCAAAGATTGTGGCCACGCTACAGTCCATTATCTTCGATGGATCAAATATTGATATTTTACACAGCAGTGTGTCTCATAGTATAGATGAGCCTGATTGTTTGGGAGCAATTATACATGATGGTAAAGTTACTTTTTCTGCCAAAAACAGATTTTTAGACTACATTTTTTTTCTCCTTAACTATTCAACCTTGAGTCTTAAAAATGTGGCATTATCTTTTAAGCTACAAAGTCAAGAAACAAAAATACCTTTTTTTAAAAAACAACAGGAAATGTTTTTTTCAATAAAATGTATAAACATTGACTTATAATTAAATCTAAAAGATTGTGAGAGCGATACAAGCACCACAGTTTGAAGGATCAAAATGAAACTATAAAAGTAAAAACAAATTACATAGAGAGCCGTAAATTTTATCTGACTCAATTGTATTTAGAGTACGGATCATTAATGAGTTCCTCACATCGTGATGAAAGCCTGTTTTTTCTGTTTTTCTGACAATGTCGACCCATAATCCTCATATGGAATCTTATACATACATCGTTTTTCCTGCTGTTACAAATGGTTACTTGTCTGTCCCTGATAAATTTTTATTACAGGGTGAGTTAAAGAAACTGAACTTTTTGGTAATTTGTAAGTGATTAATACGAACTCTAATCCTATTGACAATTTTTCCCTTATAACTTTTTTTCTTGTTGGAAATTGTGCATGTTGTATTTGTCGTATCCTATATTTTAGTCTCTGCTTCTTTATTTTTTATTATCAATCTGAAACTTTGTATTTTTTTAAAATCTGTCGTTATTACCTTCCCTTAGGTTTTCTGCAATACTTTCCTATTTAATTTGCAGTCGCTCTCTGATAACAGAACTGAAAGGTCTTTGACCATAAATTTCTTGTGGCTTTTTGATTCAATCATCTGATTTATTATATATAATATATATGCAGAAAAATCAGAATTAAACATTATGCATTCAATGAAGTCCAAAACCACAAGGAAAAAGAAAATGCAAAAGAAATAATAATTTAGTTACCATCCCTGGTTATCTTTTCTACTACCCAAGAAATTTTTATTATTTTTAGAAATGTATTACATTGTTTACTATTCATTATTCTTCCTATTTAATTCTTTTAATTATTATTTATTGTGTTACTGTTTATTTTGTATTACTTAATTTTACTAGTATATTTTTTTTATTAAGCTTTATTGTCACTTAAGTTTCCCAGCTGTTCTGTTTCCTTCATTTTGGTTAACTTTTCTGTTAGCTTAAAATTCATTATTATTTTTAGAAATTATATTATATTTCTGTGATTAGTTTTTTATTAATTATTTATAAAAATAAGCAGTAAATTATAGAATATATTAGTTTTGTCATTTCCCTAACTATTAGTTTCTTCTATCTTATTTTATTTTTCTAGATGTTTATTCGTAACTATCTTCCCATGCTTATCTTTTTATTTATTCTCTACCTTCTATTTACTATTACAGATATATTTGTTTGTATCGTATTTATTTATTTTTTTCATTTCTCTAGTATTTTTTATGATTATTCAGTTTGTTTTTATTGCTTATGATTTTTTATTTAATTTATATATTTTTTCCAAATTTTTTTATAGAAAAATATAGATCTTAGGTTGAAAGATCTTAGTCTTGTTTTCCCATTTTCTTATTGTGGTTTGATCATTGATTGTTATTTCACGTGTTTATGTGAATTCTTATATATATATTTTATTTTTTTCTTTCTTTTAATTCTTTTCTCCAATTCCCTTTGATTGTTTTATAGTTAAGCCACTTGTACTGCTTATCTGAATTTCTGATTAATCTTTTCTTAATTCTATTATTTTAAGACTGGGTACGGAGGTCAGCACTGGCGGTTGCCGGGTCGGTTACTTGCCATTCGTGTCCACAACGTGCTTGGTCTCCATTTCTCTTTTCTCCTGAAGACAGATTGCCCAAAAATTTCAGTTTGTGTCTTTTTTTAATCTGTATGTTACCCTTTATGAATTTTTAACTCGTGTATATTTATATGTAATTATATTGTAAGCCTCCTTAGTTGCTAGATTGAGAACTAGGGGTTAGAGAAGAACCTTCCCCTTTAAAGAGTGAATACCATTTTAAATTTTGTTTATATAATAATAAGTCACACGTGGATTGGGGACAAACTAGTCACAATTTTAATCGTTTAAATTCAATGTTGCTGAATGCTAAAACTATGTTTTATTAATAGTTATAATGGTAATAGAATATAATATATAATAAGAATGCAAATAGTTTACCTGAAAGTAAACGAAGTTGAACATGTTATTCACTCTTTGAACGTTACCGCTAAACTTGAAAATTTTATTTGTTATTAATGTATGGATAATATAAATATTAATTCTCTAATAAAGTACGTTGAATTGATGAGATGGTCTGATATGAATAACTGGTACAACAAAAATGAGAAAGGGTTTTGTTTCAAACAGTTTGGCAGAAATAATAATATTTGATGTTATTAATCAGTAAGCTCAGAGAAGCTAAATTAAAGAAACATTTATTCTTTCATTGCATTCAGATTGATAATCTTCCAGGGAATTAAAGAGGTTTTTTTTTTGTTTCGTAATTCCAGAGAAGGGACAAACAACTATTTAAAAGGGTCATTCCTCAGTTAAATGTAAATTAAGTTGTTTTGAAAGAAGCAGCATGGAATTCCTTTTGAAAGACAAAAGCTTGGGTGGCCTGTAAATATGTTAATGAATTTAACCTTCGCAAAAGGACGAAACCAGCTACTTCATGAAATGAAAACATTTAATACAATGACTCCTTTCCCCTCACAATGAATAGCTTTTAGATACTGTATGATAAAACGGGTTTCTCAGACACAATACTTTATAGAAAAACTTGCATACCTTAATTAACAAATGTTCTCAATTAAAGTATTCATCTGAGAGAATAGAAATACATATATATATATATATATGATTAGCGGTTTGATGACCACTGAATTAGTTGTTTTGGTGTGGAGTTCTTCTACATATTCTTCCCTCTGCATAATAGCAGTGCTCTGTACAAGCATCTCTCTCGTCAGCTGTGTATTGTGATTCCTATGAGATTTCTATGAGTCAATTTCTTAGAGAACATCTATTCCTGACGACGAGGACATCGAAATATAGTAGTGAGTTCAGTGATTTCTTTTCTATGTGTTCTTTTGAAAATTCTAGTTTATATATATATATATTGATAGAAATTGTGAATATCTCTTAGAGAGATTGATAACACTCTCTATGGTCATTAAACCAAAACAAGCGGTCTTCGTCAATCAGTCAGTTGACTGACTTTACAACTCGACTTGTAAATAAATTATATATATATATATATATTGATAAAAGTATCGACCGTGGAATAGAAACAAAACTATTGTTTATCGGGACTCGGTAAGTTCTTCAGGTTCAAATTAAACTCTCATTGCCAACGTTTCGGTCTTTATTTAAAACCTTTTTATAGGCAGAAGTATAAATTTTGAATCAAAAAAACTAAGTATTTATTTACAAATTATTTTACAAAAAAATTAGTTTCGGATTTTAACACAACTGATAGTTTTGAATTCAAAACTTCAGACTACAGTTGATGTTAAAATCCACATATCTATTTTTTTGTAATAATAATTTGTAATATTAATATTGTATTTCCTGATTCAAAATTTATACTTCTCCTTTGAAAAAGGTTTTAAATAAAGACCGAAATGTTGGCAATGAGAGTTTAATTTGAACACTGTAGAACATGACCGAGTCCTTAGTTTTAATTATACTATATAATTATATATAATACTATATATAAAGATTTGACATATAGTGTATTTCACTGACTGATTTCACATATATATGTGTGTGTGTAAAAGTTGGGAGCAGTCCTTCTTAAATACATGTATTTAAAAAAGATATGTTCCTTTTGTTCCTGACTAGATGTTTAGAAAGCTTTTCACGTTTACGAAAACAGTTTTTCAGAGGGTGATTTCAATCACCATCTTTAGGAAATAATTTCAATTTATACTATCACAATTATATTAAACTAAACTAAAAATGGAATAATAAGGATTCTATAAACAAGTCATATCAATACAAGGAGGTTACGTTGTTAAGCTTAGGGTTACCAGGCTGTAAGTTACAGGTTGCATAGATTCTGTTTCACAAAACAAGTATTTAACATCACTAGTTTTCCTCCACCGGTTGTTGGTAGCAGATTCTACATCGTTCATATGGTGTGTTCTCTTTAGTTTGCATAAAGTAACAAAAAGTTGTAGTTGGTTACAAAAATTATCTTTCTTCTTATTAATTCTCGGGGATTTTTCTAGGATATAAAGAACTTCGTGGTTTCTAGAAACTTTCTAAACATCAAGTCAAGAACAAAGCGGATATACCTTTTTTTAATTTATATATGAACATTTCTATTTTCAAATATATATATCTCCTAAGATGAGGTCACTTCTTTGATTGAATCATTTGTACTATGGTAGTTCAACTATGGAAGTGTAAATTTAAGTGCAAACCAGGAGATATTTATAATTAGCCTAGTTTAGTTAATCATTCATCAGTTAAATAAACTGCCACCTAATTACAGTAACTCAGCTCTTTTTATTTGTGCGCAAATATAGAATCAGAAGGTTTATCTCAATGCTAATAAAAAACATACATGTTTATACACATTACAACATTATTATTTCTAGATATAAGCAAACCAAAGGCTGAACGTGACAATTCAGACTGGACTCAGTGAAATGTAAAATTCAAAAATGAATAATGTAACAGTAGAATTAGAAGAATGATTTTGTATACATAATGTAATGCCTGTTTCATAGAATTTCTATGCTAGAATCAAATCCAACAAATAGTAGCCTGGACAGCCATTAAGAATTTTCCAATGTCACTATTAAGAGATTAAGTAAAAAGCCTTATAACTTCAAAACCTGTATAATTATAATCGAAACAACTTAAGACATTACAATAAATAGCGATTATCAGTAGGAGAAGTTGGGGGCACCGTCGAGAAACGATTAAATCTGTGCATTGTAATAGGATGGAGCTAAAAGTTACTGTTGGAAGGGGATGTAAGACGTTTTCTCTACTAGAGCGGGGTGAGAGTTGGCAGCCCTGAGGGAAGGAGGTCTGCCTCCCCCCCCCCCCTCCCAGCACCCAAGAAAAACACTAAATCAGGCTTATCTGCAGATTTATCGAGGCACATTTTAACGGCTGAGCTCCCAGGGGTGCCAACCACCCCCACCCCAAACAACACTACATCTTACTTACTAGATATTGCATTTAGCTGAGTGGTGGGGGTACACTTCCGTTACCTAACTTGTTCAATAAATTATCTAACTTTAATAAAGAAACCGGTGAAGAATCAAAAATTATTTAGTTCATAATAAGAAAGTAAATCAATTTTAATGGCCTATTAATTCGTAAATACAAAAAACTATTGAAAACGGATTGAAACACAATTCAGTAAAACAAAATAAACTGTCAAAGAAAATTCCCACTGTATACCTGTACAATGAAAAGCTGAAGAAGACACAAGGCATGCCAAAGATTCAAATTAAACGCTCACTGCCAACGTTTCGGCTTTTATTTAAAATAAATACTGTAAGTTCTCTCACTAACCTACTGTCAAAATTTCTATTGTAATATCTTTTTTCTAACTAATTGAGCTTTTTATGTATGTTTGATTTTTGAATGATTGAATTATTTCTTATGTGCGTCTGTTTTGTAGGCCTATGAAAAATTTTTTAAATAAAAACCGAAACGCTAGCAATGAGAGTTTTATTTGGAATTGAAGAACTGATCGAGACCTGTTAACTTTAGTTCATACATATATAGTTCAATGTAGATCAATAATCAGAGAAATTAAAAGATATATTTACAGTATCTGTTTGAAGAGTTTTCATGAGAGATAAGACAGGGAAACCATACGCCCTGGCACAGAAACTGCTGGACAGTTGTTTTCGCATACACCCATGGTTACAGAGAATAAGGTCCACAAGAATCAATATAAAATTATTTATAGCATAAAAAATATGAAAAAAATAAAAAAAATTAAAATGGAAGAAAATAAAAATAACTAAATGTACATATAAAGAACTAGTGAATTATTTGAAGCATTATCCCTTTAGATCAGAGATTCTTAAACTTGTTTACTTCAGGGCGCAACTATGAAATAACTAAATCTTTGGAGTGTAGCACTGATTTTAATTTAGAAAATGTAGTCCTGAGATTTGGTAATAGGAAGATGTTAGGAAATTAAAAGGTATATTTTGTTTAAAGATAGAGAGAGGCCTAGTAAAAAGGATTTAAATCCCGAGGAAAGGCAAAGAGAAACTATTAGCGATTGATGAGTAAAGATTAAAGAAATTTATCTTCCAGTTCAAGATATCAAGTGGAAAAGACTTGAATCAGACTTGAAAACCACATACTTGGCGATTCCAAAATAAGTTAAAACAATGCAAATTTTTAAAATGTAGATCTGTTACATAAACTTAATCTTCCGTTATCTTTGGAGGCCCGTAGGGTAAGATCTCTGCAATCAGAGGGAACTTGTCGCAGAATCTAAAACCTGTAGTTCTCATTAAAGAGTGTCCGTGATTATTGGCATGAATGGCGATGGGATGATGATGATGATGGCGAGGTTGACGGCGGAAGCTCTATGACCGTTCATACGGAGTCTAAGGTGTATGATTGACCCAGGTAGAACCAATCATATTTGGTACACTCCAAACGGTAGCCACAGTTTTTGGAGGTACAAGAGCAGTCATTTGGAACAAGATAGATTGTGTTGCGAGAGGGAGCTGTGAAATATGGTTGCGGATTGATAATAAGACAAATGAGGCAAGCTCGATGTTCACACAGTTTCGCTACAGAGTAAACAGTTATCTCTCGTGAAGGTTAGATTCCTGTGGGAGAGAAAATTGTCAAGGTTGGGAGGGCATCTATAGGATAGGTATAGGGGTTTAAGAAAAGTTTTGGAGGTAGCGGGGAAGAGGATAAATATATACGTTTTTGTTTTCATCGAATATATATATCGTTTGAATAACAAAACAGAAGCCATGAATACGTCTGGCATTATACCTGAAGGCCGGTGTAAAATAAAAAAAAGATATTGTTGATGAGCACAACACATCAACAGAATCACAATCCACTTACAGCCAAAATAGTTCTTCTTCCAAGCAGGGGTAAACTAATGTTCTAACTTAAAAAAAAAAAAAGGCTAAAACACCCGATTCTTGATAATTTCGCATTTCTTTCCATCTTCAGGAGAGGAGAAGGCAACCGACCGATACAATATGTATATATACTAGCTGACTACGCAAACTTCGTCAAAAACCCAACCCAACAACCCAACATTAGATTTTTGACTCTGACGAAGACCACTTGTTACGGTTGAAAGATCTTAGTCTTGTTTTCCCATTTCTTATTGTGGTTTGATCATTGATTGTTATTTCACGTGTTTATGTGAAATCTTTATATATATATGAATTTCTCACCTATTTTCACCTTTATTAAATTCTTGGAATGATTTGCCAGTTTTCTTATTGATTTCTTTGTGATATGAAATAGCATATGCAAGAAGTGTCCATAACTCATTATATTTCACATCTTTGTACACCAACTTCTTTTGTTATCTTATAATTACTATTAATTTCCAATTGAAATTAAATACTTAAAACGACATGTTTCGGTCCTTCAGAAACCATCACCAGTTTTTTTTATACACAATTAACAAATACTTAATGCACGGAGATAATTATTAAGTAGGGTGGTAACACATTACTGCGTTTAAAGTCTACATTTTACTGAAGGTTTTTGAAGGGTGGTTGGCAGCATCTGTGGTGGAGGGATGTTCAGGTACTCGGTCAACGCACTCCGTTTCTCCTAGCTGGGAATATGTTCTACCTAAATTGTACTTATTTCCTTTTTCGTCTGTCGGTGGCTGAGCATTTGCAAAAATTTTAGAACTCTATTGAAATTTGAATTTTGGCTATTCATCTGTGGCAATTTTTCTAAAATATATGTAGATTCCAAAATTCTGAGTCGTGTCTCATCATTTAGGAGAGCAATAACTTTTGTGTTTTTTACCAGTTTCCCTGACCATTTTGCTATTGTGAAATTGTTTCATGTCATCCTTAGTTGCCACAATAGAGAGGTGCTCGAAAGGTGCATATATATATATATATATATATATATATATATATATTTGTGTATTTTGGGAGCAGACCTTCAATCAAACATGTTTTATTAAAAGTTATGCCAATTTTAACTTTTGTTCGTTTTCGGGTTAATTTTTCAAGTTTTTTGACTATGGATTTCCGCCTTTCTAGTAAAATATAAAGTAATTCACCAAAATATTTATTCTTAACATCCATTTTTTTCCAGTAAACTAGTTTTAACCATAACAAACAAATTAAAAATACATACAAATTATATATGACGTTTCGGTCTGCTCTGGCCATCTTCAAGAAGTCTTCAGGGACTAATAACTAAATCATCGCAGAACTCAAATACAAAAATAAGAACTATCTAAATTATTAACACAATTATTAACATCCTAACAGAGTAAGAAATATTTACAAAAATTTAGTGGGAGGTTATACAGGTTATGAAAGATCCTCAGGGTTGTTATTAATTAAAAGTACTAACAAATTTGAATTCAAATTTATAAATATATTATTCAAATATATATATATATATATTTGAATATATATATTCAAATATATATATTTTTGGGGTGGAGAGCCACCCCAGTCGCTCTCTGCCGGTGCGAGTGGACGCACGTGCCTCTTCTTCTTCCCTTCTTCTCCCAGACGACGAACTTCAGTTCGAAATATCGACCCAGTAAGTTTTCTCGCTTCTTCTATTTGTTGTCTTTTTTCATTTATATATATATATATATATATATATATATATATATATATATATCACTTAATAAACGGAAAGACGATACAAACTGGACACAATACGAGTTTAAAATCGAAGAAAAGTAACACACAAAGGAAAGAAACACACTTACAAACTGAAATTTTCGGACAATCCGCCTTCAGGAGAAAAGACAACAGGAGACCATGCTTGTAGAGGAAACGGCAAGTCAGTTGACGGTGTCTTCCTAGGAGGTGCATATTTGATTTCTGAACGCGTGTAGTACACCAGGGATAAAATTAAAGAGATAATGTTGTTAAAGGGGTTAGCATTTTTTCATTTTTTATTTAATTTATGTATTTTTATTTTTTTATATTGTTTCCTTTTCCTGTTAAATATGTGTACAAGAAATATATATTTTTATTATTTTTATTTTACTTATCAAATTAATTTGTCGGTTATTTTTTATTGTGTTCTGGTTATATATAAAAGTATTTTAAAAGTATTTATTTATACTACTTAAGTTTTGTTAATTTTAACGTATAATTTATTTTTATATTTTGTAATATTTATAATTCCTCATACCCTTATTATTTATTTCACAGTGTCATGTTAATTATTTATTCTTCAGTTCATCACTTTCTTAGTTTATTTTTCTTCCTTGACTTGAACCGGGAATGTGTGTGACAAGTTAATGGTCTCCAACCGTCACTTCGGAAGTGCGCTTGGTGTCCGTATCTCTTCTCTCCTGATGGCGATTAGAAAGAAAATTAGTGACTGTAAGAGTGTATTTTTTATTTACTGTTTACCTATAGTTTACTCAGAAACGTATATATATATATTATTTTTCTTTTTTATCGAGGTTTGGTCTAGCTTCAATATTTCAACACCCTTAAGCCGACGTTTCGTCTTTATTTGTAGACATTTCAAGGCTACATCAATACAGAATTCGAAATAAGGAAAACATTCAAATATATTGCATTAAAATACACAGAAGCCCCTGCAATCACGACCTTTAAAGTGCTCTGCTCTAGTCTTCTAACAACTTTACGGTGGACTGATGTTAATTCCCAAATCATTTGTCCAAGAGACATACTTAAGCGTGAGCAGATGTCAAGAACGTCAAGAAAGAAGAGGCCAAGAACTATATATGAATATTATATATATTAACCAATTAGATAAAACGATTCTTCGAACTGAATAAACTAGAATCTCTAAACAACACACAGAAAAGAAATCATTGAATTTACTACTATTTTTCGATGACCTCGAAATCATTTGATATATATATATATATATATATATACACATATATTGTTAAATAACGCCCCATATTTGACTTGTATCTCTTTCTTACACAATTTCTCCAGTTTCCAGAATTCCTTCCTCGTCTCTTCATCCTACTATTGTTCTCATTATTGTCCTGATGATGAATGTGGTACATTCGAAACATGTCGACCAGCAATATTGGTGATAAGCTTTATATTTTTAATGAAGAGACGAGGAAGGAATTCCGGAAACTGGAGAAATTGTGTAAGAAACAGATATAGTCCAAATATGGGGGGTTATTTAACAATATATGTTTAAATGAAGGACTGCTTCCAACTTTTACATATATATATATATATATATATATATATATATATGATATTAACACGTAAGATAAAATTCAACGTCTCAATCGTAGAGTAAAATCAGAAATATGATTGTTTAGGTATTTCGACCAAAACAAGTGGTCTTGTTTGTACTCTGATGAAGACCACTTGTTTCTTTTGAAAGAGATCATAGTGATTTTTCGGATTTCTTACTGTTTAGACGTCGATATATGATACCTGGGTAATATATTGAACGAGAAGTAAAATATAAATAGTGAAATATATCAAGAATTGGTCAGTTTGTCAGTTTGTATTTAAAACGTAGCTTTGAAAATTCAAGTTTAAATTTTGGCCATGAACCTAGATTTTACATATGGGAGAGGAAAATGCATGTTTTTACGTCCCTCAGAGAGGACTTAAAACTTTTCTTTGTTTAAAGTGTTTTAAATCAAGTACAATTTTGAGATTTCTCCTGTAATAAACTTGGGTAATTCATAATTGGGGACTCTTGACATAGAGTCTAAGAGTTAATGTCGGGCACTTATAGCCAACATGTGTGCCAAGTATCAAGTAAACCACACATTTCACCTCTAAAACAGGAAATCAGGTAAAACCTTTTAGGTTTGGCCATTAAAAACAGTGTCAGTTTCCCTTATTAGAATATGCTACTTCTGTCTCTTAACTATATTTATTTATTTAGCTTAAATAAACTGACGTTCATTCAAAAATATTTAATCAAACATTTTTTAAGCTTAATTTTAGTTTGAAAACTAACCAAATTCCTGGAATATTTTATTCTAAACTTATATATAATGCATTAATTCAAATAAAACATTGATTGATAGTTTACATAAAGAGAAGAAGAAGGGATATCTGCGGGGCGGCACATTGAACAGGGCTCAAGAATGAAACAGGTAGAAATGTTAGGGTAACAGGTCGCATTCCTTCAGTCATCTCATCCTTCGAATAAAAAAAAATTTAAACTCTTGCCATTGATTTCACATTCAACACACTTATCAGATCTCATCATCTTCTTAAGACAAAACATCAAATTAACAAACAGAATGCAGCACGCGACAAATATCATTTTGTGATGAATGGAGATTATTTTACATGAAGTCTTACAAGAGCATTTTCCTGTAGTTGTTCATGTAGCTATTTGCAATATCTATTTGATCAATCAATTTAGTATTATTGCATAGCATATGAATTAAAGTAAAACAAATACAGTCCATCGTATGATTGACTTAAATAGAATATAAATAGTTAAGATACACAACGGTTTCCTACAGGTATATACATTTGCAAATGTATTTAAATATTGATGCGATGACCTTGCTTGCGAGATAAGAATCTAAACAAAAATCATGACCCAGTTAGATTTGGATTCTTAATTAGTGTGTGTTACTGCAGTTGCGAGGTGTTTATGTTAGCTGCCTTCTAAAAGGATATTAAGGGGGGGGGGGGGTCGGGTGGTTATAATTGGAGAAATGGGCTGAAATATCTGGGGGATTGGGAGGATAACATCTTGTGAGACAGTGGCCCACCTTCTACATACAAAGTGTTTAATTTCTTGCGCCCGATTTAGGGCGAGATCGTGTCCCGGGATAGAAGGAGCTTGCTTGACGAGATAAATTATTTTTTATGGCCAAGAGTTAAAGGCAAAGGAGAGGGGAGGGATTGTTGGGCCAAGTTAGGGGTTGAACGTGCGCCGCATCTTCCGAATCTAATCTTCTACCAAACCGGCAACATCTTCCAGTGGTCTTCATTAATATATGACCTCCCTTCAATAGACCATTCCATTTTATCGGGAATCACACCGCTAACCGTATCATCAGGTGGTTTCATTAAATTAAATCCTTTTCAAATTAAGTAGTTTCCACTTTTGGCATAAATATTACTTCAGTCATGTCTACTTCTTTTTTGAGATTGACGTGAATCTGTAATGTTTGACTAGGAAACTCTTACTTAGTTTAATCCTAATGTATTAGAATGTAGAATAACTTCATCTGAAGAGGGTCAGTTTAGCTCAGTGGCAACTTGGTACGTCCGGGGTTCAATACCCAGTCTGGGCCTCGATTTATTCACATGGGAGGTGAATAAATCTGAGCTCATCATCCCTTGAAGAGGACGTTATTCCTTCGATCCCAAGCCTGAATGATGTCAGATACTCGTTAAAGATCCCTACTCTCAATACACTTGAGTTAGGCAAAATTTAGGACTCCCAATGTAGAATCAATGGCAGATGCAATAGTCCCTTGAAGGACTTTGTCAGTCCCACAGCCATCTACAAAAAAAAATATATATAAGAATGTATTGTGATTGTTCCGTTTTAAAGTAATTTTCAAAAGAAAAAAAAACTCTTTAGATACCGAACAATATCATTCACTTAGAATAGCATTTCTTCAAAGACTTGCTCCTAAAATATTTATTTTGAGAAGCCAATTCGACAATATTTTTCAGGAAATCCCGGTTGAGAATGATAAAATCAAAATTGATACTTCATTTATTATACTACAAATTTTTTCTTCGATGTACAACACAATTCATATCTATTTCAACCTCTGGTATTAAAGTCTTCAAGAACACATTACCTCTTCTAATAGTTGAGTATAGTAATACATACTTCTTGAAATAAGAACGACTCACTTTATTTATTAAAAAAAAAAAAAAAGAATTTTAATCTCTCTTTATCGCAACCTTGCATGTTTCATGTCATAAATTATAACTTATGATTCATTATGTGTATGGTAGTATGAAACGCAACATAATGTAATAAACATACTAATATATTAAAAATATATTATTTTTTCCAACTATTTGTCAATTACGATTGCTTTTGAAAAATTAAATCAAATCCTGAGTAATTTGTATTAAAATATTTAATAACCTTATTAGACGCTTATAGTGAAGTTATTAGTTATTATTCTTGTCAGTAGATAACTCATTTCATTTCAATCATTTCATATCCTCAAAGGTATATATCATTTATTATTATTACTATGTATAAAGATATATCAAATTTATCGGGAAACATAATTTATTGCCTTTATTTTGCAAAGAGTAGTTAATTCTGTACATCAAAAATCTTCTTCTAAGTTTAATTAGTATTGATATTCATATTTTATTTCAAGAAGCTGAAGAGGTTCTCTAACCACCTTTTATATAAGCATTTATGTAAAATAAAGAAAAAATTAATAGTACATTTGAATAGTTAATATGTACGGAACAGTCTCTGCGATATCAAATACGCTGAAAATAAAATTGTTGATTCAAACGAGAAACATTTGCTATCCTTGTAAACCAAATGAGTTTTTATTTCAACAATGAGATATAAAAATGTATATTACAATCAGCTAAAGCTGAAAAAGACATTAAATGTTTGATACTCGTTTTCTAAATAGAATTTTCTGTTTGATTTTTCCATAATTATTTTTAAATTTTGTGTCATCAACCCGAATGACAATCTCATATTTGGTACCTATGATCTATGACCGATTTTATTTGAAATATTTGGCTTAGGTTATATGTTTTCATGAAATAAATATATTTATTAAGGTCTTATTTTAAACGGTTACGGTAGGTGTTATAAAATGAGACAGAATTTGGAAAGCACTATTTTTTTTTTTTTTTCTTTTTGTAGATCATTGAGGGACTGACCAAATCAGCCCTCCGATGTTAATTACTCGAGGGACTATTGCATCTCCCATTGATTCTACATTGGGAGTCCTAAATTTGGCCAAACCCTAGTGTATTTAGAGTAGGGATATTTAAAGAGTACCTGACAGCGTACAGGCTTAGGGCAGACGGTTTAAGGTCCTCTCCGAGGGATGACGTACTCAGATATTTCACTCCCCACGTAAATAAATCTAGAGCCAGAGTGGGTATTGAATCCCGGACATAGAAGTTCAGAGGCATGAACATTGTCACTGAGCTAACCTGGACCCAAGCACTATTACATGCTAATGAGAAGGAAAATACTAGGAGGAGTAATAAAAGTAAATGTTTCTTGTAATATTTATTACAAAGATTTAAGAGATGCACCAAAAAGTTCTTTCAAATTAAAATTCACATCAAATATCAATGAGTTTTTTTAAAAAAAAATAAGGCGAAGCAATTTTCAAAGCCCCTATACTAAAAAAATTATCACTAAAATGTTCGGATAATTTAAAATAAAAACCATGAAAATACATAATTTCAATGATAAAAAAAAATAATTGAAGATATAATGTAAAGGAGTTTTGGAAATGATGTAGGTGTGGTATGGCGGGAGGCGATAAGGATTGGATCTGAGTTTGGTAAGGTTAATCTTAAGGAATTAAGTAGGTTTTCAGGGGAAATCCGTTAACGAGTTGAGCGGATTTATCAGGAATTGTATTTTATGTATAGAAGTGAACATTAAGGAAGATTTGGGTAAACCTTGCAGTCATGGTTTGGCGATGGGGGAGACGGTATTAATGGGAACTTGCAAGGCCTGGATTAAAGCCATTAACGCTACCCTCCGCCCGCCACCTTCCAACTCCTGTATCCTCCATCTAAATGCTCCTATAAGATATTCATATCTCCCTTTAATTGAAGCCTCCTATCTTTCCTTATAGCCAATATAATTTCTTTATGAGAATTATCTAACTCATTTATAAAGCCATCTTAAACAACATAACCAGTTGTAAAGCTTCTTCTATGTTAACCTATTAAAAAAAAACTACTTTTTAAGTGGTCTAACTGATCGTTCAGAAGCTGTTTACTTTCTATTTCTATCAAGAAAAATAAGTTTTTTTTAAGTAACTTTCGGCCATCCGTATTTATTTGCAGTAGTATAAAAAAGCATCACCTTAAACATATTTTTTTTATTCAACAATAAAACTGAAGAATGGCCCATAAAATATTTGTTTCTTTCCATCCTCTACACTTTATGGGCTCTCAACACCAATACTTTAAGAATAGAAGGAGTGGTTCTGTTTTTTTTTCATTTTACATTCGTTTCCATTAATTTATAGCAAACTACATTCATGGGTTGCTTATACACGAGAATTGCTCTTAAATAACCTTGGAAGTAACTTTGTCAGCCTGTACTATGTCAGGTACACATTAAAGATACCTACTCTAAATACACTTGAGCAAGACAAAACTGAGCTTCTTGTGTGGGATCACAAAGGGACAATATTCGGCCTGTGTACGTTCACATGTAACCTAATCTTATTTATATACTGAAGTTGGAGTAATTTATTAGTATGGAAGTTCAGATTTCAAATAAATAAATAAACTAATAAAATACCATGTAACTTCAGATTTGACTAACTAAAACACCATGGCACTTCAGATTAGACTAACTAAAACACCATAGAACTTCAGATTTGACTAACTAAAACACCATGGAACTTCAGATTTGACTAACTAAAACACCATGGCACTTCAGATTAGGCTAACTAAAACACCATGGAACTTCAGATTTGACTAACTAAAACACCATGGAACTTCAGATTAGACTAACTAAAACACCATAGAACTTCAGATTTGACTAACTAAAACACCATGGAACTTCAGATTTGACTAACTAAAACACCATGGAACTTCAGATTAGACTAACATAAAACACCAAAGAACTTCAGATTTGACTAACTAAAACACCATGGAACTTCAGATTAGACTAACATAAAACACCATGGAACTTCAGATTTGAGTAACTAAAACACCATTGTAAGAGATAATAGAACCAATTAGCATTACCAATTACCATTACCATTCCAATTGAGGATTACATGGATCATCATCCAGTTGTATATATGCCTGCTTCCTTTTTTTTTTACAATATTTAGATTAACCTGGCCATTCTAGGATGTTTTGAAGGAATTGCTATGGAAGGTCATATCAAGAAATAATTACCAAGTGTTATTGTCGTGGTACTCTTTATCTTATCGGTACGGTTCAATCGAGTAGAAATCATATAACAGATAGTATTGAAAATGTATCCTTTGAAATATTTGAAACATAAAAAATTCTCCATTTGAAACATTACTGACGGTTTGACAGATATGGCTTCTTATTTCGTATAACATATTTTCGTCATCAAATACAGTCTAACTAAAAATTGAAACATTACGCAATGGGACAATCAGGTAGTAGTTGAGAAGAAAGATATTAGGTGTCATCCGATTATATCTGCAGCTGTACTTAAGTATGTATAGATATGTTTATATCATGGTATACGCTGGTATACAGATAAATATGTATGGGTGTATACTAAGGTGTTTATAAGGATAATTTATGCATTTATATATATTGCTACATACATAGGTTAGGTTGCAGTGGCAGTCCCACGAAAAAAATACACAGGCTATCCTTTGTGATACATCACAATTAGTATTCTACATTGGTAGTCATAAATTTTTCCTGACTCGAGTGTATTTAGAGTAGGGGTCCTTAACAAGTACCTGACATTGTACTGGCTTGAGACCAAGGACATAACATCCTCTCCGAAGGACGAAGCGCTCAGATTAATTCATCCCCCACGTGAATAAATCGAGGGACAGAGGGATACGGAACTCCGGTCCAACAGTCAAGAGGCGTAGCCTACGTAGTAGGTAGGCAGGGCCTAACCTGACCCCTTTGGTAAATGCAATAACTAAGAATGCTGTATAAAATATAGTCTCTATTATCTAAATTTTTCTATCATTCAGGACAGTTCAAAATTGTTAAGTTTAACAGTTATGGTTTTATTTCTAAAATATTATTTCTAAATATTAAAAATTAATGTTTATTTTTAAAATAACATATGACTTAAAATAACGTCGTTCTTAAAACAATTATATAAATTATATACATGAATATTTTTAAAGAAGTTACTGCTAACTAGTGTGCATAAGGGATTCTTAACATTCATTTGTATTTATTATAGCCATATCTTTTTCAGTATGGATGCTTCAATACTTTTGATTTTTTTTTTGTTAAATTTTGAGTACCTTATGCCATTAAATAAACTCTTCTGAGCAATTCTAGTCGAAAAGACACCAAAGGTATGAAACTCCAAAAAAGGGTTTAGAGACCAACAGTTGAACTCTCATAATATAACTCGTACATATCATACTTTCAAAAGAATGATTGCTGAAAATGAAAATGTTAAGGATTGGTTAAAAGTCGAATCTGCAATGATATTATGTGAAAAAGATAGGAGTGTAAGGTATATTAAGAAGAGAAGATGTCCAGTACTTGGAAATCATCAAAATTTAATTAAATAAACATTCTCAAAAAGATTTTATAAGATCCTTTTAATGATAATTTTAAGATAGACCTCTTAATGGTTTGTTAATAGAACACTGAAATACGGAGATAAGGCCATTATAAGGTTGACATTTATATTTAATTTAGGGTTGTTGGATTCACATGATGATAAATCACCCAACATGAAGTTTAAAAAATTTAAGGATTAAGTGTGCACTTCCATAAGGTTACGTATTCTTAGCACAGAGAAAACAAGAAAAAGCACAGGCAGTCCTAAACTTTGCCTAATTCAAGTGGTTTTTGAGTAGGGATCTGGACCGACGGCTTAATGTCCTCTCCTAAGGACGACGTTCTTAGTTTTATTCACCTCTTACGTAAATAAATCGAGGGCCAGAGTGGGTATTGAACCCCAGGCCTTCCAGACCAGAGGCGAGCACGTTGCCATTAAGCTAAACTAGCCCCCTATTCCATATTTTGTTTACAATCAAATTTGAAAACGTATAAAATGATAGAGATATGATTAGAAAGAAATATATTAGTATATACCAACTTAAAAAAATGATTTACCAAAGATTTTATTTTACTGCTATATCGTAACGCCAGGATTGCAATATCAACTTTCTTGCACTCCAATACAGTTCTTGGTTTTGTCTTGATCTGATATTAGAAAATGTTGTGGATGTTTGAAAATAGTGAAAACGGATATTTTCCTCTTTGCAGTGAATTCGTCAGTATGAGCCACAGATCTGCTCTGATGTTTCTGCATTGAGTCAATACAAAGATGTGGCATGACCAGGTACATGTGTATGGTTATATATTAAAGATTGTTTAAGATTTTATATCGGCGATAGAATGGATGAAATATATTGATAATTAGATTGGTTTGTTGAAGAATTAAAGTTTTATTAACTTAAACCTGCTGAAGTTTTCAAATTAAACAATACTACTTAAACAAACATACTAAGAAGTTCTCTATAATCTTGTGTTAAACAAATAACACTTTGATTGAAGAATTAAAGATATATAAGATACAGAATAGTTAGTGTCCCTGTTAGAAGTTGGAGATAATTTATGCGGTCAAAAGGTCCTTTGAGACGACATTGGAATGTTTTGGCTTTGGAATTCGTAATCGGAGATGGTCGGTGTGTTTCCCAATTACCCGAAAAGCCGATCCCAATTAACA
This sequence comes from Hermatobates lingyangjiaoensis, assembly GCA_026182355.1. Classification (NCBI taxonomy): domain Eukaryota; kingdom Metazoa; phylum Arthropoda; class Insecta; order Hemiptera; family Hermatobatidae; genus Hermatobates; species Hermatobates lingyangjiaoensis. Next base: position 8,301,694 of record JAPFBL010000138.1, read on the forward strand.
GTGGGCCGAGAGTAGGGTGTATTGTGACGGAGTGAGCCTTTGTATCCCAATGGGTTCTAGTTCTTGATTAACTCTGCTCCGTCTAACCCCTTTCACTAACTCCTCCCACCAGTCCTTTCCCACACCTAATAAAATTACTCCCCAACGTCCTAATTAACTCTCCAACATAATTAGTCCACCCCTTCTTCATTTATAATAATACTATATTTTTTCAATAATGCACAACTGTTTCTTTTCATTCCTACCTATTCTTAAAAATAAATTTGTGTATTTGCTACAGTGCTTTTTTTTAGATTTGATTAAATTCAGTAAAATAATGAAGAAGAAAATCTGATATGAATCATCAAACATATTTTATTCACTTCTTTATAAACATACACTTTTCCGAAAATTGTATAAAGAAATGAATCAATTCTGCTTATAATCATGACCAAAAGTATTCCTTGAAAAAATAACCATTAGTACAAATTATTACTTTACGAATCATAAAAGTGTTAAATTTTTTATATATAGGTTACTTTTAAATTATTTATATAATCAGGAGTTTATAAATAGGCTTTTAATTAGAATCCGAAGAAACTTTTCTAATTTTCCCAAGGAGCGCGGGTGGAATATAAATGTTAGGTTACAATGCGGTTCTACTATTTACCAAAGCAAAACGCTGTGAATTCCATAACATCATTCCAATCGGGTAAAGTGAATATTTATAATCATCTATATATTACAGCCTTCTATTTAGTATCCACATGAACTTCATTGGAGCCCTGTATAAGTCTCAGGGTTTATTTATTAATTACCAAGTGTAATTGTCATGTAAACCGCTGTGATACACCTAGGTATTTTAAACATTTGTTTAATACTAGTGATTTGATGTATAAGTGCATATAATATGACTTGGTAACATGCATAATCATACCGCACATGTTCAAAATATAAACATATGCATATAATCACTCAAACAGTGTAGCCAACTTACGGAGGGAGGGGACGCAAGGATAAATAAAGTAATAAACAAAAAATAATAAATGAAAAAAAACTATTAGCACAAGTAAAAATCCCAAACAAAAATAAAAAGAAGGAAGTAAACAAAAGATAAATTAAGAGACTAAAATAAATAAAAGGAATAATCAAGAATTGAGGTTAAGCCCAGGAGTAGATCTACACCCCAGAAGAATAATAAGAGCTTCTTCTTAAGCTCTCAGAGTGACTTTCGAATTGTTATCAATTATCTGTCTCAGAACCTGCACACGGAAACAGTGATTAAATCTGATTCCGTGAAAACTGGTATGGGTAGCGACGGAAAGGTCACTGTGTTTACCAACGGACGATCTGTGATTATTCACACGCAGGCATAGCTTGGTGGACGCCAATCTCACACAAAAAGCATCACAATTGGTGCAATAAAAACGGTAAACGCAGTTACCAGAGGTACAAGTGGGTACCTCTTGTACAGTTACTTGTACTCGTACTCAGTAATTGTACTCAATTACTAGAGTAAGCGATAGGGTAGGTGCGTTTTTCTGAGAAAAGAAGTAAATGAAGGAACGGGATTGGTGATAGGAAAAGTAAGACACCCACAAAATCTCCATACAGCTACAGGTGGTATAGTTCAGTGCGGACGTTGCATGGAATGTTGAGTTCCATTTGAGTAAATATATTAATTTAAGATATCAACAAAATACAAAAATGGTTATTTTGAGTAAAAATTGGCCAATAAAAATGAAATCATATCAAATTAAAGATAAAAAATCTGGAGTGGCTTATACTCAACTATACTATAAGTAAACATAATGTCCTACTTCTTGGGTATATAATATACAATGTTCTATTTAGGTATAACCTAAATGTTTAAATGGGAGATGTTTATCACTATACTGTCTTTTATTCCTGCAGGTAGTAAAGATAGTTATTGATTCACTTATGAATATATACACCTATTACAGTATATCACACCACTGGTGCATATAAAATTTGTATAACTACAGCAGAAATAACATTTCTGAAAAGCGAATGTGTAGATTTCATGTAACGAAATAATCTGTTTCCAATTCTGTTATACCATGTGTTCCAATAGCCAGTGGGTCTCTTACATAGTTTACTTCACCTCTTCCTAGATCGAATATTCAAGACAAATTTTTCAATTTAAAACTTGGAAATATTCCTATTTTATCCCAAAAATTTCTGAAAAATCTAATAGAAAATGTAGTTTTAAGATAATTTTTAATTAAAGATTTAGGATATTGCATTTATTTTTATTCAAAGTTGTTTACATGCAAAAATATTATTCAACTTATATCTTATATAAGTCAATCAATTATTTAAATTTTCCTATTATACATGGAAACATTAATTTTATTTCAGTAGATTCACTCCAAAAACTTTTAAGTCATTGTAAATAAATATCAATAAATTCCACAAGTATAGCAGATGATCCGTTGCTCTAGAATAAACGATCAGTTTTTATGGTGTTATTGCTCTTTGCCGTAATCGAAATTACGTGAATTTTTTTTCATAAATTGCTAACTTTTTTTTCATTTTGGGGCAAATTTTTATGATATTTTAATGAACTGTTTAGCGTCAAAAAACATTTTCTGAAAACAGAAAATGTACTGTAACTAACGACCCTTTGGTGAATGTAATTTAGAAAAAAAATTATTTCAAGTCATCTTCCTCAGAATATTCTATTTTGAGGTATAGTTTCGTTTTGATCCGTCAAACTGTGGTGCTTTTATCGCTCCCATAAGCTTTCAGATTGAATTATAAGTCAACATTTTTGCATATTATTGAGCGAAAAATTTCCTGTAATTTAAAAAATCCGAGGTTATTTCTATTTGTTGCCTTTGTAGCCCAAAAGATAAAGCCAAAACTTGAAGACTCTAGAATTAGGTTTTTGGCAAAAGAAGTGACTTTCCCATCATTCATAATTGCTCGCAAACAATAGGCCTCATCTCCACTACGAGACCTATTTTTGTGTAAAATATAACATAATGCATCAAAGATTCTGGACGACCGTAGTGTGACCACAAATTCTGGATACAACTCACACACCGACACGCACGTGCACCCACCCACACATGCACACAGACATCATCGAAAAAACTTCATATAACGATTTCTGGAACCTCAAAACATGTAATTAAGTCAAAATCTCGAGATCAAATTTTTTCACGATAACTATTCTTTACTTATAGTAAAGTAAAAATAATACAAAAAGCTGTGGACTTTAAAATTTAGCTCAGATGTATAAAATATCCCCCTTCAATAGCAATCGTTTTAGGTTTATGGTTGTAAACTTTATCTTTCAGGACGTTCTATAAAAAAAGTCTAGTGGTGTTAGGTCTTCGACAGAATTACAAATTTGAATATACATGGTATTTCAAAATATCATTATAAATTACAGAATAGCAGAAATTATCATTACTAGTACAGTGATAAGCAACTGCCTCTGTATACACTACATTAGCTGTCTGTTAATGGAAGAATAAAGAGTTGGAAGCTCTGATTATTGAGTGCGAACTCAGAGTCGTGTTCCGTTGCACATTTTTGACCACTCAAGCTTCGCAACATTAAATTAGTTACTGCTACTAAATCGAAGCAGGATTGGTGCTACTACTTTAAGTTTTTACTCATGAGCAGGAAGTCCAGGAGCAGTCACGGAGTTAAAAAATTCAGTTGGGTAATGAACTGCTTCCTCATCACTAATCACTCTCTTTACTGACTTGTAAGTTCTTTCCTCCACTTGATTGAGCGTAAAAACATGTTTGTTGATTTTTTCTGAGTGTTCATAGTAAGGGTTGAGAATTACTCTATCACAAAGCCATTTATTCTTAATAGATAGTACATCTTGAACTCTGGGAAACACCTAGTCAATCAGATCAAATGAGCAGTATGTTCATACACGCAAATGAAATGAAAATTAGCAACACCTACTTGCTACTACAAACAATATTTGTTTGTTACATTTATTTATAATACATCTGCACTACTGTCATCGGCGAGCCTGCAAGCCACTGGGCTACTCTGGTTTCATACCTTACTTTATTACCAGTGTTTTTATTAAGCAAATATTAAGTTAAAAAAAAGTTTACAGTTATATATAATACGTAGCAAACGTATCCGTCTTTGACAGAATCAATTGTTCTATTATACTTGGTCTTCCAAAATGCCATTAGAAATTATAGAATAGTAGACAATATCATTATTAGTACAGTGTTAAGCAAATACCTCTGTATACAATACATTAGCTGTTTGTCCTTCAGGTTCTGGGAAGAACAAACATTTGGAACCTCTGAATCTCGAGCAAGTAAACTACAGTTGACCATGTGAGAAAAACTTGGTCTCGCTAACTTGAATTCCTGCGTTAAATAAAGTTTCCCCTTACGACTTAGTTAACGTCATTGAAAAATAGACTCTGACGGGACTTTGCAATCGTTTCAACGGAAACAGATAGTTGTTCAGAATCAATAGTATTCGTGGTGTATACACAGACACCCCATTCCACACCCAGTCATGATGTCCGCCTCTATGGCATATCTGTGGAGAGTACAAACTTCCCGGGAGTCGTGTCCCGTTGCACAGTTTTGGGGCACTCACGTTTCATAGGATAAAATTTGTTACTGCTACTAAATTATTCATGATTGGTGCTCCTACTTTGAATTTTTACTCATGAGTGGGCTAAGAGTAAAGTTTAGGAGAAAGAAATGAAATTCAGAGTCAAGAAATTCAGTTAGATAATGAACTGCTTCCTCATCATTAATCACTCTCTTTACTGACTTGTTAGTTCTTTCCTCGGCTAGATATTGTTGTTGATTTTTCCTATCTGTTCATATTAAGGGTTGAGAATTGCTCTTTCACAAAACTATTTATTCTGAATAGATAGTATAGCCTCTACTCTGAGAAACACCTTTTCAATGATGTCAAAAACACAATATATTCGTATGCTCCAATGAAATTAAAATCAACTAAAAATACCTACTTGCTTCACCTGTATATTTTCAAAATAAACATGTCTGTGAAGTTAGCAAAATACAACTTAAAGGTCCATAACTTCGCTTCTGCACCGAATTATCAATCTATTCAGAGCCTATATTTTAAGTTAGGCGTACACAAATCTATTGTCAAAGTTTCAGCTCGCTGTATCTCATGGTGGCTGAGTTTACTTGTGACAAACGTTTTTGCTTTAACCGTTCATAACTTCACTTCTAGGTTGAATTTCCAATAAATTCAGAGCCTATGTTTTAAGTTAGACCTACACAAATCTACTGTCAAAGTTTCAGCTTGAAATATTGGTGGCTGAGCTTACTTGTGACAAACAGACAAACAGACAGAAATTTGTCTAAGGGTGGATGTGGTTTCCCTAATGTAAGAAACGTAAAGAAAACTTGAAATGAGTCAGTTCTAAATAATGTACAGAGAAAACCTTTCTTTTATTTATGTAGATTTGAAAAAAAATATTTACACATGAATTAATGAAAATGTACGTATACACATTATAAGATGTAGAAAAAGAGCGTTACTTGAGCTACACCCTGTATATATAAATTTGAATGATGGAGATATAGTAGTGATCAACGACCAAAAGGATTCACAACCTTAAAAACAATAAAGCTTTATTAGTGAATAATTAGGTAACTATTTACCGATGCATGATGACAGTGCTGTAACATTAAACAACAGAAGAATTTGGTAGATCTCATATTTACTACACATTCGGACTACATGAATCAATGCAATAGTAAATCTAAACTTCACTCAGATTATCTAATGTTATAGCCTTAAGATAGCCACATGTATAACTGACATATATATAATGTTAATTGTGTTAGTTACTTGTGGAAGTAGTATATTTTGGTATTTTAATAATATTCTAATTGTTTTTAGAAGGTAGGCTTTTTTAAATTTAATGGTCTTAATAGACTCAAATGTTATATTGTTTATTACAAAGTTTTTGGACGGTGTATTCATTGTTTTAAGATATAGAGGGAAAGAACTGGCGGCACTGTCTCAAGGGCGAGAAGGATGGGTGAAGAACCCTTTCCGGTGGCGTGAAATCAACAAAGGCTGTAGGTCGGTAAATCACAGGTCAGCCATGGTCGTATGACGCGGGCCCATTGTTGTAGTGCAGCCGGCGGTGGTCTTCGTCGCCATTAGCCTGTTCCCATGCAGGTCCCATAAGCGTTATTGAGTTGTCTACACCCTCACTCCCTAAACACCCATCCACTTACCCCTATTGTCTTTATCTCTCCTTCTAATGCATAATAACAGTCGTCATATAAACAATCGTCAAACTCATAACACTGCTCTTACCATGTTAATTGCCAGTCAAGATGAATCCCTATGTGTTAATCTGACATTTATCGCAACTAGTAAATTTAACAGACAACTGGCAAAAGGAATTAGTTCTCTATGCATAGATATAATAACTCAAGAGAGCTGGTAATCGAATGCGTCATATGGCCACACTCCACTAATGCCTATCGACTTGCGTCAAACATTTCGTCCAATTCCTTTAAAAATTACAAGCAATTATATAGAATTTATAACAGTGTGAACAACTATACTTTTCTACTATAATATATTTAGTACTGCAGATTTTACTACAAATTAAATTTATAAAATGGCACAAGTTACTCTGCTGGTGTAACTAGAGCGTGCCAAAAACCGGTCCAACAACACAAACACATTATACATGGTACAACGCTCTTCTACTTAGTGCATTATACTCTCCTCTTAATACATTAGTCCTAATAGTACTATTGCCACATATACTCTGTTGCTGTAGCTAGAAATTACCTGAAACGGTCCAAAACCACAACACAGTATGTACTGTAACACGCTTTTCTCCTAAGTAAATTAAACTATCCTTTTAGTACCTTAGTGCTAATAATACTTATGCACAAGTCTAATTCATTAGAACTGGTAATAGCGTAAATATAGTTAATAACACAACATATTAAAAATAATAATACACATATTTTTTTATTTTCAGATTCATATTTTTCTTTATCAACATTTATTCCAAAATGAATAAGTGTTTTGTAAATGCTTCTGTTTATTCTTTACTCTGACATAAATTTCTTAAATCATGTAATGTTATTTATATACTACATTGACAAAAAGAACACAGAAATGAAACGGAGACTCACCACTATATTTCGATTGCCCCATCACGAAGTTAGAAACGAGTCGCTCCGCAGGCAGACAACGACTGGCCAGTAGTCTTTAAGAATCATACAAACAGTGTAGCCAACTTACGGTGGGAGGGGACGCAAGGATAAATAAAGTAATAAACAAAAAAAATAATAACGAATGAAAAAAAAACTATTAACACAAGTAAAAATCCCAAACAAAATAAAAAGAAGAAAGTAAACAAAAGATAAATTAAGAGACTAAAATAAATAAAAGGAATAATCAACGATTGAGATTAAGCCCAGGAGTAGATCTACACCCCAGAAGACTAATAAGAGCTTCTTCTGAAGCTCTCAGAGTGACTTTCGAATTGTTATCAGTTATCTGTCTCAGAAACTGCACACGGAAACAGTCATTAAAACTGATTCCGTGAAAACTGGCATGAGCAGCAACGGGAAGGTCACTGTGTTTACCAACGGATGGACCTCTGATTATTCACACGCACGCATAGCTTGGTGGACGCCAATCTCACACAAAAAGCATCACAATTGGTGCAATACAAACGGTAAACACAGTTACCAGAGGTACAAGTGGTCTGTAAGCGATAGGGTAGGTGCGTTTTTCTGGGAAAAGAAGTAAAGGAAGTAACGGGATTGATGATAGGAAAAGTAAGACATCCAGTGCGTCTGCACTGAACCATACCACCAGCAGTATTGGGAAGCATAGGAAAAGAGATATGAGACAAGATAGATCTGAGGTGAGCAGGTTTGCGGTAAGAAATAGAAGGTGCCTCTCTCAAGACAGAAGAAGTACAGGTACAAGAAGAAATTGTAGGGATGAACTCATTGATGACTGTTGCACAGCTTATGACGACTAGGAAAATAAGTGGTGATGAGGAAAGTAGAGTCACTGCAATTCTTACTAGGACAAGAATTATGATTTACATCAGCAGGGACTAATCGATTATTAATGAAATTAGGAGGATAACCTCGGTGAGAAAATTTCTTTTTAATAAGTCTATTTGGAAATAACAGTCATTTAAACTGCTGCAAATTTTGTGAAGACGTATAAACAATGATCTAGGGATAGCTTATTCAACGTGGGAAGGATGACAACTGTCAAAATCGAGGCCTTGCTGGGCCACATTCTTCTGTACAACATGTACAGAAGTAGAAAGATGACTATGATTGTAGGCGACACTGACATCCAAAAAGGAGATGAGGGTATTGAACACTTTGTGAGTAAAGGAGATGGATGAAGAAAAAATTTGGAATGATGTGAGGAATGTACATCATGGGGCCATATGAAAAAAATGTCATATATATAGTGTAATTAAAGGCTGGAAAGGAGATTGCGAGTGACAAGGAAATTTTGTTCCAACTTCGCCATGAAAAGGATTTCAAAGGATAGAGCCCATGCCATGATCGTGCCCATAGCAGTGCCCCTGATTTGAAGGTAATAATTAACCATCAAAACAGAAGGCGTTATTCTTAAAGACAAAATTAGCTAACTGAACAATAAAATTGGTGGATGGAGTGAGAGGTGGTTTTCTAAGATCTAAGTAGTATCGGAGCGAATCTAAACCTTCAGTATGGTCAATGGAAGTGTGAAGGGTTGTGATATCCATGGTAACCATCAGCAAGGGGTGAACAAGTTTTGTGGGGGGCGAAAAATTGTTAAGGATCTGAAGGAAATTGAAGGTATCCTTACAACAAGAAGGTTGACTGAGAACTACAGGCTGTAAAAACTAATCTGTAAAAACGGCTCTCTCATCAGCTGCAAGGTTGTCATTGGGTGTTACTGAATTAAGAAAACAAGGATCGGAGACTTTGCGAATAATAGAGGAGATAAATAATTCTAGAGGATGCGATGCAGAAAGAGGTGGGAGGTTATTTTAAGAAAGGGCTTTAAACCTGTTTAAAGAGGTGTAAAGTTACATATATTTATGGGCCACGTTACATAGCCTCAGTATGAGTTGGTCACAGCCAATCCGTTGGTCAACGCAAGCAGCCGCCTCTTGACACACACGCTAATATCTATTACCTTTCCTTCACTAAGTGCTTTAGGATCCAAATTCTCTGATAACTCTCAAGTGATTACACCCAAACCACCTTAAGGGCTTCGGAGGAAGCTTTCATTTTGCTGTTGGGAGCTTGAAATTTCCTCGGTCTTCACTTAATCAGATGATTTTCACTATTTTATTTACTATGTTAACTATTTTATGTTTGATTGTGTGTTCTTTTCCGGTATATTTTTTAAATTTCTCTAAAAATTTGTTTTTTATTATTCACAATTCAGCACTTGAAGTTTAGTTTTCACTTTTTTTTATTTTGTATTTTCATTATTTCTCACTTCAGGCTTCAAGTTTTAATTTATGACTTTATCTTTTCCATTTTTTCTCCCTCTTTTCTCTCCTTCTTCACTTAACTACTACTCTCGTTTTTCTCATTTAGTCATTTCTTAAACTGGTCCATGATGGTAAGGTGGCTGCACTGTGTATCGCCTTGTATCGGTGAGTGAACGCTTTCACGTCTCCACTTCTGGGTTTCTTTTTCTTTTTATATTTTTCCTCACCTGAAGGCGGCAATGTTTGGTGTTAATGTTAGTCTATTTTTCATGTCTTCTAATTCTAATTTTAATTATATATATGTCTATAAGAAGATGTAATAGAAAATATGTGAAATGAAAAACACGTTTAAAAACCATTTTTTACTCTTTTTTCCGAATTTCTTACTGAAGTTCAGAGGTTAATTAATACAAGCAATCACATAAAAAGTTTTGACAAACTAAATAAACATAATTTATAGAATGAAAATGGGTTCAATAAATCACAAAAACTCTCTACAATATTTTACTGAATCGTAATCAGGTAGAAAAGATGCCAGCCGCTCCGAAGACAAGGAAGGACTGTCTCATGCAAGAGGCAAACAATTAGTGCACCCAACTTACGTAGGGAGTGGAGACAAGAAAAAGGATAGTAACAAAAATAAACACATAAATAAAAATCTTTTAAAATTAAAGAAACATTAAAAATGAAAAACAAACTAAAAAAATAAAAAATAAAAGAGTAAATAAGTTAGCAAAGTAACCAAATAAATAATAATTAAAGGTTGAGTTTAAGCCCAGAAGCAAACCTACCTCCTAGAAGACAAATAACTGATCTTTCTAAATCTCTCAAAATTATATTAGGATTGAAATCAGGGATTTGCCTAAGTACTCTAATACTGAAACAGTCATTGAAAATGTGTTTATGAGAACTAGCTTGAGTTGCAACGGAAAGCTCAATGCTCTTACCAACGGAAGACCTGTCATTGTTCATATGCATTCCTAGTTTCGAAGCCAAACCCACTTAAAAATCATCACACAGGGTGCAGTCTAATTGATGAACGTAGTTACAAGAAATATAGGCCTTGTGTGGAATTGGGTCGCTGTGTTAGTAAAAAAGGAAGTAAAGGAAGGCACAGGATTGATGATTGTCACAAGCATATTAGAGTGGTTGTTGGTTGTTAATTGTCGTTAAGGGTTATTAACGACCTGTTGCCATCCGCACCAACGCTCACTGTCTCTCTTTCAATGATTCCTGTAGACTATAGATCCTGCGACACTTCTCCCCGGAAGACAAAACGGTATTTCTTAGAAATTCTGCGGAGACATAAATCCGGTTACTCAAGGCGTGTACTGCACTCGGATAAACCTTAAAATATATTTGTTCTTATTTTATTTTATTTCTTTTCTTCCCTCTTGTGTCTCATTTTTTGTTTCATTAAGTTTCAACACTTCAATTTAATTGCTTCTATAAGGAAACTTTATTAAGTGTACAAAGTTGTTTAATATACTAAATAATAAACTTACTTTGATAAATTTTTAAAAAATTTGGCAAGTTTGTCGAAGCATTGTGGGTCAATATACTTGTAAATAAAGTTGATGCCTCAGACAAAGTCGAGAATATTTGGTTATGTTTACGCCTTATGACATGGCATGGTCCCCTTCTTATACGGCTACTGTAACCACTACCCTGAAAAGATTATAAGCCAAAATTGCTCTGTTCACAAATACATTTATATCTACATTAATAAGAACAATATATATTTATCGAGTTATATGTCATATAAACAAGTTTGACCCAACAAACTTCATATAAAAAAAATATGTATCCATTTATTTTTCAATGTTTTTGACCTTCTTGGTTGCCTTCTATAGAAGAAACGATGTGCTAGAGAAAAAAAAAATGAAATTCATGAGAAAAATAAAGGCACTATTAGCTAGTTGCTGAAGCCAACGAAGTTATTCCCTTTCTAACTATATCAGTAGGTTTTTAGAGTATTCTGAATATTCTACAACCTAAATGCAATCTCAAGGACCTTTTCTTTAGTATTTCCATTTGCCGGGCTTCTAAGTAAATGACAAATTGTGGATACTATAATTGTCTTCTGTAAAGGCGAGGTTAACTCAGTGGAAATGTGTCGCTGTGGACAGATAAATTCAGCGGGGGGTAAATAAATTCGAGCACGTCATCTCTCGGAGAGGATGTTAAGAGGGCGGTCCCGACCCTGTACGATATCAGATACTGGTTAATATCCTTACACATAATATATTTGAGTTAGGCCAAATTTAGGACTTCCAAAGTAGAATCAATGACAGATGCAATAGTCTAATAATTTAATAATTAAATATTATTAATGCATCAAAATAAAATTACCACAAAATCAATTTTACCAAAACAAAATTATATTTTGAATGCACTTTAAAAAAAATGCTTCCATCAGTATCGTAGAATTAGATGGTATGGTGACGTAGAATAATTAATAATATTAAGATCGACAAAAGGAAGACTAATCATGAATTACTTGCTTTGGAGCCATGTTTTTCGAATACATAATATTTGTGTAACTTTATATATATTGGTACATTATAAGAACATTTTTTTAGCAACCACTTTGAAATATCTCAATTTTGAATAACAAAGGAAAGGAAAGTATTTTTTTTTAGGGATCATTAAATCGAAGATGAAATCCATCATTAAATTGAAGACCATTTTATTCTTGAGTAGATTCAACAAATCGTTTAGAGAATATTTATTTTACATGAAAAATGCCTACTTAAAGAATAGAATTCATGATAATTGAAGATATGAAAATTAATTTGCGAGTCCATTCAATATCTATATTTATCGAATCACTTTAGCTTAGACAACGTCTCAATATAAATACAATATCGAGGAAAAGGAAAGACTGAGAGATGTGTCAGACTGGAATAACTAGTTCTGTTTTAGGACTCAGATTTAGCTCGAGAGAATCAATCTGCTGTTAACAGAAACTCAGAAAATAATTTGTAATTTCATAATAATGGAAAAAGGTGAATTAACTCACTGTGTCTAATGCAGGAATAATTTGGTAGTTTAGGTGTACCAGGAATGTGAACGAGTTCAAATGTTGCCCACGCTAATTATCCAGAGTGTTACCCTATATAGGAACAGACTCAGTAACTAATCAATTCATAAGTAAGGCAGCAGCCGATGATTTTGTCGTTTGATCCGCAAGGTATAATGTGCCCGGAGGTTCACGAATTGAACAGAATGCTTGTGATAGAGCCTTTGTTACAACAGTAGATAAGATGTTGAAAGCATTCCACTTGTCAGGTAGATATTGGCTTTTTTTTTTTCTCCCGACCTTGTTTGATCCTAGATTGAGTTATTGAAAAAGAAAAAAATCGGGAGTTCAAGTGGAAAGTCGGACAGTCAGAGGGTGAATGATAAGGGTGGTGATAAGGGAGGTGCAGCAGAAAGGAGGGAAGGCGGGAGAGACGGTGATTGGCTGTTGCCTTGACGACGGCAGTTATGGCCGCCAGTGTGCCTCCCTCTGGTCGCGCAGTCATCACTCACCCCACTCTCCCACTGCCTCCCGGACACTACCCCAATAACGATTCCCGCCTAATCCCCCCACCACTGCCTTCTCATTTTCAATTCATTTTAACTCAAGATTATTTCCACAACGTCTGAATTAAAATAACAATGGAGTAATCTTGAGAGAAAATTTGTGTATTCAAATCTGCATTGTAAATTTCAAAGGTTCGATAAATATTTTGTCTCGAAAATGGTCCAATTTTGTTCTAATCCAACTGACATTAAATCAATGGAAAGACAATCATGATGAATGCTTGTCCCTTACCTACTAGCAATCGCATCAAATTAAAATACCAATACTGTCTCAGTTAACCCCAAACAAAAGACACAAAATTCCCTTTATTTCTAAGACATATTATTCCCTTGACATTACAGAAAAAAAACAAGGACACATGCCATCACAAATTGCAACCTAAAGACATCTATTTCCTATATTTCAAAAAGTTATTAGATCAAACTGTTTATACACAATGTTTTCATTTCACACCTGTTAATTAGCTTTCAAATAACTACAGTTAAAATATATAATGAACTCACACACAAAACAAGATTCATTTAATTTACTTTAGACATATATGAATTAAAAGATTAAACACTTGTCCTAGAATATTTGTTTCTTATTAGTTTATATAATAAACATAAGAACAACTTTATAACTCCTCTACCACCTGAAATTTGGCTTCTACCGCCTGAAGGATAGCTTGTACTCTGCCTCTTTCTCAACAAGTCTTTCCTCTGTCTAGATGTTTGTAGCATCTGCATACAAATTTTACAAGTGTTTTATTATATATATTTTATTATATTATTTTACTTTATAAAGCATGACTGGTATCGGGTGGGAGAGATGAAGGTAAATGGTCACAACCATACAATTCTTGACGACTGAAAATTGAACTAAATGCCTTTAAAAATTTTGACTATTGTAAAAAAGATATATGTTATTTCCTGTAAGTTTTGAACTAAATACATTTTATTTCAAGCCTAATCCATTTATTTAGCTAAAATAAATGTGACACATAAATGTTATCATTAATTGTTTTTTTGCTACTTACATCTATACTATGAAGATGTATATATACAAGCCAGAAATTTATCCTACATCTACAGAGATATGATTCAACAAACTAGGTATGCCCTGAGTTACTAACAGTATGCTATACAAGTATGTCACACAGAATACTTAAATAAAAGATATACGGTCATATACTATAACAGAATCCAAGAGGTAAGCCGGACACTGAACTAAAATCAATGAAATAGGACACCTGCTCTTCCAGAATGGAAGAGTTAGGTCAGATACTAAGCTTTAATCAAATCAATAAGTTATGTAATATACCAAAATGAAATTAATAGGATGGTGGGTAATTTATCTAGTGTGACACTGTATTATTATTGTTAAATTGAAGGTCTGAGTCTCATTGGATTAGTACGCCCAAGACCATGTCTGTCCTATTGTGCTTCCCCTTGTCCTTTCTAAAAACAACATTAGACTTCAGTTTAAAGCCTTCAGTGTGGCATGACTGTCTAATCAAATGTATATCCTAGAAATTTCTTTTTTTTTTAAGTATAATCTCCACACACACTTTACCGCAAGCAGTTAGACTGAAAAATAGTGGTTATTCCTTCCAGAGCTTTAGAAGTGTTGCCATTTGGGCCTAGTATACGCTATCTGGTTCTGTCATTATTTTTTGGTCCATAAAAATCATACATTTTTCAATCTGGGCAATCAGTTATGAACAATTTGATACATCTCTAAGACTTTCTTTGAGAGACTTGTATCTCGCATTATATAGGTCAAACTATTAATGTTTCGTTCAACACGAATTAATTTTTTGAAATTTCTGCTTCTCATTAAGGTATTTTCATTTCAAATCAATATCAATAGACGGTATATAGACTGATAATTCATAAAAATATCTAAGTATGGAGAGAGAGAGAGAAAGGTTAAATTAAATAACTTTTATAAGCTGGATGTAGGTTAGGCGGTCTAAAGCTCCAGCTATTCCTGAACACACTTTCATTGCAGATTTTCAAGGCTATTTTTAGACAAGTTTTTCATTAACTTTTGCCTTACGTACCACAGATGAACATGATACAAGCGATCTTATCACATTAATATACAAACACAGTGTAAATTCAGTGCTCATTAATAATGGATTTAGCAACAAAGACTATATCAGAAAAAAGTCGATACTTCATAGCAATAACATTCAGAATGATCTTGAAAATAAAAATTTACTAGAATTCTCAAATCGACGCAGGGAAGCACCGTGCTGTGGGATCAAAAAGAAGTTGAAAGACAGCCATGGCCAATGAAGAAACCTCCCACGTGATTATGAACTCTGGAGTGCACACGAAGTGTTAATTTGTTATTAATATTACAATATTTTTCCGAATGCAGTTTACTCTAGAAAATAATACTTGAAAATGATCAACGCATACCCAAACATATAGGTTTATACAAATAAAATCTTCGGTCAACTTCTCTATCTTCTCTCAAGTGTATGCAGATCCTATGTTAAAAATGGTGAGGAATTGAGTAGAATATATATATATATATATATACAGTGGATTCCGCTTAATTGGGACACCGCTTAATTGGGACAGCCGCTTATTTGGGACAAATCTCAAAGAACGGAAACCAAACTATGAACTACAATTGTAAATTTGTATGTTTAATTGGGACAACATTCCGCTTAATTGGGACAGTAAATTTAAGATTTTAGTACAGTAGAGTCCTGATTAACCGAGTATGTTTTAACAGAGTTCCGGTTTAACCGAGCCGGTGCAGCGGCAAAACAAACACCACCCCCTTCTAAATCCCGGGAAAGCCAGAAAGGCGGCTCTTTCTGAACCCGATACCCGTGTTTTAAAAATCCGCAGCTGCCTCATGTTCACATTTTCTATCTTTTCCATCCGAGCCAGTGCAGGGGCAAAAACAACCCCCCCCCCCCCCTTCCAATGCTTATTGGCATTGTTCCTAAAACCAATCAAATGAATTTCCAAAAAAAAAAAGTGAAATTCGTTTAATTGGGACAGCCGCTTAATTGGGACAAAATGCCTCGGTCCCGATGTGTCCCAATTAACCGGAATCGATTGTATATATATATATATATATATATATATCAGGTAACTCACCACAAATTAAAGAAGATAGTCGCTCTAAGGCGACGTGAAATTTGCTCTCTGACGACGTGAAAGCGAAAGGCCTTAGAGCGACTATCTTCTTTAATTTGTGGTGAGTTACCTGAATATTTATATCACGCGTTATTGTGACAATTTTCTATATATATATATATATATATATATATATCAATTAGGTTTTTGACTCTGACGAAGACCACTTGTTACGGTTGAAAGATCTTAGTGTTGTTTTTTCATTTTCTTATTGTGGTTTGATCATATATATATATATATAAAGATTTCACATAAACAAGTGAAATAACAATCAATGATCAAACCACAATTAGAAAATGGGAAATCAAGACTAAGATCTTTCAACCGTAACAAGCGGTCTTCGTCAGAGTCAGAAACCCAACTGGGTTGGGTTACGGTTGAAAGATCTTCCAACTTCCAAAAGATCTTCCAAAAACCCAACTGGGGTTTTTGACAAAAACGTAAGTTGGGTTTTTGACTCTGACGAAGACCGCTTGTTACGGTTGAAAGATCTTAGTCTTGTTTTCCCATTTCTTATTGTGGTTTGATCATTCATTGTTATTTCACGTGTTTATGTGAAATCTTTATATATATATTAGGCCAATTTCATGCTTGGTTACTATTTTGAGAGTTCAAAAATCAACTGCCCTAAACTTTTTCTTTCATACTCGTATATACACATCCTTACACTATTATATCTAACACTATTTTATAACTAACTAAATATTATTTTAAATAAAAGAACGATATGTTTCGGTCTCGTAGACCATCATCAGGCTAAGCTTACGACTAAACTATAGAGTATATTGCAATGTAATGTGGCATTTCAATGCGATGTGACATTACATTGTAATATCCTCTATACTTTGGTCCTACGCTTAGCCTGATGATGGTCTAAGAGACCGAAACATGTCGTTCTTTTATTTAAAATAATATTTAGTTAGTTATAAGATAGTGTCAGATATAATAGTGTAAGGATGTGTATATGAATGAAAAAGTTTAGGCCAGTTGATTTTTTTATTTCCCGAGCAACTCAGAAGAGCATGCAGGACATTAGAGAAACTCAAAAATGGTTGCAGTATATTTCGGGTATATTTTTTTCTCCAAGAAGAGAAGCATATTTTGGTACCAGTCCTTCGGATATGCATGCTTTGTTGAACACGGCAGAGTAGTTTCTGACTATAAGCTTCTTCTCAAGAACATCGCCTTGCCTAAAAACAGCTTTTTCGTTGTTAGAACAACGGTCGAAATGGTCAGCGATTGCAATCGACGCGTTTCGATCCGGAAAGTCGAAGTTGTTTAGAAGAAGCGTATAGACAGAAACTACTCTGCCGTGTTCAACAAAGCATGCATATATATATATATAATTTAAGTGAACCACAGTCTCGGCATTCACAATCATTATACTGAGAGATTCAGTTCTACGAATTAACTTCCTGCTTAGAGGGTCCAACTGGCAAAAGGAGGAAAACAAGTAAAAACACCTGTTTAGTAATTCGTTTTCTTTGGTTCTGACTCATTGAACGCAAACGAAGCTTATTTCTGAATAAAACAGCCCTAGGGATGGCTACATTGACTTCCATGATATGTGTCACTACTTTGTAGTAAGTATCAATACTTATTGATATCAAAGAGTACAACTAATCCTTTTTATGAACACGAGTCTATAGAGGTTACTGTATTTCACAAGCTGCAACTTTTTCATCGGTTCTTCGGTACCATATTGATCACACATTTGCCTTTTCGCTCTGTAGCATCTAAGTAAATGTAAAGATGCAGCTTGCTTTTTTTCAATGTAATGGTAGTCGATTGCTCTATTAGACACTCATAACTTCAATGAATGGTTCAAATCGTAACCCAAACTTATTTCATCATTTTTAAATTTCTTAGAAATTTTTTCCTTAATATTTTTTCAGAACTGAAATAAACATTCTAGTATCATACTATCCTTAATATCTCTCTCTTACTCTTTTTTGAGCTAGACAGACAAAGAGAGAGAATTTGTGTGAAAGAAAAGGAGAACATGCAAGATAGATAAAAAAAAAGTGTAATATTATAAGTATAGGCTACAATAATATTCAAATAAATTGGAAAATTCTAGGACATTCTATTAAGAAGAATACTATTCTCTATCAAAAATCCAATACAACATTCAAATGGTAGAGATATTACTAGGGAGTTCATTTCCACTGTCACAAATATAAAAATAAACTAGCATTTCAAATGCTATTAATCTTCTATATTAATATGAAAGGTATTAATAGGTAATAATAGCTATATTATTATTTAATTTTACGATTAAGGATGAAAACTAAATGTTGGTTGGTATAGAATGCGTTAGAAATGTTGTGGAGTGGGTTGTGGAATTGGACAGGAGTCTGCTCCCATGCCCCTACAGATATTTGGCGCGTGCCTTTGAGAGGTTTTACGATTGGGCCACTAACCATGGTTTTATGACCTTGTTTATTGCTCGTCTGAGAGTCACTCTGTCAGGCTAAATAACTCTCTGATGGTGCACTAATAGACATCGTCAGCACTGCAATAGCTTTAACTGCCCTCTTTAAAGACGTCTTACCTGAATCCACCCTACAGCAGCATACACAAAAATAGAACTTTGTATTTCCCATATATTGCTTTCAATGAGCGCATTAACAACTTTACTGACCATAAATGCCAAGTCAATCTCTTTTCATTTCAACAAATCTACATATTGTATACCTTTAAATTCCTGTGTACTAACAAAATTAATTAATTATCTGATGAACAATTCACCCTTTCGAGACAACAATAATTAGGAAAAACAAATTAAATGAACAAATATAACCATCTACACTCAACTCTACTCTAAATAAACCTAGGTAATCATCAGAAAAAATTACCAATCAATTTAATCAAGTGATTTATTTTAATATGGTGGCTATATTTTGCAATTATCAAGAAATGACATTAAAATGATTGTTCAGAATAATTGGCAAGTGAAAAGAAACAAGTTATTGTCGGACTAATTTAATCTAACAGTTAAATAATCAATCATAAAATCATATATGTTCAATTATAATGATCAACTATAAAATGACCAATTATAGA
Organism: Hermatobates lingyangjiaoensis; assembly: GCA_026182355.1. NCBI lineage: Eukaryota > Metazoa > Arthropoda > Insecta > Hemiptera > Hermatobatidae > Hermatobates > Hermatobates lingyangjiaoensis. The sequence goes on from JAPFBL010000138.1 coordinate 8,320,967, forward strand.
AAAAAATAATTAATCAAATCAACAAATATAATCGTAGAAATTAATTACGCCGATGCATTATGTCAAGGTGAAAAGAATTTAATTGGTTCGTTACAATATCAGTTTGTTTTAATTATTAAAAATAAAATGATAATCATAAAAAAATAAATTAGCTGTTAACATAATAAATTTGATCTTAAAACATTTACAGATATTTTGTTTTTAAATGAAGTGAATGGTGCTATTGTTTGTTAATAAATACCTTAAGATACTAATTATTTTACTTTATAGTGGATTATTATTCCAAATAAAAATAGTCCACCTTATATATGTTATATTGACCTATGAGGATTTAATAAATTGAAATAAACATACCTGAAAAGTGGATTTGACAGTTGTATATTTCCTGTCATATGATTCTTCCAACAATTCAAAATTCATGACATTTTTGTGATATTTTACTCACATTAGGGATATAATTATAATAAATCTAATAACTTGTGGTAATTGATTAATTAGAGAGTGTCACAGTAATAATGAATATTATTTCCTCTAAAAACATAAGTTCTCATTCTCACTGTAAGGACTATATGTACACACATTATGCTAATGCTTAATTGGCAATATCATAACCAATGTTGGTACCTCGAATAATTTCTTTTTCATTGGACTGGTTTCTGAACTATTTTCATCTTTGAGGAGTCTTTTAGTAAGCTTATCACTTATGTATACTTACCAACAAACCGTGGTATTAACGATAATGAATATCATAGTTCCTCAAACGATGAAGAATTTTGGATAAACATACAGACATAATATTTTGACAATGAATTCAGGGGATATCAAAACCTGCATATCTGTCAAAATATCTGTAAAAAATTTTTTCTATAATCGTTCTATCTACTTTTCTTACAATAAAGTAAAAAAATCAATCATAATTTATTAAAAAATTCTGATTATTCAATAGTGTTTGTAAACAAACCATTAATATTTCAAATGAAAAAAAAATAACTACTATAATAAATTCACCTAATACTGATTTATTTCTTGTTAAAACTTCATTGTAGCATAGAAACGTTTATTTTAGAAAAAAATTTATTGTGTTAAATTAAACTTAAAAGTCAAATACTTTTCATAAGTTCTCGAATCCTAAAATAAAAATAATTTTACTACAATTTCCAATTTATGAAATATTAATTTATTTGTACAAGTCTGTCTCATTATTACAGAAGTGGTTTAAAAATCATTAGAAAACAATTTTATGTTCCCTATTTGAAAAAGTTTCACGCAATGTCAGTTAAATAGATCAATTCACTGAATCATAGTTTAAGAAACTATTGAGGATTTTTTTTTAAAACATTTTTTTTTAAATATTTTTTTAAAATTTAATCAGAGGTTGCGGTTATTAATACTACTGATGCCATTAATAATGAATAGGCATCCGGACCACATACAGTTAAAAAAATCAAATCCCTACTCCATATCTAAAACTACGGTTACTAAGGACTACTTTTGCCGATATTAAAAAAATAACAAAAAAAAACAACAAAATTGGAGTCTAGGGAATCAAACCATTAAACTGTATCAAAGGCTATGGATATTATTATTACGAGGTTAGGTTAGAATGCAATGGCAGTCTCAAAAAAGAATATACATACACCGATACAATGCAATAAACATTCTACTACATTGGAAGACCTAAATTTTACCGAACTGAAGAGTATTTACAGTAGGGATGTTTAACGAGTACCTGACATCGTACAGACTCGGGACCATTGCCTTAAAGTACCCTCTGAGGGATACGTGCTCAGATTTATTCACGATCCACGTGAATAAATCGATATGCTGAGTGAGTATTGAACCCCGGACCTACCAGTTTAAAGGCGAGCACATTACCACTGAGTTAACATGACACCCTATTATTGCTACTATTACTATGTCAAGTAAAAGAGCTTATATGCTCTGTCCGACTAGAAGCCGAGAGCTACTGAGCAAGAACTAGGAGAAGAACCAATGTAGCACAGTGGCTTGGACGCACACCTCTAGACTGGTAGATACGGGGTTCAATTCTCATTCTGGCTTTCTAGCTCTTTTCACGGGATTGGTTACCCAATTCTGAGATAGTCATCCTTCGGAGAGGACGTAAAACTATCGATACCGAGGCTGTACGACGGTGGGCCTTCGTCGAATTTCCTTACTCTAAATAGAATTGATTTAGGCAAAATTCAGAACTCAAAATGTTTTAGAATATTACGGAAACACAATATTCGTTAGAGGATTAAACGTTCGAAGTATATATTTTCACTCAAACTGGCTGATATATAGCTTACTCCCATTTCTAATTTTCTTACTGCAGTTACTGTCAAATTTTCTTTGTAAATTTATACTCGTACATATTTGTGGAAATTAGTAGCAAATTTTCTTCGGAGTGTGCTTTACTAAATTGCAGCTTCTACACCTAGAACACGTTTTTTTTTGTACAGTCGCTGCTTGCGCCCCATCACCTTCATATAAGCATATAGCAGCTCAAAAAGATGTGAACATCTTTACACACTTACAAAAAACTTACTGTATTAAGTTTAAAGTATTCTAAACATGCCACAAACTCACCATTTGACAAAGAGTTAAAGTAAAAGAAAGAACCTGATAGTTTAGGCGAATTATAAAACATTGCCAATGTATATGTACTAACGTTCGTTATGCCAATCGAGTACCAATTATCTCCAGCACTTCTGGTGATTTCATAAACATTAAACTTCACCTTAAGTATTCCAGTAATATGACTATTATAATTATAAAAGCTTAGGATATTAGATGCAGTAAAAAATATTTATTCTATAAATTACAACTATCAAATTCCATATTCAGTAACATGTCATAGTATTCCAGAACAATGGTGCTATTTTAGTTATATATGTTTACTCAGAAATTATATATAGCTACATTCAAATAAATGAAGTTATTAAATTGATTATCTTTGAGTCTGAATATATTTTGACTACATATAGTAGTTTCATCGATAGCACATCCACATGATAGTCAGATTGAAATAAGTTCACAATTAAATTTATTGGTAAAGAAAGTAACTACATATTTAATTATGCAAAAGTTGAGCATAACCTACTTCACATTTCTTTCTTTTTTTTTTTCATAAGAAATGTATAAATTAAAAGGACTGTACTGATCACGTGCTTGATGGAATTATTTTTGAATAAGGATGGCTAGTTTTTTCTTAACCATTTTACTGCTAGCTATGACACAAGTACTGTCGCATTCATCATTCCACTACTTGTTTTCTAACCAGAACATTTTTTTATGAAATACAACCAAGTTCCTACCCAGAATATTTTTTTCTGGTCATAAATCTTTTTGTTAATTTTGAAGAAGTTTTATCAAGCTATCTGATTACAAACTAATCTGATTCTATCTGAGAAGAATCAAGTGTCACTTGTACGGGCTAGTATATTTTCAAAGAGCTCTTATTCGGAAAGAACAATAACTTATACTTTTTTTTTTTTTGTTTTCGTATTTGGATATTTATAGGGGTTCTGATGTAGGAGGGCAGTGGATAAGGGGTTTATTTTTAAAATAAGTCAGCTAAGGGGAAGCAGTGGGTAAGGGAAGCGGTTATAAATAGGTAAAGAGGGATGGAGTGAGACAGAGAGCGAGCATAACTCTTTCTAATGGAGCAGTAACTCTGACACGGCCTGCAGCAACACGACAAAGCCAACTAACTGCCTCTCTGATTTCTCCACTCTTTCTAACCTTTCTAGACACAAGTCAGATCTACTCTCGATTGCTTCATCGCCATAGTCAAGTCACAGACTCAACCCATTATTGACAGATTTCACAACCATGAATTATCTGCTAATTACCACTGGTAACGGGCTTCATTATTAAATTCATCTTCACTCTATTTTGCGTTTGAAAAGACTCTTTTTAGGAGTAACTAAAGAACGCTAAGGAAGTAAATTTTGCTAACTGGCTTAATAAGTTACTACATATTAGCAAAAATGAAAATCTGTTGATGAAAAATTTTATTTATTTTATAACGGCTAACACTCTAATTCCCCCAAAACATAACTTAAATACCGATATATTTAAGGCATCTATGAGATTAACATCAACTATTCACTTCCATTATTCAATAAAATCTAAAATGGCCTACGCTCAACTTTACTATAAGTAAAAATAATATTCAGTTCTTTGGTGTATGTTTCATTTAAGCAGAATATTATTGTCTAAATGGGAGAGGTTTATTGGCCTTTCATCCTGGAGGTAGTACAGATATTGATAGATATTACTGATGCATATAATATTAGTATAACTACAGCAGTAATATCATTTTTGAAAAGGGAATGTGTAGATACGAAATAATCTCCAACAGGAGGACATGGATTTTGTTCCAATAGCCAGTGGATCTCTTACATAGTTTTTCTGACCTCGTTCTATATTGAAAGTTTAAGACAAAGCTTGCCATTTAAACCTTGATATTATTCCTATTTTGTCAGAAAAATGTCATAAAGTAAGAAAAAAAGTCGTTTTATGATCATTTTTAATATAAGATATAGGATAATTTAATTAAATATTTCAAAGAATGGTTTCAATTTAAAATTACTTTCTACATTTTTGGTGTTTTAAAAAATTATATATTGAAAATTTTATAGAAAGCTAAATTTTTTTAAAGAATCACAGTTTTTTCCCTTTGTTAAAAATCCTAATAACCTAATTTACTCCAAGCGAGTGTAACCTTTTTCCTGCGTGTTGTACTCTTTTATAAAGTTGCTATAAATATATATTGAGAAAAAAACATATTACTAATTAGTCAGTTCATCTGCACTATAGGACCCATTTTTGAATAAAATATAAATCAAAGGTTATTTATATTTTGATTATATATAATTTGATCCATCAAAGATTCTGGTCCGTAGCGTGACCACAAATTTTGGGTACACACTCACCCACCCACGCAGACATCATTGAAAAAACTTCATAAAACGACTTCTGTGACCTCAAAATATATAATTTCGTCAAAATTTTGAGATAAATGTTTTCACGATTTCTATTCTTATAGTAATGTAAAAAAATAAAGACTACTTGATACAGTCAACTTATTGTATTCCTTAGTAGATAGTAAAAAATAATCAATATTCATTAAAGAACTGAAAAGCTGTTAGAATACCAATTCACTCTCTGCAACTTGACAAACATAGCTTCCAATAATCAATAACATCATTATAACTTTTCTTCTATTCCATAAGCTTACTATATTACTTCTTATAATCCATGACTTTAATTACATCCCATCTTATAATACATGGCCTTCAATTCATCCTTTTCTACATATAATAAATAAGCTAGGTTGCATCGCTTTCCATAACCCACAACCTTTGCTATACTGTTTTCTATAATACATATATGAGCTTATTTCACCTCTTCCCATAATCCATGTCATTGCATATATCTACGATTCATAACCCTCATTAAATTTCCCCTATAACCCATGACCATATTACACCTCTTCATGTAATCCTTCAATTCATCTACTTCTATAATCAATAACGTAGATACATCCACCCTCTATAACCCATGACCTTGATTCCAAAAGCTTGGAATAATAATCCGTAGAAACTATGGGAGTTTATCAAATCATCCCTTTATTTATAAGGATGTTGCTTTGATCATTCATTAGCAAATAAATCTCCAGTGATCAATAATCACTCCGTCTGTTGTCTCTTTATTCCCTCACTACTATAATGTACTTCGTATCCATGCTTGCAACTTTCTGTAACTGTGCATTTTCTGAAAGGAATTTCTTATGTATAGTAATTAATTATTAATAGTTTTAACAAATAATATTTCTAAATAATTAAGTTTACATATTAAATTTATCTTTCTAATTGTATGAATTATATCTTGTACGAAATTAAATTGTAACAGGTTAGGTTGATTTGTAGGGACAGTCTCACTAGGAAATACATAGAGATATCACCCACCCACACACACCGATATCATCGAAAAAACTTCAGAAAACGACTTTTGGAACCTCAAAACATATAATTCTGTCAAAATCTGGAGATCGAATTTTTGCCACGATCACTATACTTTACTTATAATAAAGTAAAAAAGTGCAGAAAATAATGTTCAGCGATTGATTAATATCCGGTGAAAGAAAGAAGGAAATAAATAAAAATTGAGTAACTTACAATAAAAAAAATAAAAGAACGAAATAAGAAATATTTCCTCTTGAAATACAGACCTTATTCTAAATTTTATAGGTTATGCCAGTGGTCATGTCATGTACACTATTACTAATATTTCACTAGTTTTTGAAGGGTGGAAGGGGAGATATTGATGTGGTTATGTTATTTTTTTTAAGCTTACAACAAGAATGAATATTTTTGATATCCTCAGAAAGATCAATATGTTTCGTATCTATTATTAGTCTTAAAAAAGATATGAAGAGTTTTCTAAGCCGATGCCTGATGTTGAAGGTAATGTAGACTTAATTGGAGCTCAGAAAAATTGGCTGTGAAGTATCAGAAAGAGATTGTTTCATTTCTCGACACAGAACAATTCCTCTTCAGAACTTAAATTTAAATTCTTAAATATGTCCAAACTATTTGAACTGAGATCAAGTGTTTATTAAGTAAGTCCTAATATAATATGAATACATTACTAACATAATCATGGTAAACTATGCGATGTAGTCTGCTCAATTTCAGTCGTACTAAAACTAGCTATAAAGAATAAACAAATCGAGTTTAAGAAAAAATGTCTAACCATTTCCTTTTTTATCATATAAATTAAACGTAAATTTTTTTTGAGAGAGAAGTATAGAGATACAAAAGTTTGGTTACACTCACAAATGTGTCAAGAGTCTCTTTGGTGTGTTTGATGCCCAGAAAACCATCGCTACACTTTATTTCTCAATTGAAGAGAAGCTTAGCTTCTCAGTGTAAATACTATAAACATTACTAACAGGCTTTTCAAACATGATTCGGTCTTGATGAGCGCAATAGCCTCATGGAAGAGAGTCGACAGCTAGCGGATATTTTTTTACTTTTTCATACTGTACACCTTTGTTACCAAACATACTCCCTGGATTATTGTCCTTTCCTGCACTTCATACCGTTTGAAAATATCTCTCTTCCCTCCCACTCCTCTCAACCCCTTACTATGATGTTTCTGCATCTTGGTTTTAGTTGACTTCTTGACTCTAACGAAGACCACTAGATCATGGTTTTTTTCTCCCATATCATATTGTGGTTTGAACATTGATTGTTGTTTCACATGTTTGTAGTATAGTGGTTTTATGCTATTCAATTATAATTATTTTATTAGTTATTTAATTAATAAATAAATATAAATAATTAATAGAAAGATCTTTAAAGATCTCTTTTTTTTTCATTTTTTCGGTTACTTATCATCTACAAATAAATAGATTATTCTATATAATAATTCCAATAATATTCTATATAATATATATTTTATGTATACATTTTTTATCTCCAGCTGACTCCAACTTCCAGCTGTTAATATTTTACTAATATTAATATGATAATTTCTAAAACTTCTGTTAAGTATAATAAATATCATTTGTTGATATGTAAAATAATTATTTCATATTCTCGTCAATTATTTATTACATTTTCTCTTTCGAAATTTATTATTATTAAATCATTAAAATTTAGGTCGAAAAATATTTATTTAAACTTTCTACGTTATTTATATAAAATTTGAGAAGTTTTTATTATAGTCATCGTGGGATAATTGGTAGCACGAGCTGGACCTCCAGCTCACACCAATGCTGACGGCCTGGTTCGATTCCCACAGAAAGTCTATTAGTTTTATTCTGTTTAGAGTGTTGTGCCAAGGTTTCAAGTAAGCAAACAAGACGATCGATCAGAGTTTTATAAGTATATATAGATGGATATATATCAACGTCCAAAACACAGTAACACAAATAAGAAAAAATAAGATCTTTCAACCCGTAACAATCAATCTTCGTCAGAGTCAAATCTCAACTTTATTTGACACGTTAGTTAAGATTTTGCTCTGACTAAGACTACTTGTTACGATTAAATGATCTTAGTTTTTTTTCTGATTTCTTATTGTAGAACGTTGATTTTTGTTTTCGTATTCATTATATAATATATATATATATAATATATATATATATATATATATATATATATATATATTATATATATAAATTAAATACCACAATAAACAATATATATTAATTAAAATGCTCCAACCAAAAAAAAAAAACATAACAAGTTAACCTCGCTGATTGAAGTCCAAAACTTCAATTATTTTTCACGTGTATATGCAAAATCTTCTTATATATATATTAGTATGGGATGACAGCAAATCTTCTTGGAGGCATATTTTGTTGAAATGTACCGCAGCTTCGGCATTTACGACTTTCAGAGTAAGCTGTTTCAGTCTCCTGACAGTCTTACGAATAGAAGGTTGTAATTCCCAAATAAGTTGTCCAAAGGACATTGAGACACTTTCTTTGAAACACTTTAATCAACAGTTTTAGTACAACTGAAAGACTAACATCACACGCAAACAATTTAACATAACATACTATCCACAAGATTTTGACTATTCAATAGTCATCGTCAGGTTAGAAATTTATTTTCAAAGTTAGTTTAAAAATTTTAAAATTTTTAAAAAAGAGTAAAAAACTATCTGTTAGCTGTCAACACTCTTAGAAGAGGCTATTGCCCTCGTAACGAAAATATCAAGTTTAAAGAGACCGTTACTAATGTTTACAATATTTAATCAATTAAATTTCATTAGAGACGATTCAATAATATTTCTTAACAACATTGATTTTTCATAGGTATTAAATTTAAGAGCACACGTTTAACGCCCTCAAAAACATATTTCTAAAGACAGAAATTTTAACATTATATCACCTAATGAGTTTCGCTTTAGTGTATATAAAAAACCTACGAATGTACTTGCATATGTTACATTTATTCTTCCCATCCAAAAAATGTTAAAATTTCTGTTTTTAGAAATATGTTTTTGAGGGCGTTAAGAGTGTGCTCTCCTGAATTCCTTAATGAAGAGATTAACAACATTAGGTCAATTGCCCTTTCATTAAAATACCCCTCCTCTTATATCGATTTAGCTTTGAAGGGTGCTAAAAAAACTTTCTTTAATACTTCAACAGAGCCCCGTTCATTGTCAAATTCTATAATTTTGACATATCATGAGTCATTGGATCCCCTTCGAAGATTAGCTAAACAACTTGATTTTAATATAGTGTTTTCCAATCGCAATAACGTGGGCAATATGTTAATAATAAACTCTCCCAGCGAATTGAAGTCCGGTGGTACTTATAAAATTCCTTTGCAGATACTGCCATAAAATTTATATTGGTCAAACTGGTAAATCATTAAAGACACGTGTAAAACAACACCAATACAACGTAAGTAGACAGGAAAAAAGTAGTGCCTTATTCTTGCATATAAACAATGAAAATCATCATATTGATTGGACAGGAGCAAAAATGATGAAATATCAATGTAGTTAAGAAATATTATTGAATCGTCTCTAATTAAATTTAATAGATCAAATATTGTAAACATTAGTAATGGTCTCTCCCAGATATTATAAACATTAGTAACGGTCTCTTCAAACTTACTTTTGTTACGAGAGCAATAGCATCTTCTAAGAGGGTGACAGGTAACAGATAGTTTTTTACTCTTTCTTACTGTACTCCTTTGTTTCCCCAAACATCCCTTTCTGGACATTAGTCCTTTCCTGCGCTTTCAACTTTTTAAAACACCACTCTTCCCTCCCACTCTTCTCAACCCCTCACAGATGTTTTCTGAAACTAGTGCTTCAGTTGGGTTTTTGACTCTGACGAAGACAACTTATTACGGTTGAAAGATCTTAGTCTTGTTTTCCCATTTCTTATTGAAGTTTGATCATTGATTGTTATTACATGTGTTATGTGAAATCTTTATATATATATATAAATATATTCAGGAAAAATAATAATTATACATATGTGCAATCACTATGAAGTCTAAACCACAAGGAAAAAGGAAAACGAAAGAAAAAAATCCTCTGAGGCCACCTACCTAACCCCACGCCACCAGAAAGTAAACCAAGCAAGAATGAAGGAATTACTGTCAGAAGGCATTTCTTCATTCTTGCTTTGTTTGCTCTCTGAAGGCGTGGGGTGGGAGGCCTCAGAGTATTTTTTTTTATTTTTCTTTTTTCTTGTTGTTTGGACTTACTATATATATATATATATATATATATATATATATATATATATATATATATAAACTAGAATTTAAAAAGAACACATAGAAAGGAAATCACTGAACTCACTACTATATTTCGATGTCCTCGCCTTCAGGAAAAGAAGTGAATCGCTCCAAAGGCTGATAACGACTGACTTGGCGTTCGAACTGAAGCACTCAAACAGTGTAGCCAACTTTCAGAGGAAAGGTAGACAGGGAAGATAATGAGATAAAAGCCAAATAAAAATTAAAAAATGAAAACATCTAACTAAAATAAAATTAAAAGCTGATAACAACTTTAAAAAAAAAATAAGTAAATAAATAAAAAATCAAAAAAATCAACGATTGAGGTTAAGCCCAGGAGCCGATCTACCGCCCAGAAGACTAATAAGTGCTTCTTCTGAAGCTCTCAGAGTAACTTTCGAATTAGTCTGATCAATCTGCCTCAGGACCTGTACACGGAAACAGTCATTAAAACTGAGTTCGTGAGAACTGGCATGAGTTGCAACGGGAAGGTCACTGCGTTTGCCAACGGATGACCTGTGATTATTCATACGCAGGATTAGCTTGGTGGAAGCCAAACCCACATAAAAAGAATCACACTGGGTGCAATCCAAACGGAAACGCAGTTACCAGAGGTACAAGAGGTCTTGTGAGAGATAGGGTAGGCGCGTTTACTATGGACACAGGTAAAGGAAGGAACAGGATTGATGATAGGACAAGTAAGACATCCACGACGTCCACATTGAACCATAACACCAGCAGTTTTTGGAGGCTTAGGACAAGAGATGTGAGAGAAGATAGATTGAAGATTAGCAGGTTTGCGTTAGGAAATGGAAGGTGCCTCACTAAAGACTGAAGAAGTACAGGAGGAAGAAGAAAGTATAGGGAAAAACTCCCTGACAACTGCACCCAGCCTATGAGCACCAGGAAAATAAGTGGTGATGAGGACATTAGAGTCACTGCGATCCCTCTTAGGACCTGAATTATGATGAACGTCTGCAGGGACTATACGGTTTTTAATGAAATTAGAAGGATATCCTCGGTCAGAAAATTTCTGTTTCAATAAATCTATTTGGAAGGAACGATCTTTTATTCTGCTACAAATTTTATGGAGGCGTATGGACAATGATCTGGGGATAGCTTTTTTTACGTGGGAGGGATGGCAACTATTGAAATGAAGGTACTGCTGGGCGTTAGTAGGCTTGATATGGACAGATGTAGAAAGATGACCCCCATCGTAGGTGACGCTGACATCCAAAAATGTAATAAGGTTATTGGACACTTGATGAGTAAAGGAAATAGATGAAGAGATATCTTCAATACAATAATATTGGACTATCAATACTTCAAACCACCTCTTGTAGTATATATATATATATATATATATATATATATATATATATATATATATATATATATATAACAGATACAATAATATATCGACCGTTTGATAGAATAGGTGTGTTCTATAATCGGGGTTCGGTCAATTTTCCAGGATAAAAAATCAAACTCTCGTTGCCAACGTTTCGGTTTTATTTAAAACCTTTTTCATAGGCCTACAAACAAAGGATAATAAGAAATCACATATCAACATCAAACATATATACAATATGAAAATGGATTGTTACAACTCATGAATATTACAAGCAGAAATATTTCAGAGATACATAAAACAATATTACTTACAGAAGTAAGAATTTTTTTAACTAAGAAAATGAAATTTACATTATTTAAAGGAACAACAATGTTAGCCGGTCAAAACCTTTGACTAGACTAATAAGATAACATTACAAATAACCTCAACACTGTTCACTCAAGGGAACTAAATAAATCAAATTTCACTAAACCTCAGCACAACACTCCAGAATAAATATTACTTAAATTAGTAATATCACTTCTATGATTAATCGAACTTAGATCCTTTTTAATATATAACATCTCAAGTGTCTTCCTTCTTTGCTCATCTTTTTCTTTTTCTATTATAGTTGTATCTTCAAAATCGATTTTGATTATATATATATATATATATAACTTTCAACCGAAACAAGCGGTCTTCGTCAGATTCAAAAAACCAACTGACTTGGGTTTTTGGCTCTGATGAAGAACGTTTGTTACGGTTGAAAGATCTTAGTATTGTTTTCCCATTTCATATTGTGGTTTGATCATTGATTGTTATTTCTCGTGTTTGTGTGAAATCCTTTTACATAATATATATGCGATTTCACATACAAGCAAATGTGTCACAATAAACACATGTAAGTGTATGAATTACTGTATTTTTACCTCGAAAAGAATGACCTTGATCAATCACGTGTAGGTGCACATGGTTTTGTCTACTCATTCTTTCATTTCAAATTCATTACATATGCTCAGAGCACATGTTCATTATGATTTATTATTTATTAATATAGTTTTTCATTATTAATTATTAAAATGTTGTTACATTACTAAGATATTTTTATTGTGTTTTGAAAAATCAGATGATCAAAGGTTTGTATCTATGTTTTAGATAGGCATATTATTCCGGGCAGTGACTTGATAAAATACGATTCCAGATAAATAGAAGGATACCTACCATCACATTAAATAAAGGAAAAACAGATGCTTCTAAAGAAAAACACATAAAGAATGGAGGATATCTCTTCCGGTAAGTGTAATAATAGCAAACCAATAACGTTGTTTTCGTTTGAATATTTAATTTTAGAAATTATATGTTACAGCAATTAATGAATATGTCTTTAGTTTCTCAGCAAATTAAAAAATGGGATAAATCTTGGATGTACATGTGTCCAAATCAAGCTACATACTTTGACAATTTACTTAACTCAGATAATTACAGCCTGTAATAATGACATTGGCGCAGTTAACATACATCAATAGTAATAGTTGTTTGTTAAACAACTTAAGGTTATTTCTTTGAATCTTTCTTAGAAGTAGGTATTTAACTATCAATACTTCAAACCACCTCTTGTAGTAATATGGAAGCAGTCCTTCATTTAGACATATATTGTTAAATAACGCCCCATATTTGGCTTGTATCTGTTTCTTACACAATTTCTCTAGTTTCCGGAATTCCTTCATCGTCTCTTCATTAAATCTTTAAAGTTTATCACCAATATTGCTAGTCAACATGTTTCTAATGTACCACATTCAACATCAGGACAATAATGAGAATAATAGTTTATATATATAGAGGTGGATTACTATTGGAATGTTCACAGGACATCGCCCTGAATCACAGGGCATTATGGGGGATTAAGGTAGGGTGGTTAGACTCACCTACTACCTGGCTAATCTGGTTTCGCCTGTTCGAAAATAGTTTTAAAATTCGACAAGAATTATTAAGTTGGATATTTATGGCTGGTGGCTTTTCTTGAATTATTAATGCTTCTAATATTTGTAATTTAACATAGTTTCTTTCTTTAGCGATAATTTTCGTGGAATTGATCACCATTTCTCTTGTGAGTTTTGTCTTATGGAGTGCTGTTGTATAGGATTTTGGCGCGCCGGCAGAAAGTTGCATCGTAATTCTTCTTGATAATGAAGTCGTGGTCATTCCTGTATGTGAGCTTTTACGGGCGTCGCAGGCCCGATATTACATGAGTACTCATATACAAGATTTGTTTCTTTCGATTCTTTTACGCTGGGACTATTTTTCATTAATAAACGGCTTATTGAAGGGGCTTTGGTAGTAGGTTATAAGGGTCAAACTTTCCTCAGGCTTAATACACTCAACATAGCTTTTTATAATACTTTTCAAGACACGTTCATCAATTTTATATTCATCCGTATACTGGTACTTGTAAAATATTTTGTGGCTTGTGCCTGTCTTTAGGCACTTATTGTCAGAGGTGAATAATCTACTCTCCAGGTAGCGTCTTAGAATGTTGTCGAAATATTTGTTTGAATAACCATTGTTAATTATAATAATATATATTATTTATATATTATATATAATATATATTTAATATATATTTATATTATAATATATATATATATATATATATATATATATATATATATATAACCATTGTTGAAGAAATATTATAGGTAAAAAGGTCCCAGGATGAGGCGGTCTTGTACGTTCTGTGGATGAGGGATCTGATAGTGGCGTCTTTATACCGTTGAGGGCATTCACTCTTCGCATTTAGGTATGATGCTGTGTTGGTAGGTTTTCTGTAAATAGAACTCTGTTGTCTGTTATTTTGCAGGTTGATATTTACATCAAGGAAGTTCATTCTCTTCTCTATTTCTGTTTTTATTGTAAATTTGAGACAGGAGATTTTTTCAAATGCTGTCTTAAGGTTTAGTAATTGTGCTGAATCTTTCGCGACAACAAAGCAATCATCCACGTATCTACAATAAATAGCAGGCTTTAATTCAGGGTTGTTGTAAAAGATTTTATTTTCTACTGAGCACATATAATAGTTTGTGAATGTGACACCTAGGGGCGAACCCATTGCCACGCCGTCAATTTGAAGGTACATGGAGCCATCTATATACGTGAAAGGGCTTCTTGTCGTACATGCTCGCAAAAGGTCTTCCATATTCTGCCTACTGATGGGTGCAGGTGCCATGCTTCTTTCATTTAAGTAGATGCAATCACAAATAATTCCGATGGTCTCTTCTACTGGCACATAAACTAACAATCCTACTATTATTCTCATTATTGTCCTGATGAATGTGGTACATTCGAAACATGTCGACTAGCAATATTGGTGATAAGCTTTATAGATTTAATGAAGAGACGAGGAAAGAATTCCGGAAACTGGATAAATTGTGTAAGAAACAGATACAAGCTAAATATGGGGCGTTATTTAACAATATATATATTGATAAAAGTATCAACCGTGGAATAGAAACAAAACTATAGTTTAGATAGCACAATCATGGATACTTAAAGGAAATGAACTGGACCTTGTGGTCAGGTCAAATCACATTATTGGCCGTACGAAAGTGGCACCCAGGTAAATATTACCCCTACCACTAAATAATCATTTAATTTAAACAAAAAGATTCAGACAATGGTACTTCTATTTTCCCTAAAAGTAAATCATGAAAAATTTGTTTTTCTTTAATTCCCTCATTGAATATGCTTCTTGTCATTTTTTTTCTATTTTTAAATATATTCTTTCATTTTATTTTTCATTACATATATTTTGTCGTTTCTTTTGGCTTATGTACCCTATGTTTTCCTTATAAGTAGCAGATTTATATATATATATATATACAAAACTAAAGTTTATCGGGACTCTGTCAGTTCTTGAGGTTCAAATTAAACTCTCATTGGCAATGTTTCGGTTTTTATTTAAAACCTTTTACATAGGCCTACAAAACAGAGGAAATATAAGAAAGAATTCAATCATTCAAAAATCAAACATACATAAAAGTGGAATTAGTTACAATTAACAAATTACAATAGAAATTTTGATAATAGGTTATTGAAAAAACTTACAGAAGTATAAATTTTGAAACAGAAAAACTAAGTATTACATTACAAATTATTTTGCAAAGAAAAATTGTCTGTGGATTTCAACACAACTGTAGTTTGAATGAACACGTGACACTGAACTGAAATAAACAAGCAAGGTAACCAAATTTCACCAGTTAACCGTAAAGTTATTTCGACCAAAAACGTTCAATCAAATTTCCTGGATAGTTATTTTTCTGTATTAACTCTTTAACATTTTCTTATTTTTATTT
This sequence comes from Hermatobates lingyangjiaoensis, assembly GCA_026182355.1. NCBI lineage: Eukaryota > Metazoa > Arthropoda > Insecta > Hemiptera > Hermatobatidae > Hermatobates > Hermatobates lingyangjiaoensis. The sequence goes on from JAPFBL010000138.1 coordinate 8,336,929, forward strand.
AGGTAGCTATCTAAAAACCAAAATATTTATGGCAACAACAAAAGCCAGAAAATGATACAAAAACTGACTTAGATTGTTAATCTTTTTGTTAAAATTAAATGATTATTTAGTGGTAGGGGTAACATTTACCTACAGCCAATAATCTAATTTAACCTGGCCACAAGATCCAGAGTTCATTTCCTTTAAGTATCCATGATTGTGTTATCTAAATTTTCAATTTATAAGCCACAAGAGCTACGTAAATAATCGTAGGAGATGATACAATAATAATAATAGTAATAATAATAATAATAACATTGAATTTAAAACTCAGAACATTAAAAGAAAGCAGACTAAACTCGAGCCGAGAGAGGTGATAATGATTTTATATTAACATTCAAGAACATTGGTTGTTAGTGTCAATAGGTTAGTATTAAGTGCTCAATAGTCATTAGTTTATTTAAAGAATTAGTATATTTGCTTAACTTTGATACTGATAATTACAAGTTACATCTTGTTCATAACCTTGGATCAGGGTCACCAAAATACGCAACGTCAGGTCATAGATTTCAAATACGTATGCCAATGGTACATAGAATTGCTTCATTGTAAAAATTGCAATAATTTTTAAATTAAAATATTATGTGTAGTATATCCAAAGCTTTTCCTAGTTCGACAAACTCGCAGTTCCATTTTTTCTATTTCATTATTGTTGTAAAATAATCAAATATGTATAACAAAAGTGCAGCTTTTCCATTCAAGAGTAAACAGACATTTCTGGAAGAGTAAAGTATGGTATCCCATTTGTCACAGCTCTCCCCTACTTTTGATGAACCGAATCTTTAGCAGTGTTTCTTGATGATATGCCAGTTGAACTACAGATGGAGCTTGTTGATTTGCAAACTAATAACTTGTTGAAAGAGAAGCACAGATAAGGAAACCTTGTTGCATTTTACTAAGTACCTGATGATGACTTTTCAAAAATATAGCTCTATTTTGGATAATTCTTTCCATAGGCATCACTGTTTGGAACTACTTATGCCGTACGCAAACATTTTCAAAAATGAAGCATGTAAAGTCAACACATCCCACTCGATTGATTGGTGAATATTTGGAAGCATGCTCTTGTTTAGATACATCAATTCCAAAGCAAACATAGATGATATCTTGAAAATTTCACAAATTGTTTCACAAACCTCACTAACCACTCACAAATTTATGTGAAACTCGACCATGATTAACATATAATGCTAAATTAGTTTTTCGTCTTTTTTCTCAGAGCTTTCTTTCTAGCTTGCAAGTATTGAACAGAATATTTATACGGTCCGCACTCGTCATTCCTTCAGCTATTCGGACCGCAGTAAAAACAGTTTGGTGACCCCTACACTGGATTTCTGGATGGACGGACGGAAAATCGGTTGTAAGCTTTCCGTAAGAAAGGATGTGAAGCTGTCTCTTCCAAAGCTTGTAAGAGGACTTGTATTCGTTTAACAACCCATCTAATAAACATGCATAAGGTAAAATCTATGATTCAGTTGTATAAATAATTTGTTTACATGACTTTCCCATAACTAAAATAGTTTCAAAATAAAAAATATTTCTACGCATAAAAAATCTTCACAGATGAAAACTTGTAAGCGTGGACATTTGGAAAAAACAAGTTTCTTTTTCTAGTAGTTTACTATTTTTATGTCATATTAAGCTATTGTAAAACTGCAAAGTGCGTAAAATACTCTTATTTTATTAATTTCAACTGCATGCACTTTTATATTTCTAACTTTGATGTAATAACCTTGAACGTTATTGTATAATCTAGTGTCTGCAAAGTTCATCATCAAAATTCAATTCGCATAGAAAAAAATGGATTTAAATTTCCCCCAGGCCAACTTATCTACAATGTTAATACTTCTTACATTATGTTTTTTTTTTATTTAAATTTGGAATTTGAATGTATGGATTGAAAGAATGTAAAGATTTAAAGAACGAAAATATTTCTAAAAATATAAATGGTAAATAATGATATGCATACTTTGACATTAAATGCTACATACTCAGGATCAAAAATTGAAAATATCAATTTAGGCTTAGCCCAGATCTTTTTTTATTTAGAGAATATAGCAAAAACTTGTATTGCGGACTGATACCTGAATTATTTGACAAGACAGTTATATGAGGGGATTTATTTGGTAATGATTGTACAAGGGTATGAATTGATAAAGAGAGGGAAGGAGATTCGACAATGGGGGAAGGGGTGTGGTGTCGAAGAGGGGTAGAAGCTGCGATTTATTTGGACTATTGGAGCCGTCGTACCGATAGCTTTTATCTGCAGAGAGTAAGGGGATGTTTTAGAGAGGGGGGTAGAAAGGGGAGGGGTTGAAATTGTGATGCAATTCCGCTCTGCCGGGAAAGAGGGCTGTTTTAAATTAAAACCGAGTGGGAGATAAAGGGAGGGAAGCAGGAACGGGTCTAATCAGCAAGCAGAGCCCCCTCCCAGCACCCTTTCACCATAGTCGTATCATGCATATTCATAGCTAAACAAACTCACACACGCACCCTATTCAAGCAGTAAAACATCGGCCGATATTTTACACCTCGGCTCAGCCCACGATAGCTTCACACCCACTCGGCAATCACGCTCCGATGGGGAAGTTTTAATTAGTCTGTGTAATCATTTCTAGAGCTTCTGCCAAAAATGCAGTGCTCATAACACAAATGTCAACATGGTATGAATACAGATGAGTGGCTAACAACTAACCACTCCACTCGACACTTCATTTCGGCACTACGCCCACCACTGCAGACTCTACTTTCATTTACCATCCCATACAATCCAAATATACGTCAAATATTTATCTTCAAGTAAAAAATTAACTCACTTCTCTCTAGAAATTATGACAGTCATTTTTTTAATTATTGTTACTATGAGCATTCTTGATATCAATACATCAAAATTGCTATAATACAATTTTGGCCAACATAATCAGAGATTTTTAATTATATATATCAGAGTAAAGAACTAAACACATCATATATGACATATTTATGAATACATTTTATTCAGCATTTTCTGAAGTAAATAATATATTATGAGACAAATGAGCATAATTCTTAAAAACTAATAAATTAGAAATCTTATAAGAACGATACGTATCACACACGTGCTGTTTTTCTTCAATTAAAACATTTCTTCTTAAATTATTAAAAAACGTGAATTCTTGTAGTTAACATAGCCAACCATGCAGTATGTTAAAATTGTTAAATAGTTCAGTAACTTCCAGTCTAGATTGGTGGATAACGTGACTTTCGGAGAGGTTTGGAGTGAATGATAAAGTTGGTAGAATGTAACACAGGGTGGTTCTCAGAATGTGTAAAGTACTATACTTCAATTGTTAAACTTCCACTGAGGGCACAATCACCGGTTTTTACCACCGATGATACACTGTAGATAACAGTGTTTTTCCTAACTAAAATACTTAATTGAATCTTATGATCATGTCTTATTGTTATACAGAGCCCTTGGTGTTGAACATGTTGCTTTGGACACTATTTCAACTAGGCTGCGTGTTTGTTCATAGGTAAAATAGGTGCCAAACAAGAAATGAGTCCCACTTTCTACCATTACAACAACACTCAAATTAAAAGGCTTGTAAGTATCGCAGTTGTAAACAAAGAAATAACTATGATTGGCTGAACTTGTTTTGAAATTCTCCAATCTTGGGCACAAAAGGGTTAACAAGGCTCTCCTTAATTCAATATACCATCTGACATTGTAATCAAATAGAGATCTAAGTTTCCATACACGAATCTTCTTCTGAAGATATTCGTATATAGTTTTTTTGCATGATGCAGGAAATAAACCGATGTAACTGTTGACACTGTTGACCACCTACCGGTTTTTTCTCTATCCCCCACTCCATCTTCTCTGTTTGTATTCAATTACCTTTCTGTATTTATCTGCACACCTCGGTCCTAACCTATTTATAAAATAAGTATAATAATGTATAGCCTAGTTCAAGGTTATCAACTTTTGATTGCTTGTGGACCCTCAGAAAACTATTTCACCACTCGTTGGCACCCACCCTCCCGTTTTTTAAACAAATAGTTATAAAAAATGTTACGATAAAATATTTTCCATTACATTTATAACGTGATGCCAAAACATAAAAGTATTTGTAAACAGTAACGAAATATTTCTTTATTAACAATTTTTAAAGTATCCTGAAATGTATTGTAAAAGATTCAGTTTTGAATATAACATACACAAAGTTGGAATAGAATATTATAAAACATTTGAACATTAGAACAAACTTGTGAGCATATTGAGCCCAGTGCTTTCATTAGGCTACCCGTGACCCTTTGTGTCTTCAGAAATTATAGCAGTAGTTATTGAAATAAATTCACTGAACATGATTGACAGAGATAATTTTAATTGTTGTTTCTTGTCATTAAGGTACGGGAACAGATTCTTATATATCTCAATCTTTTGATATAGTATTATTAATATGATGCAAGATATATAAACAGTAAGAACATTTAGCAAAATAAAAATCATATAAAAGTAAAAAAAAAATTATTTTATGACACAAATACATAAAACATCAATTAAGTTATATACACAATCAAATATATTTAAAGCAAACAAAACTTGTAAATTGAAATATTTAATTTATTTTGCAAACATAAAATAAATTAAAAGGAATGTGTCTTACGAGGTGTGTAAATAAAGTAGTGAGACTGGCAATGTCGCTTTCGATCTGGCAACGCTGGAGACGCGTGGCCTTGAGTAGCGTCAGGTGCACGTGTGATGCGCCTCCAGTATGAATCTGAACTCGCCACAGTCATTTGTTCGTCCGTAGCGTTGGTTTTCGTGAAATGGTTTTTTCTTGAGCGTTTTAAAAATGAGTGACCTCAAAGTTGAGCAGCGGTGTGCAATCAAATTTTGCTTCAGACTTGGACATAATACAACCGAAACTTTTGAAAAACTTCAGGAGGCCTATGGAGAACGTGTTTTATCAAGGGCACAGGTTTTTCGGTGGTTCAAGGAATTTTCAGCAGGAAGAGAGTCGATTGAAGATGAACCACGAAGCGGAAGGCCTTCAAGTGCAAACACCGATGAAAATGTCAACAGAGTACGGAACCTTGTGCGTTCAGATCGACGCTTGACAGTCAGAATGATCGGGGAACAGTTGAATTTGAATCACACCTCCGTTCAACACGGAAAAAGAGTCCTTCGTGTGCGGCCAAACATCAAAGACAAGTGGGTGTTGCATCACGACAACGCGCCCTGTCACACTGCCATCTCAATAAACGAGTTTTTGGCCAGTAAAAACATTCCTGTTGCTCCTAAGCCTCCTTATTCACCAGACTTGAGTCCTTGTGACTTTTTCCTCTTCCCGAGATTGAAAAATCACCTCAAGGGAACTCATTTCGGGACACTACAAAACATACAAACTGCTGTAACCAACCAGCTGAAGGCCATTCCAGAATCCGAGTTCCAGCAATGCTACAATGATTGGAAGGACCGTCTCCAGCGCTGTATGGCTCCAAAGGGAACTATTTTGAAGGTGACAATATCATATTGTAATTATATTTGAATAGAAAATTTAAAAAAAATCAGTCTCACTACTTTATTTACACACCTCGTATTACCATAGAACATTTGTATTTTATCTGACAGTTATGTTAAAGTTACTAATGTAATAGTGTATTATATATAATAGGCTGCCGTGACCACCTAATGAGAAATATTATTAAATAATACCATATTGTTGAAAGTCGAGGAGAGTACACAAGCCATTGGGCTACCCTGACCACCTAATACGATTTGTTATTATGTAATACGACTGCAAGAAAGTCAATCACAACAAAAGTAAAGATTATAATAATTTCAGGTTTCTATCTCCACCTAACCTAACTATCTCCACCATGGTTAGTTTTAATATGATTATTATTGTAACAATGCATAATAATCATAATAATCTCGAGTGAACAAAGAAACAAACAAACATACAAACAAACTAACGAACTTTACACATATCGATTATTATATTTGAATTCACTTAACCATCTGCTCACTACGCTTTGATTTTTTTTTCATTATTATGCTAATATATTTAAAAACATGCTATTCGCATATAAACATAGTAGAAGCCCTAGTCACGTGCCATGGGACCTCGAAATACTATTTTTTCTCGTGAATCCCCAATAATTCTCTGTGGACCTCTAGGGGTCCATGAGGACCACGATGAAAACCACTGGCCTAGTGGAATTAGCAGAAAAAAAATACTACCATAGCTCATAATATTTCTTATTCCAACTATTTTGGAAGTTATTTAATGTTGTTTAAAATATTAGTTCAAAAAACGGTAGAGTGAAATCGGAAATTCAATAGATAAAATAGTATTATTTTACTCATTAACGTTAATATTGATAGTACCAGTAATTTAATGAACTAATTCCAGTTCTAACAACCTCTCAGACTTATTATTTTCAAAGATTTCTCAGTGATCACAATCCACTGATGACTCTACAGTACACACAATTTACAATGTAAATTACGATTTACAGTGTAAATATTCATAGTTGCAACATAGAAAAAGTATGAAAATGGTGAAAGACAAAACATTAACACTTTTTTCAATGCACAATAATTGTGTTTATGTTGAAGTTAATGAAATGTAAGTGTTCTCATATCTGTGTTGAAAATCAGATACACGAAAACACGAGGGCCTACTGTTATTAAAAGTAATTTTGATTATGAAATATTTGGCAATAACATGGCAAATAAAAGTTTAAAAATAGAGTGAATTCGAAAATATAAATGATTTTAATTCACTTTTAGCCTGAAAATCAAAATTAAAGTTTCCTTTTTTTTTGCCTAAAGTCAACAAAAAAAGAACTTATTTTGTTTCGTTATCACTTCTGTATAAAGACTTAACGCCTTTTCTCTTTTATAATGCACCTTATCCCATTGTTTGACGTTGAAAATGAATGACCCCATTATACAACTTTGTTCAGCGAAAATAAAATACATTAGGAAAGAGAGGGGGAGGTCTATAATAGGTAGCAATATATTGGACCGGTTAGCCAGTTTACTGTAACATTAGTTTTAATTTATTCTTTACTTAAAGTGGTATACGCCGCCATTTCCCTTCACCCAGAGCCGCCTTTTCTAGCGAGTTTTAATTATAAAGCAGCTCCTGGGAAATTGTTTTTGGCTCGAGTAATATAACTCAAGGGGTGGAATTGCTTCTCCTTCCAATTGTATGCTTTTCCTTCATCCTCCCTTGTCCTTTTCTTATCCCATCTCTTTTGCCTTCTTAAATATTTATCGTGTTTATTATCTGTACTACAAACTGAGGGGAGCTCATTCTTCTTTTCTCTATCATTTTCTATTATTTTTTTTCATTTATAAAAAAAAAGTTAGAATGGGAAAAAACCATCTGTTATGTTAACAAAGATTTTATGCTCAGGAAGTAATTCCTGTATTTTTCTATTCAATTTTTGTGTTCTAGTTTTAATAAATACATTCTTCATACCACTCACCTTTTAACCCTGAATTTTCTCAGTAAAAAAGTTACCTTTTTTTGTAGTATTATGAAAGAACCACAGTTTCATTAGGAAATTAAAACTAAAGTAATTTATAACGACCTATGCTAGCAGTTATTGTGCGTTATTTAGTCAAGATTAGAGTGGAAACGAAACATTACAGTTTCAAAATTTTTTTTATAAATAGTAATTAATAATAAAAATATATTATCTTACATCGTCCACAATTTTTTCAGGGGAATGATTTTTCAATGCCTTCATTTACAAGTGGTTTGGGGGCCAGGTTAGCTCAGTGCTCACGTGCTCGTCTGCCAACTGGTAGGTCCGTGATTGAAAAAAAAACTCATTCTGGTCCTCCATTTATTAACACAGGAGGTGAATAAATCTGAGCACATCGTCCCTCGGAAATAACCTTAGTGCGTCGGTCCCAAGCCTGTCGGTTATCAGGTACTCGTTAAAGATACTTATTCTAAATATACTTAAATTATGCAAAATTTAGGACTCCAAATGTAGGATCTTCTCTGTGTGGTATCACAAAAGGCCAATATTCGGCCTATGTGTGTTAGTTACCTTGTGGAAGTGGCACTGCGAACTAACCTAACCCAACACCAGTTTGAAAACTACGATCAAAGAACATAATATAGGATATGAGATGAAGCAACTTGTTGCGACCAATAATTGCATTAATTTCATATAACTAGCAATAACTAAGACTAGTTATTTTTATAATAAGTGTATCAACATATATGCTCATAAAAATCATTTCAACTTTTCATTCTTCTTCAGTTTTCTTTTTCATTCTTTCATAAACACTACTTTCTAGGTTTTGACGAAGAATGTGTATTCTTCAAGGACTTAAATAATAACCATTTAAAAAAAAATAAGAACTGTATTGCACTATATAAACTGATCACTGGGAGGTTACACAAAGTAAGGTTTCTTTACACATCTGTATTAAAAAATCTAATTCAAAATATATAATCATACTTATATATATATATTAATTTTAGCAATATTATTATGTGTTAAAAGAATTCTAATTGGTGTAATCAGCTAGCAATCAGTTTAAAATAGTGCAGTGTGGTTCCGTAAAAAGTCGTTTTAAAAAGTTATTATTGCATGGCTGAAGAAGACTAATTGTTTGTAGAATGTTCGGAACTTGTGTTTATGGAAGAAAAAAATAATTGGTGAACTAAATAAAAACGTGTTTTATTTACATAAGAAGTGAAATAGTTTAAAACAAAGCTTTTACCAATCCACTCGCAATTATTACTAGGGTTCTCAATGAAGGTAAAGTCCACAACTCCGGGGGTAAATTTTGGGTTTGCAGGGAAGGTGTTTGGGGGAGGATTAGGTCCAACTAACTTTACAGAGTGAGTAATGTCATTTTGAGTTTTGAACACTTAATTATAAATTAAAAAATACTAGTTTGATTTAATTATATATCCATAAATATTTTTAGTAGCTTCTTATTTGCGAATTTCTATAATAAACTTAGTGCGTGTAAAGTTTTAAATGATCATTAACACAGAAATAATAAGTAGATATTGAATAATATTTACATATTAGTTAAAATGTACATTTTAGGAAAACAATTTTGGAAAGAAGAGGGTCTAGGAAATGACACTTGAAAAAATTGCAAGATGGGTGCGTTGGGCCTTGCAAGGCTGAGCCTGCTCCAGTACATCTTGTCTACATATTTTAACCACTTTCAGATGCAACTCAAATTACTCGTCAACGATTTTTCTTCAGATTTTAAATATATACATTATTAGACAGATATTAACAAAAAAAAAAAAATCGTTTTGCAGAAATTTTAAATTTAGGATGTGTATTTGTTTCATTTTTTCCAAATGATGAGCACTTGGGAAACCCTCATTTCTTTGGAGTTACAATGATTTTTTTTTAAATTACCTCATTTAATAACACTAATTTTGTCTATTAAAATAGTGCCTGAAACGAAATAATTTGAGTACAGTAACTGGAGCTGCCCGTTTTTTCTATATAATTTTTGGCTGAGTACAGTATGTGCTTCACTTCAATGTAATATTGTTTAAGTTTAGGTCTTAAAAACCTGTTAGATTTTCATTAATATTGCTAAAAAAGTATTTACAACTAATTATCAGGTAACTACTGATAGTTTTTAAGGTAGATTTAACTACATAAAGAATATCTCGCACAGGAGATTGACTCATTATGAAGGAGTAGCTAAATTTTATTCCAAATTTTTACAGTGGTTCTCAATATATCTTTTTGCAATGAGGAAACTAATATATTTTTCCACGTTGAATTATTTCATACAATCAATGCATTTCAAACATATTTTTTCCCCCACCAGGTTACATCACCAATTGCAATGAATCAAAAAGTCTGAAAACAAATCAAATTTACACTTAAATATGCCGAACACCACTTTTTAAAAAGAAAACCATACTTAACAAAGTAGAAGTGAAAGAAAACTAAAAAGCTTGCTATTTTTTTGTATCTTTTCATAAATGAACTTGGTAGAACAAAAATCGTTTTTAAATCATACATCATAAGCGGCGGTAGTACGGAATGCAATCAACTCGTAATTCAGAAATCTCTTTGTATAATATCGTTATGCTAATATTTTAACGTGAAAGCTAATTAGTAACTTACATGAGAGAATGTAACCTAAAATAAATAAACCTACGCTATTGTAAATTCACCGAAGTGGTTCTTGAGGATTTTGGTCATAAACATACAACTCCTGATTATAAGCCGACGTTTCGCCAAAAGTTTTTGTCATTTTCAAGGCTTATTTTAGATGACACACTATTTACCGGTCCATGCTGTTATCTAGCTGTATCCTAACAGATACACAATTGTATTGTAACACAGATCATTGTGTATCTGTTATGATACAGCTAGATAACAGCAGGGACCGGTAAATAGTGTGTCATCTAAAACAAGCCTTGAAAATGATAAACAACTTTTGGCGAAACGTCGGCTTATAATCAGGAGTTGTATGTTTATGACCAAAATCCTCAAGAACCCTTTCGGTGAATTTGAAATATCAGGGGTCGAGAAGCTATATCAATATACCATTATAATTAATAATAACATTATTTTGTTGCAGTATAAATTATTCAGGTATTATTAATTAATTTACTTAATTAATAAAAAATATAAAATATAAATATTAATAATAAAAATAATTATTAAATTATTAATATAAAAATTAATATAAAATTAATATAAATTAATATTAATTAATATAAAAATGAGCCTTGAGTAGGCATTTTAAAAATCAATTAGTTTTGGTTGAATAAAGGCTGGGTCCAATACGAAAGCTATTCAGGGCAGATAAACAAAGGACACTCTCAAAGTGAAAGGGGATCAAGGGCTACAAGAAAAAAAAAAACAATTTAATTGTCATTTCAATTCTAAAAGAATTTAACTCATTGAAACTTACAAGTAAGCCCACAAATACTAAATAATATTAATGTGTTTATATTTTAGAATTTGTAGATTTCAATGGTCTAAGGAACGGTGTTACCAATGAATAATACCTTGAAAATTCCAAACTTCCAAACCACTGGCTAATTTATTGTGAATGTCTTCTGTTGTTTAGGTTTAGGGTTTCTTCTAGGACGACCACTGCAACTCAACCCTATGGTAGGGTTAGGTTACGGTGGCAGACACAGTCAACACATATAGGTCTAACATGGCCCTTTATGATAACACAAAAGGATATGATCGGACATTGGGAGTCCTGAATTTTGCTTAATTTAAGGACTTTGCTTATATTTTAGCAAAGCCCAAGGAAGGAGGACTTCTTATTTTTTAGCGAGTATCTGCCATCGTACAGGCTAAGGAACGACTCTTAACGTCCTCTCCGAGGGACGGCTTACTCAGATTTATTCACGTCGCACGTGAATAAGTCGAGGCGCAGAGTGGGTATTGAAACCCAGTATAGAGGCGAGCACAGTGTCACTCAGCTAGCTAGCCTCCTGCTTCCAATGTTACAATTGACTCAGATCTCTCAAATCATCTTTCGTTAAAATTGAACGTACAAAATATTTTTATCTTCTTTATGATTCATTACAACTCTTTTAAAATAAAATTCTGAATATAGACATCAGAACATACCTGGTAGAGGCAAAATGGCTAAGGACAGGTCCCTCCATCAGATAAATGGTTTCGTTAATGGTTGAATATAAACTTTTGGAAACATATCAAAAAACTTAAGCTATATTTTAGATATTTAATCCTTATATTTCAATTTATTGCATTCTATTCATAATTTATTTTGGTTGTAATTAATACAAACAAATATATATATTTTTTTATTTAGTACCATTGGGTTTTTAAAAATCATTGGGGTGAAGATCATTTCAAAGAAACGAATATGGTCCTTGTTATTTACTAAACAACAGCCCAGGGGACCTATTCCCTGGACAATGTGATACCAAACATCACTAATGCCTGATTTCCCCTCCATCGTAGTTCACCAACAGCTTCCCAAAAACATAAACCCATATTATGGGTTAACACACTATGTTTTACTGACACAAATTGCTGACACAATGTTATATAGAGAATATGCAGGTTAGCATGTCTAGTGAGGTATAATAATTTTTATTTTTAAATATATATGAGTAAACAAAATCAAAATGTATGAGATGGATAGAACAAAAAAATATTTTAATTGCTACTTGATATACTCGTGTATAAAGAGTGGGGAGGGGCTAGAGAGTGCTGGTATTCATAATAGAGTGTATCATAGCTAGTAGTCTGAGACCTCCCCTTCATAGAGATTTTGGTATTAACTGTCTAAAAAATATTGAGCTGTTATAAAGCATATTGAATAACACCAATGTTTTCAAGAGCTAATACAAGATAAAATGTAACAACATTTCACAATAAACACGTGAAATAAAAGTCGAAGTCCAAATTTTAGTAAGAAATTAAAAATTTTTTTTCTGATTTTTTACTGAATGAACGTTAGTATAAAATATATAGCATATCAATGATCAAACCACAATAAGAAATGGGAAAACAAGACTAAGATCTTTCAACCGTAACAAGCGGTCCTTCGTCAGAGTCAAAAACCCAACTCCTTTTTGACTCTGACGAAGACCGCTTGTTACGGTTGAAAGATCTTAGTCTTGTTTTCCCATTTCTTATTGTGGTTTGATCATTGATTGTTATTTCACGTGTTTATGTGAAATCTTTTTATATAGCATATATAACATAGTCAATATAGTACAGTACGTGTAGCATATATATATATATAAAAAGATTTCACATAAACACGTGAAACAACAATCAATGATCAAACCACAATAAGAAATGTGAAAACAAGACTAAGATCTTTCAACCGTAAAAAGCGGTCTTCGTCAGAGTCAAAAACCCAACTGTCGTTCAGTTGGGTTTTTGACTCTGACGAAGACCGCTTGTTACGGTTGAAAGATCTTAGTCTTGTTTTCCCATTTCTTATTGTGGTTTGATCATTTATATATATATATATATATTATAAATATAATATATATAATATATATATATAATTAAAGTTACAGCTAGAGAACACAAGAAAAAGGACGAACACTCACGAATCTCGATTATTTCGGCGTCTTGCCGTCTTCAGGAGAGTAGAAAGAAAGAAAATAAAATAAAAGGAGAAAGAATGAAGGAACGGAGACGTAAATGCGTCCACTGGCCGATGTAAACTGGCCTTTCTTTCTACTCTCCTGAAGACGGCAAGACGCCGAAATAATCGAGATTCGTGAGTGTTCGTCCTTTTTCTTGTGTTCTCTAGCTGTAACTTTAATTATTTGTCCGTTTGGACCGTCTGATTTCAATTTCAATTCAAAGTATATATATATATATATATATATATATATATATATATATATAATATATATATATATATATATTATAGCTCAATATAGACAAAGAAACAGAGATATCAAAAGAACACACTACAGTCTCTAATTTTCGGTTTGAACCGTCTTCAGGAGACATAAGAGAGGGAAACCAAGCGCACTTGGTTCAGAGACGGTTGGAGACCAACGGTTGGGTCACCAACCGTCTCTGAACCAGTGCGCTTGGTTTCCCTCTCTTATCTCTCCTGAAGACGGTTCAAACCGAAAATTAGAAAAAAGAACGTAAGTGTGTTCTTTTAATTTCTCTATGTTTCTTTGTCTATATTGGACTATATTTGTCCGTTTTGGATCGTGTTTCCAACGAAAAAGTATATATATATATTATATATATATATATATATATTCAGCTAACTCAGCACAAATGATTGAAGATAATCACTGTGAGGCCTTTCTTTTATAATGTCGTCATACAGCAAGTGAATACAAGTTGTATGCAGGTTATGTATTTTCGTTTAAAGTTGAATGAAGATTGGCATCATTGACAGTATTTTTCCCTAATACTACAACCTTAAATAATCTTAATTTGGTTAATGATCCCTTCAATTAGAAATTCATCCAATTTAAAAAAGCCCGGACTAGTGTTGACTAAGCTCGTAGAAAAGCTTTTTATGAGGGCGCATTCAACTATATTTCTTCTTCTTTCACATGACATAAATACCAACTCCTTTGCTACTTCCCAGTTCATTAAGTGATTTTTGTCTCTAATGTGTAGAAACAAGGCACTTTTATCATCCTGTCTTCTCATAAAGTACTAATGTTGCTTAATCCTTGTGTCTATTTCCTTTTCCTTGTGTCTGTCCAATGTAAGCTAACTCGCAATCTTTGCAAGTAATTCTGTACACACAACAGTTTTTTCGTCTTCTCTTAGACATATGGACAAGCCTATTTAACAAATTATCACCACTGCTAAATATACCTGAGATATCTAACTTCTTCGTAAAGTATGGTATGTCTTTTAAACATGGGCTATAGGGAATTATTAGCAAATTCCTTCTTGAAAAAGTTTTCCTCACTTTCAGATGACATCAAAGATTGTTTGGCTTTCAATTAACGCTATCAATTAACTTTTTTGGATACATTAGAGAGGTTGAAACTTCGTAAATGTATTTAATTTCTTCTTAAAAAAAAGGTATATATAGTATATACAATATATATATAACAGTTGCATCCGTACCCTAAATATATACTATTGATATACCATATATTGGTATATAGTAGAGCAATACTATTTGAAAAAAATACAGTTGTAAAACAGGTATGTGCTTTATTTATATTAGTTGACTATGTGTAGAATCAAAGTTATTAAATGAATAAGAAATACAGATAAGAGTTTATGGGTGGGTAATGATAAAGTTTGCAGCAGTGCTGGTCTTTTCGCTTGCTAAAAGCTGGATGGTTTGACATATTTTTGTAAGTGTTGGAAAGAGATTTACTTTTATAGTTAGGGTTGCAGTATAACGCGATTAAAAACCAATAATGGAAGCCAGTAGTGGGCGCTGAGATCGTATATTGGAAACCCTTGTGCGCTCGTACTATTGTGCTGCAACTTTAGAACGCTGCCCGATTAACTCCTTGTTCCATCAATATCCTAAATCTTAGCTGCCACTTTTTACTATATGTCCAAGTTGGGGTTGTTTTTTTTCAGGTCTCTCTAACCATGTTTAATGACTCTTTAACTGTCCAATACAAAATTGCCCCCGTTAATCTTAACCTTCAAATCACGTTTCCTTCTTTTAGCAAGTCCACTATTATATGTATTATTTGACGTCAGTAAATGCCCAACATATGTGACAAATCCTACTAATAATACACCTTCTCTTTTCTTAAAGCACTTATTTAAAAAAAAATGAAATTATAACCATATCAAAAAGTTATGGCAATTATTTATACTATGCACAACTAATATTACTTGACTCATTGAAGGCAGCCTGGTCAAAAACTCAAATCTGCCTTCCAATATTTCAAAAAATTATTCCTTCATTCTTAAGGCTACAAGAAAATACATAATTTATTATTAGTCACTAAAAAACATCGGATTAAAACATAGAACAAATGATAATAATTAATCAAACCTTACATTAAGTGTAGGAGTTAAAAACGGTAGGTTCTGAATAAATCCGGCTATGATCTGCGGAGATTATGTAGTTGTTACTATGGAGTATGGGAATTAACTAATAAATAATAGAAAATATTCATTTGCTAATACTCATACTCCATAGTAATAACTATATAACCTCCTATGATCATGGCCCTGATTTTGTCAGAACCTAACGCTTTAAATCCTACACATAGTGTAAGGTATGATTAATTATTATCATGTGTTCTATGTTTTAATCCGATAGTTTTTTAGTGACCAATAATACGAGTAAATTATGTACTTTCTTGTAGCCTTAGAAATTAAATAAATAAGTTTTCAAAACATTGGAAGAAAGAGATGAGTTTTTGACCAGGCATCCCTCGAAGAGTCCAGCAACATTAGTTGTGCAGAGTAAACTATTTACTGGTCCATAACAAATGATGAAAGCAATTATTTATATTGAACTAAAAGTGGCCCATGAATAAACTCTTTCACGCATTCATTCTTTAATCCTTTCAACGATATCAGGTTTCTAAGAAAGAGCACCAATTGACTACGCAGTTGCATCACTCTGTCTTTCTACTTCATCACAGTTAAATTTTATTAAACATAAAATTTCCAGATTTAACAAAAAACTCTCGCAGAGAACTACAGTACAGTTTAGTGGTAATTATAAAATGCGTGCAAAAATTGCCATAACATTTATATTGGTAAAACAGGTAAATCTTTATAGACACATGTAATCCATCACTGACACAACGTAAGTAAACAGAAAAAAAAGTAGCGCCTTATTCTTGTGCTATTTATAATGAAATATGAAATAATGAATAATGAAAATCATCATATTCATTGGACTAGAGCTAAATTTATTGCCTATGAATAATCGATATTGTTAAGAAATAATATCGAATCCTCTCTGATTAAATTTAATAGCTTAAATGTTATAAACATTAGCAATGCTTTGTTCAAACTTGACACAGTGTTAACGAGGGCAATAGCCTCTACTAAGAGGGTTGACAGCTAGCGGGTAGTTTTTACGAGTACTTTTCTGTTATGTACCCCTTTCTAAACATCCCTGCCTGGACTATTGTCCTGCACCTTACACCATTTTAAAATACCACTCTTCTCTCCCACTCCTCTCAACCCCTCTCAATGATGATTCTTCATCGAGTGTTTCAGTTGGGTTTTGACTCTGACGAACACTGTTGTTACGGTAGAAATATCTTAGTCTTTTTGCACGAATCATAATGTGGTTTGGTCATTGATCGTTATTTCACGTATATATTGTGAAAGCTTGATATATATATATATATATAATATATATATATATATATATATATATATCTCTGAAGGGAGAGGAAGATGAAGGATAATCAGAGTGAGGTGGCTGGATGATATCTAGGATAAACAGCGGAGGATGGTCCTGGAGGAGGACAGAACAGAGCAGGGACGAAAGGAGGAGTAGTATCTTGGAGGTCGGGTTGCACGCTGTAAATAATAATAATTATATAGCTATTTGGGAAGGACGGCTGCAACTCTACAAATAAGTACATTTTGTAGGTAAAGTTTGTAAAGTATATATATATATATATATATATATATATATACTTTACAAACTTTGAGAAACACGAATAAGAAACAAAAACTAGGACTCACATTTAATATTTCGATTCTTTTAATGGTCGTCCTCAGGATCGAAGTCAAGTGGCTAGAAGACGAAAGCCAATATATATATTATGTAATCAACTTTCAAACCACACAAAAAATGAGAAAAAAGACTAAGATCTTTCAACCATAAGAAGTGGTCTTCGCCAAAGTCAAATCCCAACTGTTTATTGTGAAATCTTATTATTTATATTATGTATCTATAATAAAATAAAATACTGTTAAAGTACATTTTGTTTACTACATTTGTAACTGCTTTTAGAGGTAATTGCCTTTAATAGTTTATTCGCATAATACTTATTTTTAACAAATATATATATATATATATATATATATATATATATATATATATGTGATAAATTTTTATTAATTTGAGTTGAAAATGATTTTATTGTAATTGTTAAAAATAAGTATTATGCGAATAAACTTTCATGAGCGCGGCAAATAAAGGAGTAAAGAAAATATTTATAAGAGGTTGCATGATTTCAGCCAGTCATATAGTATAACTGCTTTTGGAGGCCCTTGTGTATTTATTCTAAGCATTTTCTTCAGTGGAAAAAGAAGATAACGGAGAAAAGCGAGTAGTGTCAGGGGTGGCGATACTGGCGCCTCAGGCGGACCTCCTCCCAAGTTTCCCAAGAGAGTCGTAAAATTAAATTGCTTTTCTGTTTGTGTGTTTTCTTTTTGGGTTGGGAGGGTGGAACAAGGTTGCCGTTAAGGGGAACCGTTATCCACGCAACACTGCACCAGCCCGCCCCAGGGGAGAGGCCGTCTCGAGACGTTCCAACCCATCTCTTAATTGCGACGACCGATCAATCAAATTGCCCTCTTCTGTATATCACATCACACATTCTTAAATATAAACATCATGGAAAAGAAATTAAGTTTTCTTTTAAATTTATATTCATAAAACCCCTCAATTGGAATTGGATACGCATGATTATTACCCATGTAAAAGAAAAATGTATTATATACTTTCAAAAAGTGATATAATACATGTGAAGAAAATTTTTTTAATAAACAACTATCCATGACATGATATAATTGACAAAGTAAATTTGTTTTCATGTGCATATGTCCTGTTTATTTTAAACTTGAAGATAACTAATGAGATCGAACACTTGTGTATTAGTAATTAATTGTAATTTTAAATATAGTTATATAAACTTTAGCAATATTATAGGTGAAGTTAAATAGCTGTGTCCTTCTTTACTAAATGTCTATTGGTCAACTCATTTGGGACTTACTTCTGTAACAACGACAGATAGTCAGGAGACTTGGACAAATCAGTTATAAAATCGTAAATGCAGAACTTGTAAACTTCAGCCAAGTATAAATATAGAGTTTATTTTCCATTCAAAATACTGCTTCATGTACTGATGATTACTTTTTGAGATCGTATATAATCAGAGTAGTCATGGAATAATCAGAGTAATGATGGAATGGATCCATGAATTTGGATTACTTCCAAAAGGTAAACATGAAAAAATCCGTTGTACTATATGATTTGAATATTTTGTCCCTATCCCTTTTCAACAATATGGTATGTGGATTGAAAAACTATCATACAATATAACTAAAAACCAGATCTTAAAGGTGCATTAAAAGGTGATTTTTATTTCAAATCAAAAACGATTTTTGATTGTTTAGGATTCTTTTTTGATTAAATAAACCAACCGAACTAGAAAGTACAAGGAGCAATATTCAACGTTATTGAAGCTATATCAGTTGCTCCCGAATTCGTGAAAAAGTTACAAGTGTTCAAACAAGACACTACAGAGAGTGTAGTCAATTTGCCTATATGAAAGCCAGTTGGGAAATATTGGTGCCGTACTTGACTGATATTGATCTTCAGGTTCACTTTTCACAGTTGAACTCACTCTGAAAAGACATTAAATTTCGATTTATTCAATCTCTAAGACTTAGTTGAACTGTTTATTCCAGATAGGGTACAATTTCTGTTCCTCCGTGAAACAGCAAAACAGAAAACAGAGGTTTTCTCTGTTTTCAGGACATTTAACTCAATGAAAAAAATCAATGATTTAAAATAATTTTTAATGAAGGAAGGGATTCTAAAGATTGTGGATTTATTAAACTAAAATCTCTGCAAAGTATTAATTGTTTTTAGAGAAATAAAAACGATTTGCTTAAAAACAAATGCTTGCTTACTTATATTAATGTTTCTGTTGAATATTTGTTAATAACGGTCCTCTAATGAAAAATGATCAAAAATAATAATAAAAAATTATAAAAAAAAGTAACACCAAAAAATGAGAGTTTTAGAAGGTATACTACTTAAAAAACTTAAACCACTTTTAGATATTCAGGTCCAAAATAGTAGCAACATTATAAAGCTCTTTAATTCAGGAGAAGGTTTCGTTTTTAAGCAGAAGTTTTTTAAGTTTTTAACTGGAGAAGATTCCAAAGGAATTACAGAGTAATGTTATATATGCAATAAAGTGCCCGACGACAACAAAGTTTATTATCGAGAACCACTCGTTCTTTGAAACAATGAACTTATCAGCACACATATTCTATAAGCAAAAACAAAGTTAATGCTACTGCATTAGCAGCACATAGTATTAATGAAGGCCATAATTTTGATGTTAATGAAATAAAAATAGTAGCCAAAGAAATGGACGAACAGAGAAGGAAAACTCTGGAATTGTTACATATTAGAAAGGACTAGTCATCTGGTAATTATAGAAGTGAGATATAAAATTTAAATAGCATTTATTCGGGCGTGTTAAGTTAAACATTGTTGATTGATGCAAAATTTTTTTAGGGACTTTTTGGTTGTCTGGTGAAAATTGGTTGCCATGCTTGGTTTTTCAGTTCAGTGTCACGTGTTTATTCAAAGTAGACAGTTGTTGAAATCCACAGACTATTTTTCTTTGTAAAATAATTTCTAATATAATACTTAGAATTCAATTCAATTCAAAAATGGTATAATTATGTATGTTCTCTCACTAACCCATTGTCAAAATTTCTATTGTATTTTCTTATTTGTAAGTTTTTGCACTTTTTATGTATGTTTGATTTCTGAATGATTGAATTATTTCTTGTATTTCCTTTGTTTTGTAGGCTTATGAAAAGTTTTAAAGAAAAACCGAAACGTTGCCAAAGTGAGGTTAATTTCAACCTGAAGAAATGACCGAGTCCTGATAAACTTTAGTTTTGTATATATATATATATATATATATATATATATATATTATATAATTAAGATCTCACATAAACACGTGAAATAACAATCGTGGTTTGATCATATATATATATATATTATATATATATATGTGTGTAAACGTCTACACCACAGTATGAAATTCAGAATTGCTACTAAAATATTTCAAGCAAACAACTGGCCTTTACCAAAGTCTCACTTGATATGAGTTCGAACTCTACCGAAGACCAGATATTTAGATTGAAAATCTTTGTCACGTTCTTAAATTTCTTTCAGTTATTTATATGTGGATTATAGTTCCACGTGTTTACAGTAAAATCTTGTTATATGCAATCAGCAAAATGTCAAAAACTATTTTTAGAACTTCAAGAAATTGAAACCGTAAAAACTATATCATCAATTTTACATCATGCAAAAAACCATCAAATATATTATGTTTAAGATATGATTTTGCCGTATTAATATGTTTGAGACGGTCAACACTGCTCATTATTGACATTATTATTTTTTATGTACCTATTTGTGAATAAAATTCGAAAAAAGATGACTAGGAAAAAACGCCAAAACATAGAAACAAAAGCCACAGAAACCTGTGAGAACATACATCTATATTTAAACAATGTGTTTTGTGTTTTTTATATACCATAAATTTGATGTTTATTAGGTGATTTATCCAAATATATTAATATTAATGTTAGAAATAAATAGCAATGATTATCTTGTTTGTTCTTACTTATAATAATATAAGAAAACCCATGAAATTATTTCATATTAAAGTCGAAAGAAAATATGATTAACTTTTTTTTTAATAATTATATTAGTTAAAAATTACAATGAAGGATAGTTGCTATCCAATTTAACTAACCAGCCCTTCTAAATAAGAATATTCAATTCAATACCAAAGGGTCCTTCTTTCCTTTACTCCAAAGTTTTTCTCTAAATCAATTACTGTTTTCGATAATCATCAATGGAAGTGTTAACGATTATGACAATTACTTAATGTCTACTCACTGGCCTTATTTTTCTTTGAAGACATTCTTTTCTACTGAAACATTCATGTTTTCAAATTATGGAGAGAGTATTTAATAGAACATTCTCTTTCATTCTTTAATGGTACCTCTATCTAGCTAAAGAACCATATACAGCAATTAACCAAGCACAGTAGAATAACATCAGTAGGTGCGCAAAATATCATACAGTTAAAGAAGTAGAAAGGAAAGACTTCAGAGAATACTGAAAGGTACAATTTTAATAAGTATTACCACACTACATTATGATACTCTAAAACAACAATTCACATCTGTTTGTATGTATGTATACGTGAAATATCCATCAATGATCAAACCACAATATGAAAATGGGAAAACAAGACTAAGATCTTTCAACCGTAACAAGCGGTCTTCGTCAGAGTCAAAAACCCAACTGCAACACTAGATGCAGAGAACATCTGGTGAAGGGTTGAGAAGAGTGGGAGGGAAGAGTGGTATTTTAAAAGGGTGAAAGCACAGGAAAGGACTAATGTCCAGAAAGGGATGTTTGGGGAAACAAAGGAGTACAGTAAGAAAAAGTAAAAAAAAAACTATCCGCTAGCTGTCAACCCTCTTTGAAGAGGCTATTGCCCCCGTAACGAAAGTATCAAGTTTAAAGAGACCGTTACTAATGTTTATAATATTTGATCTATTAAATTTAATTAGAGACGATTCAATAATATTTCTTAACAACACTGATTTTTCATCATTTAGCTCCTGTCCAATCAATATGATGATTTTCATTTTTTATATGCATGAATAAGGCACTACTTTTTTCCTGTCTACTTACGTTGTATTGGTGTTGTTTTACACGTGTCTTTAATGATTTACCAGTTTGACCAATATAGACTTAATGGCAATTTTTGAACGGAATTTATAAATACCACTGGACTCCAATTCGCTGGGAGACTTTTTTATTAACATATTACCCACATTATTACGATTAGAAAACACTATATTATAATCAAGTTGTTTGGCTAATCTTGGAAGTGGACTGGCAAAACTATAGAATTTCACAATGTACGGGGCTCTGTTGAAGTATTAGAGAAAGTTTTTTCTGAGAGCACCCTTCAAAGCTATAACAGGAGGGGTATTTTAATGAAAGGGCAATTGACCTAATGTTGTTAATCTCTTCATTAAGGAATTCAGGAGAGCACACTCTTACCGCCCTCAAAAACATATTTCTAAAACAGAAATATTAACATTTTTTTGATGGGAAGAATAAAAGTGAACATATGCAAGTACATTCGTAGGTTTTCTATATACACTAAAGCGTAACTATTTAGGTAACCTATGGATCAGGACATCTAAGAAGGGCAAATTACCATTTACTTCTTCTTCCATTGTGAATTTGACTGTCGGCACTAATGAATTCAATTTAATTAGGAAATCATCTTTATAGAATTAGGACAAATGTAAAGTATATCGTCAACATACCCATACCATTTAACATTTTTGGGCAATATTTAGCTTAACATTTTACTTTCAAAGAATTCCATGTATAAATTACTTAGGAGGGGGGATAAACAGTTACCCATTGCAAGACCGAATTTTTGTATATAATAATTATTTTCAAACTGAGAATATCAATCTACCACACATAACTTAATTAACTCTATTATAGTGGTAGATGGAAGGGGAAGGGAATAATTAATTAATTCCTCCTGGAGTAAGCTCAACAGATCAGTTACAGGTACATTGGTAAAAAGGGACTTCACATCGAAACTGATTAATCTATAATTTTTGTTTATGTTGACGCTTTTTAATTATCTAATTAAATCAACATTGTTTTTAAGATGGCTGCCTGAAATTTTTCTAATTAATGGGCTTAAAACACTTACTAACCATTTAGACAAGCCATATGATGCCGAACTACCCGAGATCACAATGAAACGTATTGGGTAATTATCTTTATGTGTCTTGATCAAGCCATACATATATGACAATGAGTCTGGGTACGAGTGTCTACATGTATCTTAATAGCAGCATCCGTAAAACCATATGATACTTTGAAAAAGATGTCAAATACTAAATTTTTAGAGATTTGAATATATTAATTAACAATGAATTAATTGTATACGTAATATATTTTTATATATATTTTTAGATTGTTGGGAATATCGAATGCAACTTTAATGTCGTCTGATATTTCGTAATATCATTAAAAGCTTTCCGTCATTTTTGTCCCTTATAGAATATCTATCTAATCTCCTTTACATGTTTCGTTCTTCCTCCATATTAATTAATTTTCCTAAAATATTTAATTAACCAACATTTTCTTTGCATCTATCCGTATCATTGATCAACTATGTTTCTTTATTATTATATTATATAACTATTACGTTTCTTAAAAAGATATGCTATCTGCGGTTACGTATGCAACATAAATGCCTTAAGTTTTTTTTATTCTAATTCTATGGTAACATTACATTAATGACAACCTCATTCTGTTTATAACATTTTTATTCACCTCTTACAGTATTATACTTCTTAATAACTAAAATTATCTTTACTTTATCTAAATACATATATTTCAATGGTGCAGACTTTGAAAATTAAATTAGAAAATTTACAGTTAATATATATATTTTTAACACTGTAAGAAAGTAGTATTGCTCTGTGCTTCTCTCTGTTATTTTTCTTATGAACTGAATGAATACAATTGCGAGTGCGATCTAGTGGCAAACAACTCAACCATACCGTCTTCCGAAGTTCAACCCAAGCTCTTAAGATGGCACTAGAGATAATGATTCATTTTTTTTTAATTTATCAGATTAAAATCAAGTATTTCTTTACATCATATTCATCACTCAAAAATCACTAAATATGAAATATATATAATTTAATTCAACAAATTTATCTACACAATGGAATTGAATAAACAAATAGAATTAAATCATAACTTAATTATAAAAACCTTAGCAGAAAATGAAAACAAGGATATGTAGTAAGCTTGCCACATTAATATCAGTTTGATGAAGATTCATGTTTGTGGAATCATCATTCAATAACCTGAAATGTTAATTCTTTTATGTTTCCTACTGTGATATTTAAAGATATAAATTTATACCACAAATGTATCCCATTCGTAACCTTATCTGTAACTTACTCTATAATAAATAGTATATTTTTGTCTTGTATACTATTATAAGAATAATAGTATATTAGATAAAATATACCTACTCTTATAGTATATTTCATTTTTTATTTCATTCATCATTTAATACTTATTATTGAATTTTTTTATAGAATATTCCAGAGAGAGGCAAAGTAGAATATGATGGTGTAATATCAGGTAAAATATCACAGTGTTATAGAATTAATAGTTGGACGCGAACGATAGTTTCCAACGTCATACAATTATTTAAGTTTTAAAAAAAAAATATGTCCATTCTTTCTTTGCCTAAGTAATATTTATGTAAAATGATATAACAAGTGGTGGAGGCAGTGTAGCGTATTATCCAAAATATATTCACTAGTATACCTAGAAATATACTCAAAACAAAATAAAAATCTGGTTTGAAACTCCAAATAATTTCATTTATCCAATTGTAAATGTATACTTGAACAGATCATATTTATTTAACTATTATAGCATAGCTTCACCTGTATGTACATTTATACCATCATTTTTAGAAAATAAGACATTTTCTTACTTTCATTTTAGGTACAAAATACGTGCTAGGGCTTATTTTCGGGGGAGAGCTTAAAGTAAAATAACCAGATTTATGCATTTTTGTTTGATGATTATTTATATACAGCAATTTAAATTTATGTAATTATTAATTAAATAGTCATGCCATCTTCATCTGGGACATCGTCATAAATTATCAAATTTTGAATTCTGTTCTGATTTTTCTCCAAATAATTTAGAATCACTGGTCTGAATGACTCATGTCTTTGCAATAAAGCTATCGTTAAATGAATACTTCTTATCTAAGTAGCCTGTTTGTAGTGCATTGAAAACACAACTGTCAGTTATTTTGTCCCATGAATTTTTTACCCAATTCACAACTTCTTGTAAGCCTAGCTTTACAAAAATACCTCGTTGATTTTTCACTATTCTGTTTGCAGTATTTTAATTGATTTCCATCTGCAAATGATCCTTGGATGGCTTGTTTATTGCAACGTCAAGTGTCTGGAGGTAGCCAGTCATTCCTGCCTGAGTCATTATTTGATCAATTTTTCTCTCAGCAAGGAAGTTTTCCATGTCTTAGCGCAGTAAGTACCGGCTGAATCCCATATTAGTATACCTGTATTTTGACCTCTCAACATAGGTACTGAATTCAACAGCATTTTTTTACGAATTATATTTTTCACATTATTTTAACTGGGGCTTTTTTTCAGGGGAGGGCATATATTCCAAAAAGTCCCGAAAACCTCGCTAGGGCTTACTTTCGGGGGATGTCTTATTTTCGGAAAAAAATGGTTGTTAAAATATAAAAATAGAAATCATTCTGAGGTAAAATGGATAAACCAACAAAAGTCTCCACACAAATTTGTTGGTTTATCCATTTTACCTCAGAATGAGTAAATACCACACAATTACGGATTGCACAACTAATGATTTAAAAATAGAAATGTTATATATTTGAAATCATCGACTAGTCACTTGAAGAGAAGCAAAGCACCATTATATTTTATGTATATTGTACAACTATTGGTTCAATATCTGTATCAAGTTAATAGGCACACTGTAAAAGTTAGTTGATCTATTACCTAACAACTATGCCTGAAATATTTTGACAGTGAAGGCGACTTTTTACATAATGTTTAGGCTTATTAAATGTCAGTTAAACGGTAGAACCAAAGAAACTTCAATTAATATCGCCTAGGCATGTTTACACCAAAATGCTAAAAAAGAATAGCATATTTGCAGAAAAATATTCCTTAAGAAAGAGCATATTAAAAGCAGTGCAATTTGGCTGGATGCTACTTGAAGTAAGTACGAAGAATTCAGCATTAAGTTGCGAGAAAAAAAACTCAGAGAGAGTACGAGTAGCACCCAAAAAAGTGTACATTGAAGGTAATGCAAATTAGCTATATATTCCTGGAAATAGTAATCACGGAATTTATCCTAAACTGCAAGAGAAACATTCACATAAATTATTCACAAAGAATGGATACATTGATGATACTGCAAGTTTGTAAGCATGATTGAATTAGTTACCAGAGATCTACTGAATTGAAAAAAAAAACTTTCAGATAAAGCACTTTGTAAAAAAGAGCTCATTGAATATAGAGTAAGTTGGGTAGGTACTACTTGATGTAGGTACCAGAGAAATGTTTTAGTTATCTATGTTCTCGTATAAGTTAGGGTTTTTTAAAATATTCCTTTTGTTAACCTCCCTTTTTTGTTTTTTTTTAGGTTGGTCAAGGCAGTATATTAGTAACTCCATTGATCAGGAACCCTCCTAAGATGCTGGAATGGATTGAATGAACTGATAAATTTAAGTAACAGAAAGTGGGTGATATCCAACCATTTTCATCCTCACGAGTATGTTACTTTGATAACAATTATTTTTGAAGGTATTTTTTTCATTATTAAGATTTAAATAGTTCAAATAATCCTTACATAATAGCTAACAGTAACCATTTTATATTCTTCGACTGAATAGGACGCCTGACTCGTCAGTTTAGGAAATACATCACTATCAGTTTGATCTGCAGTAAATAAACTATGACAAGGTGTTCTTCAGTTTGTGAAATTACGAATGGCTAGTGACACTTAACTCTAAAATCAATTTGATATTCTACGACGTAAATATGAGAAGTGACTCACAAGTTAGCTAACAGTTTTTATTTGCTGTATAATTAGCCAAGTATAGGAAGTTAGCTAATAAATTATTTCATAGTTTTTAGCGAATATGATAAGGTCGTTCTCAGTTAGCTAACAGTAACCATCTACATAAATAAACAAAAGTTTTGTCTATACATTGCTTAGAACTGATATCATTTCAACTTATCTTTATGCCCATCCATTAACTAACTGGCCAGGTTTCCTACATATGCTTTACAGTTTAAGGACTATCACAGGATTCATGAGAATTCAGTCGTTCTCCTCCGAAGAGGGCACTGCCCGTTACCCCGGGATCAGGGCTTGCTACTGATCGTTAATCTCAACCCATCTGGGCCTCATTATGGGATGTCTTTAGTACCATAGTGAACGACTGATAGAGAGATTGCAAGTCTCTGGAAATAAAGACAATGCAGTCTGTGATAGGGCTCCATAGTCCCACGAGAGGTGGGTTTACCTACATAAATTAGAAAAACCGATCTACCCTTAGAAAAATGTCTGTCTGTCGTTTTGTTGGTTCGTCCTCAAAGATTTCTCAAAATTAAACTCAGACACCATAAGACATAGCGAGCTGAAACCTTCAAAATAGGTTTGTGTATGTCTAACTTAAAAACTAAGCTTTGAATGGATTGAAAATTCAACGTAGAAGCGAAGTTATGAACTTACACGGTTACACGGACATGCTTATTTTGAAAATATACATGAGTTGCAACTAGATATTGTTAATTAATTAATTTATTCTTAATTGTTTCCCACAGTTCATGATCTACTATCTATCCAGAATAAATGGCTTTGTGAACGAGCAATTCTCAACCCCTACTAATGAGCAGGCCGAAAAAATTAATAAACAAGTTCTTACACTATGTCAAGCTGAAGAAAGAACTTACGAGTCAGTAAACAGGGTGATTAGTGATAGGAAGCAGTTCATAATCCAACTGACTTTCTTGACGCCTGGATGCCAGCTCATGAGTAGGATCATTAAGTTATTTAATCATGTAATCATTACCATGCCTACGTAGAACGCATCACAGCGGGTACACTCCAGTGTAAACTTACTATTAACATAATCGATTATGATATGAATTAAATACATTCAAAACATTATCTAATTCTCTTTTTTCGATAATTAGAAACAAATCATCGACATAGAGTTACATGAATTTCACTGTTGTGCCTAACTCTCTTTTGAAGAACTTCAGTAATTCAACCGTTACTATGTTAGCAAGAACTGGTGATTTTGGAGATCTTATATGTAATTCAAATATTTGTTTATACATAATTCCATCAATAAAAAGATTCCACATAAACATGTGAAGTGTTTCACATAAACACGAGTGTTTCCGTTGGGTTTTTGACTCTGATGAAGACCACTTGTTACGGTTGAAAGATCTTAGTCTTGTTTTCCCATTTCTTATTGTGATTTGATCATTAATAATTCCATCAAGTATAAAATATCGGTTTTCAAATATGATTTAGAATGGCAAAAATTTTCAATTTTGGTACGGTAGTATGTTCAATTTCATCCCATTCCTTATTTAAAAAATCAAAAGCTAAATCAATTGGTACTTGAGTAAATAGTGATTGAACATCCAGAGAAATCATGACAACATTTTCACTTAAAATTTCATTTGTTAAGGCTTCTTTAAATTTTAATGATATTTAACATTGGATTCATTAGTGACAATGAAGTAATTTAAATATTTCTCTACATGTTTTGACAGCCCATACGCTAGGCTACCTATGAATAAAACAATTAGGCTCAGAGGAAAATTTGTTTTATGAAATTTCAATAATCCATATATCCTAGGAGCTAATCCATTATATTACTTCATTAGTATTGTTTGACGAATATTGATCCTATGTTTACTTTACTGTAGGTAAAGTATAGTGATCTTGAAAAGAATGGATCTCGAGATTTTGACAGAATTATATGTTTTGAGGCCTCCGAAGACGTTTCATGGAGTTTTTTTTCGATGATGTTCCTGTGTGTAAGGGTGGGTGGGTGAGTATGTATCCAAAGTTTGTTACCAGGCTACGGTCCAGAATCTTTGATGGATCAAGTTGATATTTTACACAAAATGCACCTCATAATGTGGATGAGCCCAATTTTTTTGGGAGCACTATGCACAATGAAAAAGTTCTTTTTTTTTGCTAAAAACCTGTTTGCAGATTACATTTTTTTCTCCTAAACTACTATTTCTACAGTCTTCAAATTTTGGCATTCTCTTTGATGCTACAAAAACAATAAACCAAAAATATACTAAGATTTTTAAAACTAGAGGAAATATTTTGTTTCAATAAATTGTAAAAATTTTGTCTTATGAGTCAATCTGAAATCCTTTGAGCGCAATACAAGACATACCGTTTAATGAATCAAACTGAAATTATACCTAATAATAGAACATTCTGAGGAAAATGAGTTGAAATAAATTTTTTCAAAATTATTTTCACCAAAACGGCGTTACAGTACATTTTCTGTTTGACAACACTTCACAAAAAATTGATAAAACAAATTCACATAATTCTAATTATGACAAAGAGCAAAAACGCTATAAAATCTGATTGTTTATACTAGAGTAACGGGTCACTTGCTATACCTGTCAAATTTATTGATATTTATTTATTGTTTACATTGAATTAGAAATTTTTTGAATGAATCCACTGAAATAAAATTGATGTTTACATTGGAAAACTTTAAATAATTCAGTTTCTTATGTGAGATATAAGAGGGGTAAGATTATATGTAATAAATACAATACCAATGAAAATATATTTCTGTTGCATTCCATGTTAAGGATTTGTCTCACAAAATGATCAAAACAATCTATGCATAGCACTCTTGAACAAAACTTAATATCAGTTGTAAATTGTTGTGTGTTTATGGATCATAGTATCCTTGATTAATATTGAAGTGTAAGGAATGGATTCTCCCTTAAAGAAAGAGGAGTTATCTTTGTAGACAAATATGCAGTTTTTTCACTATTCTGGTATAATAGTTTATATCTATTATTTCCAAATATTAGAAACTCCCAGTAATACAAGTTTTAAATTATACTAAATAGCCAGCTTTTACTTTGATTTGAGTATGTAAAACTGGCTAATTGTTCAAATACTTTTTCTCAATATACATTCACAGCAATCTTATAATTGAGTGCAGCACACAGGAAAGATAACACTAGCTCAGAGTGAATTGGTATATATGATTTTTGACAATTGGAAAAAATTGAAATTTTTATTTCCCTTTATTAATAATAATTAGTTCCCTGTATAATAATTCTATGAAAGACAGAAAATGTAAAACAATTCAAAATCAAAAACATTCTTTGAAAAATAGTAAATGTAATTATTTTACATCTTAAATTAAAAATTATCGGATACAACATTTTTTTATGTTTCAGATATTTGTCAGAGATAATAGGATCATTTTCAAGTTTTAAATCGGAATATTTGCTTTAAATATTCAATATAGAAGCAGGTCTAAACTATGTAAGAGATCCACTCTTTCCTAATGTGTTGTTGACAAATTCCCGTTTTTCACTATTCTAGTCTAATAGTTCATATCTATTATTTTCAAAAATTGTATGCTTCCAGCTATAATAGTTTTAAATTATACTGAAAAGCTGGCTTTAAATTTAATTTGAGTATGCAAAACTTGCGTATTACAAATATATTTTTCTTCTATATACATTTACAGCAGTCTTATAACAGAGTACAGTACATAGGAGAAAGATAACAGTCGTTCAGAGTAAATGGGAGTATTATGATTTTTGACAAAGGGAAAGTGATTTTTTTAAAATATTTAAATAACAATTTTCTTAAAACGATATTTTTCTTAGATGTTTCTGACATTTTTCAGAAAATAAAGAAATATTTTGATGTTTGAAATGGGAAAATTTGTTTTAAATATTCAATGTAGAAAGAGGTCAGATAAACCATGTAAGAGATCCACTGGGTAATTGAACAAAAGCCATGTTCTCTTGTAGGAGATTAATTCGTATAAGAAAATGTTCACTTTGGCTTTTCAAAAATGTTATTACTCCTGCAGTTATACTAATGAGATTATATGCATTAGTGGTGTGATATACAAAAATAAACTTATATATGGATAACTGGATCAATCACTATCTGTATTACTTGAGAAATGAATGACTAATAAACATCTCCCATTTAGACAATTATTTTATGCCCCAAATGGGACATTAAATATTATACCCAAGAAGTTTGATATTAATTTGAACTTTTCTTATAGTAAAGTTGAGTCTAGACCATACAGGATTTTTCTTTTTAAGTTCATCAACGACCTTATTTACAATAGTTCGTGATGTTGACGATGGATCTGTTATTGAAGTAGCATAGGTCTCTGTGACTTCCAACAATATTTTCATTTTAGATTTATAATTTTCCTTCATTATGACTGTATTGTTAGGTTTATCATACTTACACACAATTATGTGTGTAATTAATCACACAAACTTACTAATATAATATAAAGATATATTATAATTCATTATAAATTAAATCTTTATGGTTATTTCTTGAAAACAACGTTCTACACTGGCATTCTGTTTTTTCAAACGATTCGATGTATTATTTAACCTATAAGTATAATTTGTTATAATACTTACACAATTACGTGTCACAATTATCTACATTAATACAAGTAAAAATCTTTTATTAATCTCCAACATGTCAAATGTAGGAATATCTTCTTTGCCTTTGCATTCTATAGCAAACTTTTCACCTAACCTCAGTTAATTACCTCAAGTTCATTTAGCATTTTATGGCAAAGAGAAGTGAAATCTCTAATTTCAAATATAAAAAAGAAGATTCCAAAGGAATTACAGTGTTCGGTTTTATATGAAATCAAGTGCAAAAACTGTAATCATGTTTATTATGGAGAAACCAGTGGTTTCTTGAAAGCACACATATTCTATAAGAAACACAGAAAACTAATGCCAATGCATTAGCAGCAAATAGTATTAATGAAGGCCATAATTTTAATTTTAATGAAATAAAAATAATAGCCAAAGAAATGGATGAACGAGAAGGAAAACTCTGGAAATGTTATATATTTGAAAGAACTATTCATCCGTTAATTATAGAAGTGTTATTTCATATTTAAATAGTATTTATTCGGGTGTGTTAAGATAAATATTATTGATCGATGCAAAATTGTTTTAATGACTTTTCGTTTGTCTTGTGAAATCTGGTTGCCTTGCTTGTTTTTCAGTTCAGTATCATATGTTCATTCAAATTAAACATTTATTTTCTAAAATCCACAATGGGTTTTCTCTGTAAAATAATCTGTGATGTTATAGTTAGTTTTTCACTTTCAAAAATTTTACACATCAGTAAGTTCTCTCACTAACCTATTATCAACATTTCTATTGCATTTTCTTATTTGGAACTTTTTTGCGCTTTTTATGTATATTTGGTTTTTGAATGATTGTATCATTTCTTATATTTCCTCTGTTTTGTAGGTCTATGAAAAAGGTTTTGAATAAAAACCGAAACGTTGACAATGACAGTTTAATTTGAAGCTGAAGAACTGACCGAGTCCTGATAAACTTTTATAATGCTTCTACTTCACGGTCTATTATTTTATCAATATGTATATATATATATATATATAATGAAGAGTGGGGGATGAATGAGGGAGCAGTATGGACTGGTAGAAAGAAAGACTGATATAGGGTGGTAGGATTGTAGTGAGTAATATGTAAGACAAATTGATAGAGAGAGGATGTGAGAAAGTGAGAGAAACTAGGATTGTGGTTTAGCAGGTAAGTAAAAGAAATGAGTAAGAGAATGAGAAATGGAAGTTGGAATAAATTTGGTGAGAGTTGAAGTTAGTCACAACGAGGAATTGATAAAGGAAGACACATAGTAATAAATGCATAATGAGCTATGAACGAGAATGAAAATTACTTAATAGTTTACGAGTTTTTACAACTAATAATTTTGTAATAAACATTCGAAATGTGCATTACTACATTAGTATAAATAATAACACTATATTAATACTTAATGAAAATTTGGTTAAAAATGATGTAATTACTATTAATTGTGTGATAGATATAAAATATTAAAATGCATTTATGAATAATATTTAACTGATTTTAACACTCCGACTAAAGTGGTGCAAACTTACTAAATGCTGTTTATTTTTAGCCACCAGTTATAACACTGAGGCCATTGGACAAAGCTATATTCTGAATACGAGGAAATATTATCTGGAGTGACAAGAAACACAATAGAATTTGCCTTCACAATCTATGTCCCTCGTCTATCCTTTATAAGACAAAGATAAACTTCAGGAGAGAATGAATCAATTTATCGAATAACACAAGGTGACTTAGTAGATAATTTAGGATTTTATGCAATTTTAAATAGATCAAATCCAAAAAAAAAATATAATTCTGAATGCACAGAATAAGTCTCTTTCAATATCTGAGTAAGTACAGAAATATCTTTTTCAACAATGCACAAAATAAAACGTATAAAATCTTCTTTAACTGTTGCCTATTATTAAAAGTGGTTATGAACTTTATTAATATAAATATTACTAATTAATATTACAGTTATTGTGGTTAATAAGTATTGTTACTTTTTATTTTATAAATAATTAGCACTGAAAATTGAACTCAGATAAAGCCAATCTTGATATTGAAATATAATGATAAAGCCAATATAATAAGTGAAAATCCATCACTTAAAGACAAATAAATAGAATCAATCTTTAACATTTCATGATTTTAATCAATTATTGACACTTTTCATAAAATTCAACTTCATTTTTTTATGAAGAAAAAGTACTGTAATACAAAAAGTAAAATTCAAACTTCTATCATAATAATATAAGATGCCACTAGCAAGTAATAATATTTTGTAGTATTCATAATCTATTCTATTGATAATCTCTATTCATCATCAAAACATGAACTAAAAACATATAGCATTATGTATTTTAATTATAAATAGTAAACAAAACTACTTCAGTGTAACGATCATTCATTATTAATTTCTTGCCATCTGAATAGTATTATATAACATAAAATAAAACAAAAACAATAAACTTTCAATTAGTAAAATAAGATACTATTACATGTAAGACTAATTGTATTTCTTAATGACTATGCATAGCAATTCATTATGAATAAAATAAATTCCATTGAGAAATGGTTGCCTAATTGTTTCAACTGATGAAATACAAAACGATTCAATGTAACAATGATTCATTACTGTTCAGTGTAATGGTTTTGTTAATGATTAGATATTAATTTCATTCTAATAAAACATCTGAATTCAAAATAATTTCCTATTTGCCTGAATTACTGAAAAAAAGGACTACTGAATGTAGCAATTACTCATTTCTGGGCATATTACAACTTTTATTTGAAGTACCATAAAGACTTATAATAGTGATTAACTATGGTGTGCCATTTAGAATAAAAGAAATGTACTTAAATTATTGCCTTATTGGTCCAATTACTCAAATAAATAACTTCTTATTGTAAAGTAACCATTATTTCTTTGGGTATAATGGGTTATATTATTAATATATGGATTTCATTCAGAATAAATGATATGTAGTTGACATATAAACTTTAATAACTTAATCGTTATTGGAGTAAGAAATAGATTTTTTGAAGAACGATAAATAATTATTGATTCACTGGTTTACTATAGTTATATATTTCAGTTATAGTAATAATTCAACAGGAAATCAATTACTTAGCGTGTCCATTTATTGTAGATTAAAAAAATGTCTAATGATAATTCATTTTCATAATTAAATTCTTCAAATTAAATTCATGGAGTTCTTAATGTCATCATTTTTATTAATACGTCCAATAAATGTTTAGTGCATTGTATATAATACCGTAAAATATACTTTTCATAGTATATTTACCAACAAAAAAGTACACAGAGAATATTAAATAAAATTATTTACCTGAAAACAAAGGATGAGGTTCACCATAAAGCAGACACACTCATAGTACACGCACACCGAATGAACTCATATTCGATACTGATAAGGCCTAGCACAGAACTTAATACTGAGTTCAAAGTTCATTCCACCCAAACTCGAACTACCAAACTATGCCACTGAATTCTTTGTTTCTTTGTAGAATCAAATGAATGTCTAGTAATATAAAAAAAAATACATTAAACACTTACTAATTACTAATTTGTTCAAAAACAATTATTTCTTTCAGTAATGAAAGATCCTTTTGTATTGCATTCAATAAATTGTAAATTTTGTTATTGTATTTGATGTTAGTTTCCTTTTACTTATTTACTTTCAGTTACATGTCTACCTACAAAAATAGATAATAATGTCGGTTAAAAGTTGGATTCCTGATACCAGTTTTATTTTTAATGTAGTATAGGCTTGGAGATAGGCTAGGATTAAAAATTGCAGTTAAGATTACCAGCAATTGAAGAATTAGAATGAGCTTAAAATAATTAATTACTATTATACTTAGTCCTTAATATAATAAAACGTTATGTAGAAATGCTCAATTTTAAAAATTAACTTTTAATAATTTTAAGAACGGGAGTAAATATGTTACATTAATAAGAAGCATTTGTTTAATGCTTATTACAAATGTAATAAGTTACATTTGTTTAACAGCATACAGAATTAAAAAATGTCATTATTTTAATTTAAAACAAGAAACGGTTTTTTATGAAGTGCTTAATGAAATAAATTACCTAACTATAATTATTACGGATAGTATATTATAATGAATACGGAATAAGTTACATGTAAAATTAAGGAAAATTTCGTATTTCAAACAATATGTTCTGTTTATTTAGTATGTATTATATGTTTATGTTACGTTTAGTCTACGTCCCCTGCGTATTTTTTTATTGTTGCTACTTAATCACTCAGCACTATATATATATATATATATATATATTTGTTATGTGGATCTTAATATACTTCTCTCTAATATATTTTAAAACCTCATAAAATTTGTATTATTTCTTTTAGAATATTTTCAATATAGTGGTTGATTCAACTAAATGTGGATTTATTAGCTCCAATCCATTGAAATGTTTTTCTAATTTTTAACTTATAAATGATTTTCAAGAAACCTACTAACAATTTTTAAGTACTGCTTCTTCAAGTGAAGGCAAATAAACTTGCGAAAATACGAGGCCTCTTGGGTTGTCTCTTGTTGATCAAAACTATTTAATTATTTATCGCCCTATTTATACATGCATCTTTTTCTCAGTATCATAGTCCCTTACTAAAATTAAGAGTCCACGTCTAAAGCAAATAAAGATATTTGTAAATGCAGTACTGCCTCATTTTAGGTTTATTACATGAAGAGATAAATAAACAAGTATTTTTAAAATAAAAAAATATTTTAATCTTGTAATAGCTAATCACATAAACATTTTAAAATTGCAATCTGAAAAATCTATTTTGATAAATAATCAGGCATGAGAAAAACTAGTAGTAAACACCGGTAGAGAGAAAAATATTTGGAATGCGTTGTTATCAGGAAGAGATGTTTATGGCTTGAAAGACAGACTAAAAACAACCACTCCACTTCTGAGGGATAAGGTTAAGTCTAATTACTAATCACCAGAGCGAAATGAATGGGGGGAGGGGAAGAGAATGGAATGTAAGTAAATAAATTTACAGGCAAATAAGAAATAAGTTTAAAATAATTAAAGTATAAGAGAAAAACAAGAAGAAATAAAACTCGCATTAAAGGCGAAGTATAATACTAGAACTAGTCCAAATGCTATGGAATTAGTCCAGAAATAATTAATTTCTGGACTAGTTCCGGTTCCAAGAAGATACATGTTGGTCTCCTTAAGCTCTTAAGATAGTGCAAGGACTATCTGAAAACTATTTCAGGTTTCAGACAAATGATAAGGCTAATTTTTTTAATAGTTTGGATAATTTTAAATATATTTAAGAACAGGATATACATTTTTTTTGTTTTTGTCACCAAGAAACAATTTAAGTTTATTAATATTCAGCTTTAACAAAACATCTTAATTACTAAGTACTTTTTTTTAGCAGCTCTTTGTTTTATAAGTAGCGAGTCTAAAAAAAAAATCGAAAAATGTCTGAAAATTTGTAAATTTCATGACTGTATAATTAAAAATAAAAAAAAAACAATGATGTCCCACTTAATTATATACACCATTGAAAAGTTTTACGGTTTTGAATTGAAATAGATAGTTAATTATCTTTTTAATCAATATACTGTTGAAATAGGTTTGAAACATAAAGTGTAATGTTTGTGTAATGTTCAAACAAAAAGCAGGTCTATAATAATGTCATCACTGCTAATTCAATACTCTTATTTTTAAACAGAAACTTCTTTATAATAATATTATTTGTTTGCTAATATTGTTTAAGAATTGACTGAATTAAGTCAAATAAAGCAATAATGGTGTTTACAATGCTTTATGTCTCCTTAAAGACAGAAGAAGGCTGTTGCTGATTTGTAGAGTTTAGGTAGGTATTAGTTGTAGTAGAGATTAGGAGGGTAGACAAAGATTATTTAGAATAGATTTTATCTTATGAATTATTTAAAAGTGGATGATTATAAAATACTTACAAACTTTTCATTATATTTTAGAGTTAAAAAGATTTGATGGTGGGGTATATAAGATGTTTATCAAAAGCTAAAGACCTCTCTCCAAGAAATAGATTTCTTGGACAGATTATCTAGAAACTAAATTGGATAGATATTAGATTAATCTGATTTATCTCACTTTATTGATGCAGGATTGGCATTGCTGAATGTCTCCAGCAGTATTTTTAAGCAAGATAGAAAATTAGTAAGGTGTGAATTTGTTTTTGCAAAAAGGCAGTTATTGTAGTAAAAGTATTGTGCATTGATGGGGTTTGTAGAACAGGGTTAGTTTTAAAGATAGTCATTATTGATTTCCTGTCATTGAAGAAAATGCTGACATTTAGAACAATAAACTTTTTTAAATGGCGCTATAGAAAATTATGTATATGATGCTAATTGGAGAAGAAAAAAATTCAAAAGATGTATGCAAAGATTCACGGAATTTTTGCAATAAACTAGAATGCAGAGAAAAATAAATGTTAATAAATTTGAATCAAATCGAATAAGAAAAAAACATTTAGGTACATATAGGTCTTTCCCAGGAATGAAAGACATTTAACAAGATTAATAATAATTTAATTATTGTAATCAATAATATAATTATTAACAATAATTTAATATTATAACATATAAATAATTATCCCAGGATTAACATGTATTGTACTAGCAAATTCATCAAATGATATCGTACTACACGATACATATTACGTAGTAGCACACTTCCACTATGTGTTATCAATAGGAGCAGTATTTGCAATTATAAGAGGATTTATTCAATGATACCCTCTATTAACAGGAATGATCCTAGTCGAATCATATTTCTAATTGTATCAATACATACTATGAATGGTATTAGTATTCTTGGTGTACCTGTTGGGATCATGTGTGCAAATATTATTTTTGTTTTTTTAATTCATCCAAATAATATTATTGATATTCATATAGGTAATGCTAATTTGTCTTGATCTAGTGAAAATATATGCTACTAATCCTATTATATTATTAATTAAGATTATTATAAATATTGCTGTTATTATGGTACTTCCTTTTCTTTTTTGTAACAATATTTTGAATTCTTTGTGTATTGAATTTATAATAATTTCTATTATTTTATAGTTTCGTGATTTTATTATTCAGAATGGATATGGTATAATTATAATAAATATAATTGTTTTACTTCAATTTATTGAATATGAATTTGATGTTGCTGGGTCAAATGTTGAAAATAAATTTGTTATTATTGTCAGTTTATTCTGTTTTTTTACTATTTTTTTTCTTTTTTTAATTGAGAAATTTTTGTTGAAGTAAATTATAGAGTTTATTAATATTAATGATGTAATAAATATTATAAATAATGTGGTCCATCATATTGGCGATATTTGGAACTAAAAACTGTGAATTATAAAAAAAAGACAGTTCTGAAAAAAAAACCAAGAAATGAGGTCCATAATACAGGAAACAGACTAGAATTCTGATGTACAATAGAAATGGATAAAATGAGAAAAAAATGCTCAAAAATTTAATTATAAATAAGTGGTATTTCATAGTTTCTGGTCTATATTTTGCTCTTAAATAATTTTTTTGATGCAGCCATAGTAATGTAAATTTAATTTTTTTTTTTGTAATATTTGTAGGTTAATGATGGCCAATAATGCTAAAAAAAAACTCTGAACATGGTAAGATGGCCTTCTAAATGCTCCGACCTAATTTATCAAGCATTTACCATATATTTCACTAAAATTTTATAGAGTATAGAGACATATTTCTTGTTCACTTAATTTTATATTAATTCTTTTAATATAACTTGAATTTGTTGAAAATCTGATTTAAATATATTTTTTTTATTTTTCATAAAATTTTAAACTTCCATAATAAATTTTCAGTAATTCGTATAATTTATATTTTAAATTTTAGTGGTCATAGTCTTAAAAATTAGTTTTATTTTTTGACTGTAATCATGCAATGCTTTTTATTGAGTATATTTAAATAATGAAAAAAAAATTTCGTTAATACTTGTTTTCAGTGCTCTCATCGTTCGTTAGACCGAATATCATAAAAAACCAAGGATTTTGAGCACACATGAATAGGAAATAAAATAAAGGAAAATAAAAATAAATGTTTGTGAAGGAATGTCAGTGTTATTTGTAGGTAGTAAATACCTATCTCAACAGTACCAGTGAAGCAGACCTCTGAATTTATGATTTTAAATTTCTTATATACAAATAAGAAATTTTTATTTAAGAAATAGATTTATTTTTTATAATATACCGTATTTACTAAATAATTTTTTTATGTTTATGTATTTTTTAAGACATATTTCCAACAACTATTTATTTATCAAATGTTTGAATTGTTTATAGCATGCACATGTTTGAAAAATATTGTAGTGGGAAATTCAAACATAACAATACCGGAGTTAAGTTGTTTGTAGTTAAAATAGCTGGGTTTTAACCTAGCCAACATTGTTCTAAGACTTACATTCTCTCTAAGCTTGGGTAGATACAAAAAAAATTAAGATTCATAACTGTTTTTCAATTGAATATTTTTACACACGTTGTCACGTTTTTGTTCATTTGGTGAGTTGAAATGAAGAGAATCTGTGAGAGAAGCCCTCGACTATCATTTACCTAAATATAAACGTTGAGAATTTGTTAGGGTAGCACTGGTAATATCACAATAGTTTAATATAGTACCCACTCAATGTTTTTCTAACTGATCTTTAGGTAGAATTTGTAAAATATTAATTTGATTGATATTTTAAAGTTAGACAAGTTCAAATGTACCTTACTTGCTAAATAGGAAATATCACAAACAATTATTTATGCATTAAAAATAACTATATGCATTTATTTTAAATTATTTATTCGAAATCAAAAAAATACATATTTATTTTCTAATTTTTCTATATAAATAATTCAGCTATTATTATGGGTCAGTGTAAGAACAAAAGATATTTCATCCACCTAATCAAATAGTGCTCTTATAGAAGATAATAAAGGTATCGTTATAAAGAACTAAATTATTGTAAAGGTTATGAACAAAATTAAAGGTAGAAGGTTATAAAATAAATAGAAACGTTAGACTGATAATCAATGAAGGCAAACTACAAATAGGATTTTGATTTAAACTATTATATTAACAGTTTAAAGTTTATTAAACATATTACCATTAATAACTAAGAATAAATATAATTTTGAATAGAATTGACATCCCACAATTTATATAATCCAAGGTTATATTTATATTTATATCAATGAGTTATACTTACTTTTTATTATATTTTTTTCAAAGAATTAAGTGTCCATTTAGGTACCTATAAGAGGAGTCCAAACATCTTTACAAACTGCATCCTTAGTCAAAAGTTGTAAAATAGCCAAAATATTGTTTTGTCCAAAAACTATTTATAAAAAAAAAACAAAGGCTTACTTAAAATCACGTTTCGAAGAATGACAATGTAACTTCTTTACAGCCCACAGAATTAATAGTAACAGTATATTATCCAAAAAATATCTGAATTCATTTCTTGAAGAATATCTTACATAACTAAATATTTTAATTAGTATGCATGTTGAAAATAACTACATTTTAACAATGTTAAGATATATATCAGCTTATTTATTTATTCTTTTCTTTATTTCTAACTATACCTCCTGTATTAATTCTTACTTTCTTTCAATTTTTTTTGTTTTAATAACTCTCCTTGTTTTTTATTATTCTTTTATCCTTCATTTATTTTAATCTTTATTAATCTATTTATTACCTATTAATCTATTTATATTACTGACCTTTCAACTCTTTTATTCTAACCGCTTTGTTTTTTCTTTTTTATTAGCATATTATCATCTATTTATGCTAATCTTTATTAATCGATTTAATCTATTATTACTAATGACTATCTAATTGATTTTCTTTAACATACCACTTAGCCAGCTCCTATTCCTGTTAGCAGGAAGTTTGTTCGTAGAATCGAATCTCTCAGTCTGAATATCGTTAATGCCGAGAAAGCAGTTCACTTTAATTATATATATATATATATATATATAAAGGTTTCACATAAACACGTGAAATAACAATCAATGATCAAACCACAATAAGAAATGGGAAAACAAGACTAAGATCTTTCAACCGTAACAAGCGGTCTTCGTCAGAGTCAAAAACCCAACTTGTGGTTTGATCATTGATATATATATATATATATATATATATATATATATATATATATATATATATATATACCATGATAAACGAAAAACGGTCCGGCAGGACAAATAACAATTAAAATGAGCAGTGACACATAAACAGAAACACAACAAAGACTCACTTTTCAATATTTCGACCGTAATGGCGGTCGTCCTCAGGAGAAGAAGTGAATTGACGGAGGGACGACAGTCAACTGAAGAACTCACAGGGTGAGGGCTAAAGCAGTGCTGCCGCAAAGGAGACAAATAAAAAAGGAACTAGGAAGTCGAGAGCAAAAATAAAAAAAATAAAAAAAAAAAAAGTTTTTGAAAGGTAGAAAAAGGTTAAGAAAAGAAAAAATAAAGAAAATATATAGAACAATTAAAAATAAAAAAATATTTAAAAAAAAAAATAAATAAATAAATAAAAAAAAAAATTAAAAAATAATTAATAAAAAACTAACGATTTAAATTCAAGCCAGGTTTCGAGCGTGCCCCCAGGAGCCAA
This sequence comes from Hermatobates lingyangjiaoensis, assembly GCA_026182355.1. Classification (NCBI taxonomy): domain Eukaryota; kingdom Metazoa; phylum Arthropoda; class Insecta; order Hemiptera; family Hermatobatidae; genus Hermatobates; species Hermatobates lingyangjiaoensis. The sequence goes on from JAPFBL010000138.1 coordinate 8,379,412, forward strand.
ATGTGGGCTTCCTCAGAAGCTTTTAAAGTAACTTGTCTGTTATCACTGGGGACTTGTTTAAGAACTTGGACTGTGAAACAATCATTGAAACTGAGATGGTGGGAATTAGCGTGAGTGGCGACAGGGAGACTGCTGCGTTTACCAACCGAAAGCCTGTGATTATTCATCCGAAGGTTCAGCATCGTAGATGCTAAACCAACGTAAAAAGCATCGCATTGGGTGCATTTCAAGAGGTAAACGCAGTCAGTGGAGATACAGTGGAGATTTTTCTTTTCTTAACCTTTTTCTACCTTTCAAAAATTTTTTTATTTTTGCTCTCGACTTCCTAGTTCCTTTTTTATTTGTCTCCTTTGCGGCAGCACTGCTTTAGCCCTCACCCTGTGAGTTCTTCAGTTGACTGTCGTCCCTCCGTCAATTCACTTCTTCTCCTGAGGACGACCGCCATTACGGTCGAAATATTGAAAAGTGAGTCTTTGTTGTGTTTCTGTTTATGTGTCACTGCTCATTTTAATTATATATATATATATATATATTTGTTGACTACTTCCTCCAACCTCTAGTCCGCAGTCAGCCTTCCTACTGTAAAGACAGTTTCCACTTCCTCAATCTCCTCAATAACTTCTATATACCACCCTACCTCACCCATCCCCTCCTCATGGTTACTATAGACGTCACCTCTCTGTATACTAATATTGAACACAGTGAGGGACTGAATTCCCTTCGTTACTTCCTTGAACTCAGAACTCCCCCCTCACTCCTTCTACTAATTTTCTAGTTTCCTTAGCCGAATTTGTCCTGAAGCATAATGCCTTCCAGTTTGATGGTGCCTTTTACCTTCAAACCAAGGGTACTGCGATGGGTACTATTATGGCTCATTCTTTTGCTAATTTGTTCTTGGCCAAATTAGAGCAATCTTTTCTGTCTGATCGTCAATTCCTTCCCCTTCTTTATACTCGCTACATTGACGATATCTTCTTCATTTAGCCACATGGTACCCATGAGTTAAAACTCATCCTACTTGCCTTCCAAAACTTTTCCTCCTCCATCTCCTTCACCCACCAAGTGTCCAGCAATAAAATTACTTTCCTTGATGTTGATGTCCCCCTCAACAATAGCAGTTTTTCCACCTCTGTACACTTAAAACCTACGAATGCACAGTAGTACCTCCACTACAGTAGTTGCCATGCCACCCACATCAAAAAAGCAATCCCCATATTCCTTTCCATCCGCATCCACATGATTTGTAATAACTTGAAAAACCGTAGTTCCCATATTAAAGTAAAATAAACTTAATAAAATTAAAGTAATTTAAAGTAATTTAATTTAAAGTAAATTAAAAGTAGTTGAAGGTAAAATAAACAGCAGGAAGATAAATGAAGTATTAAAAGGAATACCGTGAAAAATACCTAAAAGCATGAAAAAGGAAGATAACAGATTTGCCTTATTGTTGCAATTGTTTCTCATCGCCTTACCAACTCTGTTATCTTCCTTTTTCATACTTTTAGGTATTTTTCACGGTATTCCTTTTCATACTTCATTTATCTTCCTGCTGTTTATTTTACCTTCAATCAACCAGAACTGCTTTTCTTAATTTTAATTTTAATATTAATCTTCTTCTGATCGTCTCTACTTCATTACTTCCTGAACCGGGCGCGCGTGGCAGCACAGTCGGTTGCCGGGACGGCTTCCTGCCGTTGTGTTTCCGGCGTGCTTGGTCGCTCATTCTCTTTTCTCCTGAAGACAGATCATCCAAAAATTTGAGTTTGTAAGTGTGTCTCTTTCTCTGTGTGTTGCTTTTCTTCATTTCTGAACTGATTTGCGTCCAGTTTGGATAGTTTTTTCGAATTTTAAATGGATATATATATTGCTATACTTTGGTAGCAGACCTTCTTTTAAACATATATCATTAAATACCGGAGAGAAGGAGGAATAATATAAGAAAACTCGAGAAGGTATGTAAGAAACATACTAGACTTAAAGTTGGCAAGTTATTTAATGATATATATATATATATATATATATATATATATATATATATATATATATATATATAGAGTATTTAGGAAGTAGGCCATCATTTATACAAGTATCGTTAAAATTAATGCAAAGTTTTTTATTCACACATTTTCTACTCAATTTGTTTACCTTTCTTACATAAGTTCTCGGTATGTTAGAACCAGATATACAAGTTCATTTTATAACCCATATGTTTCGGTCTCAGTCGACCATTTTCAAAGATTTGTTAATTAACTACAAAAACTTTAATTATGTTATTAATTAAACATAACAATTTATAAAAATTTTACACATAATATAATTAAAATAAAAATATACATTCATCTTACAGGAGGTTACCAAACGGTAGTAGGCAATGTGATATTTCAAACAGGTTCTGGTTAATTTTGATCATCCATGTTAATCCCGGAGGGCATCGTACTGGCTTCTTTACAACTCCCTGCCTCATCTGTACTGGTTTGCCTTCGGAAGGCAGTCCGAAATGACTGGAATGCTAGAAATGACAGACATATCCTCCTGTTTTATCCTAACCGTTTTCTTTCTTGTTCTTTATTAACCTTTTATCTTCTATTTATGTTAATCATTATTAATCCATTTAATATATTAGTACCATTGACTATCTCATTGATTTGGTTTAACATGTTACTTAGCCAGCTCTTTTTAGAGGTGAGTTCTATTGGTAGGATGTTAGTTCGTGGAATCGAATCTGTCAGTCTGAAGATCATGAATGCCGAGACTGCGGTTCACTTTAATAATCCCTGTTTAAAAGAAGATCTGCTGCCTATTTATACAAATATTAGAACTCACGATTTAGCAGCACGTCAAACCTCAGACACTTTGGCATATAGGAAACAACTTGTCAAGAGGCAACTGAATATTAAGAAAGAGGAAGTTATTCGGCTCCGACGTGAGCTTGATGATGCTGTCAATGAGTCAACGAGGGAACTCCCTCGACATTGATGGAGAATATAAAACCTAAATTGATGAACAGCATGACATAACCGTCCAGTAGCATAGAAAGGCTGCTGTTTCGAGAACAAGAAGAAAACTAGTTCGACATAATTGGGCAGTTTGAATCACCCAGCACCTATGAATGGCTACATCAAACTCACGACGAGGGTATTAAATAAAGATGAGGAGGAATTACTCGACTTCGGCTTGAACTGTCATGTTCTCTCCAAACTGCCTCCATTTGCTAAGAGGATTGAAATCGAGTCGCTCTTAGTGGATATCCATGGCCTTGCAAAAGATGGACGATTCAAGATTCATGACGGAATCCATGAGGAACTACTTAGAGAAGCTAAGATTGAAAGAGGTCATCACAGGAGCAAAATACTCAAAACGAGACACCGTATATCGGCCAAGAATTTAAAACAGGTTCCAGCACAATCCGTAAAGCTGATAAAACTGCCTGCTATGTTGTGATAGTTTCGGATGAATATAACTCTAAAATCAACGACATCCTAAGTGACCCTGCGAAGTTTCGCCATGTTTCCCGTAACCCCACTGACGATATTGAAAGAAGTGAAAACAATCTGATATGATCAGTAAACGCCAAAACCGAAAAGAAAGGTTTTCCTGTCATCATCGGAGACTATGGTTTGGGATATTGTTATGGCGTTGTGAAGACGCAAAAACCAAGTAACCCCTTAAGGCCTATTATCAGTCAGATTTCTTCTCCTACTTACCAACTGGCAAAGCGACTGAATGAAATACTCATTCCCTTCATTCCCGAGGACTATAGTCTTGCATCTTCCGAGGACTTCCTTGAGCTTTTAAAGGTTTTGGAGAGTAAGGGTACTATAGCTTCTCTTGACGTCGAGTCGCTTTTCACTAATGTGCTGGTCGACAGAACGATTGACATTATCCTGCAAGAAATTTACTCTGAGAGAGAGAAACCTAAGATAGACTTCCCTAAAACAAGCCTGAAGTCCCTTCTGAAAATTTGCAGTAAAGGGTCTGCGTTTATTTCACCTGATAGTCGCATGTTTTAGTAGATAGATGGTGTTGCCATGGGATCACCGTAAGGTGTCCTACTTGCAAACTACTTCATGGGTATTGTGGAGAGGAACGTCTTCACTGAATTAGAAAAACCCACAATCTATGAGAAATATTAAAAAAAAATTTCGTCTTATCCAAAAACGTTAACGTAATCAAAACTTTGAAGGAACACCTGGAGAATGAATCAGGACTTATACTAACTGTTGAAAACGTACTAATGGTCAGCTGCCCTTTCCTGCTGTTTTGGTCCGACAGAGGTCTAGGAAGTTGAGCACAGGTGTCTAATGTAAACCAACTAACCCAGGTCTGTGTTTGAATGGGAGAAGTGAATGCCTGGAGAGGTACAAAGGTTCAACCATTCCGGCTTACGTCAGAAGGGCTCTAACTAAATGCAGTGAATGGTCGGATGTCCACTCAGAGTTGGAAAGGGTAGGCCAGGTCCTGGTCGAAAATGATTATTCCAATAATGAAGTGAAAAAGACCATCAATCAATTCCTTGAGAAGTGGTATGGCACCACAGAGGACAAAGATACCTCAGTGGAGAGGTATGTACGCTTGTTTTACAGGGCATATATGAGCAGCCAGTACAAGCACGATGAACGAGCGTTGAGAAATATCGTCTAAATACGTTTCAAGGACGACGAAGGAGGAAAAGCTTAAATTAACTATATTCTATAAGAATAAGACCAGTAATATTGTTCTTAATAATAACCCCCGGTGTGTCATCCCAGAACTTCAGAAAAGTTATTTTATGTATGAATATGTTTGGGACTCAGGGAACTTCGTAGCCCTGCCTTCTACATGCATCGCCATGACGAACACGAAGCTCTCCATGCGTCTTACCCAACATCCTTTTGCCGGTGCACAACATGAACAAGAAGTCTACGGTGCTTGTCTCACTCGGGAGAAGATAGTCGAAGGAACCAAAGTCCCCCAACTGCAGAGTGACCCTACCATCTACATATTAATAATAAAATTAATAAATTTGATAATTAAATAAAATTAAACAATCAAATATAACGTAGATAAGAACCCTAATGAATCGCTCCAAAACAAGTTCTGTCTTTTTAAATAATGTTTAAAATTAATTACTTTATTTATCAATAATTAAAATTAAAAGCAGTAATGAGTTTAATAATTATTTTATAACTATTTGCAAGGTATGATCAATTTAATTTAAGCTGAATTTTCAAAAAATAGGTTTAAGCTTGATTATTAAAATTAGTTTAAAACAAAAAATGGTTGTAAAATAAGTTTCTTAAATTTTTTTTAAAATTATGTTACAACTTTATATATTAAGTTTTAAACAGTATAAAAGTTAAAATTCCATTAAAAACTGAATCATTAGAATTTGTGAAGCATTGATCGGAACACGTTTTAGTTTGTAATTCGCGTAGTAAATTTAATTTAAAAAAAATTAAGTTAATTTTAATTTTGTTTTAAAACTAATTTAAAAATTAATATTTTCATTATTTTTTTGTTTCTTTTCTTTGTATTTTTGGAAAATAAGCTGTAATATTTTAACAAAACTTTTACATATTGTAGTACAATATGAATTGTCTAACTTTAATATTTGCAGTCTAACTTTATTTACATATACAAGCATAAGTTCACTCACTCAAGAGCAGGAGTGAGAATCAAACCAAGGATCTGCTAGTCCAGACGTCAGTAATGCAAGCCACTGGGCTATCCTGGTCCCCATGTACAATGTTAGGGCAGCAACAGCAACAACCAGTCAGCACTGTTTGGGAGTAATGCTTTGTTGACAACGTGTTATTGATAGGGCTCTGTAAAGTAAGTTAGCTGACTACTACAAACCAACAAAACAGTTTCATAATTGTATATAGGAGAAGGAACAGAATAATCCAACAGGATATGTTATTCGCTGTTAACAAATAAGCAATAATCGTAGACCACTAATGTAATTGTCTTAACAACTATAAAAAAGAAACATAATGTTGTATAGATAAAAAAATATCCGTAACACTTTACTTAAAAATTATAACGAATGTAACTCAAATATAGCCATATATATAGCTCAGTTATATATATATATATATATATTACACGAGTTCAAAACTGAAGAAGAGTTACACACAGAGTAAAGAAAAACACGTACAAACTCAAATTTTCGGGCTATCCGGCTGCAAGAGAAAAGAGCAAGCGAGACCATGCACATTGTAGACGCAACGGGATGAACTTGCCGTTTTCTGATCCTTAATGTGATTTAGACTTTGATATATATATATATATATATATAAAGTTTATCGGGACTCAGTCAGATCTTCAGGTTCAAATTAAATTCCCAATGCCAACGTTTCGGTTTTTATTTAAAGTCTTTTCCGTAGACAGAATTATAAATTTTGAAACAGAAAAATTAAGTATTATATTACAAATTATTTTACAAAAAGAACAGTCTGTGAATCTCAACAACAACTGTCTAGTTTGAATGAACACGTGACACATAATATAATATTATGTTATATTATATTATTATAGTCAATGATACAACACTAAAATAAACAGAAAAACCCTATTGGATAATAGTAAGATAATTGGCCGGGCAAATGATATATAACGACTTAGAATACTTGAGGCACTTCATATTTTGGAAAAATCCCCTAATATTAACGAACAGGAAGAGAATTTTTGTAATCAGTTAAGACTTTTCGGGGACTTCACGGAACCTAAGATTAGAATTGATATGTATTAAAATCTAAGACAACAACAAACGAACTACCAGCAACCAGGGAACTTAAACCCTTTTTTAAAGAATAAAACCACACAACCTGCGACTAACAGCCAGTGTAATGTGTAAACTGTCTGTTTAATGTTTTTATATTAGTATTTTAGTTCTGTGCATTTTTATAGCCTTAATGTTAATTTTATCCTGATGATGGTGAACTATCACTGAAACAGGTCGACAGTTAATAATAAAGCAATTGAAAAAACCTACGGTGGACGCCTTTATGAATTGATGAATCTTGAACTTATAAAGTGTTTTCGAAGACTCGAGAAAATTAAAAAACAACTGGTGAAGAACAATATGGACATAACTCTTTTATATATATATATATATTATAAATAATCAAACCACAATATGAATTGGGAAAATAAGACTAAGATCTTTCAACCGTAACACGCGGTCTTCGTCAGAGTCAAATACCCAACTGGATGTATATTATATATATAATCGATAACAAAATTTCACATAAACACGTGAAATAACAATCAATGATCAAACCACAATATGAAATGGAAGAAAACTAAGATCTTTAAACAGTAACAACGGTCTTTGTCAGAGTCAGTAGTCAGTCAGTTGTGTTTTTGACTCTGACGAAGAACGCTTGCTACGGTTGAAAGATCTTAATTTTTTCCCTTTTCACATTGTGCTTTGATTGTAATATATATATATAATATATATATATATATATAACAGTTCAAAATTGAAGATAGGTAGCATACAAAGTAAAGAAACACATTTACAAACTCAAATTTTTGGGCAATTCGTCTTAAGGAGAAAAGAGAAAGGGAGACCAAGCACGTTGTAGACGCAACGGCAAGTTCATCCTTCACTGAATGAAAGTGTCGCGTGTTCATTCAGACTATAGTTGTTGCTAACATCCACAGACTCTTTTTCTTTGTAAAATAATTTGTAATGTAATACTTAGTTTTTCTGTTTCAAAATTTATACTTTTGCCTATGAAAAAGGTTTTAAATAAAAACCGAAACATTGACAATGAGAGTTTAATTTTAACCTGAAGAACTGACCGAGTCCTGATAAATTTTAGTTTTATATATATATTTATATATATTATAAGACTGATAAGGATATAAAAAAAGTAACACAAACTGAGCACATCACTGATATAACTCAGTTTTCAATAATTTGACTAGCTCAGAGACCAACGTCAGATGGAGAAGTGTATATGTCAAACCGATTGGATCCGTCTCACATACATCGAATATCAGTGATATAAATTGATATCCAGCACACAAATATAATGAATGCCATATACATAAAAGTCACTTCGATATCCATATATATTAAGTACTTTGATACCCAGCGGACTAAGAGATGACACTGTTTACTGGTGCAGGAATGAAGCTTCGTTTCTTCGTAGCACACGGTCACTCAAGCCAATTTCTTCTTATCCTGAAGACGTTGAGTTTTGCCTATGTTCTCTTCGCCAAGTTATTTTTTACATGTTTATATATATATATATATATATATTGTTTTCTATGAGTTGTCCGGAGAAAGAAATATGATTCGTTGAAATGGTGACCAATAGGAGAGTAGAGTTAGTAGGTCCATGCGTGCGGTCCCAGTTACCCGCTGCTCAGCGAAGCACTCGTTATGCCGCCAATGGTTATAGAGGTTGCACAGTCCCTCTGTTAAATAAGATTATTGGCAGAAAACATAAGCCTCACTTTGCAGTGAACTCCTGTTCCCTTTCTATTATTGTTTTTTGTGGTGGTTGGGTGTTGGTTTCGTCTATTATCTGCTACGGAAATTGAATTTATTTTAATTGATACTCTCATTCGTCTTCTATGAAAAGCAGCCTTTGTCTTCATGTCAATGGGGGTAGAGGTTGCACAGTCCCTCTTGATTAAAGGATGTTGACACTCGACTCCAACTTCTTCACATAGCGACCCATTCGAGTTATTGCTTTTGATATGTTTCCTCTTCAGCCGGTTTTTGTTACTATGTTTCCTCTTCGGTTGGTTGTTGTTACTGCTACTGCTATTGCTGCTTGGCTAGTTGAATGTGGAAAATTCTGCATTGTTGACCTGGTGGTGGTATCTGCTTTTTTTTTTTTTATTATGATTTCGTCTATTATCTGCTACGGAAATTGAATTTAATTCTAGATACCTACCTAAAAGGGTAGGTTTTAGATAATTTAACCATTCTAACTCAGAAATGTTCAAACTTTTAAACGAGGATAGCATTTAGATGTTGAGACATTGAACCTATCTTATCAATTTTCTCTTTATGTTGTGATAAAAATATCATTAAATATAAAACAGTTCATACATTTATTGAAGTTAAATTAAAGAATTATTTTTAAATTTAAAATATTTTTCTGTTGCTAAATACGAGAAGAAAGTGGCTTTGTTGTAATAATATATTATGTATATTACCATCCAAGAGGAGCCAAATGAAATGATTACTTTACGATGTTTCAGTATTGATAAAAGAAGTCACAATTTACAAGTTGTAGTGATCATCGATCGTGAACTTAAATGTCATGAGAATTGCACCATGAACATTAATGATGGAAAGGCTATCAAAGTAACCACGTTAATTGAATTTCTAATGATCACGATACTAGAACATGATTTAGATATGTCATTTTTAATAGAACAAAGTAAGTAAAAGAGATTCGTATTCATTGTTCAAAATTATAAATGAGCTATAGCTGTTAATTTATCTGGGTTTCTGTAATGTTTAGATAGACATCGCGTGTCTCTAAAACAAGTGAATCACAAGTTCGTTATCATTTATTTAATGCAAATTCTTGGGGAGTTTATTGCAGTGGCTTGGACTCTTGAGGCAGTCTACGTATGTTCTATTTCATACGTAATTACGGTGAAAAACTTTTTCCTTCTTCTCAAATGTTGTATAGGACAAAAAAAAAAAAGGACTAAATACAACAAATGCCTGAGAAATGTGCAATACCAGCAAGCCCTTTAATGAATGAACCATATGTTAACTCAGATTATAAACAAAAAAATATAACACTCTTGATTATCTAACAATAAAGTTCACTACATGTAAACTTATCAATATCACGCATAAATAATTTAATTTTAATTTCTAGCTGTCTAGTTTGGCATAGGTTACATAAAGTTTACTAGAAAAAAGAATTGCTTGGAAAAATATGCCTGGGTAAGCAATGCAGAGTTCAAGATGACTATATTTTATAAATAAGCTATAGTAGTTATGAGGAAAATATATTTCATGTCTTTGACGAATTTAAACATTTTTAGGTCTCCTAAATCTATTTTTGATTTATTTTGATGTTTTCATATGGGTGGTGACTGGGAATTCAAATTTGTATAAACACCTAGAGTTTCACAGATTTACGAATATTATGAAGTTGATAGCCCTTGCAGTGGGAAAGTGTCATCAAAAGGTAGTTCAGCCTATTTTATATCAAAAAGAATATTAATTTCTCCCACTCTTCTAGTAATTCCAAAAGCTTGAAACTTTGGATTTAATACTACTTTAATATGTTTATTGAGTCATAATATTTTTACGAATTTTATATTAATGTAAAAGTTAATATTACACTAAAGTGCTGGCATGAAGTTCAACTAATATTTACTCATCAGAAAAATTTATTTTAATTATATTAAAATATCAAATCTTTAAAAAAAAATAATTAATTTTAATTTATTACTTGCTCAACCTGTTATAGTGTGGCTAGAGTTTGTCGGTTTTTTTTGGAAAAAATTATGAAATTTGAAAACTGGTTTTTTAGTAGAGAACATCGGTTTTCAATGTGTGAATAACACTTAAAAAGAATTTGAAAATGACAAATGTAGCCAAATGTACCAGATTGATAAAAACACAGTTAAAAGCGGTTTGGTTCTTGGAATCATATCGGTCCGATTTAATAATATGGTTATTATAAATATAATATGGTTAATAATATTGTTATTATAAAAATATGAAAATATGTTGTTTTTATTTATTCGAACCTTTTGCTGAATAACTCGTTTCACTATTATAAAAATATTTACATCCTTATATGTGAAAATTATGCATAAACAACGAATAATTGCTTTTAAAGTTATTTAATTCTGGTCAACTATTATTTCTTTGTTCTACTAAATTGCATAAAAAAAGTTTTACTATCAATAAAATTGAACAGTAAATAATTTTAGTCAAAAACTGCTTTTAATCACTCTACATTTTCTGTAAAAATTCGAAACCGGTTAAAACCGGTTTTCTCGAAAAATTGCTATTCGAAAACCGGTATTCTAAAATGTCGGTTTTTGTATAAACCCTGGATGATATTATACAAAATGTAAGCAGGTAACATATTTTAATATTATAAAAATATACATTTTTATTTATATTTTTATATCTTTGTAGTCTTAGGTTAGGTTAGGTTGCAGTGGCAGTTCCACTAGGGAACACACTTAGGCCGTGCATTGGCCCTTTGTGACACCACACAATGAAGATTGATTCTACAGTGGGAGTCCTAAATTTTGCCTAACTCAAGTGTATTTAGAGTAGGGATCTTTAACGAGTACCTGACATCGTACAGGCTCGGAGCAGACAGTTAAACGTCTTTCTCCGAGGGACGACGTGCTCGGATTTATTCACCTCCCGCATGAATAAATCGAGGGCCAGGCGGGGATTGAACCCCGGTCCTATCAGTTCAGAGGCGAGCACGTAACCACTGAGCTAGCCTGACCCCCTTTTGTAGTCTTAAATGTCAGAGGTGTGGAATTATTTCAAAAAAGTAGAAAAAGAAAAAGCCCGTTGTATTTATTGCAATAAAATGCTTACTTGCAAAGGATCAATCACAAGCAGTCTACATAATCATTTGAAAACAGTACACGATAAAATAATCGAGAAAAAATCATCTGATGCCGGCCCGATTTCACAAACAAGTACACAGCCCTGTATTCTTAACTTTTCATTATTTTAACTATTAACTATTATTTCATTATTCTTCTAAATTTCATAAAAAAAATGTATTATCAATAAAATTGAACAGTAAATAATTTTAGTCAAAAACTGCTTTTAATCACTCTAAATTTTCTGTCAAAATTTTTGTTCGAATTACAGAATATTCGAAAATTCGAAAGTGGTTTAAACCGGTTTTCTGGAAAAATTACTATTTGATAACCGGTTTTCTAAAATGTCGGTTTTTGTATAAACCATAAGTGTGGCATTTATTCATGATGGGAACTTTCAAAAAAATTAGGTCCCCACGTAAAAGAGCATTATTTTAAAAATAGAGTTGGAACGATTCCTAAAATTTTTTCGATTCCAATATCAAGTATGATTCCCGAAGATATGTTAATGACTACTTGAAACGATTCCGATACCAAGTATGATTCCCGAAGATATGTTAATGACTACTTGAAACGATTCCGATACCAAGTATGATTCCCGAAGATATGTTAATGACTACTTGAAACGATTCCGATACCAAGTATGATTCCCGAAGATATGTTAATGACTACTTGAAACGATTCCGATACCAAGTATGATCACGAAGATATGTTAATGACTACTTGAAACGATTCCAATACCAAGTATGATTCCCGAAGATATGTTAATGACTACTTGAAACGATTCCGATACCAAGTATGATTCCCGAAGATATGTTAATGACTACTTGAAACGATTCCGATACCAAGTATGATTCCCGAAGATATGTTAATGACTACTTGAAACGATTCCGATACCAAGTATGATTCCCGAAGATATGTTAATGACTACTTGAAACGATTCCGATACCAAGTATGATTCCCGAAGATATGTTAATGACTACTTGAAATGATTCCGATACCAAGTATGATTCCCGAAGATATGTTAATGACTACTTGAAACGATTCTGATACCAAGTACGGTTCCGGTTCCAGCTTAGGTTCTACCTGTATATGCTTAAAAACTAAACTATCTTAACTGATTTTTGTTTTGGCCATATTTGCTCAATGTATAACAAATGGCAGGAAAAACTATAAATAAAACTAGATGCAGTTAAACAAAGGTATGAATAGTTAGTAACTAGAGTATTTGAGGAAATGATTATCAAAATAATCTGAATTAAATTTCTCTATGAAGGTCAGGAACAATAATGAGTAAATTAGAATAACCATCAAAAAATAATAATATATATATACTACATCATATTACTTTGTTAGCTGGGTCAATACTCATACTCACACCTTTGGCCAATTGTACTCTTTCATTAATATTCAAGATATTGTGCAATTTCATTTAAAATATTTTCCACTTTATGACCAAAAAAAGTTTGGTTTTAATTAAATTAAATGTGTTAAATGATATAAAAAAGCTATAAACCAATTTTTTTAATACGATTTGTGAATCAACTGAACACAAAAAATTACTTATTAATAGAGAATGTAATGTAAAGTAAACACAGTAATAAATTATGCAACTAGTAAGTACCAATTATGTTTAAATAACTTTCCTTCATCTGTGGTTAACATTAATTAGTCTTATCCATTTATTACAGTGAAATTGCCTGACTCAGTTAAGAAAGTACGAAAAATGTGTATTTTTAAAAGATACATGATTAGAAGGATGCAAGGCATCTTTGATTTGACTTCTTATCTATATTTGAACCCTGTCATTCATATATTATGATGAAGAAACATCAGTATTTCATCTGTATCTGAAGTCACTATATTTTGTTTTGGTGAATAAAGAATTCCTCCTACACTAAATAACCTTTCCCACTGATAGTACTTGTGAAACGAGGGGTCACCCAAGTACTACATTGATACAGCTGCAAAATCTCTGGTTGCAACACCACCAACGATGAAGATCTATGTCTGTACAATCATTTTATCTAATTATAGTGTTATCTAATCGGGATTTGGTCAAATTTTCTAGGTTCAAATATCAAACTCTCATTGCCAACGTTACCTTGCAAAATTTCGTGTAGCCACTAAATATAAAGTATAAACACAGTAGCCAGTTAACTATCTAAAATAATGAAAAATTATAGAAAACAACTTTACTAATCATATTGTCTGTTTGCACAAATGTTCATTAGATAAATAGTGTAGAAATTGGGTAAATTTTGAGAAATCATGTAAATATACATAATATATAAATAAGAGCCACATATTTTTAAAATGGTTCCAAGATTTATTGAGCTCTACGAGTGTGATTTAAAAATCTATGGCTAGTTTCTTTACAAGATGGCTAGTTTATGTACGAAAGTACATGAAGACATATATGTAAATTAGTATGCTTACACAAATTAGTAAAAATTTAATACTTTAATTTTTTGAAAATAATGATATTAAAATATATGAACTTAATATTAATACCAAAAATGGAGAGAAATGTTTTATTTAAATTTCTTATACTGTTTAGAAAACGAAATTTGTTTAAAAAATAAATCTAAGTCATTTTATTGAAGTAGAAAAAAAATAGTACATACAATAAAGATATATTATGTAATATTATATGTTTAAAATATTAAGTAGAAAAGAAAACTTTATGTAAATAATGTACGTACCTTTAGCGGGAAGAAGGAAGAGTGAATGTTTGAACACACAATCAATTTGTTGAGCGATACGAGAGAGACACGAAGATACGCGGGGAGCACTACACCGTCCTGAGAAAATATACAGGGTCAGAATTAGCAAGCTTGTCCAAATGCGCCAATGGCAGAGCATAATATGGGTTATTGTACTACAGTATTAAAACAGATAATAAGTGAGAAAATGTGGAAAACCATCGCTGAGAAATATTTCACTCACCAGATTATGACAGCTGAAGTCATATTGTAGAGGTTTTTTTATCTAATCTAAAAGAGATTTTATGTTAAGTTGCAGTGACTGTCCCACTAGGGAACAGAAACAAGGCAAACATTGGACTCTTTGTGATACCACGCAAAGAATATTGATTCGGAATCCTAAATTTTTCCTAACATAAGTGTATTTAGACTGGAGATGTTGAGCGAGTACCTGATGTCGTACAGTCTTGGGAGCCTCTCTGACAACGTCCTCTCTGAGAGACGACGAACTCAGATTTATTCACCTCCCACTTGAATAAAGCAAGGACCAGAGTAGGTCTCTAATACCGGATACACCAGTTCATAGGTGAGCTCGTAGACACTGGGCTAACCCGGCTCTCCAAAAACAGGATAAGTACAAGTTCATTAATATGTAATAGAATATTATAATTCTCTACCTAATTTAAACAGAGATAAGAGAATGCAATCTTAGGGACGGATTTGCAAAGGAAAAGTGTAATCTACACCTACCTATACGAGAAAGTTCTCTTTTCTGTCTACTGCTGCATTAATGAATTCATTCATGTTTTTAGTAGGAAGGAATGTCTTTACAGATGTCAGCAAACCCTGGTAACTTCTCTTCATTCGGCCTGTTACAAGAGACTCCACCAAGTAGAGTACTTACATTTTTTATTTGTGGATAATCTACAGTTAATTTAAAACACAGGTAATATTTTCCAATTAGTTCTTGTTTTATCTGATACTACTTATCTTTGAAACAATGGATGAATGACGAAAAAATTGATTATTTCTAACGAGCCTTATTGAATGGATGAGAAATACAGCTTGTTCCAAAGGAACACACTTGCCTTCTTGTTATGAGGGCCAATGAATAAAGTGTAGTAACCCACTTGATATATTTCTTTCCCGATACTCTCTAACAATAAATCAGCTTAAGGTGACACGAAACTTTGATATGATGCAAAGAAACTTTATTAATTCTCGTTATCAATTACATTGTTCTAATGCCACTCCTTAGTTTAAAAAAAGTCAACATTATATGAGTTAAAGAACAAGAATTTAGTTTCTCAAAAAATTAATGTAATGAGCAATAATTTTAAGTCTATGTGATGTGAATGGAGACAAAGTCAGTCCTCCGATGCTGATTCCTCGAGGGAATATTGCACTTCCCATTGATTCGACATTGGGAGTCCTAAATTTTGGCTAACTCAAGTGGATTTAAAGTAGAGATCTTTAACAATTCCTGACATTGTACAGGCTCAGGACCGACGGTTTAACGTCCTCTCCGAAAAACGTTATTCACCTCCCTCAGGTTTATTCACTTCCAACATAAATAAACCAGATACATAGTGGGTATCGAACACCGAACACCAACTTCAGAGGCAAACACGTTGTCACTGAGCTAACCTGGCCCACCCTTGTAGTTTTTTTTATTAGGCAATTAAAGTATTAGTCATTAATCATTATTATTCTGATTTTTTTTACATAATTTTAATCTCTTTAATTGTAAATACTAGTCGTGCGTATATCTCACAAAAGTCACTATTAATTTCTCCAGTCATGTATTAATGTTTCATTGTGTTAAAAGATCAGTGGCGTAGCAAGGGGGTGAGGTGGGAGGGGTCGTCTGCCCCGGGCGGCACGTACGGGGGGGGGGGGGATTTTGAGGGGTAAAAATAGAAAAAATGAAAAGAAGAAGCTAACAAAAAATCTGAAATTTTATACTAAAATGAGTTTTTAAAGTCGTAATTGTTTTTATGTTTTATGCGTGTAATACTGTTTTTAAACGGATTTTTCAATTGAAATATTTACAAATTAAAAATAGATTTATTTTATATTTTTCAAAACTAGTTTTTTAAAGGGGTTGAAAGTTTATTATAATTGTTTGAGTACCCAGTTAACTTAATTTAACAATTTTTTTTTTTAATTTCAATTATACGTTTTTGTTTTGAATAATTTTTTTTTTATGACGACTGTATATGTACACGAGTACTGTTTTAAAATGAAAGTCTTGGATTAATTTACAGGAGTCTAAAATTAGATTTTTGATTGTATTTCAATTAAAATATATATATGAGAACTTTCTGAAATTTGGAACGTTAATGGAAGAGGGAGGGGGGGGGGGCAAATGTTATAACCACTATGATGGGCGGCTAGATTCAATATTATTTCTTTCTTCAGTTGTTATGTTCAATATATTCATTGTAAAGGAATTTCTGATTTTTCTGGTAGTTTTCCATGCTTATGTATAACTGTAATTTCCCCTTAAATATATTTTTCTAAATAAATTTGTTAATTGTTAAAAAAAATCTGGGTTTTTAAAAATGACAAGTAAACTTTAAACATAAAATCAGAGCACACTATCGAAAAATTCTAGATTAGGAGTAAGCATTTCAGTGCAACAGACAAATTAAGAAAATTGCCAGTGATAAATTGCTACACAGTATGCATATGCTTTAAATATACTTATGCTCTTTTAACAATTGAAGCAAACATTCTTTGGTAAATGCACACAAAACAAATTCATTCCAACGTGGTAAATGACGGAATAAATAGATTCAGACAATTATGACAGAATATATCGAAATCATTGGTCAGTCAGTTAGTTTGGATGGATACCAGAGAAAACTATTAAGAGTCAAGGAATGCACAGTGATGGATGGCAGTTCATCTGTTCTAGAACAGATGAAGCAGTTCTGTTCTAGAACAGATGTTCTAGATACAGAAAGGAATAATATAAATACATACCCTAAGACGAAAGTGGAACAGTGAGAGGCATTAAACAACTACAGCCACAATAGAGGTGGAATAGAGACACCACTATTATTTAGGCGAGAAATGCTTCTAAAAAAAAGATGAAGGATGAATCGCACCAGACACATAATTACCTTCTTCTCACATGAACAGCCTTTATGCTGGTGTCGATTTCTTTTTGACTGTAAGCATTTTACTGAGGATTGTCCTTCATATGAAGAAGGAAGCATCTACCACAACAGGAGTGTTGCCGGATATAGCAATTGCCTTAGCAATGCTATAATATGTTTTATTATATGAAACTTATAATAAAAACATACTGCGATTTATAAAAAAGAAAACAGCCGATTTCAGAATTTTATTTAACTGTTAAGTTTCTCAAATTATTTTTATATCTAATAGCTAAATATTTTTTGTACATGGTTATCGAAAACTAACATTAACCTTGGTTAATTCTCCCTCACATAATTAAATGATAGAAGACTTTGCTCAGCTTAATATTTATAATTTATTTATATAATTTATTTTAGTTGGATGTATTGCTACCATCACTTATATATTGGTGGCTCAAGTATAGTTTGTATTACTTTAATATGATTCATTAATTTTTTGGACAAATGAATGTAACATTTAGATAACTTCAGACTACCACTTCTGCATATTTAGAAGTTAGACTACTCCAGCTTATCTAAAGTTTTATCACCATCAAACTACGAATTCGATCTATCCATCAATCTGCCACTGGAGATTATCACTGTGATTCATCTGACATTTAAAATAGTACCCACACCAAAATCTCATTCTTGTTTTGAACACTTATTTTTGTAAATTTACTTGGATCTTCAAAACTGACTACACAGTCCTAGAAAAAGTACTAGCAACGCATTTTTAGTGATAAAGAATCTCACTAAAATGTTTTATATTAATACATTCTATTAAACAATTTTTTATATTAATATAACATTTATATTAATAATTTTTATATGTTTTATATTAAACAATTCTATCGGTAATGGAAATGATGTGGTACCTTCAATACTTCTTTATACTCTCTAAATAAAAATCTTAAAGCAATATATTTTAAGTTTGATATAGATGACAAGACTGACGGTTAATTAGAAGAAACAATTTCTTAACAAGTAGTTTCTGAAAATGGTAGTCCAAGAAAAAAAAAGTAAATACCTGAAAGAAAATTGTTTTAAGTTTATGAAGAAATCAATTTATGTTTGCTAAAAAAAAAAACGGGATTTTTAGTTTGGTGTATTGAATTTCTTTGTGTTAGATAAGCAGAAGAGGGTTTTAAAGAGATCTTTAGGGTCGTGAATAACTTCCTACCCGTCCCCAGCTTATGAACCATAAAAACAACCACCATTAAAACCAATGTTTTCTAATTGCAGGAGGGAAAAAGAAATCGTCTTTAATTGTTGCTTATATTTATTTATAGGGATCTCAAAGGGAAAAGCCCATGGGTTTATTGCCTTGTGAGACGGCGCTACTAGTCTTGTCGTTCGCCTACTTAAAAAGTCATTTAAAAGGTCGTAAACGAATTGACTGACTTTTGACCGTCCCCATATAATGACCACTTCCTGAAGGACGAATATTAATGGGGGTCGCATTTGACACGTAGTGGAAGTAATCGAGTCTCATAACGTTAAACACTGAGCTAACCTCCCTCGAGTCTCATAATATTCAGCCATATTAGTACTTTGATGATAATTATCAGTCAGTTAATTTTATTAAATTTTAACAAAAGACTTTAACTATACTTTGACCAAAAGATAGTTGAATTATGGTTCAAATACTATCATCATTTTTCGTAATACTACCATGAAAAATAATATATTAAATAACTAATACTTAAGGCAAGTGATAAATTAGATAATGAAACCAATTATAAAGAAAGTTATTGGTAAACTATGAGTAAAGATGTGTTAAAGTTAATAACATACCTATACTAAATTTCAATAATTGTCTTCAATATCACTCTAAAAACAATAAGAAGTTCTGGTAACTAGATGTTTCAAATTGAAGAAAACAGGCGGAAATATTAGAAGTTAGTGATAAGAAATAGCCTACCTGCGGAGGCCATTACCAATTAAAGTCAAAATGAAAAAAATCACGTTATAAAGGAAAATTTATCTATAAATAAATATTATTTTGATATTCTTGGGAGCACTTAAAAGCCCAACGCTGACCCTGAGAACTTCGTACCACCAACTGTCAGTGAATGTCGCGTTACCTTTAGCTAAGCTTAATTTGGTATTTAATTATTAACATAATAGCTAACTCGACTGACGCACTCATGCCAAACCTCTGGAATGGCATAAAATTAACTTTACAATAAGAAAATATAATATCAAACTTGTTAACAGCCAACTCATGCTTTGTTTGATTAGTCAAACACTTGTTCGGCAACTATCCATCACACCAAGAAATGCATAAAATAATATATAATATATTGGGGTTATTTTTATTACATTTAACAGTTTTATAGTTCTAGCATATCATTTAATTATTATATATTATAATATCATTAGAACATTGCAATTTTTTTTTGGAATAAATCTCTAAATAACAATTTTCTTTCATGTAAAACTTGTCCTAGACAATGCAACCAAAGTAAATAAATGCAATCTAATCCGACCAGTAGGGCAGATGATTCATTATTCCAAAAAAAAACTCAGTTTTTATAATTTGTTGGGGACCACCTAGAACCCTAACTCTGATTTAAAGAAAAAATACATAAACCTTCCCGGGGATATACCTAACAATTTCCCAAATTTTCATGGCGGTTAGATGTATGCTTTTTGAATCTATCGAGTGCAGATAGACATACTTTTCATTTTTATATACATAGACTAGTTTTAGATATTTTTCTATCTACACAGATATATGGAATATATGGAATTCAAAGATGTATGGAATTTTTGATCAGATAGAGATATTAAAAGAGTAATAAATGTTTCATAACAAGTTATCTTGTCTATTCATAACAACATTCATCTGTATATATTAACACATATTCATGGTTTTTATTTTTTCTCCTGAAGATGGCTGGAAGCCAAAGGGATGGAGAATCTTTGTGTTTTTAAGATATTAAAGCTTAATTATATCCATAAAATCAATTCAATATAAATGTTATATATATATATATATATATATATATATATTAAATTATTGTAAAGTTAAGTTTATGCCATTCCAGAGGTCAGGCATGAGTGCGTCAGTCGAGTTAGCTATTATGTTAATAAATAAATACCAAATTAAGCTTAGCTAAAGGTAACGCGACATTCAAATAAAGTCTGATCTAAAAAGTGAGGGAACATGAAAAGATTTCATATTTTTTTAAAATGATGAAATACAAACTTAATAGTAAGACGAAGGTAGAAACCAAATTTTAATAAAAAATACAAAATTACACTAACCAATAAAACAACCTGAATTTAATGAACATGTATAAGTGATAGTTGACTTAACGACACGCCTTATATAATTAAGAGATGATTGATCCTTATAAATAGGTTTATCATATACAATATTTTTCATTTTGATTAACATATTTCTTTGGTTAAAGTTATTATTTTATTCATTTCAAACAGATGGCTCACTTTAATATTATGTTCTATGAATGCAGTAGCATAAATATTATTTTGCCTTATGGAATATAAATGGTAAAAAAACCAGTGTTTGAAGATAGAGACTGTTTCTGTACAAAAATACTCGTTAAGTCTACACACTCTTGGGTGCTCGGAGTCCCTCTCTTGGAAGGGTTCATCTTCAGTGGGGAGAAAGATCTCCTGATCCCCCACGTGCCTATCCGTCGGCAACAGGTTACGCTGATTGCCTAGACTTGCAAACAGATAGAAGGCTTTGTTGCCACTGACATCACCTGCAGCCAATGCAAGCTTAGTAGGATCTAGATCTGGAATTCTAGACTTGTAATCTTAAAATACTGACGGTACGACGGGGGTGGGGAAACTGATGCGGGATACCTTTGGGTGTTTAGCATGCGTTGGCATTGGTAATGGACTCGTGGTGGCTGTGGCTCATCATCCAAGAAGGGTAAACTCTCTAGGGAATAGATGTTTGGGAAGCAAAATCTTCTGAGTAGGTTACCTGCATAGCAACAAGAAGCAGTAAGACTCACAACCCTTACATTGAGTAAGGTCTAACAGTTGGTAGGTAGAATTGAAAACTCAGGTGAGCTGTGTTCCCAGGTCACTAATCACTTCCCATCAGGAGGACGACTATATTCTTATGAATATTATGGTAGTTCTTAAACAGATTACTTAGTATGAGTCGACTAAGTTTTGTTTTTTTTTTAAAAAAAAACGAATTCGGAGTCGTGTCCTGTTGCAGATTTTTGGACCCCTCAAGTTTCGTAACAGCATGATAGGTGCCCCTATCTAAGTTTTATATCATGAACAGGCAGTCCAGGAGCACTCACGGAGTCAAGAAATTCAATTGGATAATGAACTGCTTCCTCATCACTAATCACTCTGTTTACTGGCTTGTAAGTTCTTTCCTTGGTTTGATATAGTGCAAGAACTTGTTCATTGATTTTTCCTACTACTCATTTGTAGGGGCGAGATTTGCTCGTTCACAAAGGCAGTTATTCTAAATTGATAGCAGGTCTTGAACTTCGGGAGACACTTTGTCAATTATCTCTTACCGGGAGCTTAAATCCAAATGAAAATGAAATCAACTAACAACATCTACTTGCTATACCAGTATATTTTCAAACTAAACTTGCCTTGAAGTTAGCTAAAGACAGCTTAAAAGCCCATACCTTCGCTTCTACGTTGAATTCAATCCATTCAAAGCTTAGATTTTAAGTTAGACATAGAAAAATCTACTGCCAAAGTCTCATATCGCCATGTCTTACGGTAGCTGAGTTTACTTGTGAGAAAATTTTGCGGATAGACCGACAAACCGAAATTTTTCCAAGGGTAGACTCGGTTGTTTTAATGTATGAAACGTAAAGATAACTTGAAATGAGTCAGTTCTAAGCAATGAACAGGTAAAACTTTTGTTTTATTTATATAGATTTTTTGACTATCTTAATTTTTGTGTATTTTATTGGTATTTAATAGCACAAATAGGAATTATTTTACCTTATACTTTGTTAGTTGTTCTTATTTTAACTTAACTTAAATCTCAGAAACTCTTATAACAATCAAAATAATGACACTCTGATTTCTGTGTTCAGGGAGTTGAAAAAAGTCAAAAACAGAGCAGAATCTCAAGTATCTGCTCTCATAACAATAGAGGATTCTGCAGGACCACCCGTCAACCTTGCCTGTTGATAACTGTAGTACCATTTTAATTGAGAACAGTTGTTTTCAACCCTGTACTAATACCAACTATTCAAAACATTAAATCACGGTTGGTTTTCGGTTTCACGAAAGCATGAGTAAATAACATTATGGACAATTATAATATAATACAACCAGATTTAACAGTAAATACGTGAGATAGAAATAAATTAATAAATAGAATGAGACCAAATTCTTTCAACCAACACAACTGGTCTTCGTTAGAAACACATTTGAAATTTAATGAATATCATCTGTTTTAGTTCAAAGATCATAAACAGACTGATTATGCTTAGGATGCTGATGATGAAGTATGTGAGCATTCACTTTTATAAACGAGGATACCATTCATTATAAACATATGTGATTGCAGTTTTATTGTGCTTTTTTATTTTACTGTAACGGCTCATTTTATTTAGTAGCCTGACAGTAATTTGATTGTAGAAACTGCAGTTGATGATGACAACTTCTCCATGTTTAAATTATTCCTAATATTTCTGATATTAAAAATACGAAAAATCCTGCTTCTCAAAAATATTTAGTTGAAAATTGAAATAATATATTAATAGCAATATTCGAAAAAAAAACGATATTTAATCAAGAAACAGCATAATTCCTTGATAGAAAGGTCAGTAAACTCAGCTTGTGCTTCAGAATTATTGAACCATGAATGAACTCTTTTTAAATGGCTTCTGGTATCTGATCCATGCATGTTCATTAATGGTGTTAATTTTCAGACAGAAATATTTCTTCTTGCAGCCTGAAAAAAGTAATTTTCTAAATTTTCTTTCATCAAGCGAAAATGCAAATTATATTTAAGATGCCAGGTTAGCCCAGTGGCGACGTGCTCGCCTCTAGACTGGTAGGTCCGGGGTTCAATACCCATTCTAGCCGTCAATTTATTCACCTGGATTGTGAATAAATCTGTCCACGTCGTCGCTTGGAGAGGACGTTAAGCCGTCGGTCCCAAGTCTGTACCATGTCAGGTACTTGTTAAAAATCTCTACTCTAAAAACACACTTGAGTTAGGCAACATTTAGGACTCCCAATGTAAAATCAGTCCTCACTGTGTGGAATCACTATGGGCCTACGTCCTACGTGTGTTCTCTTGTAGGACTGCTACTGCCACCGAACCTACAGCAAATCATTCATTTAGCTTATGTAGCATGTAATGTAATTTTTTTTTATTATTTTATTTAAATTAACTTATTATACTATATGCCTTTGTCTTTATTATTAATATTCATATTTTATTTAATTTGATTATCAAGCTTTTTGGGTTGCGATACGCATGTTGTCAACGACGCTTTAGGGTAGCACGTGAATGCTCAGTAAGATCTGTACTGACACCAAGGAGGCAGAAAGCACCATGTAGTTATCCCGAGTATGGTGCCAGTGGTTAAAGCAGGGTGGGTAAGAGTTTGATCACGCAACAGGCCTTTTCTGCAACACTTGATTCTGCATCCGGAATCCGAAAGCTTAGTTTGAGTGGGGAAAATTTATAAACTACGAATTTACAGCGTGTACAAGCCTTTCTGTGACATCCAAACTCTCTCTCTCTTTCTTTCTCTCTCACTCTCTCTCTCTCTCTCCCAAACCAAATCTCTGATCCGTCTAAGAGAAGGAATCACTTCTATTGCGACAAGAGGTGAGTAAAGACGTCAGCTATAATAAGTGGGGTAGGAATATAAGTCGGTAATAATTTTGAAAACTGTTGTTGCTTTCATATGAACGTAGATGAAGACTAACAAAGAAGTACAGACAACTACATAAGGTAGTCCTAAATTTGGTGACGCTGTAGCCAGATAACAGCATCTTTTAAGCATTTACAAATTTGAGAAACCTTACTGATTTATAATGTTCTTTCAATAAAAACCTGTAAAAATGGCACCAAGTTGAAAACACAATGAGAATGTATTTACTTATTGAACAAAATTTGGATACACAAACTCAATAAATCACAAACTTCTGTATGGATAACCATGATGGCTTACAATTAGTGAATAACAGTATAAACTTACCAGTAGAAGAAAGTGATTTCTTTAAGGTATTAAATATGAACAACAGATTGTACCTTGCAGAGTACAACTCCAACTTTACTCATACAATAGTATTTTACTGTATACGAAAAATTATGTTTAAGTAAATGAAAACAGATAAAAAATGATAATTTGGGGATTAAAACATGAAACAAATCCCACTTTTATCTCTCTCTGCTTTGAGCAACAGTGTTTCTTTATTAGTGTAGAAAAGCAACTTTAATATCAACGTTTTATTTAGTAATTCTTTGCAGTTATTTAATTTTAAAATATGTTTGTTAAATTGTAAAAGCGCTGCATGATGTAAAAGGCAAAATTGTAATGTAAAATTGTAAAAGGCTGTGATTTCTGATTATCACCACTTTGTATAATCAATTTCAAGCAGGACTGAAATTGTTCTATGTGCAACATGTTCACAAGTAACCAGTTAGCTACACTGCTATCAGTTAACAATGAGCAGAGCATCAACCGACTATTCTCACTAGTAATATCCTGCTTTAGTAAATATTTATTTCAGTAATTTCTCGAAACATCAACAAGAAACTGACATTTAAAAACGCTTTAATTAATTCAAATTTTCCATAGGACTTGGTAAAGTAGCAGCCATTTAAAGAATCAAAAATCAATATTTTCCCAATATCAATTAATTTGTGTAAATTTCACAAAAACAAAAATACTTTAGTTATAAACATTATTCAGTAAAGCTATTACAATTGCTATAACTGTATTATACAATATTTTAAACACTTCTTTTTTTGATATTGTAACCATGTCTCCAGAAACTGAAATTTCTTCATTCATAAAGTTCAATCTGCTTTCAATTACATACTATGTTTATAATTTATTGCAGCATTTGCATTTCACTAATATAACTTCAAGCCTTATCTTAATAAAGTGAGCATTTTTTTTAATTTTATCTTTAAGTACAACCTCATCCTTAAAGATGAATTTATACGAATATTCTTAAGAATGATAATATAACATAATTTTGATTCAACCTTGTATATTGAATGCAATTTATATTCTGTATTTTGTATATTGAAAGATCCATATAAAAAATACAGGAATACAAAACTTTTCAGTGAATGGTTCTCCAGTACATTACTGATGCATTAGAACACATACATATGGAATGCTCATTTAAACTTTTGCTTACATATATAGTAAGTTTTGGACATAATAGGTAGTTTAATATCACATTCACTGCAGTATGTTTGTTATTCTGAGATTACTACAGATAATTTTATATTCAAAGCATTTCAATCAACATAAACTCAAATTAGTGTTTCACAAACTATGAATATCTGCTGATATAATCATTCCATTGTCATGATTGATGGAGTTCGTGGGAGTAAATATTATCATATCAATGGTGCAATTCTGTTATTTCAACCTAAATAGTTACTTTTTTGTTGAAACTTGTGGAGTGATGATACAAGTAAAAGAATATATTGCAGTATTACATAAATGGGTGTGTTCGATCAATAAAGGCCTAACACTATAAGTGAATTAACTGTGTAACTGCATTTAGCTGTATTATACATGGAATCTTTTTTGTTTTAATAGGGTTTATTTAGCAAAAGAATGAAGGAAATGTTACCTGGGCAGATGTAGGTGAAACATAATAGGGACGCCATTTTGAATCTGAATCGGCAGGTGTTAACGGGTAGATTTTTGATCTCAGTTATAAGCACGTTTGATTTCGCAGATCTATGATTGAAATTAGCTAAGGGAAATAAAGGTAGACGCGTGTTTGAATAACTAACTGAGAGCAGTGTAACGCCGGCAGACATTTCGAATCTCGCGTTCGATAACCTGTTCAACTTGGGAAGAGACTTGGCCAATAGGAAGGAAGAAGTGGGTTAGTTCATAGAAGAGCCGCAGGCAGCGCGCCAGCATTGTTGGATCATAAATCTCCCACCTTAGTTGAGACACCTTCCATTTTCTCAAGCCCCTCCTACTCTCTACCTGCATATCCACCCATGTTGCGTCACCCACTCTCCTCTCTCTCAACCCCTTGTGATTTACAACCCTTCCACTCGGTCAAGAAAGAAAAACTATCAGAGGTCAAACAGCTACTAATAAATCTAAGAACTACCCTGTCTGACACCTGCAAGACACTTTCTAGACATCTGCGAGTTCCTGCACATCCCATGCAGCCAGAACACTAAAGAAGTTAGAAGAAAACTTGATGATTTCTTATAAACTGAAATGAATATTAACATATAATATAAAAACACAAATGATGCAGAAAAGTTGTCACTGATTCAGCATAACAGATATTTGTGCAATACCAATGAATCCCTCTTCAAAATCCTCTGACTAGAATACGTGAATATCTATTCATTAGGCAATACGCTGCTGATCGAGGCACTATTAGGCAATATTGACCTTGTCATTCATTCTGTCACCGAGGACAAGATATTTACCTCGTGCCTACCATCCATTTCTTCGTATCTGTAGTTGAATATCCAATTAATAATAATATAATGTCTGTTGTTTGTTTCCTGCGCCACACGTATAGGTTTACGTCTTTAGTGCTGTCGTAGAGAGCGGAAAGTTTGGTTCATTTCTCATCTGGCACCCATTTATTTGGACATGAAATGATTCGCCTCGTAAGACAACGTCAGAGTTTATACGAGGAGCCATCTTTATCGTGTACGTGACAACATTAAACCTGGGTATCGAAACTTTACTTCCTCTCTATAGGTGGGAAGAAGGATGGCAAAAGAATAATTATCCCTCAGATGAAGAATATAAAGTTTACCAAGGTTAGGATAAGTTGCGGATGTAGTCCCACAGGGGAGCATACGTAGGCCGAACATTGACCCTTTGAGATACCACACGAACAAGATTGACTCTATATTGGGAGTCATATATTATGCTTAACTCAAGTGAATTTAGAATAGGGACCTTTAACGAGTGGCTGACATCGTACAGACTCGAGAACGACGGTTTCACATCCTCAGAGGGACAACATTAACTTTCCTGTGAATAAATCGAAACCAGAGTAGGTATTGAACCCCGGACTTATCAGTTTAATATTTGCCAAATTTATCAGGGGTCCGCAGGAGCATTTCGTTCATCTTTTTCTGGTTTATGAGATCGGTTTTTATATACCTATACTTTCAACAACTAATTATTACAAAATAAATTAAATATACAAAAAAAAACCACTGCCTTTCATGTTTTATGTATTTACTAATTCTTATTCTTTTACTCATTAAGTTTAGATTTAGAAGCCAAAATAAAAAAAACTTGTTTTGAAGGTTCGTTTCTTTGTTCTAGAGTGGTGAATACTACATTAGTCTGGGTATGTTCTTTTTCTTTTGCCATTGATGGAATATCAGTAGCGCTTGAGCCAATTATAAAGAAACAAATCTAGTATTTTACAAAATATAATACTGTACGCATTCTATGTCGAAAATGTAAAATGATTCAAATTCAAAGTTGTTAGATATTTTGCTATTACTTTAATTATTAGTTACGGCCGTATGGCGGTTCTCGACCCCAATCCGTTCCAGAAGGTCGTTCGAAATCCGAATGGTACGAGTTCCTAAACGAGTTTTTCCATTAAAAATAATGTAAACAAATTTAATCTGCTCCAAAAAGCGACTTGTTTTAAAAATATTTTAGTGTTACTTTACAACAAAATATAAGTAGACAGCACCTTATATTTATGCACGTATAATATACTACGTTTATTATAACATAGTTTATTATAAATGCATGGTATTCTTATCTTGCTACTGAATTGTAGATGTCACAATGAACTTGTCAAGGAGAGGGTTGGATAAAAATTGTTGCCTATTTGAGAAGAACTCATCTGATGTGACTTGTTAAAAAAAAATATCCTCTCACGTTCGAGTACCAACACTTGTACTGCAAATGAAAAGAAATCATCTAGGATTTTTCTTCGAATTCCAAATTGCACGCGTTCCGAATCTTTTGAGAACCAAGGTATGACTGTATAAGTATTTTTAAAAAAACTTTTCTTAAACTTCTTAGGCAAATATTTTTCTACACTCCACTAATGATCTGGTGGGTTCCCACGAAAGTTATACTTCGCCTAAAAACCTTAGACCAACATTTCTCTCATTTACTCCTCATTTTCTACCATTTCCGAAATTGATAGAAAAAACCAGTTGAACCATTCTTTTTCTGCACATTAGGCTTCAACGAAACTATAAGTTGAAAATACAAATTTGCATTACACACTTTTCAGAACTTAACTTCTTAATGAATTATCAAGGTGTTTGACATCTTTTCATTTTCTTTAACGTCTTCCTAACAAAGCAAAATAACTACTGGCATCACATTACTTAACACGATACGAATCGTGTGAAAAATATTTACTTGAAAATATTAAAACCATATTTACACTTGACACTTTTCGGACTTAAAGTTAGAATTAATAAGGGGTGATTTTTCCAAGGCTCTACATAACATTCTTAGGCAAATATTTTTTCAAAAACTTCACTTATGATAGAGTGGGGTGCCATACACAACTTACACTTTGCCTATAACATTAAATGAACATTCCTTTGTAAACACTTCATTTTCAGTCACTTCCTAAACAGGGATTGGGTTATTATATTCAAAATATTGATTTCTATCTGAACTGATAAGTTATTAAATTCGCTAATATTCTATGTATATAACAGAATTACATTCTCTCTGAAACACAGCGTTTGAAAGAGTTCATGAATAATCTAGGACAGCGGTGGGAAAACTATAGCTCTGGTACACATTCGGTCCTTTGGTTTTTTTCAGTCCGGCCCGTTAGTTCTTCAAGAGCTATAGCCCATAGACGTGAGCTAAATTTTTTTGGGTGTGTAACTTTTTTTGAATATATGTAGAACTCAGAATTCATTAAACTGACTTAATCGTGTTTTTTATAACAAAAATACCATCTTACTCGTAAAAAATGTAAACAACAAACAATGTTCAACTGTTTAAGAGGTTCCCTATCTTTTCATACTTGGTAAAAGTTGTAGAAACTTTGACCCTGTGTGTGTGTTTGTACCTGTGTGTTGAGATCCGTGTTTTGCCTCCGGCCCGCCTGAAAGTTTTTTGAAGTCAATGTTGCCCGCAAGCGATAAAGTATGGCCACTCCTGATCTAGGGTGATTTTTAGGTACCATGAAATTGTACATGCCCATATATATCTTACCTTTGTGTTATTAAGATGCATAACTTCTACTGCTTCATTGAGGAACAAAATGTCAATCTTCAAAATTGAACAAAGTGATATATGTGGTGCAATAGGAACAAAATAGTTAAAATAGCTTAGCTCGATACCACTTATGAACCGGATTTTTATCACTACCTTCAAAATGTGTAAGCTGGCTTACACCATATTACTAATTCAAATTATGCAGGCGTACAAAAAACGATGGGAATACATATACTCAAATACTATTAATTACTGGAAAATTAGAAAACTAATAGGAGAAAAAAGGGGGGGGGGGGCAAGTAGCTCAGTGGCAACGTGCTGGCCTCTGAACTGGAAGGTCCATTCATGTGGGAGGTGAGAAAATCTAAGAACGTCATACCTCGAAGAGGAGGATAAGCTGTCGGTCCCGAGCTTGAAAGATGTCAGGTATTCGTTAAAGATTCCTGCTCTAAATAGACTTGAGTAATGCAAAATTTAGGACTCCCAATACAGAAAAGACTTTTTCGTGTCGTATAAAAAAATTCCCAAAGTTTGGCCTACGTGTTTGGGACTGCAACCTAACCTAACCTAGATAACAATAAGTAACATAAAATATAAAAAAATAAACACATATAATAAAGTATTTAAGTACGAAACCCAAAGAAAACAACATTAAATAAAATGAGCTTTCAATTCAAGTGGGAAATAGTGATGACTCTGTATTGCTGAAAGAAATTACGAATACATCCGGACCATAGAAAAAAAACATAAAAAAGGAATGCATTAAAGAATTGTTGAAGCTCTAGAGGAATGAATGAAACCATCGAGTTCCATAAATTTATTGAAGAGGTTCTAGTGTCTGCTTAGACCAAGAAGCATTGTTTTAAGACAAGCATATTCTGTATGAATTATTTATGAGAACTTTTGGTTGCTTTTGGAAGTGAGCAGCATACTTTAAAACGAAATCATAAAGTAATCTATACATTATTAAAGTATTTAAAAGTGATATATATATGTGATGGACGAAAGCCATCTTGGTACATGTAAAATAGTTCGGAAATTCTTTCCCTGCTTCTTAAGGCATCAACGTCCATTTAGAGCATTTTAATATTTTGTTCTAAAAAGCGGAATTATTATGAAAATAAAATTTTGGAGTGGCCTACACTCAACTTTACTACAAGTTGAATTATACTTCTAAACATCAATCTTATTCAGTGGATTCACTCAAAAAATTTCTAAGTCAATGTAAATAAATATCAATAAATTGGACATATATCGGCTATTCTTTTATAATAGAAAAAAAAATATAATTTTTTACTAATATAAGATATAAGAGGAATAAAGTGATTTTTCTTCAAAACTAGAAAGCCATTAAATCCCCAGTATAATAATTCTATAAAATACCCAACATGTAATACATAATTCAAAATTGAAAACTTTTTTTGAAGAAAAATAAATGTAATTATCCTACATCTTAAATTAAAAATTTTGTTCAAACGACATTTTTTCTTAGATGTTTCTTACATTTTTTTGGATAAAATAGGAATATTTTCAAGTTTCAAATTGGAAAATTTGTCTTGAATATTCAATGTAGCAAGAGGTGAGGTAAACTACGTATGAGATCAAGTAGATATTTTAACAAAAGCCATGTTCTCCTGTAAGAGATTATTTCGTGACACGAAATCAACACTTTCGCTTTTCAAAAATGTTATTACTATAGTAGTTATATTAAAGATGCTATATGAATCAGTGCTGTGGTATACAAAAATAGACTTATATATTGATAAGTTTATCATTGACTATCTGTATCACCTCCAGGAATGAAAGACTAAAAAACATCTTCCATTTAGACATTTATATTATACTGAAATAGACTATTATTTATTATATATCCCAGAACTATGATATTATGTTTACGTATAGGAAAGGTGAGTGTAGGGCACTCCAGACACACACAAACACACACACACACACACACACACACACACACACACACACACACACACACACATATATTATATATATATATATATATATATATATATATATATGATCAAACCACAGCATGAAAACGGAAAACAATACCAAAATCTTTCAACCGTAACAAACGAACAAGCGGTCTTGGTTAGAGTCAAAAACTATGAAAACTATAGAGTTAAAAACTATAAAAAAAACGATGAGTCTTTTGACTCTGACGAAGACCACTTGTTACGGTTGAAAGTTCTTAGTCTTGTTTCCCCATTTCATGTTGTTGTTTGAGCATTGATTGTTATTTCACATGTTTATGTAAAATTTTTTACATATAGAGATAGATTTCACATAAACACGTGAAATAACAATCAGTGATCAAACCACAATATGAAATGGGAAAACAAGACTAAGATCATTCAATTGTAACAAGCGGTATTCGTCAGAGTCAAAAACTCAAATGACTTTTTGGGTTTTTGACTATGACGAAGACCGCTTGTTACGGTTGAAAGATCTTAGCCCCTTTTTTCATTTTATATTGTAGTTTGATAATATATATCATATAGTGAACCACAGTCTCGCCATTTGAAATCTTCAGGCTGAGAGATTCAAAACTACAAACTAACTAGCTGATAACAGGGCTCGACTGGAAAAGTAGCTGGTCAATTGATGTGTTAGACAAGATTAATAAAATAGTTGAAAAAAGAGATTTTTTAGAGCAAAAATAGGCAAATTAAGCTAGAAAGAAAAGAGGAATATAGCAACCAGTTAATGTAAAATAAATGTCTTAAAAGATAATAAGAATTAATAGGGAAGGTAGTACGGTGTGGTAGTATATTATACTGGTAGTACGACCAGTGGTATTGTTCTCAAAATAGCCCTCAATGAGTCACTCCAGCGCTTCCGAAAAGTGATCACGTATATGAAAATGTTTGCTGCTCAGAGACCTGTGCAGCCGTACCATCTACATATATCAGCATGATGAACACGATGCCCTCGAGGTGTCTTACCTACATCCTTCGGCCGGTGCACCAAAACAACAGAAGGAGGAAATCTATAGAACTCGTCTCACTCGAGAAAAGATAGTCAAAGTAACTACATTTCTTCACATGCAGTGTGTCCTTCACCACCTGAGAATCCTAGAAAGATATTAAGGAAATGAAACCACCCTTTAATTATCATACGGAGGATATGTCTGTCATTTGCAGCATTCAGTCATTTCGGACTGCCTTCCGAAGGCAAACCAGTACGGATGAGGCAGGGAGTTGTAAAGAAGCCAGTACGATGCCCTCGGGGATTAACA
This sequence comes from Hermatobates lingyangjiaoensis, assembly GCA_026182355.1. NCBI lineage: Eukaryota > Metazoa > Arthropoda > Insecta > Hemiptera > Hermatobatidae > Hermatobates > Hermatobates lingyangjiaoensis. The sequence continues at coordinate 8,412,440 of JAPFBL010000138.1, forward strand.
TGGATGATCAAAATTAACCAGAACCTGTTTGAAACATCACATTGCCTACTACCGTTTGGTAATCTCCTGTAAGATGAATGTTTATTTTTCTTTTAATTCTACGATATGTTCAATTATTAGATATTTTTATGTTTGTACTGTTGTAGTTTAATTAATGAGAACATATGTAAGAAAGGTAAAAAAATTGAGTAAAAAATGTTTGAACCAAAAATTTTGCATTAATTTTAACGAAACTTGCATAAATGATGACCTATTTCCTAAATACTCGAATATATATATATATATATATATATATATATATATATAAAATTTCACATAAACACGTGAAACAACAATCAATGATCGAACCACAATAAGAAATGGGAAAACAAGACTAAGATCTTTCAACCGTTACAAGTGGTCTTCGTCAGAGTCAAAAACCCAACTGAGTTTTTGGGTTTTTGACTCTGACGAGGACCGCTTGTTACGGTTGAAAGATCTTAGTCTTGTTTTCCCCATTTTTTATTGTGGTTTGATCATATATATATATTATATATATATATATATATCATTAAAATTAACCGCAGTCTCGGCATTCACGATCTTAAGACTGAGAGATTCGATCCTACGAACTAACCTCCTGCTAACAGGGTTCAACTGGAAAAGGAGTTGGCCAAGTGACATGTTAAATTAAAATCGATGACTAAGCATGAGTCATTGCTATAAATAGATTAAAAGGATAGTACAGGTTAATATAAAGAGAAGGTCAAAGGTCAATAATGAACAAGAAACAAGCGGTTAGAATAAAAGAGTTGAAAGGTCAACGGTATAACTGGACCTTCCAGTTATACTAATGAATAGCTCTAATGAATTAGAGCTATTCATTAGAATAATATATATATATTAGTGTATTTGGGAAGCAGGCCTTCATTTATACAAGTTCTATTAAAACTTATGTCTATTTCTAATTTAACACCTTTTCGGATTAATTTTTCCAATCTTCTCACCTCTGGCTTCCATAAGTTCGGGACAAGATATATCATTTCTACGACATATGACTGGGGAAACTGGGGAAACTTCACCTTGCCGATACCTGTTTACATCCTGTCCCTTTTTACGATTATGCTTGTTGACTTTGTCTGTTTATTTTAGTTATTGTTTAGTTTTGTATCATTATGTATCTTGTAAAACTACCTGTAAAAAAAATAGCCTTGAAAATGGTCGATGTGGACCAAAACATGTTGGTATATAAAAATAAAAATTTAGAGAACTGATAAATCTTGCCCCAAACTTATGGAAGCCAGAGGTGAGAAGATCGGAAAAATTAATCCGAAAAGGTGTTAAATTAGAAATAGACATAATTTTTAATAGAACTTGTATATTTGTATATATATACGCACACACGCACACACACACACACACACACACACACACACAATATATATATATATATATATAATAAAAGTAACCGCTGTTTCGGCATTCACGATCATCAGACTGAAAGATTCGATTCTACGAACTACGAGTAACTTCCTGCTAACAGGATTCAACTGGAAAAGGAGCTCGCCAAGTGACATGTTAAACAAAATCAATTACATAGTCAATAGTAATATTAGATTAGATTGATTAATAAAGATTGGCATAAATGGATGATGGAATGTTAATAAAAAAGAAGAAACATAGTGGTTAGAATAAAAAAGTTAAAACGTCATTAATAGAAACAGATTAATAAGAATTAAAATAAATGAAGGATAAAAGATTTATAAAGAACAAGAAATGGTATTAAAATAAATGAGTTGAAAGAAAGAATTATTAGAGAAGGTATAGTTAGGAATAAAGATAAGAATCATACACATAAGAAAATAATACGTATTGGTTGCGCAAGCCTTAGACGTCACAAACGTCATCGACGGGCGAAGTTGTCCCTAGTTGTACCAGGACGTAACTGGTGTGTGTAAGGGAAAAGAAGCAAGCAGTGGGTTTAAGGAAAGTGGGGGAAGTGGAGATGGAGCCCAGGTGTAGATCAGCTGATACCGAAGACCGACTTCGTGTTTGTCATGTCGATAATAATAATAAATATTATAATAAATAATTATAAGAAAGGAATAAGAAGGGAATGTATAATAAGAAAGAATTGTATTTTTTTTTTTTTTGAAGCGGAATTACCTAATAACGAAGGAATTACCTAATACTTTCTTGGTTTAGACCCAGAATTTAGAAGAATATATTAGTAACTAGGCAGTTTCAGGTACTCAAATGAAATTCAAAGACGACTTTTAAGTGTAATTTAAAACTTTTATAGCGGTAAGCTTTAAATTTTTAATTTAAGAGGTCTGAACTATTAGACTAGAATAGTGAAACATCTGTATATTTGTCACTAACACAATACGAGTAGCTCCTTCTTGAGGAAAGAGTCCATTGCTTACACTTCAATAATACCTAAAGATACTATGATACATAAACACACAAAGATTTACATCTGATATAAAGTTTCGTTCATGGATACAACATATAGATTGATTAGAGCATTTTGTGAGACAAATCCATCATACCATGGAAAATATCAGAAATTATATGTTTGACTGGCGTTGATTTCTACACGTAAAACTTTTATTCTTTTACATTTCATATTAAGTTATTACATTATTTAGAAACTTTTCATTAAACCTCTAAACAAGAATTTTATGTCAGTGATTTCCCTCCGAAAATTTCGAATTCAATGTAAATATATGTAGAATAATACATCAGGTATACCAAGTAAACCATTAGTCCAGGATCAATATTTATTTTGTATAACTTTATTGGTCTTTAGTTTAATTAAAATTACATTATTCTTTCTTTTTTATAAATTATTAATTTTCTGTTCAATTTTTTGGCAAATTTTATTGTTTTTTATAGAGCCGTTTAGCGTCAATTTTTTTTTAAAAAACAGAAGATATACTCTTCTTACTTATTTAAAAATCACATTTGGTTAATACGATTTTGAAAAAAACTTATTTCAACTCATCTTCTACACAATGTTCTAGTTTTATGCGTTGTTTCATTTTGATCCGTCAAATGGTATGGCTTGTATTACCCTCACAATCTTTCAGAATGAATTATAAATCAAAATTTTACATCTTATTAATGTAGAAATCAATATATTTCCGTTTTTTTTAAATTTGACAACATTTTTGCTAATCGCTATTATAGTGACAAAGATAATGCCAAAATTTTAAGACTCTAGAATTTGTAGTTTAAGAGAAAAGAAAGTTTTCTAATAACAGGTTTTTGACAAAGAACTGACCTTTCCATCATGCATAATGGGTCCCTAACAATAGAGCACATCTACGCTATGAGGCCCATTTTTGTGTAAAATATTAATTTAATTGATCAAAGATCCTGGACTGTGGCGTGGCCACAAACTTTGGATACACACTCATTCAGCCACCCTCGCACATACAGGCATCATCAAAAAAAAACTTCAAAAAACGACTTTTCGGCCGTCAAAAACTTGAGACAGAATTTTTAGGTTTTTTACATATACGTTTTTTATGAATTTTATTTATAGTAAAGTAAAAAATGTTTTTAATGTGTTTTATAGACTGTTAGTAGTATATAACTGGTATGTGAAAAAAACCGGTAAATATGTTGAGAGATGAGAGAGCATACTTCATTCTAGTGTAAGCCAATGGACCTTATTTTAGAATCTTAAGGATTTAAATGATGTACTAATATTATGAAGGTCCTAATATCAGTTCTTTTAATGAGGAATAGGTATTAGTATTAAGATATTAATACGTTAATATTTTGAGAAGTATGCTTGTTTACTTCTAAACTCAAGATGTGCGTATTCAATATTTTCATTAAATTGGAGTATGTTATTACTAGACAACGCTTACTCTGCTAAGCAAATTGAATATCTAATTGCAGCCCTGAAGAAGATCTGTCCTCCAACAAGAAACGGCAGATCTCACGCAAAAAATTTTATGCATTTCAAAATAGGGTGCTTTTCATTTGTAGATGCTTTTCAATTTCATTTGTGCTATTCGTTTATTAGTAGAGTTTTTGTTAATTTTTTGCTGCTTTTCTTAAAAGACCTATAATTCAGGTAAATGAAGAGTTGATTGATATGGGAGGTACAAGGAAAATATAAATAAGAGAATAAACAAAAATCCTGAAATAATAAACAAAAGGAGTCATTCATAAGAAAACCTATGGAAGGTTTGATTATTTTAAAAAGGCATCAGTTAACAACAAAACTAACTCATTTAAATCGAACTTAGTTAAAAGAAAGTTGTAAAAAAAAGCCGTTTTTGGCAAGGGCTGTGAAGAGGCTGGGCTGGACCACGCCCTATGACGTCACGCAGCTCACATCTGCACAGGTGCCAGACTGCTTCCTCCATTTAACAACCTTTTACAACAGCATTCTCAAAACCAAACGCAGACCTTCACCTGTCTATTCGCTTAATGTCTAAACTTACGTTGTAAACTTTTAAAAACTTATCTAATCATTCACACATATTGCTCACATAATTTACAAGCTCTCATTAAGAGCACAAATGATACGTTTAATTTAGATCATGCAAGAAATAAAGGTTAAAACTTAAGTTTCTTAATAAATTAAACTTTTATTCTTTGTTAATTTAATAAGTTTGTTTGGAAACTTACTGTTTTTTATTCTTCAAGCAACATAGATCAAATTAAACAGTCATAGCAGATCAAAATTATAAGGCCTAATATTTTTGCAAACTGTTATAAGGCCATTATGTAAAGTGTTCTATAAAAACTGAGTCCTCTTTGAATCTGTGGGTTACTACTTTACTGTAAATAAACTAAGTACCTCATGTCTTCTAGTTGTAATTTCAAATAGAACTTAAGTAGACTTATAGTTAATTGAATTAACTTTTAAATAAATTTAGAAGCCTATTGAGCCTGTATTATAATTCATCAACATCTATATTATTTCAAGATTTTCTGATACTGACATAGCCATTTTTACTAATTACAATAAAATACTGTGCTAGAATAAATATCCTTTCATATCATGCAATATTTAAGGCAACATTAAGTTATAACACATAGGGGAAAGAAGTTAAAAGACGTATTAATTCAAAGAATTGGGTTCATGTTACATTCTAATTTTGCGCTCAAATTTGCTTTTGGTCATTTTAAACCAGTTGTTCTTACTTTTGAAATGCTCTAAAATTTCGTCTAAAAATAGCAGTCAATTACTAAAAAAAAAAAAAAAAAAAAAGAGAAAAACATTAAATATCATCAAAATTGCCGGCAAAAACAAACAAAGTTTGTCTGATTGCAATCAGATTTTATCAACCCCACGATGAGAAGTGTTGTAATTTAAACCGAAATTAAGCTATAACCATCAACACATAGGACTGAAGATTGATAGACGTTTTGTTTAGACTTCAATGAATTGAACTGAACTAAATTGTACTTATTGCCAGTTGCTTAAAATTGCCAAGTGGTAAAAAATTACTAATTTATAAACTGTGAAGGTACCTAATCAGTAATACAACATTATTAAGGCAAGCATCCATTTTGTCCAATTTCTATGTATTAGATATTTTCTCAATTAAAGAAGTTCTTTGAATCTATTTTTGACTTTTTTTTTTTAAATATACTTGTATGTGTTGGCGTAGGTAGTTGGGTGTGTGTGCAAATATTTGTGGACACTCTAAAGATCCTACAGTTGATATTCTATTCGAAATGGCCTTCGTATTGTACATACGATGTTTAGTTTTTGAAAAATATTTCCTCATAAGAAACCTTTTTTTCTCCTGAGTAAATATTTTAAAAAAAATTCAATTTTTCACGAATATTTTACTAATATTGCCATAAATTAGTTTTAAAAAAAAATCAGTAATTTATGACAATCAAAAAAATCAGTTTGGATAAGCAGACCATTTTGACTTTTGTTCAAGTCTGATGTTATAGAAGCTAACTAACAAAAATAAATACACATATTTTAAGAAACAAATAATTATCTTTTAAAGGAATTTTTGCAAAAAAATAATATATAGAATCAATTTTGACATAAAGTACGGTAGTGTACTCAATGCTTTTATATTACCCAAAAGCTTCTTTCCCACAGCTGAAACTACTGTTTTGCTGTGCAAGAAAATATAATTAATGATTGATTAAGAATACGTGTAAACTTAAAAATGCAAAGTAGACTTTATTAAATAATCCCTATATCTTACCATATCCAATTAGAAATCTAAGACCGTGTATGTTCAGAAGTGACAAATCATTCCTTAAATCCATAGTAGAAAAAGTAACCAAACTTTTTTTATTTAATACACCATGTTCCACATTGAATTAAATTAATTAATTATACGATATGCACAGTGTTTCTTATTCATGCAATACAATAAACAATTTCTTTTTTTTCATAATATAAACATTTCTGTTGGGTTAACTCAGGAGTGGCTTTCAAACATATGATCCACGGTACGGATCCGACCGGATTGACCCACCTTCGGGTCAATACTACCCGGGTAATATATCAGCTTTATTATAAAAAAAAAGAAAAAAATGAATTCACTGAAATTTAGTTAACCCTTCACTTTTCTTCTCTTCACACATCAATTCCTTCTGTGTTCCCCTAACACCTCTTGCTCATCCAGGAATTGCGTCTACCGACTGAACTGTAGACAATGTGGAGCATTTTACATTGGTATGACTTCAACTAAGCTCAATGAGCGTATGAACGGCCATAGAGCTTCAGTCGGTCAGCGCAAAAACCTTCCTGTAACTATCCATGCTAGCAGTTATAACCTTTCTTTTAATGACTGCTTCACTGTTCAGATCGTTGAGATAGTGACCACTGATGTCTGTAGTTTGACATTAAGAGGGTCTGAGGAGGCCCACATATGGTTATTGGGGGCTCGATCAGCTGCCGGTTTAAATCAGAAGTGTTAACTTTTGTATTTTATTCCTTTTTTTTTTAACTTATTTCTTTTTTATGTTTAAATTAATTTTCTTTAATATATTATTTGTTTTTACATTTTTTTATTGTTATCTATTGTATTTGAATTATACTTCGGCATAGTCCTTCTCGTTCTCCGACTTTTAGTGTATAGTTCCTTCTTTACGTTAGTGCGGCTCTCATCGGTCGACTCTTCATTGCTTCATTCGCACACCGTCCTTCGACGTGGGGAGATCTCTCCCACTTTGTCTTCTCTTCTAGTCTACTCCTGATGACGAAAAAAATTACAAAATATTGAGAATTTTGTAAGTATGCTTTTACTCATTTTCCTGTATCGAACTTTGTGTAATTTAAAGTTTTATATATATATATATATATATATATATATATATAAAGATTTCACATAAACACGTGAAATAACAATCAATGATCAAACCACAATAAGAAATGGGAAAACAAGTCTAAGATCTTTCAACCGTAACAAGCGTTCTTCGTCAGAGTCAAAAACCCAGTTGGGTTTTTACTCGTGAGGTAAAACTTTGCTGGGATAGAATGGAATGGAAATTCTTTATTGGGGACTACTCCCAATTTACAGATTTCAGGGGTAGCCGTACAGGAGACACCAAGTGTCCCCCACCCGGCTTTTTCCCCTATTGTACAATGTATCTTACAAACTAATAGCTTAATCCTAAGTCTTATACTTATTAATAATAATAATAATAATAATTACGATAAGAACAAAAATAATAATGATAATAATAATATAAATTGACAATAAGAACTATATTAATTATGATAGTAGTATAAATTATAAATAAAGTAGTCATGTACTATTAATAACAATATTATTTGTGTAAAATACAACTAGGTTAGTAATGTTTTCGAAGATCCCTTGTCAAATCTTCTGAGTCTTTCTCTACCGCAGCCGAAGCCATAGCTCTCCTCGGCAGCAGATCTTGTTCATTCTGAACATCCTGAGTGAGGAGTGTCTTAATATTCTTTACCAGCGGGTTAGAGGAATCCGCGTTGCTGCAATCTCCCTTCATTCCCAGCTTTCGAATAAACCTGGAGAGACGCTCCAGTTTGACCTCTTGGTGGAGGAACTCGTTCGGGGCGTAACGGGGTGCATCCAGGATAATCCGGAGGGTTTTATGCTGATATGCGTAAATACGCCTCATCAGGTTACCAGCCGGTTTAGCCCAGTCAGTCACCCCGTACGTGATAATTGGCCTCAACATTGCCTTGTATAGGTTGACCCTGGTTCCGAGAGACATTATAGAGCCAGGTTTTATAAGGTGATAAATGACACTTCTGGCCCCATAAGCTCTGCCAAGAGTGTATGCAACATGATCCCTTAAGGTAATTCCAGAGTCGATGCTGACACCAAGGTACCTAAATGTTTTTGTAGTTGGTATGTCTTGATCGTGTATGCACAGTGTAGGTGTGTATTCAAGCCTCTTCCGCAAGTTGACAGTGAAAGTGCATTTGGATGGATTGATATCCATCCTCCACATCTTAGTCCACTCCACTATCCTGTCAACATGCTGTTGGAACTGTCTTGGAGGGGTTTCTATAATGAAGGACCTGCACGAGACCAATATGTCATCTGCATAGATCCCCTCTAGTGTGTGTATGTTTCTGTTATTTTTATTCCACTTTGGAAAATCTTAAAAATAAAGGTTGAAAAGGATGGGACCAAGACAAGAACCTTGTGGTACACCCCTCCCAATCCTGTTCTCAGAGGATAGAGTGTTTCGGGCGTTAACTCTAAAGGATCGTTCAGTTAGATACGAGTGAACGATCCTTTGGAACCATAGGGGTAGTCCGTCATCTCCTAGTTTCTTAACAATGTCTTCATGCCAAACTGAACTTCGCAGTAACTGAATGCATCCGTGTCCTTTCCTGTATCTAAACTGGATGTTTGTAAACAGGAGAGACTCGGATACGTGTTTAAGTAAGGCCTTTTTCAATACCTTGCTCATTGAGCTAAGTAAACTAATAGGTCTGTAGTTTGATGGTAAGGTTGGATTCTTACCCGGCTTCGGGATAAGGATTATCCTGGCCTGATTCCAAGCTGACAGAAAATAACCTATTTTAATGCAAGCATTAAATATGGAGGTTAACCATTTCAGTGTCGGGTCAGGGAGCTGCTCCAGAACGTAGTTGTTTACGTCGTCCGCACCCGGCGCTTTGCGTCTCGGGAGCCCTTTCAATATGGCCTCAACTTCCTCCATATTGAGAGAGAAGTTGATACCAACTCCTCCGGAGAAGGTATACAAGGAGAGAGTTTACGGCCTGTGGACGGATGCTTATATAGACTTCCTTAGTAGGTGCGCTTTTCTGATTGGTCCAATGGACTTAGCTTGTTGGCCAATCAAAGTTCAGATTTCAGTTTTCGTTCTTTTTCACTTCATGTTAGACTCTTTGTTCCTGTTTGTTGGAATGACGAACATGTCTTTCACCTGAAGATTAATTGAGGAGTTTCTTTCTTTAATATATAAAGCCTCTAAAATCAACATTCTCTTCTCGTTGGATAATGCTAGTATCTAGCAAAAGCATCTGGAATAGAAGTTTTCTACTGGATTCAGACTTGCCCATTTTCAAGTAGAATTTGTAAGACTAGTAATGTAAACTTCTGTAGTACTAACAAAATGCAAAGTGATAACTGTGTCCCACTTTTTTCTTAGAGGTGCTGGATATACAAACCAACATCTGTGGATGATCTATATGTATACAAAAAACTGGGACACAGTTATCACTTTGCATTTTGTTAGTACCACAGATGTTTACATTACTAGTCTTACAAATTCTACTTGAAAATGGGCAAGCAGATAGGGTTTTGACTCTGACAAAGACCACTTGTTACGGTTGAAAGATCTTAGTCTGGTTTTTCCATTTCTAATTGTGGTTTGATCATTGTTATTTCACGTGTTTATGTGAAATCTTATATATATATATATATATATATATATATATATATATATATATATATATATAACACTAACTTTAAGGACTTGCATGGTTTTATTGTTTTTTGCTTCACCAAACTTTACTGTCGATCAGAACTAAATAATACAAATTAGCAAAGAAATGCTGTATAATGTTTAATTAGATTTTCTTGAAGTAAGAATTTGTAGTTTTAATTTTTTTGCAGGAGTTTTACCAAAACAGGAAATGATATCGGTTGTTCTATTTAGGCAAGGTTACCAAAATAATTATAAAAATACCCAGATATTAAAAGGATTCTAGTTTCTAAAGAAAGTAGTTTCTTGTAGTATAGAATAATTATATTAAAGGAATGGACCGAGCTATTAATAGGTTGGGTTATTGTGGCCTCCCACAACATAGCCTGGAACTTTCGTGCTCCTACACAATAAAGATTGAAATTTTACATTGGGACTCCTAAATTTTACCTAACTGAAGTGTATTTTGAGTAGGGATCCTTACCGAGTACCTAACATGGCAAAGGCTTGAAACTGACAGATTGACGTCCTCTCTGAGAGACAATATGCTCAGATTTATTCACTTCCCGCGTGAATAAATCGAGGGCCAGAGAGGGTATTGAACCCCAGACCTACCAGTTCAGAGACGAGCACGTTGCCCCTGAGCTAACCTGGCCCCCCTAGTTGTCTAATGTTTGTGTTGAAATAAATCTACAAATAGAACACTAAAAAAATACCTATATCAGACACGTAGCTTCGGTGGGTTTCAGGATATTGTTGCTTTTGCAAAAGACTTAAGCATAAAAAAGGTACTTTTTTATGCTTTATCACAAGAGGACAACTAATTTCATTTCCTATAATTAGAAGATTTATTTCGATATATGATGATTTACCATACTCGATATACAATATTCTATATACGATATAATAATATGAATTTTACTAAGCTCTGCAGTCCAACAGTATGTGTGTACTAATTTTAAGCATTTTTCAAGAAACTTATAAAGTTTCTTTATTTTTCATAATCAAAAATAAAGATTATAAAGTCATCTAAATGAATGCTCTGAAATGAAAGGCAATCTGACCAAAATTGGTGAAGAGAATCTGAGATGTGCGGCTCTTAAGAAAGCATTGTGTTGAGGACTCTAGCATGGTGACACCTACACACTTACTCTTCGCCATTCGCCTTTGCATATTTATGAGTAATAACAGCATGTCGCTAACTGCAACTAACAACCATAACGGAACAAAATGAATTATCACATTTCTTTACAATAGAAACCGTTTATAATTCCCTACATTTTACATATCCCATAATATTCGTTAAAAGACAAAAAATAACTAAATTTGGTAAACATGTCTAATTTCTCATATATTTCTTGAATATAATTACTTTTCTAACCAGGGAGATTTATATTTTTTTTTATAATTTTGAACTATGTTTTGTCGTATAGAGTGTTTATTATAAAAAATGAATCCTATGATTTTGAAAGCATCATTGTTTGTATGTGACAAATAATATTTTTAAAAGTGGAGTCGTATCAGGTAAGAAAGGCAGAATGGATTTAAATTTAATACATTTCTGTTTTATATAAATAAAAAAAAATACAGTTTTCTAATGATTACACCAAGGTCTTGAATCAAGTTGCATCAGTCATTTCAATTTAATTTTGCGCTTTTATCTCCTTGTATTTTTAACAGCAATCTTCTTAATGCATATATATTTTGTGAGTTAATTATTGTTAACAATTTGTGTCCATCTGCACAGAGGTGCTTGCATTTATATCAGTCACCGCATTAAAGAGGCGGTGTTTTACTATGAGTAGTTCATGTTTAAAACACAATCCTCAGAATTAGTATTCCGTTTTCATGGCAATCCTATGTAATTGAGCAGTTTTGAAAATAAATTGTCAAACTCGTTAACACATGAAGTAACATTTATCAATATAATTAATCAACTTCGACTGCATAAATGTATTACGTAATTTCCTTGTTAATTATGATACTAGGGTCTAGTGTAATCTAACAAGTAGTCTGCTTTCCTTTAGTACTGAAGGTTACCGGTTTAAATCCTGGCCTTGACAATACATTTTTCAAGTGGGAGATGTAAGATCCTGTGAACACCGTCCCTCGGAGAGGATATAAAGCTGTTGGTTTCACGCTTGTACGATTTCTACTTTTTGAGTTGGTTTTGTTATATTTCCTATTAAGCATCTTACTCTTAAACATTAAATATCATTATGTCTCTCCTGTGTAATACTCTCCACAATTGTTCTTGTTTCCTCAGGATTATATCTCAGGATGTTTGATTTTCTCATTTAAAAATACGAGATAATTATGTTTTCGTTTTAAAAAATTTTATTTAAATTCAGTTGTTTTCTTACATAAGTTAATAAATATTATACTTTTATTATTTGTTTTAAAATAAAAAGATACTAGAGTTACGTTTTGCTATTCTTTTTAAAGAGATGATCGGGGATGAAATGCAATTTACGCACTCCCAAACAAATTTTTGGGAGTGTCGGACTCCCAGTAACCCAGACTACCGACTAAAACACCGCCAATTTACTCTCAAAACTGATCCCTTGCTTGCTCCATGGAACCAAACAAATATGGGTGGTGTGGGAGTTCACCTGAGGAAAATACCGGCCACCACACCGGTCAGCCAACACCCACCCTATCACATACTGAACGATCGGATCTTGTCCTTGCCGTCATTTTGTTCCACCTATTCTAACTGGTGGGCCTTTCCTGCAAGACTCTAGTGGTAAGACCAGCTAGAAGCCTCTTGGTAAGCCTCATTGCCAGAAGGCATTCAGCAGAACGTTTAGACCAAAGGCCACGTCACGAGATAATACAAAAGGTAAAGGTGATATTTCCCCTAGGGGTACTGAATTTCTTTATGAAAGATTCTACTACCACATCGTTTGTACTATATTATTCACACTTTTTCTCGTGTGCAGCATTCAATGAGAATGAAGATGACACGACTTGTGCATCAATCACTTCGATATTTTCATATTTGTGATACACAAGGTCTGGTTTTCTAAGGCCCTGCGGTGTCCTTATATTGGGTTCAGTCTCATGCAACCAGAGCTTAACTGTTAGAGTGAATGCAAGAGTAGAAACTACAGAGTCATGTCGCCGAATCCTCCCTCCGTGATTCCGATGACAGCCCTGTATAATATGAGCTGCCGTATCGCTCACATAACATCCAGCTCTACAATATTCCTGCCAGTTGAAATAGGTGGAGGAAGATGACGGCATGGAGAAATCCGATCGTTGAGTATTTGATGGGGTGGGTGCTCGTTGACCGGTGTGGCGGCCGGTATTTTCCTCAGGTGAACTCCCACACCTTCCATATTTTCCTTGGTTCCATGAAGCAAGCAAGGGACCACTTTGAGAGTAGACTGGCGGTGTTTTAGTCGGTAGTCTGGGTTACTGGAAGTCCGATATCCCTAAAATTTTGTTTGGGAGTGAGTAAATTGCATTTCATCGCCTAACTTCTCTTTAAAAAAAAAGAATAAAAAAAAATAAACCAACTACCTCTGTGGCTGACTTGCACTCTCGTCATTGGACTGGTAGACCTGGCTTCAATGTTCATTCTGAACCACGATTTTTCACCCGAGAGGTCAATATAAATGACTGCGTCGTTCCTCAGAGAGGACCTAAAGATATCGGTCTCATAGCTGTACGAAGTAAAATCCATGCTGAAGATCCTTATTCTATATCTACTTCAGTTAGGCAGAAGTAAGGCTTCCCAATGTAAAATCATAAGGAAGCGCAAAATATTCATTTACATTACATACTGCACAATACATTTATAAATCTGTGTAGATAATGAACTATCATTTCATTAATGAACTAATAATGAAAAAAGTGGGAATCACATATAGTTGAATTACATGCATATTCCTACTACGAAAGAGCTTAGAATAATTTATATTCAATAACAAAATAACCATCTTACCTGGTATATTAATCTAGCAGTTATTAAAGCGGCTTTGAAAGACGTCTATCTTCAAGCATAACTGATCTAAATTGATGGAATAAGGCTTTATATTACCTAGTATTAGCTGCTGTTAAATTTATTACTTTTTACTCAATCTTCTAATTTTAATCTATTATTATTTTCTACATCATAATAAGTTCTGTTTAGACCTTGTTTTAGTTTTTAATTTATAGGGACAAACAAAACTAAAGGTAACCAGACGGACTTTATGACGAAGAAACTAATGGATGAATAAAATTAAGAAAGTGATGAATATTTATAATAATAGAAATACTCTGAAGCGGACCTAGCCACCATTGATTTTTACACCAGTTGATAAGATGTTATATAATGCCTCATTACATGGACTGAGATCAGTTCTTTTTGAATATAGACAGCGTTTAGAACCGGTTCCGTAACTGTCCGATCAATATGATATGATCAATATGACGGTTATTTCATTAATATAAGCTACATATAGCTAAGTAAAATTTTCATGTATGCTCCATATTTTATTATACTCTGAACTGAAATCGAATAAAAATAACTGGTAGCAACAGTTGGCCACTGGGTCTTTGTTTGAAGACTTCTGAGCGGCGTAATCCTTTGACGACATACCCTGTCACGAAATCCTTTTCAAATGCCTCTTCAGTATTACAGTCATGTTAGCAACTATACTAAAGTTTTATTTAAATTCTTTCTCTACTTCTTATTCAATCATTATTAAATTCTTGTATTGTTTTTCCAACTCTTCCTTCTTAAGGAATTTAATTTATGTATATAAAATAAAAAAAATACTTTTTTTGAGTAAAAAAACGAATAACTCTTATACAAAAATTATAATATAATATTTCAGATTAAAAAAAAATTGATGGCTTTACACGTTTTGAAGTCCTCTGAGTTAATTTTTGAACTTATTCAATGATCTCTCTTTTTCTATTAATATAAATAAGAAAGGTGAAGGGTGTGTACATGTGTGTGTGTGTGTGTGTGTGTGTGTGTGTGTGTGTGTGTGTGTGTGTGTGTGTATGTGAGTGTCAGTAGGTACATGTGCATCAAAAATAATCTAATGGATGGACTCGCTATAGGTCACACTGTCTAACTGATCAAATTATATGTTTCCGAAAATTAAAAAAAAATCAAGATTATATTATAAGAAAGAAACTGTCTTGGACAATATATAGTTTTAGAGATTTTCTTTTCTTTACAACTTCTTAGTAAAAAGTCTTGAAATTTTAAGATCTTCATGAAAATATTTATTGGTTTAACTGAAAGAACTTTATCTTCTGTCGATAACCAGAAGTGTGTTAGTTTGGCGTTAAATTTTAAAAATGTTGGCATGTGATTGCCACATACTCATGATTGGAGTAATTAAACCACATGATTAAATTAACCATTCCACCAATTGAAATAAAAGATAACACACTGACTAAAGAAAGACTTCTATATTATTAAGTTAATTCAAATTCAATTCAAAAATTATTTTCCTTTTAGAAATAAATTATTGTTTTTAAATTTTACAATTTTTTACTCTACAATGTGTAAAGTATAGTCATCGTGAAAAAAATGATCTCGAGATTATGGCGGAATTACAGGTTTCGAAGTTCTAGAAGTCGTTTATGAAGTCTATCAGATGATATATATATATATATATATATATAGTGTGTGTGTGTGTGTGCGTGCGTGCGTGTGTGTGTGAGTGTGTGTGGGCGTGTGTGTGTTGTCCGTAAGTGGGCTGTATGTCCAAAGTTTGTGGCCGCGCTACGGTCCAGATTCTTTGATGCATTACAAGTTGATAATTACACAAAATTGGGCCTCATAGATGAGCCCTATTTCTTGGGAGCATTTATGCATGATGGAAAAACTACTTTTTTCGCCCAAATTTTTTTTAGGCTATATTTGTTTTCTCCCAAACTAGTAACTCAAGAGTCTTGAAATTTTAGCATTATTTTTGAGGCTTATAATAATGTTTATATTAATTTGAGGAAATTATATTTTTCAATGATATGTAAAACTTTTGTCTTTTAGTTCAATCTGAAAGAAGTGATACCGATAAAAGCCACAGAGTTTGACGGATTAAAGTGAAACTATACCAAAAAATATAACATTCTAAGGAGTATGAGTTGAGATTATTTTTTCCAATATTACGTTCACCAAAAGAGCGTCACGGTACATTTTCTGTGTAAGAAAATGTTTCTTGACACAAAACTGCTCATGAAAAAACCATGGAAATTTGCCCAAAAATGAAAAAAAAAACATGAAAATTCAATTACTGCAAAGAGGAATAAAGCTATCAAAACTAATTACTTATCATAGACTAACTGATCACCTGCTAAACTTGTCGAAATTATTTATACTTTCTTACATTACTTACAATGACTTCGAAATGTTTGAGTGAATCCACTGAAATAAAACTGATGATTAGGAGTATAACAGAAAGAAGTAAATAATTTATTGACTTATGTACATCTCAAGAATCACTGCCAATAAACATAATTTTCTGTTATGTACTGAAAATGCTCTAATCAATCTATATTTTTCACCCTTGAACAAAACTTAATAAGAGATTAATTTTTTTGGTGTTTGTGAATCATAGTATCTTTAGGTAATATTGAAGTGTGAGGAATGGACACTTTCCTCAAGAAAGAGGAGTTGGTTTGTTGACAAATATTCAGTTTTTTTTTTACTATTCTAGTCTAATAGTTTATCTATTTTTTTTTATAAAATTTCTAAAATAAATTTTAAATTTTTTTTAAAAAAATAAGACTCACTTAGAGTGAATGTATATATAATTTTCGACAAATAGAAAGAAAAATTATTTTTATGAGATATATTTTTATGAAATTCTAGGAAGCCATAAAATTCCCAGTATAATAATTTTATAAAATACCATATATATAACATAATTAAAAATTGAAAACATTCTTTCAAGAATAATAAATGAAATTATCCAACATGCTAAATTGAAAAATTGTTTAATTAAATCAAAACGACAAATTTTCTGAGACATTTCTGACATCTTTCAGACAAAATAAGAAATTTTTAAATTTGTAAATTTGTCTTAAATATTCACTTTAGAAGAAGGTCAGGTAAATTATGTAAGAGATCGAATGGCTATTGGAACAAAAATTCTTCTGTAAGTAATTATTTTGTGACACGATGCCTACTCTTTATCTTTTCAACAATGTTATTACTGCTGTAGGTATACTAATGATATGATATGCATCATTGGTTTGATATGGAAAAAAAAGCATATATAATGATAAGTGGATCAATCACTATCTGCACCATCTCCGGGGATGAAACATTATTAAACATCTCCCATTTAGACACTTTTATTAAGCCTGAATGGGACATTATATATTACGAGTATATAACCTAGAAGTATGATATTATGTTTACTTATAGTAAAGTTGACTGTAGGCCACTCCAGATTTTTTAATCAGTTTTACAATTTTTAACTTTACATTACTCACATAAAATTAATTAGTAAGAGACTATTTTATTTATAATTAATATATAAAACACTTTTTCTTCTTCTTGGAATTTGGTCGGGGTTAATATACGGAATCATTTCACCAACATTTCTTCTTTATTTTAAGACATCCTCAGGGCTATGAACTAACAAAAAAAGAATGAACATTTATCATCATAACAAATTAAAAATAACTGTTAACATAATCTGTTATGATGATTGTAAAGTAGATATGACAAATGTCCATATTTTTTGTTAGTTTATAGACCTGAGGATGTCTTAAGACAAAGACGAAACGTTAGCAAAAAGAATTTAAAGACATTTAAAAAAAGAATCATTCTGTATTTAAGAATTAAGAATATTAATTTATATAATGGAAGAAATATAAACAATTAATCTACGTTTTAAATATTCAAGTACGCTAGCTTTCTAAATATTTCATTTGTTTTACTGTTTATAATTAGAATATAGAGATATCTAAATTTTCCATGGTCTTAACTTTTTCTTATCTTATATGTTAGGGTTGGAGATATAGTGTTTAAATCGTCTTCTAAGAGGTCATAGATTTCTTAGTTTTGAGATGAACAGTATTACATACTTGTTAAGCAATTCTGAACTAAATATTCTGAAAAATAAAAGGTAATGGACTGTAGATGCAGCATCAACTCAGATATTTGGTATTTTCAGGGACGGTAAAAGAGTGCTCTCCCTTTTTTGTGAATGTCAAACTGGAAAGTGTCAATGACACTTTCATGGAAAGCTTAGTAAGGAATACTGCTTCCTTACTCGCTACCTTAACACAATAGTTTTACCAAATGTAGATAAGGTTCAGTCCTTTAGCATATGTAAGGATGCACCCTGATGCATGAACAGTCTAAACTAGTCACGTCGTCCATCACAGTATGAATCACCTCATGCAACATTTCTTGAGTTTTCTTATAAAAGAGTGGGCGTAATATTACTGCATAAAGACCACTTACAGTAACCCATCGATTATTAAAAATTCGCCTTATATGGGTTCAGTCTGCGTGACTAGTATAAGTAAATTTATATTAGTAAAAGATGTAATCATTAAGTATTATTCATGTTTTGTATGTAATTTACATTTGTTTCTGCAAGGTTCACTCTGTTATCGTCAGCGATATTCTAATTTTAGAAATGTTCTCTATTTGCAGTTAACAATCCTTCAAGTTGTGGGTGAACTGCCTTACCGAGTGGATTTTATATCAGGGAATCTGAATTCTGCTGTAGTTAAGTCTACTAGAATAGTGTATCTTCATGTCTTCAGCTTCATGTCCTCTCTCATGAGGCATAGACAAGACTTTCCTAGCTCTCATCGTCTTCTTAATCAGGGTAATGACCAAATAGGAACCTTGAAAAATCATTCAAATAAGAATGAATTTTATCAAATAGAATTTATTTATTTAAACCTGTTCAAAGTGAACTACTGTACTGATTGGCATTTTTTAATAATCTGACGCATCCTCACTAATATATCTAACATTTGCTGTATTTACACCGTCTTTCCTGTATGAGAAACATGACACCTGAGCAAGTGAATGCAGAGGACATCGGATAGATTTTCCCGTACAATCTGATTACTGAAAGAGCTGTTTTGTCAAGCTACCTTAATTCAGTCACTGTTCTAAGTAGAAAGTACCTGTCACTATCTTAACTATAATCTTAATAATGGGGAATTTGTTATTATTAAATTAACAAATTCTTAAAAGAACTTGTTGTTATTGCTGGTGTTGCAATAACATCATCCATCAACACTGCAGATATAAGTCTAAAGAAGAACACTATGTGTTCCAAACTCATTGTTACTTTGACATCAACCTCATTTGTGTAGAGACTTAATTTTTTGAAATTTCCCATCATGAGTAAATACCACACAAAAACAGTTGACTCAAGTAATCTTAATATGATAGAATGGTATATCATAATGATATATACTTTTGCGTCATGTTTTTCACTTGTTGCGTTTTTTAATATTATGGTACACTAATTAAATATTTGCAATTTGTAAATATTTCATACTTTTACAATAGTGGAATATTTTTTTGTTCAAAGCAGTTACTTTAACTGAGTCGAATTCAAACACAGAGAGCGATAAATATTTGGATAAGAAATTCTTGGTTCCAATTAGGAGATTTGTTTCTATTATTAAAGAGATAGGGAAGACGTTCTTTTTAGAGAGGGGTTTAGTGGAAACGTGAGTTGGCATCATGGAGATGGGTTTAAATATAAATAATTGAGAAGAGTGGTGCCAATGGTTTGAGTGGAAAAAGAAGTTGTCGGCTTCATCAAAGTGAGACTACTCTGTGGTGACTGCTTTTATATGGGAGGCGATAGGCCGCGACGCGGCTCACTCTCCTCGATTAGAAGAGTTCACACAGTATCGATTAGAAGCGTCTTATGTCTCTTCAGCGGGCCCTCTAAACCAAACCTTTGTACCGTTACCTTTCACCTTCTACTACTACTACTACTTCGAAAATGAAACATCCAACCAGTCAGATGCTTCTCAACAAACAACGGTCTTCCTACTTTGAGAACACAACTTGAATCAATTCTCCAGTTCTTTGAGTATTACTTACAGAAGATAAAATATTAATATGTCTAACAAATATTAATAACAAAAATATTAAAAAGCTAATAAAACAGTCCTCACATATACAAGTTATTAGTTCAAAATACGTGTTCCGAACATATAGTATTCTTCTTCAGGCAATAAACGTAGCTTCAGAGTCTGTGGCACAACTGCCAAGTTTCAGTTGTGCCATAGACTCTGAAGCTTGGTTTTATGACTGAAGAAGAACATTGCGTGTTCGAATTGCGTAGTTTAGACTTTCAAATTGGTATATGTGGAGATTTAGCTTTTTACCCTACAATGAGTAAATACCAAATAATAACTGATTGCACTACCTGAGAAGATATGAATATAAAATAGCACTATCAGCAAATGTAAGCATAAACTGTTTCGTCATGCTCACTACGCTGGCTCTTCAATATTAGTAATATTCTAAATTATTTAGCAACGATTGTTTACAAACATGAACCACTGAACTGTTGATGAGAGTTATTTCACCAAAGGCATAGTTCATTGAGCGATGTTTAATATGTTTGGCATATGTCAGTGCATTTCAGCTTGACTACAGAGCACACAGATTAACTGTTATGTAACTCTGTGCTAATCATACATTTTTTGTAAACAACCACATGAACGTGTTCCAGAAAACAATTCTTGATCACTGGTGTTATTTAGGTTTTTGTAGAGGGCTGAGAGACTGACAAAGTCAACCTTTCGATGCTGATTCCTTGAGGGAATATTGTATCTCCATTGATTCTACATTGGGAGTCCTAAATTTTGCCTAACCTCAAGTGTATTTTGAGTAGGGATCTTTAACGAATGCCTGGCATCGTGCAGCCTTGGGACCGACGGTTTAACGTCCTCTCGGGAAGACGATATGTTTAGACTTATTCACCTCCCACGTGAATAAATAGAGGGTCAGAGTGGGTATTCAAGCTCATACCTACGAGTACGTTGCTATTGAGCTAACCTGCTCCTTTTTTATTTAGGTTATATCTAAAATAAAAATAAAATAATAGGCCACATATAATCAGAGCAAATGTAATATACAGAATTATTTATAGACAGTGAAAGAGTAAGAGCTGGTAAAATGAATGTTTTTCAGAAAGCAGGTGATCTCAATGAAAACCGTAAGTAACCTCTCTAAACCTTTATAGTCACATTTTTAATACGTATATACAATTGTATACTTAGGGAGCAGACTTTCCTTCATATAGACTTCAGAATTCCTTTTGAGTCCCTCTTCTAGTCATATTCCTAGATTACTTTTATAACTTACTTATCTGATGCATTCAACTGTCAGGTGTAATATATAGCAATGCTACGAAAGTTTTCTTTCTAATGGCTGTTATTATTGTGAAACTAATTACAAAAATTAACTATTCTATAATTTCATTAACGTTCCTGCAAATATTAATTGTCTTCAAGGTTTTTTACAAACTAACTTAAACTAGGAATTTATATCTTATTTAACAATAATTCTAATAATAATATTTTTAAAAAGAAGTAATCATAAAGAAATTCACTGTTCCTGAAAAAAAGGTTGAATTTAGGCGTTAGCAGCTAGAAAGTAATGCAGATTTTCACTGCTCATTAATTATTTAGCCTCTAATAACTGTAGATTAATTTCATGTTGTTCTCCCAGATATCCATGTTTAGCACTCCCCTAACTGTATTTTCAATATTCTAAGAAATACTGATGTTTGACCATTGGTATTTTTTTTATTATGTTAAGCGCGTCTATTGTTTGAAGATCCTAAGTTATTTTCCTGGTGAATTATTTGTGCCTTGGATGTCAATATTTGCATGCTGAGTTTTATTCCATGAATATTTTTTGTGTGTTCCTTAGTATCCCTTGCAGAGAGGTGCATAGTAGTCCCCTAGGAGGAGAGCAAGGTTAGCTCAGTGACATCGTGCTTGCCTCTCGACAGGTAGGTCCGGGATTCATTACCCACTGTAGTCGCCCTCAATTTATTCACGTGGGAGGTAAATAAATGTGATCACGTCAACCTTTGGAAAGGACTTTAAGCCGTCCGTTCCGAACCTGTACCATGTCAGGAACTCGCTAAGATGCCTATTCTAAATGCACTTGTGTTTGGTAAAATTTAAGACTCCCAATGTAGAATCAGTATTCATTGTTTTTTATTACAAAGGGCCAATGTACGGCCTATGTGTGTTCCCTTGAGGAACTACTACTGCAACCTAACCTAATCATCCTAGAGAGCGTTATAGTCGATAAACAGTGTAGTTTATAGTCTACACTGTTTATAGTTTTATTTTAAGTTTAGTTTTAAAATTTTATAGTTTATAGTTTTAAGGAGCTCGCAATTTTCAAAATTTATTTTTGGCTATAAAATACGTTAGCTTGTTAGAATTTGGTCTTGACCAACAGTAATGACCATTGTTGATAGGCTCAAACCTTCATAACACACAGTTTAGCTTCAGCTGGTCTTCAGAGTGTATGCAGGTAATACTGGCTTTGATTATGGTCTTTAAGGTCCTTTCATTTATCTTACTTGCTTTGGAATATTGATTCCTATAAAAAGCTGTGTGTATTTTTTCTTTCTTGGTTAGGTCTGACTTCTTAATATTGACAACACTGAGAACATGGCTATATGTTATGTAATGTTTTACCAAAGTGGTTATTATTATAAGCTAATAATAAAAATAATATCTTCATCTGACATTAAGTTATGTTCAAGGGCGCAAAGTTTAGATCGATTAGAGTATTTTCATAGACAAATATATCATATTTTAAATCTATCAGAAATTATATTTTTGATTGGTGTTGTTTTTTTACATGCAACAATTTGATTCTTCATAGATATCACATTAAGACATTAACTTCTTTCAATTTGTTTCATTAATTTTAACGAAACATCAATTTTATTTCAGTCGATTCACTTAAAATCTAAGTAATGTACATAAATGTAAACAGATCTGACAAGTATAGCATTTGTCCATGATGAATATTCATTTTTGATAACTTAATTGCTTTTTGAGGTAATTCAAATATTATGATTTTTTTTTATAAACTGCTAATTTTTTTTGGCAAAATTTTATAGTTCTTTAATGAGTCGTTTAGTGTCAAAAAACATTTTCTGTAACATACATGTACCATAACGCCCCTTTCTTTAATGTAATTTTGAAAAAAAAATATACTTCAACTCATCTCTCAGATAAGCTCTATACCTAGGAATAGTTTCATTTTTGTCTGTCAAACGGTAAGGCTTATATCCTACTTACTGGATTTTATTGAATTATAAAGCACTTTTATAATTATTTAATTATAGTTAAAGCACTCATTAATTATAATTATAATTATTAAAATGTTTTAAGATATATTGTAATTTCTGTAATTGTAATTTAGTTTTATTTTTTTTTTTAGTTTTTTATATTTTATGAAAATGTGGGTTTTTTAAAAAGTAAGAAAACTCCCAGTAGGTAGTGCTTAAAGAAGTTTATTTATAAAAATGACTATTCGAGGGGTGGAGAGGAGAGAAAGGTTTATGAAGGGAAGCAGATTGTTTGAATTGATCATTTGAATGCAAAGCGTTCATTACAGGGAAGGGGGACTGTTGGTTGCACGCCGGGACTTGATAGTCCTTGTGTTGGCATTCTAGTTTGTCTTATGGTCCAAATGTGTACCCATCCCCCAATCTTGCCCTTTCTAATGCAATCTTACTAGCTGAATAAATCGAAACAAACACGTCTACTTTTTTACTGAGCCTAACAATTGCAAGAATATTTGGTCATGTATGACTGTGTGTATTTTATATCATAAGACTAATTCTCAACATTTTAGTTTAATATATTGATTATCTTATAAGGCTCTGATCAACTATTTTTTGATTTAATATTGACCAGACATTTAAACCCTAAAACAATACAAAATATTTTATGGATTTCAAATTAAAAACAGTGTTTTGAATTGCAAATGTAATGAACAACACATTCCGCCACTGTAACAGCACTAAAGGTACAATTATGTAAGTAAAAGCGCTGGAAACAATAAATAACAAGTCAATTATTTTTTCTTTTTACTATTGAATTCATTAAAATTTCTCCATAGACTATTAAGACGAACTTTGTATTATTGGCAGTCTATAATGACTACTGCAATCGGCAACGAATTTTTGGTCAAGGGAAACATTTTATTTACAGTATTCGGACTCGGATTTCCTTCATATGCCATTACACCTTTCTGTAATATTTTATTTTAAAGATTAATGATATTTTTAGTATCTTTAGATACCAGTAACTTATAATCGTGGATAGTAGACTATATAAAAACGTCAAACGATTCAAAACAACATGTACACATACAATAAACTAAATAAAATCAACTTTTACCGGATGATAAATCCAAGTTTGCAAGGTTTTAAGGTTGCCTGCCACTTTTATTTGTATTGTTACCGTAAATATATCCTGGACTATGATAAGTTCCAGAATTCTATTTTCATCAACTACTGCTGCCTTGATAAATTCATTTATTTCTACTTTCAACTTACTTGTAAGATTTCTAGATACTTTTTTGCCTTTGTATTGTCACTGTGTATTTTGTTTAACTTCTGTTTATATTCCTGTTTATCTATGGGAACAAACTTGTTGGTTGTGTCTGTTTTTCTATTTATTATTTTCTATTGCTTTAAAACCTTTTGAAGTTTTTCTTAGATTTTTCATGGGTAATAGGCTTCTGTTAAAATGTCCATGAGTTACATGGACATTATGTTACATTATGTTACATACATATGTTACATTATGTAACATTATGTTACATCGGCCTTTATTTGGTCTGTTATTACTGACTCATTATGGTGTGATTTTTGCCCTGTAATTTAAGGAGAGAATTATATAGCAATACCAGTCCTGTTTTTTTTCCAATAGAATCAAATTTACTTTCCACATAATGCTTGGTTTAAAAACTACTTACTTATTAATGAAATAATTGTTAATAATAAAAATAATAATTAATTAACCAGATTATAAGTAATTCATGAGTTATTAGGTCTGCAGCTTTTGTAGAGCTATCTACAATATTACCTTCAAGACATGAGAGCTACGCGGTATCCCTAGTTCATGGCGTTTTCAATTACACAATATTTTCTAAAGAACTTAGAAAATTTATCCAGTGGTGTGAGTTAGTAATTTTTTATAGTCACGGATTCACAGATGGCGTTAACTCTGGACAATGAGTGGATTTTATCTATGAAACTTAAGTGGCATCTAATGGTTAGAGAATATCCACTCACAGAGGGATTTAGTAATCATACTAAAATAGAGGACATAGTTAAATTTTGAAAAATCTGATGATTTGAAAAATAATTAAGAATGTTTAGTTGTAAAAACAATTCAAGTTAAAGTAAATATGTATAATTACTTCATCTTTCTAAGTTTTTAGTTTTTAAGAATGTAAAACTGTTCTTCCAAGTTATTCATTTTAAGTCAAAAAAAAAAAAAATAGTTTGCCATTATCTGATAATAAACACAAAATATCCATTCCATCAATTCTTACATAATTATCAGAATCGAATTCTCTAATTCAACAATAGGTTACAACTTTACGTAATTTATTAACAATTGTGTTCCAAATGTGGAAAAAATAATTTCTCCAACGAAATTTTAAAATTAATTTCACTTTCACTATTCATAATACTATATAAATGAAATATATTCAAGCAAAGCTTTAAAGATATAAACTTTTATATACTATGTCATAAGATATCTCTGCTGTTAGAAAATTGGAATCCTATTGAGAGAATCGTTCCGTTAATGTTCTTTTAGTATAGGCATCTACACAAATACTTCCGCTCCATCCAATCAACTTCTCCAATGTTTAAATATTCTAAAATTGTTTCATAGTATTCCAAAAGGTTCATTTCAGCTTGAATTTGATAAGTTGGTAAAACTTGTAAAATTCAAATAGGGGCTCACAAGGAAGAAATTTGAAACTTAATCATTTAGCCAGTTTTTATTTACAATTTTCATTTGATTAGTAAATTCAAATGTTATATTTTATGACTCCATTAATTGAATTGAATGGTCATTAAAACAAAATCCAAAAACTTGCTTATCAAACCTTGGAAACTATTTAAATAGTTGGAAAATCTTCATTAAGTTTAAATTTTTTTTTAAGAGCTCAAATATCTTGGTAAGTTAGAGAACAGTTGGTTGAAGTGAAAGATATCACACATTCAGCATATATCCAATGAAGCATGTAAAATTACTAGATTTCAATTCTTTGAAACGTTAAAAGAATTAAATTGGAACTTTCGAAAATAATTTATATTAGAAACCGTCATACTTCGTATAGTGCTGTTGGAGTTTTCAGACCAGTTTCGGGCGTAACCCATCTTCGAAAGAAACTGCTATACAGAGTCGTTGTTGTGGGTTTATACTCGTATAACACACTTGCTCCTTGATGTCTAATACATCTTGCAATTTAAAAAAAAAATCAAATAAATATTATTTACTGATTTTTTCCAATATTATCGTTACTATTATATTAACCCAATAACGATTGATTATCATATGATATTAACTATAATGTTTTTAAAATAAAATAATAGCACAAACAAATTTCGACAGCAGTGTGGAGTAGGTGGCATAAACCTATGACAACGTCTCCGTAGGTCATTTATTTTCGAAAATAGAACACGCCCGAAACACATAAGAAAACTTCAACACCATAATACGAGGTAAGACGGTTTATTCAGCTTCTAGTACTAATAATACTACCGTCAGTGGTACTCACAATATGTGTGAAAACATGGTCAATTTGAAAAAAGTAGTGGGGATTGGTTTCATTGGTTTAAATATGGCGATTATAAAATGAATATGAATGACCTTGTTTACGAAGAAAGCTTACACATGAGTACTAGAATTCTACATGTTCTATAATAATTCTCAAAAAACAATTCTGAAATCGTCAGATTCATTCAATGTAGATCTTGACAGAAATGTCAAGGTTCATTTAAACAGTATAAAACTTCCCTACAATGACTTTTCAAGGCTTCCAGAGTGGAGACACGATAAAAAAGTATATTGTGAGAGAGTTGACGGTAGTAGACTTTTATTCTGGTTCAACGATTCATTATATTTTCAAGACAAACCATGTTCCACTAATGTATTGTAATAAATGGGTAGTCAAGTACCATCATGGATTAAATCCAGATTCAGGACATGTTAAATATGAAGAATGCAATCTATCCTACAGTCATTGGCCAACAAGTATCATCTATCTTTGTGAAAGGATGTGAAAAGAATGAGTTTCTCCAATCTCTTCCACCATGCACAATTATACTAAACCGACAAGATTTTACCTGTCAGAGTGTGAAAAAGCTACAATCAGTTCATCCCGAGTGTTTGCATCACAAATTATTTGCACCCAGCATTGAGGAAATGATATTGACTAATCAATGGCACTGCTGTATGGTTGAGTAACGGTGCCGGAAACCGAACTTGTGGTCGGGAATTATATTCTGATGGTATAAAATAGGAAGAACTTGTATGAGGATTAGTCTGTCTAACATTTTTCTCACTATTGGTAATAGACTGATGGGTCTGTAGGAAGTAGGTAGATATGAGTGTCATGTGGATATGGGAAAGTAAGTAGTACGTAAGACTGAATTAAATAGGTAAGTAATTAGAAGTACAGCTTTATTAGGAAGTTCTTTAAGAATGAATCGAGTGATTAGGTAAAATCCAGGAGCTTTTTTGGGTTTTGTAGGTTCTGTAGTTCTTCATGTAAAAATGAGATCGGAGGTAAGGTGGGTTTCAGTCAGTAGGGCCACATCTATATTTTTGTTGTAAATGTACGTCTAGTTCATTATACCTGGGTCTCAAACTGTTAGCGTTCCTTAGTTGGATGGTGAGAGATTTAAGGAGTGACATGATTAAGGAAGAGGTCGGGAAAGTAAGGGAATTACTTTCTCTACTACTGTGGTAAGAGGGGTCACCAATGAGCTGATGAGAGAGCAAAATTCAGAAAGAAAAGAGGACATCATTGTCGTCATGTTGGAGGATGTAGGTTGGGAAGGAACAAAGGATTGTTTTGTTACCGGTCGAGGCTCCTACAGAAATGTTGGCCCTTTGAGTGCTTGTGCTTAGCTCACAGATGGCTGGCAATAACTTTTTGAGGGTTGTCCTGGTTCTGGGCTGTTCAGTGGAACAGCTGAGAAATTTAGTAGTGGCTGAGAAATTTGTTCTTCTTAATTTCACCAGCTCCTTGTTGGTGATGAATCCACGATGGTTAGCAGAATGATTGCCCTTGCACGGAGTACATTTAACTTGGGCTTCTTTAGGCTTTGTGCAGTCCTGAGTCCAACAATTTTCGGCGCGTTAAACACATCGAGGTACATAGTTGCAATATGTCTTCGTATGACCATACTCTTGGCACCAATCACATTGCGCAATTTGTTTATTTTTGTAGAGCTCCTCTACCCTAATTCGACATCAATATAGGTGTATCACCATAAATAAGTCATTGTTTTTTGGAGAGGGCTCCAGGTCAAGAAAAAAAAGCGGAGGCTTTTCTTTAGAAGGTGATAGTACATTTGTGATGTTTCGGGCATTAAATCCTAGCAATTGTATTTCTTCTTTTAATTCTTGAGTAGAAATGGTGGGGTGTAAATTTCTCAGGACTACTCTATACGATCATTCTTCTTTTAGTTGATACTAGCATATGTACCCGTCTTTGACGGAATCAAAAATTCTATTATACTTGGTATTCCAACATATCAATTATAGTATTATACTAATACTATAATTAGAAATTATAGAATAGTAGAAAACACCATTATTAGTACAGTGTTAAACAAATGCCTCTGTATACACTACATTAGCTGTCTGTCCTTCAGGTTCATGGAAGAACAATCAGTTGAAACCTTTGACTATTGAGCAAGTAAACTACAGTTGACCATGTGAGAAAAACTTGGTTTCGCTAACTTGAATTCCTGCGTTAGATAAAGTCTCCCTTTGCGACTTAGTTAACGTCATTGCGAAATAGACTCTGAGGGGACCTTGCAATCATTTGAATGGAAACAGACAGTGGTTCGGAAGACTCCCCAATACCACATCCAGTCATTATGTCCGCCTCTATGGCATATCTGTGTAGAGCACGAACTCAGAGTCGTGTCCCGTTGCACAGTTTTTGGGTCACTCATGTTTCGTAACATGAAATTTGTTACTGCTATAAATTGCAGCATCATTGGTGCTCCTACTTTAAGTTTTTACTCATGAGCAGGCAGTCCAGGAGAAATAAATTCAGAGTCAAGAAATTCAATTAGATAATGAACTGCTTCTTCATCACTGATCCAATCTCTTTACTGACTTGTAAGTTCTTTCCTCGGCTTCATATAGCGTAAGAACTTGTTTGTTGATTTCTCATGCCTGTTCATATTAAGGGCTGAGAATTGCTCGTTTACAAAACATTTATTCTCAATAGATAGTACATCCTTAACTCTGTGAAACACCATTTCAATGATGTCAAATACGCAATATATTCATGTGCTCAATTGAAATTAAAATCAACTAACAATACCTACTTGCCACACCTGTGTATTTTCAAAACAAACTTGTCTGTGAAGTTAGGAAAATACAGCTAAAAGCCCCATAACTTCGCTTCTGTACTGAATTAATAATCTATTTAGAGCCCATATTTTAAGTTAGGCACACACAAATCCAGTGTCAATGTTTCAGCTCGCTATGTCTTATGGTGGCTGAGTTTACTTGTGACAAACATTTTTGCGTTAAACGTCCATAACTTCACTTCTACGTTGAATTTCCAATCAATTCATAGCCTATATTTTAAGTTAGACCTACACAAATCTACTGTAAAAGTTTCAGCTTTATATGTCTTATGGTAGCTGAGTTTACCTGTGACAAAGTTTTGCGGACAAACCGACAAACCGACAAACCCACGACAAACCGACAAACCGACAGAAATTTTTCTAAGGGTGGATTCGGTTTCTCCAATGTATGAAACGTAAAGAAAACTTGAAATGAGTCAGTTCTAAGCAATGTACAGACAAAATCATTATTTTATTTATAAAGATATGTGATTACATTTCTTTTCGTTCAGAGCATGTACCAGCTTCCTGTAATTATCACCTGTGTTCACACGTACTATGGTGGTGTCGGTTCTGGCTTGACAAGAGAACTGATTTGCGCCTAGCAGCTCTTTTATTCTTTTGTAGAATGAACTGTAGTCGACAATATATTGAACAAATGTTGGAGGAGGCTTCTCTAATTTCTGGTGATCTGATGTTTTTCTTCTTCTGGGATTTCATAATTTTTTTCGTGATAACTTTGGAACCTTCTCTTCCACAGCCAATACACCAAACTTATTTGACGATAAGAAGTTTATTCGGTCTGTGGAAACACAGCTGATAACACTTGTGTCACGTGTTGTGCTTTCTTGACTGCGGGATCTTCGTCTTAATCCCTTTTTGCATATGCTTTCAATTCGAATGGTAGTATTTGCCTTTTTTGGTTTAGTGAGCAGAGTACCAGAAGTCCCTAGTCTATTCATTTTGATATTATATTATATTTTTTTTATCTTGTATAAAATAGACGCGCTCATGCGCCCACCTGTTCAACGTTGTTTTTATTCTGAACAGGTAAAATGTCAACTATGAAATAGCAAGTAGGTAATATTGTAGTATAGAAAACAGTGGGAGTTACTAATGCTAATACATTCGTCTTAGTATTCATTATTAACTTCCAAATCTACTACAAGGTGCAGGTGAACGTGATTAAAATGATCCTTGGGAAAGTGCTTAGTTGTGGCTACTGATAGCATTGAACTTGAAAAATTGGCAGAGTTGTTGGACTTCAGTTTTGAATGAAATTGTGAGTTTTAGATTCATTAATCCTTGTTTCTGATTATTAATATCAAAGCTCATTGTTTCCTTTACTTCAGTATTACCTACTTGTTATACATTTCATTTTAAGAAGTAAATTCTAAATGTTGCAATCCTGATATTGTGCGTTTAACAAGAGCCCGGAATATTTTTTTTTGTAAAATTTTTGTTCTTTTTTTTTTTTTTGTGTCGAAAGAAATAGTTATAATACAGGAGGGGGGGGGGGGAGAAGGGATAGAAACATGGGGTTATGGTCGACCTATAAATACAATTGGCCGTAAAGTGCGACCCAGTGTTTATTTGCTTCAAAGCTCCAAAGATGGAGTAAGCAAACGATAAATACTACCGTTCTCTGCATCTTCTAACCTCAACCATTTACTATTTACACAGGAACTCTTCATTTCTGCTTCAGTTTTCAATTTAAAAACCAATTTTCAAAGAACATTATCTCGTAAATATTTATTTGACTATTTTATTGATATCCTCATTTAGGTTTACATCATAAAATATCATAGAAGTTTCCAATACTTACTACATGCCTTAACAGCTTTCTTGTTGGACTTCCATTATGCTAATAGACCTCAATTAATATACACGTACTAAAAGCTACATTTAATAGCTAAATATGCACGTGTAATATTTAATAACGACAAAATTAAGATGAAAAACATAATCAGTTTACAAATAAAATGAATGCATAATCTGAAAATTTTAAACTTGTAAAAAAAAATTAATACATACGCACAAAAACGATTGAGATAATCAAATTCAGGTAAAAAAAACAATTTTTCATTTTAAACAAAGTAAAGGAAACAAACAAGTAAATCTATATAAATAAAATATTGATTTTGTCTGTACATTGCTTAGAACTTACTCATTTCAAGTTTTCTTTACGTTTCATACATTGGAAACCGAATCAACCCTTAGAAAAATTTCTGTTAGTTTGTCGGTATCTTGGTTTGTTGGTATGTCGGTTTGTCCGCAAAATTTTGTCACAAGTAAACTCAGCCATCATAAGACATATCAAGTTGAAACATTTACAGTAGATTTGTGTATGTCTAACTTAAAATATAGGCTCTGAACTTATTGGAAATTCAACATAAAAGTGAAGTTGCGGACGTTTAAAGGAAAAATATTTGTCGCAAGTAAACTCAACCACAATGAGACATAGCGAGCTGAAACTTTGACACTAGATTTGTGTATGCCTAACTTAAAATATAGGCTCTAAATAGATTGATAATTCAGTACGGAAGCGAAGTTATGGTCTTTAAGCTGAATTTTCCTAACTTCACAGACAAGTTTGTTTTGAAAATACACAGGTGTGACAAGTAGGTATTGTTAGTTGATTTTAATTTCATTTGAGCATATGAATATATTACGTATTTGACATAATTGAAAAAGTGTTTTCAAGAGATGAGGATGTACAATCTACTAAGAATAAATTGTTTGTAAACGAGCAGTTCTCAGCCCATAATATGAACAGGCAGGAAAAATCAACAAACAAGTTCTTACACTGTATCATACGGAGGAAAAAACTTACAAGTAAAGAGAGTAATTAGTGATGAGGAAGAAGTTCATTATCTAACTGAATCTTGACTCTGAATTTATTTCTCCTGGACTGCCTGCTCACGAGTAAACACTTAAAGTAGGAGCACTAATCATGCTGCAATTTAGTAGCAGTAACAAATTTCATGTTATGAAACTTGAGTGCCCCGGGAAACGTACAACGGGACACGACTCTGACTTCTAGCTATGCACAGATATACCACAGAGGAACTTCATAAATGGGTGTGGTATTGGGGAGTCTGTGTGTATACCAGCCATACTATTGATTCTGAGTCACTATTTGTTTCTCTTGAAGCGATTGCAAAGTTCTGTCAGAGTCTATTTCACATTGACGTTAACTAAGTCGCAAAAGGAAACTTTATCTAACGCAGGAATTCAAGTTAGCGAGACCAAGTTTTTCTTACGTGGTCAACTGTAGTTTACTTGCTCAAGAGTCAGAGGTTCCAACTGTTTGTTCTTCCATGAACCTGAAGGACAGACAGCTGATGTGGTGTATACAGAGGCATTTGTTTAACACTGTCCTAATAATGATATTTTCTACTATTCTATAATTTCTTATTATGGTATTTGTATAATACTATAAATGGTATGGTATTCCATTGTATTTTGTAATACCAAGTATAATAGAATTTTTGATTCCGTCAAAGACGGGTACGTTTGCTAGTTTATTATAAAATGAAATTAGTTAAGTAATGGCAAGAGTAATGGTACAAATAAAAAAAAATATTAAACCTTGTGGGATTGTATTTATAACGAGAACGATGATTCATACTGCAAGTTTTTTATAAATTTATAGTAGTAATTATGAGTTTAAAAAAAAATTGAAACAACTTTTATTTTTCTGGTAATGTGTTTGTTCCATAATCAAAATGGGTGCCAAATAAAAAATGAAATTATCCCCTCTGAGCAGCACTAAATACAACATTCTTTAACTGTTTGGCTTAGAAAAAATTACTTAATTTAACATTGTTTAAATTACTAAACTGAGATATTATGTTAGTTTGGTTATGTAATAACTTCACGAAACGAATAAAAGTGCAAAAAAATTAAGAATTAATAGATTCAAAACTGAAAAGAAGTAAACGAAGAACTTTTTTAAACTCAGGTGTGAAAAATGTTTGCATAAACTTGTGAGATTTAAATGTATAAAACTGCATGTGTTATACATCATTTTTTCTCTATAGTAATATAAAAAAAAATTAGAGTGGCTTACTCTCAAATTTATTATAAATAAACATTATTTCAATATTCTCATCAACTTGAAAATAGCTTTAACTTCTTTTTCGTTTTATAGTATATAGGAGGAAAGAGTCCGTTATTCATATTTCGATCTTACTTAAAGATAATATGAGTCATAATCACAAGAAAATCTAGATGTGATTTTATGTTTATGTCATGATTATGTTTTGTTCAGGTGCAACAAATTGTTAAAGCATTTTGTTATACGAAAGCAACATACAATGGAAAACATCGGATATTATATGTTCATTGGCACTGATTTTTTTCATGTAAGAATATTATTCTTCTTATATCTCATATAAGTCATTAAATCATTTCAATTTTTTTCATTATGCCTCTAAATATTATTTTTATTTCTGTCAATTCACAGGAAATATTTTAAGTCAATATAAACAATCTAAATTAATCTGACTATATATCAGATGAATTCATTAGTACAGGATGAATATTTAGTTTTTATAGCTTTATTACTCTTTGAGGTAATTGAAATTTCACAAATTCTTTCTATAAATTGCTAATTTCTTGGCAAAATTTCACTATGTTTAATGAGCCGTTTAGAGTGAAAAATACATTCTCTGTTTTTCAGAGAATGTACTATAATGCCCCTTTGGTTAATGTAATTTTAAAACTAAATACATTTTTCCAATTTTTTGAAAAAAAATATTTCCTGTTATTTTAAAAATCTGTGGATATTTTCGTTTATTGCTTTTGTAGTCTCAAAGATAATGAAAAATATCATGACACAAGAATTAGTAGTGTGGGAGAAAAAAATGTTGTCACATTTTAGCAAAAAAAGTAACTTTCCCATATGCACAATTGCTCTCAAACTATACAGCACATTTATACTATGAAGTCAATGTTTATGTAAAATCCCAATTTGATCCATCAAAGTTTCTGGACCTTAGCGTGACCACAAACTTTTGGATACACACTCATCCACCCATACATACACACACATCATTAAAAAAAATTATAAAACCACTTCTGGTTTCTGAAAACATGTAATTCTGTCAAAATATTGAGATTGAGTTCTTTCATGATCACTTAACTTTAATTATAGTAAAGTAAAAATGCCAATAACTGATTAAATTGGAACAGTACAGTGAAATTACAATTGCTTCATTGATAGCTGTTGTTTGGAATGATTATTAATTACGAAAACAGTGGTTGTAGACTATGGTGGCAATGAAATGGTAACATATTCAGGGAAAGATAATTTATCTGGTATATCATGTGTATAAAATAAAACCTCATGGAATAGTTCTATGATGAGAAAGAAATTATACGAAAAACACAGGAAAATAAGTCATCTAATAAAATGAATGTTAAAATAGATAACAAAGGTATACTGTTAAAGTGACGAAAAAATTAAAAACGTGGAACCGTTTTGCATGAAATTTAAATGACGAAGACATTATAAGACATATGACCCATGATAGTTTATTCATTTTAATGGGAATTTGACTCAAGTAGTGTCAAAACTCAATAGTTCTGTAGTAATGAAGGAATAAAAAGATGTAATGCAATCGAACCAGAAAAATGACTTTCTAATAAAAGAACAATTATATGGTTCTATACTGAAAAGTACAAGGTAAAAAATGAACAACAGAGATCAATATCTCTAGTAAAATGAAGATCAAGATAGAACAACAAATGAAAAATATTTTAGCAATGAAGAAATGATAAGGCATATTATTGTTGCTACTCTATTTGATATAGGCACTCATATAAAAATACCAACATTATAGTTTTGTGGTAATAAAGAAATGGTAGTTCATACAACCGATGTCAACCTGCGTGATACAACGGGTGCTCTAGTACAACTAAAGTCAATTGTTTTATGGCAATGAATAAATGATTTAGCATGAAACCAAGATTAACTTATCCCATATTAGGTTGCTCAAACAGAAATAGTAATGAATAATTTTTTTGGTGTTAATGAAATGATAATGCATACAACCGATTTTAATGTTTTGATAGAATGGTCGCTGATATATGAAATATACCAATGGATAGTTTTGTAGTGATGGATATAACCTAAGTGCTACAAACGAGGTTAATGATTTGGTAAAATGAGCATTCAGTGCAATCATAGATAAGTAGTTTAATAAATTTAGTTTTTATACTTTAGAAGTTTGTAGTTAGTTGAACTCTGCTGTAAAAACCACCAAAACGGCTTCTGTTAAGCATTTTCATTAGCAGATAGTTTTGGTTTAGTGCAAAGTTCTTGAAGACGGACACAGTGCAGAGTCAGTCTACTGGGAAACAATAACGAAGTACTGGTGAGTAATTAGTCTACTAGTAATGATGCCAATGAGCTGATTGATAAAAATGGTTACTTGTATCGTTTTCGACCATGTAGTTTAGTAATTATTAAAGGATTGTAGAGACCAAGACGATTGTTTTAATCCTTCTTAGCCAAGATCTCCTCATTGCTCTAGAACAGGGTTTCTCAACCTTTGTTTACTTGTGGACCACTTTGGCCCATCCTCCGAATTGTGCGAATTTTCAAATAAATATTTGTTTTTAGGTAAATGAAAAGTGTAACTATGAAATAGTTTTATCACATTTACAATACAGAGTCGAAATACAAAAATATATTTAAAACAATTACAAAATATTTCCTTATTCAGATTTTATAAAGTATGCTGAGAAGTTTGTAAAAGAATTAGTTTTGACTATATCATATACAAAATTGCAATAGAACATTTTAAAACATTCGAACATCACAACAAACTGATGAGAATATTGGTATTTATGTTTTAATTAATATGTTTAAATATTTTAAAGGTCAGCCAGCTACTCTTTGGTATTTTTCGGTTATACACTCATAAAAACCTGATATACTCATAAAAACTAAACATGGAACATTAACCACGTGCCATGGACTCGCAAAATACTATTTTCTCTTGTAGAACCCTGGAGGGTCCATGTGAACCATGTTGAGAACTATTTCTCTTGAACACTTTATAGAAATATTGCCTAATAGTGTCGTGGGCCATAAACCTAATAGTTTGTAGCTGAATGATTTTAAATAAGAAAAAATTTTGGTCTCTATTCGTGACTTATAACAAGATTTTAAAAATGTATTCGTGTAAATAACATAATAACAATTACAGTGTTGTTTTTTTACCCTGTAGGGATAAATTTTTTTGAAAGGATGAATTGTTCCTTTCATAGCAATATCAGTATGATATTGTGAAAAAAGTATTGGGATAAAAATATTGTTTAAAATAAATTTGAATGAAGTTGACGTAGTGTAGTGTTTAATTATTGATGTTGATTGTGAAGCATTTTAGGGGATGCGGGGTAGGGGTTGGTGAAGATCAATACTGTACTCAGTAGCTATCTTGAGCAGTGACCCCTCTAATCTCAACACTCCTTCGTCTTGTTCTAGCAATTCTATTTTACTTGAACGCCCATAATCAAAGCAGCTCCCCTTATTAATAGAATAATCACTTCTTTTGACTTACTCAAAATCAGTTGATCATCTCCTATAAAAAAATGAAAACATAATACACAATAACTTGCTTAGAAAAGGACATTTTATTGTTTTTATAACCAATAAAACAACTAACTAGAAAATAAAAAAAAATACTAAAATAAGAAAGAATTAAGGTTTTTAACTACCATTCTGATATCAGAATAATCTTGTTAAGTTCCACAATATATATATTGAGGATGAATTTAGTAAATAAAGAAATATTGTTCGATAACATAGTTTTAAAATGATTTTATCGAAAACTTCGCAAGAAGTCATATATAGCTCCTACCTAACATTTTTTTAGAAGCAAGACGAATTGAAACCAACTATATGTTGTTTATATTATTATACTATAAGCCACAAGAATATAAAGAAAATATTACTTTCAGTGTAATGATATAATGCGGTTATTATACCTGCTGGAATGGAATGCAAAATATACAAATAACTGAAAAAAAAAACAATGAAAGTGATTCACATGGACAGTTCACTGCAGTATGTTCCTTAGCCACATCCTTTTCAGGCGTGTTTGGATATTTCAGGGATATTTGAGGAAAAATAGAGAGAACTATGGAATTACCATCAATATGAATTACCTGTTAATGAAAAACATTTTCAAGATGCAATGCTGCTATGTACTAAACTGTTTGGGATATTAAGGCCAGAATAAATTGGTTAATTTAGTACATAGAAAAGAAAAGTGACAATTCAAGAAGAGTGTAGAATATATTTTAAAATTTCATATCCTTACTAGACTCATTTCGGGTTTTATTGAAATGTCAAAGTCAGACTAGAAATTTTCATTATGTTATTCTGTCCTTTTGTCTCTATGGAATCGTCCTATTTAATAACAATTATCTTGTACTTTATAAAATGTTTACTTCCCTTTTTTATTAGATGATCAGAGAGATCATCGAATAGAAAGAATCAATTTGATTTATATACAGAAGACCAAAAGAATTTTATTAATTTTGCTCTGGAGAATGGTCAAGATTGAAAATCTGTCCAGTAAGGAAAACCATTTACAAGCTAAGCTACACTTATTGTTCATAACAACCTCAGTGAAACTAATTGAAATATACAATTAAACCGTAATTTGTGTTGTGTTTTTAAGCATAACCAAGAAGTTTATGTTCAAATTGAAATAGAACCTTTAAGGCAACGTTTTGGTTTTATTTATAAACATAATTGAAGGCATAAAAAAAAACATTACAATCAAACCACAAATATATAGAACGAAATTAATTACAACAAAATTGTACAATAAGGGTAAAAGTAATTAAGATTTGAAAAAAATTTAAGTCTGTGAAATATTTTAAAAGGAAAATTGAAATGTAGTATATTCCGTTGTTTTAGGGCATGATGCACTTCCTTTATTGTTAGTACCGTTATAGGGAAAGAAAGTGCTATTTATTTGGTATTTACTACCAATTTTTTGTTACAGGTGAGAAATGATAAATAACCTGGTGTATAAAAATTACACTCAAAAGAGTCATTTAAGAAAGGTATCAGTCAACATATTCTTATCCATACCAACCACTGCACTTACATACTGGAGTAACATACTAGGAAATGAAAGTAGTATTCAATGAGCAGCACATGATTTAAATAACATATAAAACAAATGTTATTAAAGAATTTATTACCCTAGTTCAGAAACGTGAATTCAACAGGAGCCCATTTATACTACTAAAATTGTAGTACACTAAATACAATAATCTAAGAAATATATTGTGTGGATTGTTTTTTCTAATATACAATATTTCTAGCGTTTTTGTTTATTATTCATCGCTTTTTACTTTACTATAAGCCAAGTATAGTGATCGTAAAAAATTTGACCTCGAGATTTTGAGAGGAGTTATATGTTTTGAAGTCACAGATGTCGTTTTATGATGTTTGATGATGTTTGTGTGTGTGTGTGTGTGTGTGTGTGTGTGTGTGTGTGTGGGTGGGTGGGGTGAGTGTGTTAGCATGCTTGTTACCACGCTACGGTCCAGAATCTTGGCTGGATCAGTTGATATTTTGCACAAAAATGGGCCCCATAGTGTAGATGATCCCTATTGTTTGGGAGGAATTATGCACAACGACTAAGTCAGTTTTTTGCCAAAAACCAGTTTTTAGAAAACATTTTTTTCTCCTAAACTGTTAACTCTAGAGTATTTAACATTTTGGCATTGTATTTGAGATTACAAATGCAATAAACGAAAAATATATTCAGATATTCAAAGCAACGAAAAATATTCTTTTTTCAATAAAATGTAGAAATTTTGACTTATAATTCAATCTCAAAACATGTGACAACGATAGAAGCCAAACCGATTGACTGATTAAAATGAAATTTAAAAATATCCTTAAAAATAGAACATTATGTGGCAGAGGGGAAAAGATATTTTTTTTCAAAATTACATTCACCACAGAGGCGTTAGAGTGCAGTTTCTCTTTTCAGAAAATGTTTTTTGACGCTAAATGGCTCGTTAAAAAACCATGAAAATTTAAAAAAAATGGAAAACAAAATTATCATTTAAAAAGTATGGAGTAACTTGCACTCAACTTCACTATAAGTAAACTTAATATCAATATTCTTGGGTATATAATATATAATGTCTCATTTAAGCATAATGTAAACATATAAATGGGAGATGCTTATTAGTCTGTCATTTCTGAGGTAGTACAGATAGTCCTTGATCGCCTTATCAATTTATAAGCTTATTTTTGTACATCACAAAGCTGATGCAAATAATTTCATTAGTATAACTACAACAGTAATAACATATTTGAAAAGCCAAAGTAAAAATTTCTTGATACGAAATAATCTCCTACAAGAGAACATAACCCTTGTTAAAATAGCCAGTGAATTTCTTACATCGTTTATTTCACCTCCTTCTTCATTGAATATATAAGTGAAATTTATAAATTTAAAACAGGAAAATACTCTTATTTTTTCTGAAAAACATTACAAACATCAAGGAAACAATGTTGTTTTAAGATAATTTATAATTAAGGATGTACGATAATAACATTTATAAAACTTCAAACAAAAGATTTCAATTTTGAATTATGTTGAACATTTGTGGTCTTTTATAAATATTATCCAGGGAGATTTAAGGCTTTTAGTATTTAATATAATCATTTTCCTTCCCCTTTATCAAAAATCATATATACCATTTTTTTCTGACCAAGTGTTATCTTTTTCCTGTCTGTTGTGCTCTGTTATAAGCTTGCTATGAATGTATATTAGAAAAAATATATTAGTAATTAGCCAGCTTACATATTCAACTCAAAGCCAAAGCTAGCTATTCAATATAATTTAAATCATTAATAGCTGGGAGCTTCAAATTTTTGAAAATAATAAATATGAACTATTAGACAAGAATAGTCTAATTTTATCTCAGTGGTTTTGCTCAAAAAATTTCTAAGTAAATTAAACCTTGTAAAAACATCTGGAATGGCCTGCAATCAACTTTACTATAAGTAAACTTAATATCAAACTTCTTGGGTATATAATATATAATGTCTCATTTAAGCATAATTTAAACATCTAAATAGGAGATGTTTATTAGTCTTTCATTCCCCAGGTAATACTGATAGTGATTGATGAACTTATCAATATATAAGCTTATTTTTGTACATCAAACAGCTGATGAAAATAATATCATTAGTATAACTACAGCAGTAATAAGATTTTTGAAATTTCATGAATTTTTTATAAATTACTAATTTTGTGTTACGTTTTTGGTCAAATTTTCATAATTTTTTAATGAGCCGTTTTCAGAAATCGTACTATAACGCCTCTTAGAAGAATGTAATTTTAAAAAAAATATCTCAATTCTTTCTCCACATAATGTTCTCTCTCTAGGCATAGTTTAATTTTGATCCGTGAAACGGAATGGCTTGTATGTATTGCTCTCACAGGCTTTGATATTAAATAATAAGTCAAAATTTTTACATTTTATTAAAAAAACAGTATTTTTCCTTGTTTTAAAAATTTGAATATATCTTTTGTTTATTGCATTTGTAACCCCAAATATCATGCCAAAATTTCAAAACTCTAAAATTAGCAGTTTAGGAGAAAAAAATGTTCCCTAAAAACCGGTGTTTGGCAAAAAAAGTGACTTTCTCGTCATGCATAATTCTTTCCAAACAATAGGGATCATCTACACTATGGGGCCCATTTTTGTGTAAAATATCAACTTGATCCATCAAAGATTCTGGACCGTGGCATGGTAACAAGCAATGCTAACATACTCACCCACATACAAACACACAGATATCATCGAAAAAAAATCCTTATAACGAATTTTGGGACCTCAAATTTCGTCAAAAACTCGAGATGGAATTTTTCCACTATCACAATACTTTACTTATAGAAAAGTAAAAAGTTGTATTCCGGGTTAAAATTTTCAAATCAAATTTTTTAAGGGAACATACATTATCAGATCCTCTAAGTCTAATATTGTACATGGAACCAAAGTATTATTGCATCGAAATTCTTATGTACACACTACAGTCTACAATCTACAGTCCTATAGATGTGCACTCTAAGTAAATTTCAAAAACATATTTACAAACCATAATTAATAGAAGTGAAACTCTAATTAGTGAGTAGTTGAAAAGTAATATGGAATGTATGGAGGGGATAAACTAGCTCATTACCATTGATTAGTAAAATAATATAAAACAACTGGACCAAAACATTAAATTATGCATTGTTAATTACATTGTAAACAGTTTTATTTAAGTATTTCAAACAAATTATTTTATATTAGCTTTACAAATACTTGTACACTAAAATTTACATGAACCAATACTTTTTTGTTTGATATTGATGGATCAAAAAGAAGTAAAGTAACTTCCATTTAACTTTTAATACAGGTATAGTACATAAAATATTGTTTTCAATGTATGTGGAGGTATGTATAAATAAAATTATGAAAAATAATATCATAGGACATGATCTATGAACAAATAGTCATACCTTAGCATGATGAGACGTAATTTTGTTCTGTTCTGTCAGGCGAAGCGCGATGGCAACTGGCGTGTTAAGACATGTCTCTAACTATAGGGTTCAAAAGTACACTTTCATTCATTCTACTGAGAAAACTACCCCCACTATATCTTAATAATTGCGTCTTAATTTATTAGGAGAGAAAATAAATGTTTCACAGTATTTCAATCAGAAATTGTATTAAACATTCTTCTGCTGTTTTCATCAAAGGCAAATAATATTTATGAGGTTTTCTTTCTTGCACTGATGCAAGTTCAGTGCAATAAAGTATGAAATAGAACAATTAAAGTAAAAAGTTTAGTGCAAACATTTAGTTCTTTATATTCATAGTTTATATTTATATTATTATATTTATGGTATTATATTAAATTTAATTAAATTGATAGTTTATATAAATTGATAGCGCTATTGAATTAAAATAATTCTCATAATATTACAACAATAACAAATTAAAAATAAATTTAATATCAAACATCTCTGGTATATAATATATAATGTCTCATTTGAGCATAATA
This sequence comes from Hermatobates lingyangjiaoensis, assembly GCA_026182355.1. Taxonomy (NCBI): domain Eukaryota; kingdom Metazoa; phylum Arthropoda; class Insecta; order Hemiptera; family Hermatobatidae; genus Hermatobates; species Hermatobates lingyangjiaoensis. The sequence continues at coordinate 8,455,016 of JAPFBL010000138.1, forward strand.
TACTCGTCTAACTGGGAGATGTTTATTAGTCTTTCATTCCTGAGGTAGTATAGATAGTGATTGATCCACATAGCAATACCTAAGCCTTTTTTTTATGCCACACAATTAATGGTTATACAATCATTAGTATAACTACAGCAGCAATAACATTATGAACAGCCAAAGTGAAAATTTGGTTATACGAAATAATTTCCTACAAGAGAGTATGGCTTTTGCTCCAATAGCCCGTGCATCTCTTACATAGTTTATCTGACCTCCTTCCACATTTAATACTTAAGACAAATTTTCCCATTTAGAACTTGAAATATTTTAAGTATTTTAAAAACATTACAAAGTTTTTGTCTGAAATGTCCAAAAAAAAATGTCGTTTTCAGATAATTTTTAATTTAAGATGTAGGATAATTTCATTCATAATTTTTAAAAGATTTTTTTTTAATTCTGAAAATGTTCTACATTTTTGGCCTTTTATAAAATTATACAAAAATAAGACAAAAACATAGAAATAGACAAAAACATTCTTATAAGGTATAGAAATTAGACATAGGTACATTCTCTGTATTTATCTCACTAATTTGAAACCTTATAAATGATTTAACTTTTCTAAGAGTTAAAGAACAATTCTGCTAACATATTAAGAAAATCTGGAGTAGCCTACACTCAACTTTACTACCTATAACTAACTTAATATCAAATTTCTTGAGTATATAATATATAACGTCTCATTTAAGCATTATGTAAACATCTAAATGGGATATGATTATTAGTCTTTCATTCCTGAGGTAGTACAGATAGTGATTGAAGGTCATATCAATATATAAGTTTATTTTTGTACATCACACAGCTGATGCAAATAATTTCATTAGTATAACTACAGCAGTAATAACATTTTTGAAAAACCAAAGTGAAGATTTCTTGATACAAAAAAAATCTCCTACAAGAGAACATGGCTTTTGTTCAAATAGCCAGTTGATTTCTTACATCGTTTACTTGACATCCTTCTACATTGAATATTAAAGTAAAATTTTCAAATTTGAAAACAGGAAAATACCCTTTTTTTCTCTGAAAAACATCATAAACATAGAAGAAAAAATGTTGTTTTACGACGATTTATAATTAAAGATGTACGATAATTACATTTATTAATCTCTAAACGAAAAATTTAAATTTTGAATTATCTTTTACATTTTCGGTCTTTTATAGAATTATTATACTGGGAATTTTATGGATTCTTAGTATTAATTAAGATCATTTTCCTTCCCTTTGTCAAACATCATATATACGAATTTTTTCTGAGTGAGTGTTATCCTTTTCCTGCCTCCTGTACTCTTATATAAGTTGCTATGAATGTATATTGAGAAAAAATATATTAGTAATTAGCCAGTTTACATACTCAAATCGAAGTCAAAGCCAGTTATTCAATATAATTTAAATCTTTTATAGTTGGGAGCTTCTAATTTTTGAAAATAATAAATATGAACTATTAGACTAGAATTTTAAAAAAAAAATGGATATTTCTCAACAAACATTTGTCCTCTTTCTTGAGGAATGAGTTCATTCAATATCATGGAAAAGTACTACATTCACAATGATCATGTAATTGTAACTGATATAAAGTTTTGCTCAAGAGTGAAATACATAGATTTATTAAAGCATTTTATGAGACAAATCCATCATGCCATGGAAGAGAAAGGTAATTTATTTATGTTTATTGCCGGTGATTTTTTTACATGTAACAATATTATTCCTCTTCCATCTCGTATAAGGCAATAAACTATTTAAATTGTTCCTTTATAAATATAAATTTTATCTCAGTTGATTCGCTTAAAAAATTTCTAAGTCAATATAAACATTGTAAAAAAAATGTCTAAAATTCGACAATTATAGCAGGTGATCTCATAGTCTAGGATAAACAAACAGTTTTTATAGCGTTATTGCTCTTTCCCGATATTGAAACTTCATGAATTTTTCTTTATGAATTTTATGAAAAATTAGTAAATTTTTTGTTCCATTTTTGGTTTTTTTCTGAAAACCAAATCTTTTTTTCTGAAATTTTCCCGAAAACAGAAATCTTAATACAACGCCCCTTTAGTGAATGCAATTTTGAAAAAAATTATCTCAAATCATTTTCCATGGAATGTTGTATTTTTAAGCATAGTTTCATTTTGATCCGTCAGACGGTATGGCTTGTAGCACTCTCACAAGCTTTGAGATTAAATTATAAGTCAAAATTTTGACTTATCCCTTAGTATTAGAACAAAATGTTCTAATCAATCTATATGTTGCACCATTCTACAAAGCATAATATCAGACGCTGATTTTTTTACGTTTATGAATGACATTATTATTGGGATATTGAAATTATTGGAATTTTGGTTTTTTGAAAAAATTGGTTTTTTTCGTCATATAGAATTTCGTTTCTATGTTTTTGACTAATATCCAGTTTGTCCACTATTCTAATCTAATAGTTCATACCATTATATTTAAAAATTTTACACTTCCAACTTATTAATTTTAAATTAAACAGATAAGTCGGCGTCAAACTTGAGTTAAGAATGCAAAAGTGGCTAATTACTCGTACTATCTATTTTTCCCAATATACATTTGCAGCAAACTTATAACAGAGTACAGCCAATGGGAAAAAATATATTTTGCTGAGAGGAAATTGGTTTTTCATGATTTTTGCTAAGAGAAAGAAAAGTGAGTTTTCAAAAGCGCTAGCATGCCTTGAAATTCCCATTATAATAACTTGATAAACGACCGTTGAACACTTGTTTGTAACCGTCAAACTTTGTGACTTGAAGTGTGTCTAAAATCTATTCTGAATCAATTGTAAATCTACAATTTTGCAAAATATCTTCTAGTTACTTTAATAATTGTAAAACAATTTAACACTGTTTCTGCCGTTTACAGAATAATATCAAGTCTTTGAAATTTAGTATAACGGACCAACGCATTTAAGTGAGCGAATTTCGGTAAGAAAATGTCAAAATTACATTTTGCCAAAAGAAATTATTTTCTATGATACAATATGTCCAGAATAATAGAGCGTAAATACACTATAGGGCACAAGTGTTGCTAGAATATAAATTTAGTCCGTTTAAACTGTGTTATCTGTAGAGTGCTCACGAACTTTTGCATGTTTTTATAAAAATAACTCTACACACGTTAAAACATGTAAATAAACTTGTTTTGATTAGATGAGACCACAATCATGAGACCAATTTTTTTTATGATTGTATGCTTTTACTTACAGCAAAGTAAAAGACCGTGTATTTAATTATTTCATTGCAATTTTTCCCCGATAGAAGTCATAAAGGTCTTCGATATTTCGTATCTAACTTCATTGTTTAGATATTACAAAAGTCATGAAGAAATTCTTCATAAAAACTGTCTCCAGGATATAGCCTTATAATTAAATTACAAAACTACATTAGCTAAAGGTGCGTTAGAGTACATTTTCTGTTATCAGATATCAGTGAGCATATTATATTGCGTACCCCTTCAAGCTTAGGATTATTTTAGATAACGTACCCCACTCCTCCATATATATGTAATATATATCACATGAATAGATGAAAATAGATTTGGCTAATATCAGACTAAAAATTTATTAGAACAAAATTGTTAACACCCTGAAAATAATGGATTAAAGAGATATGTTACCCATTCTAGATGTAAAATAAAAAAGAGCATAATCAAATAATTGATGAAATCAAAATCACGAACTCACAATCATAATAAGAATTTTTTCAGGCATCTTGATGAACTCAACCCTTTCAGTAGTTCGCGATCCCCCCTGGGGTGTTTTACTTTTAAGCGTTACCCAACAAGTTTAAGAAGCCCTGCGTTAGAGTACATTTTCTGTTATCAGATATCAGTGAGCATATTATAATTGCTCCTCATTTAATTATGTGATTATTTAGAATAATGTACATTAATATATATGTAATTATTCCACATGAAGTAGTTGCAAAAATAATTTGGCTAATTCATAATTAAAAATTTATTAGAACAAAATTTTAACACCCTGAAAAATATATGCCTAAAAAGAGATATTTCATCATTTCTAAGATGTAAAGAATAAAAAAGAGCATAATCAAATAATTGATGAAATCAAAATTAACCGAACTCACAATCATAATAAGAAATTTTTTTTAGGCATCTTGATTAACTCATACACATATATTTGAGATATACAGACAAATTCAGTCATTCATGTGGGTTGTTTTTAACTTTTTATTAAATGTACTGTTTGCCCTAAACAAAGGATTGCACCTAGTCAAGATTAAGCATTTCGTTTCATGTACCTTGTCAAAGTGGTCAGTTGGGGGTTATGAGTCTATTTTTTGGCAAGACTTGAGGCAGCCATATATAAACAAAAGTTATTCTAATTGTTTTTAAAATTTTCATAATTTTTTCTCTTACCAGTTGTTACTTCCATGATAATGCCGACATTTTAAGAGTCTAGAGTGAGCAGTTTAGGAGAAAAGAATGTTGTTTGATCAGAGATTTTATCCCAAAAAACTGTTTCCCATCCTGCAAAAACTCCAAAAAAAAAAGGGCATATCTACACTATATCGCCCGCTTTCATGAAAAAATAAATTAGATCCAAACAGTGTAAGCTGTGGCGTCTCCTCAAACGTTTGAATACTCACACCCTCCAACGCACACATACAAACACACAAAGGACTTTGAACGCCTAAAAACAAATAAATCCATCCAAATTTGGAGATCAATTTTTTTCATAATCATTATACATTACTGATAGTAAAGTAATAATATTGACCTAATGAGTTAAAGAGAGTCAATGTTAAAGAACAATAGAGTTTGTTCGGGTTGATGAAAGTCACTGTTTACTCTAGTACCTGTATTTGACTTTTAAAGTTTGCTGCAGAATGAACTACAGAATTGTTCCCCCTCTACTAGAATGGATAGATCTCTCTTTTCTTAACTACTAATAGTGATGATTTTCTTGATTATAAAGCTACTTTTTTTTCCTTATGACCCTTTCACATAATATATGCCTTTAAGGAATCTATATTATATTCCTTAAGCACCTAAAGGTGTAGTAGAGTACATTTTCTGTTTTCAGAAAATGTTTTTTTGATGCTAAACGGATCATTAAAAAACAATGAAATATTGCCAACAATTGAACGGAAAATTAACAATTTATAGGAAAAAAATTCATGAAATTTCAAAACCGGCAATAATCTATTAATTGCGCTCTTGAACAAAAGTTAATATCAGTTGTAAATTATTTTTTGTTTATGAATCATAATATCTTTGGGTGATACTGAATTATAAGGAATGGACTCTTCTCAAGAAGGAGGTATTGTGTTGTTGACAACTATCCAGTTTTTTTCATTATTCTAGTATAAGAGATCACACCTATTATACAAATTTAAATCTTCCAGCTATAAAGTTTTAAATTTTACTGAGAAGTCTGCGTTGAATTTGAGCATAGTATGTAAATCTGGCCAATTACTAATATATTTTTTCTCAATATACATTTACAGTAACCTTATAACGGAGTAAAGCACGCAGGAAAAAGATAACACTCCCACAGAGTGAATTGGTATATATAACATTTTGACAAAAGGAATGAAAAGTGATTTTTAATAAATAATTTTAGCACAATAATTCTATAAAAGACCAAAATGTACAACATATTTCAAAATTGAAAACATTTTTTGAACAATAATAAATGTTACCATCCTACATCTTAAATAAGAATTTATCTTCAAACGACATTTTTTGTTAGATGTTCCTGACTTTTTCCAGACAAAATAGGAATATTTTCAAGTTTTAAATTGGAAACATTATCTTAAATCTTGTATGTATTGGTCAAAAATTCATTGTCTATTTGAACTAATGCCTCATTCTCCTGTTAGAGATCACTTCGTAACACGAAACCTATACTTTCGCTTTTCAAAAATGTTATTACTGTGGTAGTTATACTAATGATATTATATGCATCAGTAGTGTGATATACAAAAATCAGTGTATATATTGATAATTGTATCAATTACTATTTCTATTACCTCAGAAATGAAAGACTAACAAACGTCTATTTAGACATTTATATTATACCTAAATTGAACATTATATATTATTTACTTTATTATAATTATATTATGTTTACTTATAGTAAAGTTTAGTGTTGACCGCCTTCAATTTTTGTTTATGCAATTAAAATTGTTTTGGGTTTATAATATAAATGTGAAAAAAATGTGTTTGTGAATTTTTATAAAACACAATAAGTTTATCTTTTATATATAATAGGTAAATGTAAATTCAATAGTGCCTTCGCTGTTTTACATTTATGTGATTATAAAGTTTTATGGACATTTGAAGATTTTCTTATATTAAATTCTTTCACCAATACATGTTGAGAGGCGTAGAAATCCTACTGAGCTGACGATAAATAGCAGAAAAATGTATATGAATATTTAAGTATTTTTTTTTAAAATGTATGTTTATTGGATTATTAATGTTTCCATTTATGAATGTAGAACGTATAGTAGTCAGGCTAGTCAGACAGTGTATAAGAAAATGGTGTAACTTGTTTGTGATGGGTGTAGAATTCTCAGTCGAGAGGGAGCGAAGGAAGTTTTGTTTTTGTTCAGATCGTGCTTGGAGCTGAGTGTAAACCTGTTTGTTGGGCGTCAGCACAAGGAGGATTAACTCGGCTGAGACGAATCGAGTCGTGACTTTACAACGTCCCACCTAGCACTGCTCTTTTGCCAACCTTTAGGGGGTAATTAATATCGTCCACAACGACACATACAAACCTTTTCTTCAAGCCAAAATGTCTTGAACAATATTCTATTACCCTTGAATTGTAGCATTTGATCATAACTTCTACAAGAGGAACTTATGATATTATGTTATGTGCTTCTTAAAATTATACCAGTAATGCATATTCTAGATATAATGACATTGAATTGCATTTTCAATTGTTTGTTTCATATAATAGAGAAAAAGTAAATCATGATTAATTCCAACGATCTTACCACTCGTGTATCATTTAAGCTGAAGCACTTGATAAAGTCCCTTTATCTTCAAGACTGATTATGCTAATTATGTACATTGTGTTTTATAACAATATAATGTCGAGAAAGTAAGGAAATTACCCTCTCTATTACTGAGGTAAACATAGCTACCAACTGGCCGATAATACAGCAAAATTCAGCGAGAAATGAGGATATCTTTGAGATCATGTTTTGGGATGTGCGTTGGGGAGGAATAGAGGATTATTCGTTAACCGGTTGAGGCTCCTGAAGAGATGTTGGCTCTTTGAGTGTTTGTGCGTAGCTCACTGATGCCTGCATTCACTTTTCGAGGGTCGTTCTACTTCTGGGTTATTGAGTGGCTGTCTAGTGCCTCAGAAATTCATGCTTCTTAATTTTTCAGCTCTTCGGTTATGCATCAATAATAGTTGGCAGGATTAGTGCTTGCACAAAGTTCACTTTGTTGGAGCTTCTGTAGGATTTATGCAGTCCTGCGTCCAATGATTCTCGGCACATTTGTCACATGGAGGTGCATAGTACCAGTATGTCCTGGTATGGTCATATTCTTGGTAGCGCTTACCATGCGTAATTTGTTTATTTTTGTAGAGCTCATCTACCCTAATCTGACATCCATATAGATGTGCCATTGTTTTTTTGGTGAGGACTCCAGGTCAAGACAAAAAAGTGCTAGCTCTTCTTCAGAAGATTACAGTACATTGGTAATGTTCCAGACATTATATCCTAATGACGCTATTTCTTAAATTACTCTTCTGTAAAAATTTTGGGGTATAGATTTCTCAACACTACTCTGTGTGTTCCTTCTTCCTTCAGCACATCCTTGTATGATAATTACATTTCTGTTCTTTCAGAGTATGTATCAGTTTTCTGTAATTATCTCCTGTGTTAAGATAATCGCAGGAAACTTTGAGTCAGTTCTTGCTTGACACGAAAACTGTTTCGCTGCTTCAAACTCTTTTAGCGTTTTGTAGAATGATCTATAGTCATCATTTATAATCAATATTCGAAGAGGCTCATTTTGTTTTTGAGCTGGTTGTTGATCTTTCATTTCTCATGGGGTTGCCATCATTTTTCTGTTGTTCAGTTTCGATGTTTTATCTTCTACATCTAATACACTAAACGTATTTAGTGATATAAAACTTATTATTGTAGGGTTTGCAGAAGCAGAGCTTTTAACACAGTTAGTGTCACACAGATCCAAACAGTGTAAGCTGCGGCGTCTCCTCAAACGTTTGAATACTGACTCACCCAACGCACACATACAAACACATAAAGGACTTTGAACGCCTAAAAACAAATAAATCTATCCAAATTTGGATCAATTTTTTTCATAATCATTATTCATTACTGACAGTAAAGTAATAATATAGACTTAATGGGTTAAAGAGGGTCAATGTTAAAGAACAATAGAGTTTGTTTGGGTTGATGAAAGTCACTGTTTACTATAGTACCTATATTTGACTTTTAAAGTCAATTTCCAAATTCATTTCAATTTCCATTGAATCATTTTCATTAGATCATAAAATCGCAAAAAAGTTGCTATAATTTTTAACTTTAATTAAAATTAATTTGTAATAAAATATACGGCCACAAGAACTGTATTTAAGAACAAGGAACCTGATATCATTGACGGAATATGATTAGTGTAAAAGTAAATATAAGACGAGCTGACGATAATAATTTTCCAGAACAATTCTTATGAAAAGAACAATGCGTTAAATGCAGATGTATTTCATGTTTGTCATGAAGGTTAGTAGAACTGTGTGAGAATCCTGTTAACAAACCTGGCACTCTGTTCTGTCTAGAATGACGTGTAATTTACCAAGCTGCCATGAGCGGAAGAACATGCCTTTACAATCCAGTATAACAAGTTCTCCCCCTGCGACCCCTTCCCTGATAACAATCTATAATTATTACGGCCAATAAGCTGCTTGTACCATTGCAAATTATTACACTTGCTATACATTTTATTGGTTCTACTACTTGACTTTTATTATGCATTAAAAACAGTGAAGAATAATTATAAAAATTAAAGAATTTCAATTACCTCATAACTTTAAGAAAGTATATAGCATATTTAAATCAAATGCTTTTTTAAATAACCGAGAAACAATTAATTCTGTTTGAATGAAAAAACCTTTACAAAAACAAATTTACATTAACCATGTTTTCTTAATTTTAAAAGGCAATTATATTTTGTATATCAATTCAATTCATTTTGTTGTGTTGTTTAAAAACTATTTATATACCTTTATATAGGTTTTTTTTTCTTTTTGCGGAGGGTTGAGGGACTGAAAAGCTCCTCGAGGGAATATTGCATCGCCCTTTGATTCTATATTGGCAGTCCTAAATTTTGTTTAACTCAAGTCTATTTACACAGTAGGGATCTCTAACGAGTCTCTGACATTGTACAGGCTCGGGACCGACGGTTTAACGCCCTCTCCGAGGGTCGACGTGCTCAAATTTATTCACTTCTCACGTAAATAAATTGAGTACCAGAGTGGGTATCAAACTCTGGAGCAATCAGTTCAGAGGCGAGAACGTTACCACTGAGCTAACCTGGACCATTATATTATAGCAGTTACCCTTGACACGTGTTTAGACGTCGTAAAACATCTTATATATATGTAACCGTTAAACGAATGGTACTCTGGCAATATAAAATAGTATGTCCATAACTCTGATGTAAACAAATATTAAGAATTAAAAAAAATATGTTTTTTTCATTTCATATTTGATATATCACTTTTTATTAGGTATATTTAACTTAATAGTTGCAAAATGTATTCAAATTAAACAAACTTCTTAGGTTAAGTGTATTTAGTAAATTTCTGTTACTATGCATCTATATGTTGTTATTGACGATTAATTAATATTGCTCTTATTCGTTCACAATATTTAAGTTGCAATGAATATATTGGAAGATATTTTTGGGATTCGAGTTTGAATTAAGGATTACTATCATTTGCAAATACATGAATATCATGAAATGGCCTTAACAACGCTAATTTTAGTCAGAAATTGAAGTATATAGTGTAACAAAGCATGCATTCTTGAAGTCCACTTGCATCAATCTCAAAACTAAAGATGATTGCGATTTTTAACTATCAATTGTGATTAGCCATGGAATCAATTCAGAAATAGTAAAGACACTCAATAATTATCATAATCTAACAAAGTATCCCATCACTGTCAATTTGTCAAAACCCCTTACTTGTCCGGAGGAAAAGCTAAAAACTAGCATTCGTTGCCAACAGAAAATGAAATTGCGTGGGTGCTATTTGGAAGAGGTCACTATATACTGTGGAATCATCAATAAGTCAGTGTTATCTAGAAATTATAAATTTCATCATAGTTAAAAATTTCTTTAAGTTGGATGAAACGATGTTAGAAATATATGCATACCGTTACAATATCAGTTTTCTGTATACGTTTCAAATTTTTAAGTTAATTAGAATTGGAAGTAAATCTACTTACAATAGAAGTGTTTATTGACATGTTTAAAAATAATTTCAGCAATTAAAATTAATGAAGTATTTAAAAAGATAATTAAAATTGAAGAATTGACTGATTTATTACAATAGTATCATATTGAGTTTGTTTACCAGCGCTGTGGAGTAAAAGCACGGCAATAATTTTATACTTCCCACAACCTACTTAGTCGAAACTGGATTTAGGGCAGTTTTTCATGTTTCAAGTTAAGAGAGAAATAAAATGGATGGATGCTCAAGGAGGGACTCGAATCAAACTAAGTAACATCCAAGCTGGCGTTAAATATTTATCTGAAAAAATCCGCCACAAGGCTCTGGCCAAAATACAAACGGTAGCAATGTTCATCTAATCCATTTTTTATACAAATTATAATTATAATAAACTAATAGCACCAGTATCACATTTGCATTAATAGACAAATGTTCTTACTTAATATTTTTGTTTATTTTATGAATGTATGACAGTTTTATTGTTTTTCTGAGTAGAAGAATTTTAATGGATAGTTTAAAAAGAATCTGGGGATGTGGAAAAAATAAAGTGCCACAGAGAAGGCTAAGACAAGCATTTTCATTGCACTTTCTATTGTTACTAGATGTGCAAAATTATTTCATGTCATAAGCGAAACATTCTGTGCCATACTTCAGACAATAAAAGTCAGTTGATGGCATTTTTATATGGCATCTGGTACTCCATGAAGATCTCTGCTCTAAACAGCTTTTAACTACATCTAGGCCTCATGTTGTAGAATCCACCTAGTAATGTTACTTTTTATTGCTCAAAATGGTTCAACTTAACAAATAAATAAACTTGCTAATAAACAGTCTTACCAAACATAATAATTAAATTTGTATAAATCCATTTTAGGGTAAATAAGCTAGTCAAGCAGAGGCCGCGTGATCGAAACTAATGAATAAAGAATTACCTTTTACGATTTAAGTTGTTTATCATAGATTAAGAATATTGTTTTAGACATTCAGATTTTGTGCATTTTTTTCGTTTTAGTTTAGAAACATTGGGAAATTAGGATGATTTTTGAGACAATGAGGTCCGGTTAATAATTGATAGTCTCGTCTGAACATTCACAGAAACCCATTGGTACATAGAAACACAAAAACTGCTAAATATCCAATTTATTTAACGTTAATATAACAATTATAATATACCGTCTTACCTCATATACTACTGCTGCATCTCTCTCGCTGGTATCGGGTGTCGCCCATCTTCAAAAAAACTGATCTACCATATGCTCGTCGTACTTCCTGTTACATAACCTACTTAATTTTTCACTCCTGTCTATATATTTATTAATTAATTATTTTATTTTAGTTAATATTAATTATTTTCATCATTTTCAAGTCTGTCAAGTCGTCGTTTCATTTTCTGTAAGGGTTTAAATAATATATTGATTGAAGCGGAGTGTATAAACTAAAGTGTAAAAATTGTAAACAAATATATATTGGACAAACGGGAAAAAACCTAAAACTAACCTATGGAAAACATATTATAGATTATCTAAATAATACAAATAAATTAAATTACGCAAACCACCCAACAGAATATGGACATGAAGCTGACAGTTTAGGAAATTGAATAGACCTAATAAACACAGGAGAGAAAGGACAAATACTTAACATAACCAAAGAATTAGAAATACTTAAGCATAAAAAATCGGGTCATTTAATAAACGAACAAGTAACTCATCAAACCTATATATTAATTAAACCCTTAAAGAAAGTGAAACGACGACTTGACAGTCTTTAAAATGATGAAAATAAGAGAACACAAATCAATCTAAAGAATGTTAGAATAATTAATTAATCAATATATAGACAGTAGTGGAAAATTAGGAAGGTTATGTAACAGGAAGTACGACACCTTAGATCAGTTTTATTTTGAAGGTGGGTGACACACGAAGCCAGCTAGAGAGCTACAGCAGCAGTATACGAGGAAAGGCGGTATATTTTAGTTCTAATATTAATAATACTAACCTCAGTGGTAATAAAAAAATGCATGAGTTTATTTAACGTTGTTGAAGCTAAATTAAAATATATTGAATATCTTTGTATATTTACTGATTTGCTTTCTAGAAAAAACTATGAAATATATGGATAAATTATTAATACATAAGGCAAAAAAAATTTGTCACCAATAGTTATACATAAAGTCCAGTTGAAAAAGAATACATACAGTAATATATTCAGCATTAGTCGTATGTCATTGTAGATATTTGGGTTTTTCAATAAGGATATATACAACAAATTCAATGGTCATTGCGTTTCATGCAATAAATTATCAGCATACTTTTGATTTTGAGAATGCCTTGATTATTGATAAAATCTAAGATGGAAAAAAAATCTGAAACTGTTACATGTTAAAAGGGATTAAACATCAGTTAATTATAAATTTTCCTATTGAATTAGTATGTTTAGTTAGGAGGTTGAGTTTCTAAGAAGTTAGAAAAAATTCGTACACTAAACAATCATTAAAATTTGAGATGTTATATAGTTAGAATTCATTTCAGTATGGTTGGTAGTGATTTCGACTTCGTTAGTGTTGTACTTAGAATTGGTTTGTGTATTCCAGTCTACTGGAAGCGTGTTTTCCATGTATTATCGATTAATCAGGAGTTATGCAAAAAAACATCTTCTTTTTAGTAAAATATATCATAGTGGAGATCACAAATGTGAGTACAGATGACGGAGATATGTTGGTGATAAAAGAAATAAAGCAAAGTGTTGAATAGTTAAGAAGCTCTAGAGATATGTTTAGAGTACTACAGCATTAAATAAACTGAATGATTTGGTAGATCTTTTTATTCCCTACCCATTTATGAACTATAAGGATCAATTGTATCAAGTTTATAAAACTAAATTGGACTTCTTATATAATGGATTTTGGTTAATTTTTTTTTCTATTTATACCAGCAGCGTTAACACTGATAATTGTTAACTTTGTAAAGTCGTGTCACTACATATTATGTACGTTTAATGTATAACAGTAAATTAAAGTTTATAAACCCTATTTAAAGGGTCTATATGTGCTGATAGCCCATAAAGGAGTTGAATGTGTTACCTGTCATACTAGTCTCTTGAGGAAACAGGGCCTTATTCATTAACCCATATAGTATTGATTAGTTTATTTTTTGAGATAAAAAACTTTACTCCTAAAACGAAGTTCTCTTAATAAATGTAAATGTGATTACCTGTAAAGAATTGATGATGAAATTTTATTTTACTATGGAACTTTTAAGTTTTTTTTTTTCTTCAGGAAAAATATTATTTTGATATAAGGCGAGAAGAAGGTAATATAGGAGTAGGTAAAAGGTAGTAAGTTTAGCAGTATTATTTTAGTGAATCTGCAATTGGTGTTGGGAATTTTCATGTTGAGTTGGAAGGAGGGGAGGGTCAGGTGGTTGAGTATTGATCACACCCCCCACACCTGCTTATGCTCCCCTTTAAACCAACCCAGACACAAACCTTGCAGTTTCCATCTCTTCCAATTGCCCGCCTCCGAGCAACAAAATCACCCTCACATTTCAAAAAGTCCTATCAAACAATTACTTCTCCTTTTTTTTATTTATCGAAGATTATTTCATTGTTATTATTAATATTAAACACAGTATTTCTTTTCCTGTTTTTAAACATAACAGCAGAATGATGAAGCATTAACATTGAACATACAATTTTTCAAATTTCAATACTAATGTTGCGATATATATATATATATATATATATATATAACAAGATTTCACATAAACGCGTGAAATAACAATCAATAATCAATCAACAATATGAAATGGGATAAAAAGACTATGATCTTTCAACTACAACAGTGGTCTTTTTTTCCCATTTCAAATTGTGGTTTGGTCATATATATATAACATATCATGCTAAACAGACCAAACCAGACAGACAAATAACTGAAAAAAACAACACATAAAGAACGAGAACGTCGGGTCGAAATATGGATCTAGTAAGTGTTCTCGTTTCTCGTTCTTTATATGTTTTTTTCATATATATATATATGAATTAAATACCACAATAAACCATATATATTAATTAAAATGCCATAAGGCCTTTTGTCACAACATCATCAGAGAGCTAATTGAAACAACAAAAAAAAAAACTGGCTGATTGAAGTCTTCAAGATTGCTGGCATCCCTGTCTGAATTTAATATTCCTAAACTTGAAGGAGTCTTGATCTGCTTACTTATTTGTTTTATTAATATTTCATCTAGTTTGTAAAGTCCCAGACTATTGTTAATGTTAATTTATTTAATCAACAACAGTCCGGGACTTTACAAACTAGATGATATATTATTAAAACAAATAAGTAAGTAGATCAAGACTCCTTAAAGTTTAGGGACATTAAATTTAGACAGGTATGCCAGTAATCTTGAAGACTTCAAACAGCAAGGTTAACTTGTTATTATGGTTTTTTTTTTTTTTTTTTTTGGTTGTTTCATTTAACTCTCTGATGATGTTGTGACGAAAGGCCTTAGAGCATTTTAATTAATATATATTGTTTATTGTGGTAATTAATTCATATATTATATCAGGAGTTATTGTTAATTATTAATTTTTACATACATATATATAAATGATCAAACCACAATAAGAAATGGGAAAACAAGACTAAGATCTTTCAACCGTAACAAGCGGTCTTCGTCAGAGTCAAAAACCCAACTGAGAGTTGGGTTTTTGACTCTGACGAAGACCGCTTGTTACGGTTGAAAGATCTTAGTCTTGTTTCATTGATTGTTGTTTCACGTGTTTATGTGAAATCTTTTTATATATATAAATATTGATAAAAGTCTCAACCTTGGAATAGAAACAAAACTAAAGTTTATCGGGACTTGGTCTGTTCTTCTATATATATATGTATATAGGTGTGTTCTCTAATCGGGGTTCGGTCAATTTTCCAGGTTGAAAAATCAAACTCTCGTTGCCAACGTTTCGGTTTTATTTAAAACCTTTTTCATAGGCCTACAAACAAAGGATAATAAGAAATCACATATCATGATATGTGATTTCTTTTTATCCTTTGTTTGTAGGCCTATGAAAAAGGTTTTAAATAAAACCGAAACGTTGGCAACGAGAGTTTGATTTTTCATCCTGGAAAATTGACCGAACCCCGATTAGAGAACACACCTATTCTATCAAACGGTCGATATATTATTGAATCTGTTATATGTATATATATATATATATATATATATATATATATATATATATCCAAGTTCAATCATTTAGATTATAACATAGTTAACTCTGTTAACACAGAATTTATAGAAGCATGAAAAAAATCAAAATTTCTAGTGACAGAAAATATCAGCTTTGCACGAAAATGTAAATCTGAATCTCACATATGACCAGAGTTTTTGCTAAATCTTTTTATTTTTCATAATTAAAGAAAAAATGATGGATAGATTTTAATAAAGCGATTTTGAGCATCTTAATATGTCAATTGATAATACAACATTTTTAATTTCATGTCCACAATAACTTGATATATCACCCAATCTTTTTCTTTACATGATTGAACTAATGTTTGATGGGCTTTTATGAATGGTTTTCAAACTAGTCAAGTTCATAAGTCAATCATTTCAATCAGTCCATTACTCATGAAGGCCATCAAAAGTGATTTCTTTGATGGTATTTAAAAGTTGACCTATTTTATAATATTGTCAAATGTTTAAATGGATTGGGAATTAATTCAGTTGTTTAGTTTTTTCAGGAAGAGACTAATTCCAAGGTTAGCATATTAAACCCTGTTTTTAGAATTTTTTAACTGCCATTTAGTTATTATTTGTCACTGAAAGCATGTTTCCTTTTTCACCTTAAATGCTTGCGTTAAACAAGTTAAATTGTCAAAATATTTTTCTACCAGATCAACAGAATTTACATAGAAAGATATTCACAGAAGTTATTAAAATGTTTGACATTTTTGATAGATTTTCATTTTTCATTATAAAGATGAATACTACGCTTGATTTTAGTAAACTAATCTATTTTATGGGTAATTTTCTGAACTTTTAAATATTAAATATATTTACCTTGCAAGACATACTGCAAATCTTTTCAAGCAATTTAAGCAAGTAGAACACAAGTATGCTACGTCAAGATAAGCAATTCTCTAATTCTGTGAGTTTAAAAGTGAATTTAGTCAGTATTTTTAATAAAAAAGTGTTTAAAAGCAAACCAATTAAAGTTTCCTTAATTTTAAAATATAAAAGTCGATTATCTTCATATTACTATTTCAAATCTTCATATTTTTAAATTTGAAAATGGCTAAAATTAATTTCATCAATTTCTGTAACAACCCTTTAAGTGAAAAAGACCTATTTGGTGTTAAAAAAATTAAAAAACTGCTCTCCAAAAATAGTATTAATCAAAATCTTCCTTCAATATATTTAATATCTCACAACAAATAAATAAATAAAACTTTGAATTTAGTGTTTATAAATGAGTTGTTAATATTTTTATTGGAAATATGTAAGGAGAATTCATTTTGCTGATAAATAAAGCTTCATCAAATATTAATATTTTATTTCTTTTGATAAATAGAGGTTTTAACACAATCATTAATAAAATATTGTGTACTTTGTTATATACAATCATTCTCAAGGTTAATCAAAATAAATGTAAATGTTTTAGCAATGTCGATGTTTGAGTAAAATCATTTTTTTTATGATTCTTCACTCATGCATATTTTAGTGAATGGGTGGAATAACTGATTAATGACTGCACATACCTGTTGCTTCTAGATTAATACTTCCAAACATGCTCAGTATTTGGAGGTCTGTCCTGCTTCAGTTAAAAGAACGTGCGTTAATCCCAAGCAGGTAAGGTTAGGTTGCAGTGACAGTCCCACCGGGGAGAAACATAGGCCTAACATTAGCCTTTGTGATACCATACAAAGAAGACTGGTTCTATATTGGGCAGTCGTGGCATTTTACAGCCCCTGACATTGTAGGCACTGAGGACCGGCAGCTCTACGTCCTCCCCGAGGGACAACGTGCTCAGATTTATTCACTTCCCACATGAATGAATCGATGGCCAGATTGGGTATTGAACCCTGTACTTACCAGTTCTGAGGTGTGCACGTTGCCTCTGAGCTATGCTAGTCCCATGAACCCAAGTAATTATGCAAATGTCTGCCATTGATTGTGGCAATTAGATGTGAAAATCAGAGGCATTATCTTATCAATTTCAGAAATTGGCTCGTGTTGCCAGCCATCCGGATCTTAAGAGTTCATTTGAAAATTAATTATTTAATTTTAATCATTGGCCTAAGAGCATAGCTTACTAATCTCTGGTCTACCTTCTAGGAAATAATGTTGAAATCAATATAATTCCCACACTCCTTTCTCAAAGAATGTAGCTTTCGTCTATACCTCTATGATAATTAGGTCATAGACAAATAGAGACTAGTTAAACATCTGGGTCTCTTTTATACTGAAAATGATTATACTCATTAACTCCATGGTAAATCTATGTCAATTATTTATATCATGAATAATATTAATAAATTGCATATAATAATAAATAAATGCAATATAAATAAATACAATAAATTGAATTAATAGCATATTTTCAATTTATGGGTTCTATGAATGTTTTGAAGGACTAAGGTGATCATTCAATTAAAGAAAAACTTAAAAAAAAAATGGTTATTTAGCTATTGCATTTGAATCAATATTCACAAAGCCACAATCGTACCTATTAGGAATAAATATGATAAATAATACAATCAAAAGTAAATAATGTTTTTACGACAAAAAAAATAACTCTATTCGAATGTGAGTGTACTAATATGAATGTAATTTTGTTTTTAAATCACATATGCTAACTTTTAAAATTCAACAAGTCATTTTTCTGACAGTTAAAAAATGTTAAAACACTTTTGCTCTGCATCAATCTATTTCATTGAAACTAATAAATATTTTATGAGAAATAGTGGATTAGATATTACACTACAGCTGGCAAAGTTACATATTTCATATAATCTTCACTGTCAGTCTGTGACAATGTATTTATTTCTATTTCTATCTATGGCAAGAAGTAGAATAGTATGACTGCAATCATATATACTTGATATTAGTGAAACTGTTAAAGCATTCAATAGATAGAAGAGTTATTTTCCGAAAGTAAACTCTATCCAAGTTTTACTGCTGCTGAGAAATATATCCTATTTGTTTACATAAAAAGCAACATTTAGGAACAAAAAATAACTTTTACACATTTTAAAATATTCTTTTATCTCGTTTTTCATAAACTGAGAAGTTTAAGATGGAAGTAGTAATTGAAATTAAGACCGTGTGCTATGCATGGATAGCAATAGAAAGGCTGCTGGTTTGACCGACAGAAGACTTAGGTTAGGTTAGCTTAAGTTAGCTTAGGTAGCAGTGGACCCCCACAAAGGGACATTCATAGGACAAAAATCGGGTCTTTGTAATTCTATACAATGCAGATTGATTGTACACTGAGAGTCCTAAATTTTACATAACTCAAGTGAATTTAGAGGAGGGAATTTTAACGAGTACTTGACATCGTACAGGTTTGCTTCCGATGGCATAACGTCCAATCCAAGGGACAACGTGTTCAGATTTATTCACCTTCCACGTGAATAAATCGATAGTCAGAGTGGGTATTGAACCCTGGATCTACAGTCCGGGGTGAGCACTTTGCTACTGGATTAACCTAGCCCCCATGACAGAGGACTTATTTGGTGCAAAACCGACATAAAAAGCTGCATACTTAGTGCTTTTTTGTCAACAGATGCAGTTTTGGGAAGTACATTAGCTGTTATATGAATGGTGGAGAGCTATAGTTAAGAGAGGAAGTGAATGAAGGACTGGGGTTAATGATAAGACAAGCTTGACAGCTGCTTCGTCATTACCATTTCATTCCCCTAACAGTGGTGATGACAGGAATCGAAATAAACTAAATTTACAAAAAGATTACATAGGAAAGTGATCCCAAAAATATAGTGGTGAGTTATTGTTATCACTTTTCTGTGTGTTCTTCCTGTGGAATTAGTTTATTTCGTTCCTGTAATTTATTTTTACTCGTCATTTTACAACTAAGCATCTGGAAATATTTAAATGTAAGCGTACAATCTTTAAGGTCGAAAAATATTCAGAGCAAAATATAATACTATTTTGTTAAATTTTTTACAGTACTTATTAAAATTGTTATTGCTCCTATCTAATACTTAAAGAGGAGGTTTCTATTCATAATCTAAAACTAAATTAAATACTAACACAAAATAAAATATATATTAAAACTAAAATGTAAACATAAGTAATCAATATCACACCCTGTAATTTAAAAAAAAGAAATTAAATAGATATAGACTAACTAGAAATAACTATGGAGTTATTAATAGGAATACTATTAGCACTGGAGGTCTGGCTTGAGAAATACTGCTGTGATCGATATTTCCACACCCTGCTCTCATATCCACACTGTCTTGATATTCTCATTAAAACCTACCAGTACTAAGTAATGACAATTACAAATTTTACTTAAAATATATGTTTTATTAATTCAAATATTACAAATCTTGAGCTGCCTCCTTCCAAAATTTAATATTAGTAAATAAATTTATTAGCAAATCAATGACGAAGCAATATAATTTATTAAATATGTGTAAGGAGGATAATTTCTAATAAGCTAAAATAATTATATATGTATATATACATATATACTCTTACATTAGTATATAGTATTTCATACATTAATTATTATACATGTTATACTCGTATATATTCATAAATTAGCAGTAGCTTATAATAGTTTCTAATTGTCACCTTTTATAAAAAAAAATGGGATGTTTAGAAAGAACGTGGAAGTTAAGGCCCAGACTAAGATCTTCTTCGTCATTAATTGTGAGTTTCATGATGATAAGGTTTATAAAAAAATTAACATTTTTTATTGAACTGTAGTGGAAGTATATATGTAGACCATGGGACGGTGCATAAGCCGGCTAGATTCATTATTTTCGGACTGCTTCTCACCAGCAGATTATGTATCTTCACATTTTTGTTACATCTAACCAGACTAATCGCCTTTCTTTGGCCATAGAATTTACAAGTTGATAATATTTTGCATATTACGAAACCTAAAAAAAAATGAATGTATATGAAGGATCAAAGAACAACTTAAGAAGATTGTGTGAAGATACTTTTTATAAGTTTTTTTTTCATAGACAACCTGGTGCAAAATCATTGAAGAAATAATTAAAAACTAATATCAGAAGAGAAGAGAAAGTGACAAGAAATGTGCTGATACCTCTGAAGCGATAAATTAATGCAAAAATAACAGTATGCTAAGTGAAACAAATAAATTTCAAGTTATTACTAGACATTTTTTAGAAGCATTCAGAAAATGACGAACAAGGCGATTAAGAAAGTCATTGCCATAGTGGAATGGACTTTTGAATACTGCTATGGCAATGTCTAAATTCCACAAATCTAGCTTCGCACTATGCATCATCATAAGCCAGATGTCTACTACAGCTTTCTGCCAATGCAAATGTTTTAACCAGTGGATGTCTCCTTTCGTTCCACGAGAGTACAACCTTTTTCCTGAATAACGGTTGAAAGCTCATATATACCACATTGATATTACTTCTACTTGGAGAACTTCAGGCACATAGGAAGCTTTGAATGAAAGTGATCATACATAGATGTTGTAAAAGAGTGATATTTTTTAAGAGTGATAACTATTCTTAGAAGCCCTTTGTAATAATTGATAATTCTTACTTAAAATTATTTATAAAACCATGGTAAAAGTTAGAGAATAATTACGACAACATAATCCTTTTGGTGTAACTAACATACATTTTGTTTTTTGCTCTTGTTAAGACCATCAGTTCATTAATGAAGAGGATATGTATAACCATACGATCATACGATAACCATCGTATATCTGCATGCTAAGCCAGGGCTTCTCAGTACTGTTTACCACACAGCGCATTTGAATCTGAACTATGAATTAAGGAGAATTCTGGGGCGCACCTTCGATTTCAGTATGGGAAAAAATAGCAATGAAATTTAAGTAGTGTTAAAATAGTGCCAATTAATTTCTCTTGAGAAGAGGATGTAGTTGCTTTTGTATAGTGTCCATATTTTTCCTTATTAATAATATAATTTGATGCTTGTATACATAAGTTCTCCTATATTATTATTACTCAAATTTCGTTTGGGATTGTTTTGATTGCTAGTGGTTTTGGTGTTTATAGTCTGCCTGATGAAAATAATACCATTTATAATGGCGGTATTGGTATTTAATGACAGCAACAAAAATAGAAAAATAATACAGATATCCTAAAACATCTCTTCTATTTTTGACAGCATATTTTGCACTCAAATATCTTAATGAGAAACAATGCCTTGGTGAGTCTTGGCAATTTTGTTATTATTAGATCTTACATGTGATTATATCTCCCTACTATTCATCACCACCTTTCATACTTGATCAACTGTTACTTTAAATGATTTTTAACATAGAATAAACTTGTTAACAGAGAGAATGTGTAGTTAATTGTAATATGACTATCAATGCTTTCCTCGCAATATTTTAAAACGTCAACAGATGAAGACTTCCCTCTGATATAGAAACGACATACCTGGGATAGCAATAATTACGAAATTAATTTAAATTCAAATATCAATTCAAATATTATTCAAATATAGTTTGCTTTTTCCTTGGAGCTCAGCTGAGTGTCTTCCTTGGCGCACCGCTTGAGAAACCCTGTGTTAGTGTACTATATGAAGTTAATTACAGAATGTAAGTTTCGCTCACTCCTTAGCGCTAATTGCATCAATGTTAATTGGGACATCAGAAATAATGAAATGAAACTAATGACAATTAATCAGGGTTTTTGTTTCATAACTAAGTCTGAAGATAACGAGTATTACATTGAAGGTCACAGATAAGATTACTTTTAACTAATACTTAATGAGTAGCTCTTTTGTGTTCATAAGTGATTACTTCTTTTAAAAATCAATAACTGTCATACCGCAAACCGCATGTTTTAGACTAAATAACATATTTAAGAAATTTAAGAAACATACTAAGAAATCAACATTACCAATCTGAAGATGAAAAAATAGTTTCATTTGTAATGTAGGAGTCTCAACGTAGCCCCCAAAAAATCAAAGTTCATTGGTAAAAAACAGAAAATTATATAGGGGGTTCGTAGTACGTATAGTGGTCCATGCCAAAAAAACATGGGTAACTATGTTTTAATTACTACAGCATAATACAAATTTTCCAATTATGAAAATAACTTCATCATAATTGTGATAAAAGTTATCATTTCAGATAAATTTCTTTTGTGTTTGTGAACTTGAATGTTTTTGGAAAGTATTGGAGTATGGGGAATGTTCTCCTTCATTCTTCATTAACAAACGGATACCAATTTTAAGCTGCAAAATTGGTGATTCAATGAACTTTGTATTTTTTTATACATTTTTCTGATATATCTCTGAGAAAATAGAAATATTTTGAAACCTTAGTGGAATCACTTGGGATTAATTGTTGAAGCAAAAAGAGCTCATGGTAGACGTTTTTGAATTGATGAATAAGCATAAAATACAAATGAATCAATTCAAAAAATATTGTGTAGAAATTTTTTTTAAAATTATTTTTAAGTATAATAATAAGAGGTAATATCATAAAAGAATAATTAACGTAAGTGTTGGATCTACGAAAGTTAGATCAAACACTTCCTGACCTTGCGAATAATGAAGTATGTTCTCAGGGACCTGGTCCTTGATTTAGTTACACGGGAGGTGAATAAATCTGAGTACGTCGTCCCTCAGAGAGGAAGTTAAGCCGTTGATACAGTTGAATTAGGCAAAATTTAGGACTCCCGATGTAGAGTCACTGATGAAACGAAAAGACCGTAAAGGACTGACATTTTTAACCCACAGAGGGATCGGTATAAACAATAAAAAAAAATGTTCTCAGGGAGGTTCTTTAGGTCGATAAATTCGAAAACCCATAAGGCATATCCACTGGCTATAGAAATAAAAAAAATATCTGCTGTAAGAGGTTATTTTGTTGAAACTTCAGCCTTAACATGAAATCTTCACTTTTGCTTTACAAAAGTATGATTACTGGTTTGTAGTAGTAAAATTTAAAATATAAATTCAGCGTGTTTTGAGAAAGAATTTTATTATTTTAAAGTAATATTAGACTATTTGAAGGGTATCTCTATTATAATAAACACAGAAAATTAACTACTATTCGTTAGGAGGTATATATTTTGTGTTTGATATTCCAAAGATAATAAAATACTTTGAAGAAAATAGACTAAGTATGTGCTTAGTACATATTAGTAAGTATATATTAAGTAAATATAAGTATATTCTAATATACATATTATCTATTAATATATGATTTTAAAACTTTTCCAACGTTAGATCTACTGGGAACATTTATTATTCTGACAAACAAGTTAGTGTAACAGTTTTTCACGTTGAAAAAGTGAGAATCATTATTTGAGGTGAAGGAAGTTTTGGAAACAATAGCAAATTGTCTAAGTCAGAATAGAAGCAGAAAAAAATATAATCACTGAATGAAGGTAAGGTAGCTTAAAAAAGTCCAACATTTTCCGTGAATTGTGTGTGTGTGTGTGTGTGTGTGTGTGTGTGTGTGTGTGTGTGTGTAGTGTGTGAGAAATATAGAGAGGAGAGATGTAGGATATCACAAATACTAAATAGGTTGTTATATCAAGTTTAATATTTATGTTACTGTTATCACTGGCTCACTCAGTACCGGCATGTGTACTTTTTTTAAGAATTAGTTTACTGATCAGCTGTTATTTTCAATTCTAGTGAAAATTTGTCGAAACAATTTTTATTACATAGTTTTTGGGTCTATTTTTCTATTTGCATTATGTCTATGATCAACAAAAAGTATGGCTTAGTGGCAGCCTACTACTATAAGGCCATTTTATGACCATATCAGTGGCCACTGATTTCTTTTGTTGATGTTTAATTACCCTAGCTATCGTTCAACCTTTGTTGAAGTATTTGTTTCATCACTCTTCTGATATATTGGATTTTTGACGGTCAGGTTAGCTCAGTACTTAACATACTCGCCTCTGGGCTGGTAGTCCGGGGTTCCATCCCCGCCGGTCCCTCAATTTATTCATGAGGAAGGTAAATAAATGTGAGTACGTCGTCCCTCGAAGAAGACGTTAAGCCGTTGGTCCCAAGCCTGTACGATGTCAGGTACTTGTTAAAGATCCTCCTATTCTAAATGCACTGTAGATAGGCAAAATTTAGGACTCCCAATGTAGAATCTGTAGAATCACCAATGAAACAAAAAGACGGTAACGGCTGACGTTATCACCCGCTAGGGTATCGGTTGAAACAAAAAACAATATTGGCTTTTTACTTAAAAGCTGTTTCTCACAGGAAATGATCAGTCATTTCTGGCATTGTGTTCCTATTACATTATTAAATGGACACATTTTTTTGTTGGTTTGTCATCAAGAGCTTGATATTACGCTGACTAAGAAATAATTTGGCTGTTTCAGTGTTCATATGGATCTATGAACACGCTTAGGTTAGGCGACAGTGGCAGTCATCCACAAAGGAACACTTTATGTGGGACGACTCACGCAGGATCTGAGCGACAATGTGCTGAGATATAAATTGAGAAGCAGAGTGGGTATCTAACCCCAGATCTATCAGTTCAGAGACGAGCACGTTGACATTGAGCTAACCTATCTTAACAGCGCCCTTATAGAACTGAAGAATATTACATTTCGAAATTACAATCATCAAAACAGAAATGAAATTTGAAATGGTACTACACTACCGAAGGCTGAAGACCAAACCACATATGTTACTCTGGACAAATCCTCTCGGTTCCATTATGGCTAATTTTTTCTCATTTGAATTTATATCGTTAAATATGTAAAATGAATTTTGGATGTGAAATGTTAATGTCGTATCTTCTTATACAATTTTTGAGAATAGGTGTTGTTACAAATGACACCCTTTATTTGCTCTCTCGGTACAGTAGCATTTTACTCAATTTCAGACCTTTTAGTGTAGTAGAAGGAGAGGAGGGGGATATACAGTTTTAATTCAAAAATTCTTAAGCAAAAGAAGAATGTTTCTTTCCAAACTTTTCCTCCGATATCACTTATTTCACTTTCAAATAAGTGTATAAAAATAAGCATAAAAAAATCTCTTTTCAGTACAGTACATTGAATTTACTTGCAAAGATTACCTAGTTACGGCTTTAAAAGCCGGAAAAGACTGATGTAGTTACCCTCTGTTGCTTAACCATATGATATTTTCAATAAATGAAACCAAACCCTTTTTAAAGGACTTCCGCTTCTGAGAGCGTTACACAGATACAACGAGCCTTGTCAATCTGCAAAGCTCGTATTCACCAGTAATAGTAAAGAAACACGCTAACCAATAATAATCTACATTATTTTTGTGATTAAAGGCTTGAATTCAACAATAAAATCCGCTCAGGATAACGGCTTCATGTATTATCCAAGGAGTTAGTGAGCCAGGTATTTTGTCCACTTCATGAAAAAATTTAATTTCAATGTAAAAATTCGACATATCATAACCTTGTAGCAAAGATTCTAAACTCTAAAAATCTGACTGTAAATTGTTTAAACAAAATACAGCTCATTTCATCTAACGGTCTTTTAAATAATCACCAAGAGATTGTGATAAAGAAAGATTGAGTGTTCGTTTTCATTATGGTTCTTATATACAATTTTATAGGATAGTCGGTGACTTGGTTCATGTTTCATGAGTTTCTAGAATAGAAAGACCACAGCTAACATGCAAACCTGATATTGGAATGATGGGAGTTCGTTGCCTTTGCAAGAAGGTGAAATCCGATTCGAACACCTCCAGACTGTCTGGAATCTTGACTCAGAACTCTGTCCCTTTGCCTTAGTAAGTCCTAACTTCATTAATATCTAACTTGCATATCAGTTAAATGCTTTATTAATTCACCCTTCCTAAATATTTCTCATAATCATTTATTATGATTGTATGTAATATATTATCCGTTTGAGATTAATTTACTCGATTTATAAGTTAGCAAACCTTGATGTAGCTTAAAAAATTATATCCAATGTAGTAGAACCAACAAAACTCCCAAAATACATTTAGTGACGGTGTTATTTTATTTTTTTAGTTACTCTTAGTAAATATTTCCTTAAAAATAGATCAAATTATTTCCACAATGGGGTATGGATATTTGTTATAACGTTCTGAGAGAGAGTTTCAAATAATTTGCACATTATTATTATTAAATTAATTGCTAACATATTCCTTGGCAGTAGATGGTAACGGAAATAGAAATAATAACCAAACGCGAGCAGAATATTGTCTTTTGTGGTGATGCATTAGATGCAACCAAAATTATTATATGTTGTGTTAAAAAAAATTAAATATTATAGAGAAAGTAAAAATGTTGTTGTAGAAAAATTTATAAAATGAGTTACAATTTTTTTCTGAATCAAAGTGAAAAGCTGAACTAATGGGTTTCATTTTTTTCTCAAGTACATCAAATGCTTTTTTTGCTCGTACATTTGTGTCACTCCTACTATATATGATTGCTACTAAAAAACAAAAAATTGTATATTTATAGATAATATATAAATATAAATATATTATTTATAAATAATAAAATATGTCGAAAAAAATACTCTATTTTGACTATGATTTGTCTTTCGGAAGATGCTTTTCTATAATTAAAACCCTTATTTACTTACTGAGTCAATCACTGGTAAAATACATGTAAAATGGTTTCTATTCATATATTTTACCTACTTTTTTTTAAATTCATAAATGAATATGAGTTAGTAGAAAAAAGGCCTTTATCCTGAATTAATTTCTTGTTTGGTGTAGTATTAAAATGGTTGTTCTTAAATAATTTTAAGGAAAAAATCTGAGTAACAAATAACATTTAAAGGGCCACAAATATGCTATCGACAGACTACAAGTTTTTTACTAATAATTTATATATTATGTTTATTTTATCCTGTTTTATTAATTTGAACAGATGGTTCCTTTTTGATGACTTCTAAATAAATTTACCAACAAAGGATGAACTTTTCTGGAGTAACTGTTCACTTATAAATAAATGAAAAGAAGATAATGTATCAGTAGAAATAAAACATTTGTTGTTTAGCTTTTATGAATGGTGTTATGGATAAATATTAAATGGTGTACTAGAATATTTAATGAAAAAATGTTGGATAAGTACGTAGTGCTAGAGTTCTGTAGTTTCTATATAGGAGCTGCTCCTGTTTTAAACAAACTATTCATTTTTATTACTTCTGCAAAATCACTATCTTTTTTGTTTTGACATTGATCGTAAATAATAATATGATCATTACAATGCAATTTTTCGTGATAAACTCTATCTTTACTTTGAATTCTAAATCTCTTAAAGAGATCAAATGTGGTATAGTGGGTGGTGTATTAATGTTACTCCGAAGAATTTGATGGTTGACTGTTTTTTATAAAGCTAAATCATATATATATGAGATAAGATGAAGTTATATACGATAGATCTAGAAAACGATGCACATATATTGTTTACAAGCCTGTAGGACATCAAGTACTGATTGTGTAAGATCCCTTATATAATAAATTTGAATAAGACTGAATTACAGACTTCCAATGTCAACCAGTCAACCAATTAATTTATAACTAGGCAATTTCTAATAACCAGATAACTCACCCAATTATAAACTTATCACAAAATTGAACAAAAAATACTTGAAATTTTTAGCTCTCACGATTTTCAATTGCAAAACATTTAATATAGTTGAGATTTAGTAAAATGACGATTATTTTTAACTACTTGCAGTGGTACCTCAGTGTTTGAGTGATTATGAACACGATCAAATCTGAGTTCGAACAATGATGTCGAAAAAATTATGAACCTAGAATTCGAAACATAATTTTGAAACTAGAACAGTCGTCCAAACCCGACTACGGCTGATTATATAATTATAGGTTCGAATCTGAAAGGATTATTGGATATCGCATTAGGGATTTCTTATAGGAAAATTAGTTATTGTTTTCGACCAAAATTCTGGAACAAAGTACCAGGATACCGAGATAAAATGCCGTAAAATGTAAATTAGAGATTATTTCAATAATTCTGTTCTGTTTTAACAATGTTTAAAGGAAGGATGTTGTAAATAAATTCGCATAAATCATGTGATAAACAAAAAAAAAAGAACATCAATCCAAAATCTGATACACACAGGACTGAGTTTATACAATTTTGTCAACGCTTTGTAAGAACAATTTTAGTTATGAGAGTTTATTTCCTACTTAATTTGCCAGCTGCCTTCATTAAACTATATTTCTTTTTTATATATTTTATCATATCAGCACTTAGTGAATGCTTGTATTACGTTTTGCATATTGTTTTCAGTGCAAACAAAAACTGTGCACTTAATTAGGCATCACGGAATACAATTAATTTTTTAAGGATTTTATGAGCAAAGTAGTCTTTCAAGGTGGTAGAATTTTCAGATATGATGGTAAACCCATGTAGTATCCACTCAAGTTAACCATATGTAATCCTTCGGTGTAGGATTCTTTACCATCAAAACTGGTCAACATCTGGAATAGCTCCTTTTACTACAGTTTTTTTTACTGTTACTGACCATGCCTGATATTTTTATTACATGCCACAATAAACTATTTTTTTAGCGTTTCCTTCGACAAAACGCTCAAGTACATGATTAATGGTTTAATAATAAATTACATGATTTAAATGGAATTCTTTTTATTGTTTTATGGCGACTTGACATATGTGAAATTAATATTCTCAACACTTGTAATCAACTAGGATTATTAAAAATCCAGCCGATTTTTTTTTGTAAGAAAAAACTCACCAGTAATTAGACCATTTCAAACTCAGGTAGAGAGTTCAAATTTTAAATATAATTATAATTGTCTACTTATTTACATCACATATAGATAAACAAGTTTCTACATGAATAGATACTAAACACATTATGGATGAATTCGAATTTGAGAAGTTTCAATATTTCTCGTTCCCATTTATGTACAAACATTCAGGTATTCGTAAAACATACATACATACTATTTCTATAACCACATGGCAAACTATTTCACATTTTTTTTTATCAAATTACGTATTTGTTAAGGGTACTGTATGTTACATTAAGAAAGAAATTACACTCTCATATTACGTGAACAATGAAGTAATTTCCTTCACTTATATATTAGCTATAACATATCCTTACATACACCAACGATTACACGCTATATTATGATATTCTAATGTTCAAATATATCGACAGGTAATAAGAAAAATATTTTCTTAATATGGATACTTTTTGTAAGACACAGCGTTTTAAAGATAAATACTTAGGCATTTCTAAAAATAGTAATTAATATATATATATATATATATATATATATATATATATATATAAATTAAACGCAATAAATAGGAGCAAATTAATAAGTACTGAGAGAGTATTTGAAGCAATGTACGTACCTCACATCTACATTTGTCGCTATGACTATATGTACATTATTTATTAATTACAGCCAATATACACTCACAAAAGTTAAAAGAAAAAATAAAAAAAACATCAATGAAACATATATATCAGTCGTTATAAAAGAACAAACTGCCCAACCCTGACATCAAAGTGGCTATAACTCATCAACTGTTTATAAATAAAATAAAGTTTTATTATATCAATGCACAATTGAAATTTCTTAAACATAAACGACATTGCACTTCTTTCAGAACCATAATCATTAACATTAAATTAAAATGTATAGGTAATTTACAAACACATACATATAAAAAAAAAATTAAACTATATAATCGTGTTCTCAACTTTGAGCTTTATCTCAACAAATAAACGTAGATAATGAATACTAACATCTCAAGAGAGATTAAGAGAGAAGAAAAATGAAAAATGTCAGTAACTAACGACCAGTCAACTCAAAATCTGAGATCTTTTTGAACCAGATTAGAGTTTCATTTAAACTAACAAAACGAAACATGAACCGAATTTTATCACAAATACATAAAGAAATAATATGAACAAATTAAACATTATTTAACCTAAACAATCATGCTGGCTTAAATGTAGTGATACTTTTAATTTCTAATTTATAGTTAATGAGAACAACTTTCACATTTAACAAACACAACACACATAAAAAAATTAAAACACAATAAAAATTGTATATATTTATACATATAATTTTTAATAAGAACGAAAATTATTTCCTTGTAAAGCCATGTATTTTAATTATAGACTCAATAAAACAAAAAAAATTAAAGCTTGTAAATAAGGTAAAAGCTAAATAAGGATTTTCTATTGTATCAGATTTCTTACTCTAATTTATTACGTATTTAAAACAAGGGAAGGCATTTAACTGTTTATTATTATGAGGAAAGGGAAAAAAGTAAACTTGAAGACAGCAAGAGTGAGATAGAAAGTTAAAGAGGGAGTGAGGGAATGTTAAGAAGATAGAGGGCGTAGGACAATTTTGCAGAAGGTCATTATGAAGTATTTGTCAATGGACTAAAATAAAAGGGAGTGAAATGTTAGAGTGTGGATAGAATAATGAATGAAAGAGCAGAGAGAGAGAATCAACCAGTGAGTGAAAGGAAAAAGTGAGAGAAAGAGACAGAGGAAATGAGTGAGAAGCACAGATTTAGAGAGAGGTGATGGAAGGATAAGGAGTGAGACTGTAAGAGGGATAAATGTTTGTGAAGAAGATAATAAAACAATGTAAATTAGGAAATCTGGCATCAGTTCGTGCGAACACCGACGTCTTGTTAATAATTCAAGTAAACCGATAACAATAAGGTTAATAAAAACACATTTCAATATTCTTGTGCTCGTATACGTACCTGGCTACTCGAAATCGAAACGTCTTAAATCGATTTTGTTTTCCTTATTTGGCCGGTATTTTAACAAATCAAGAAATAAAACCACAAATTATATATTTCAATAAATATCGTTTTGTAAACAATCTATTAAACCATGTTGATTTCTTAAAAAGAAAAAAAAAACTCTGGGTTGAGATCATATCCGTTTTTCTTTTAATTTCGTTAACAACAATTTTCAAAAATTAAACAAACAACTTTGCACTTTTACATACTACTACCTAGTTTTTAGCAAAATTTAATTTATAGTAACATCAATGATAATGCTCATATTTTGGAATGTTTCTTGTAATTTTCATGCTCAGTTAGAACCCTACGCTTACATCCTCATTATATTAAAACACCTACGCCTAATGTAGTGATACTCATTAACAAAATTTCACAACGGGAGGCTGATAATGTTAAACATTACCATCAATTACGTATTTGGTTATTTGTTTCAATTTAAACTAACTAGTAACACATATATACTATATATTTATTGCACTTATAATGGATACACTTTATTGTCGCTGTTCAAAGGTTGGATACATATAACCACCAAAAAATATAATTATCATCATTTTCATGACATAAATTTTTCTTTCTGTACATTTGAATCCTTCTAAACATAAACGAAAACTGAATTTATTTTTGATAAAATTTATTTTATTTTTGATTATTTAGAATGGCCAAAATATAAACAATACATATGAGAAATAGACTGTCGTACTGTAAGTAGTACAGTAATATTAATTTTAACCGAAGTTCTGAAGTCGTAAAAACAATTTAGTACTACCTGTAACGATTCTTCTGCAGCTCCTGCCCATAAAAAACTATTTTTCAGTAAAAATTAATATCAATATATCATTAAAGTAATGAAGCACGGGATATAAACATTTATACAAGTATTTTTAACCTAAAATTAATAATCAGGAACTTGAAAATGCAATACATATACTTCTAAGTTCTGGTCAACTAAATGAGGAAAATCCTTACTTTCATTTGAGAAATTTGCTACTCTAATTTTTTAAGGAAAATATATGAAATATTAATGTCATTCTTTAATTTTTAAACAACAATGTAAATGTTACTTTGACATTACTTAAAAAAGGAAATAGAAAATTGAAAATATGCTAATGAAAGTATATATATGACACAGGATAATATGAAGAAGAGAACATTCCAAAAAGAGGAATTGGATAGTGAAATTACACATTTTAAGAATACTTGCTTCGGTTAATAAGTTACATAAGAATTGTTTTTGCTTAGGAATCAGACACCAGAACACTAGTCTTTTCCCTTGTAGGCATGGACAAAACTTAAGAGCATATCATTAATGAAACATAGACATTTTATAATCCAGAATAGGGGCTTCTAATTTATTATTCATATATCATTAAATTTAATGCATATATCAGTAAATTTTATAAATTTTATTACGTTTTAAAGAACTTTTTTTTTTTTTGCATGGCTCCGGAATATATATATGTTGATTTATTTCGTAACTGCAGAGTTGATATTTTCCGAAACTGAGTTTTAACAATACAAAAGAAAACTAAAATAAATTAACTACAATTCTATGAAAAAACAAATAGAGCAGCAGCGGAAGCCGATATTGTCCAGTTTATACAACTTCGATGGGACTTTATACTTATCACTTTATATTTGGTAAATATGGACGAGAGAAGAACTAAAAAAATTATAAATCACTTAATTTTTGTTTTGAGATACCAAACAATTCAACGACATCAACCAATTATCACACATACTTCTTTATATAGGAATGTGTGACTATCTAGTTTTATGACTATATCAACTTTCATAAATTAAAACAACTTTCTTTTGCATTATCAATAATGAAGATAATGGAATATCAATCAACGTAAGTAAATGATTTTTGTAGTGATTTATTTTGCAAAGACCTGATTTATTGCAACAATATTGATCTACGTAAATATTTGTTTTCATCAAATAGTTAAAATTCCATGATGTAAGTAAAGTAGTTACAAGTCAATAACTTTTTATGTCAATTGAACTGTCATCATCATCCTATTCTGTTTCATTTATGATGATAAGGCAGTGAAATTTCTCATTTATTCTTAGAATGAATCTTTTGGCTATAAAATGTACCTGGGTTTATTAATTAAAAGCAACATTTTTGGAAGTTTATACACTCCAGTATATATATATATAACAGATAGCCACAAAGGAGAAATAAAACAAAATAAAAAATGCTCTGAGATCTTTCACTTTATGTCATCAGTGAGAGAATAACGAGTTCAATACAAAACAGGTAACAAGGAAGCATAAAGAAATGTAATGAAGAAAAAAATATAGAATTTCCAAAAAAAATTAAAAAAGAACGAGCATAAAATATTAGAGGAAATAAAGAGCAATTAATGTATACAAGTACAAAGGATCCTTACTGTGTAACCTTAGGTTACAGAGTAAGAATTATTAAATCTTATTTTATTGTTGGTGATTCTTCCATTGCAACCTAAGCTTTTTTTGCGTTTGTATTATTATATGTTAATATTTTTTGTTACCTCTATCTTCCTTATAATTGTTACTTTTTCTTTAAACTTTATCTGAAATTTTGTACATTTGTCTATGTTCATTACCCTGCTCCTATGCTTCTTTGTAGTCTTGTTGTAACTACTATTGTATTTAATTAGTTAAATTTGTTAGTAAGTCTATGATGAGATAAAAAGTTAAAGGCCTTTAAGCATATTATTATTGTTTTTGCTTTTTCTTGTGACTTATTGTTTCATGAATTTCATCACATGTTTAATAGTGATTTTTTCTGTATATATATATATATATATATATATATATATATATATATATATATATCATACTTAAATGCAAAGTAAACGGTTTGGAATAAACTGAAGTAGTCTGAAGTTAATAAAAACATAAATACAAGAAAAATAACTCACTTACATTCAATAAATATTTGTTTCCACTATCCTCGGGGGAGCAAAGGGGTGAGAGACCAAACGAAATCATCACGTATATTAACGTATGTTATACCTCTCTCAACTATCTTAAAAATGGTTGAATTGATTGAAAAATAACAATAGTGATTATAAAATACTTTAAATATTTAGTTTGAATACAACTATATATATACTTTAAAAACGGAATTTTGGACCAAACTGGACACAAACAAGTTCAAAAAGGCAGAATAGTAACACACAGAGAATGATACACACTTACTGACTCAATTTTCGGATAATACGTCATTAGGGGAGAATTGAGTGGGAGACTAAGCACGCCGGAAACTCAACGGCAGGAGATCTCCTGTCAACCGACTGTTCTATCACACGCACCCAGTCCTGAGGTATGATGTAGAGAAGAACAGAAAAATTGAAAATGAAATTATGATAAGCAGTTCTGGTTAGATAAAGGTAAAAGAAACGACAGGAATTGTAGAAAAATAAATAAAGAATTCGTATGAAACCGAAGAAATATACAAAATGCAAAGATAAGTTATTAATTTAAAAAAAATATCTTGTAATAATAACACAATATATAAGGCCGACGAGAAACAAAAACATATGTCAAAAGAAAAGTGAAAAACCGATAGTTGGAATAAAGGTAATACAGGCACAGAAAGAGGAAAAATACGTGAAATTCAATAGTGAAGAATACGTTAAAAAAGTATGAGACATTTTATGTCATCTATTCTGAGCCCAGGTGTCTATGAGCCCTGGACAACCAGATGTGTGCCTCCTCAGATACTCCCAGATGTCGTCAGAGGGAATCTGTCGTAGAATCTGTACTCTGAACTCTGTAATCTGGGCGCGTACAGCACCTGGGCTAAACCGTAAAAAATATGATTTTTATTTTTATTTTCTTAACAGATTTTTCACTTTGTGGTTGCATGTGTCTTTTTCTGTATTACCTTTAATCCAACTATCAGTGATGCATTTGTTTTTTTTAAAACATACGTTTTGTTTCTCATCGCTCTAAGCAATTCTGTGATTTTTACTAGATAGTTTTTAACAATAAAAACTTATCTTTGCATTTTGTATATTTTTTTTCAGTTTTATAAGGTTTCTTTATTTTTCGACAATTCCTGTCGTTTCTTTCACCTTAACATAACCAAAACTGCTTGTCATAATGTCATTTTTAATTCTTCTGATGCTCTTTACTTCATTACCTCAGGATCGTGTATGTGTGGCAGCACAATCGGTTGCCAGGAGTTCTCCTGCCCTTTTGTTTCAGGCAAACTTGCTCTCTTTTCTCCTGAAAACGAATTATCAAAAAAATTGAGTTTTAAGTGTCTCTCTCTCTCTCTCCCCTCTCTCTCTCTCTCCGTTACTATTCTTCGTTTATATATATATATATATAAATAAGTTCAAAAACGAAGAAAAGTAACGCGGAGAGAGAGAGAGAGAGAGAGAGAGAAAAGAGAGAGAGTTTGAGGGGGGGGGGGTTAATTAAACGCAAATTAACAACAGATTCCAGCACTCACATTCAAACATACGACCCTTTAACCGTCATCGTTTGGAAAAGAAGTGGATGGGCTAGAAGAGGAAAGACATGTATATAATATATATATTATATACAGTACTTCACATAAACACGTGACATAAGAATCAATGATCAAACCACAATGTGGAATGGGAAAATCAAGACTAAGATCCCCCAACCGCAAGAAGTGATCCTCGTTAGAGTCAAAAACCCAACTGACTCAATTGTGTTTTTGACCCTGATGAGGACTGCTTGTTGCCGTTGGGGGATCTTAGTGTATTTTCCCATTTCATATTGTGATTTGATCATTCATTTATATATATTTATATATATAATATATACATATATATATATATATATATATATATATATATATATATATAATCACTACATTAATTTAGCACACCATAGAAAAAAAATCGAAGTTCATTGACAACAATCTATCAATAGGACATTATTATAACAAACTTTTTTTGAAACTTTAAAAGAAATAATACTGCAGGGACTTATTTTATATGTATATAAATATAACAGGAAACGGAGCTAACCATACATCAAAGAAGTCGCTTTAAAATAAACAGAAATACGTTAAAGTAATGCAGACAACAAACAAGTCAGAAATATATGTCTCAATTGCTTTTATGGTAAGGTCTTACATATATAATTTATATTTTAAAAAATAATATTTTTTTTTTAACGTAAACGTATTTGCAATATTATCTTCACTGTAAGAAGGGATATGTTCGAAATACAGTTTATTTTCATAGAAAGATCACTCTTATTCATACCTTTGTCAATCTTTGTTACCAGTGTGACTCTGGGAGGAATAGTAAATACTATTTAAGAATGTTTGCTAACTACATTCACCACTATATAAGGTATTAGATATATATATCTTTTAATTACAATTTAGTTAACTTTTATTCAGTTAAATTTGTTTTATTCAGCTTTAAATTATTTTAAATCTATTTCATTTGTATTTCAGCTATAACTTATATGAATTAAAGATCATCCGATAAATAATTTAAATTATTTACGGAAACTCAAAATCATACACAAATAATATTTCTATGTCATCATTGTATAAAAATGTAGTTGAAATAATGTTGTATTTTCATTTATGTTTATGAATAGAAAATGTCCCTTCTTTTGCAAGAATTTAATGATATTCTATTAATCCTTTTACAATATAATATAAATACTACTAAAACAAATATACTATTTAAATGAACAGAAATATATGAAAATGTCATGATAATATATAAGATTTTCATTATTGGATTCGATATTGTTGAAATTTTATAGTTGCGCTCGAAAGTGTCTTATTTAGTTAACTTATGTTCCAATTCTTTACTGATTTTTAATTTTAATGCTTAGATTAAGAAAACAAGATTAAAGTCGATGCATATTGAATTTCTCATTGGTTATAGCCGAGGTATGACTTCCTCAGCCTTAGTAGATATCTTTCGACCAACATCTTAACAGAACTCTTTTAGCGTTCGGTCTTTGGGTTTTTCCTGAGATGATTAAGTAGTCGGAACTGAAGATGATACTGTCATTAAAACTTTTGGAAATGTAAATTTTGACACATAATATACAAAATGACCTTAAATAAGACCATGTTTTTGTTAAACATGTTGTGTTAATATGATTGTAACAACATTTACCTTTATAAATATTCTTAAAAATAAGGATAATATTAAGAATGGGTGTGGGTGGTGGAGGGCGGTAGGAGGGTTCTAACGCGCGAGACTGTCAGGTTTACGTCTGCACCTTCCCCACTGCAGCCTTGAGCAAGTCCGCCCCCGGAGTCTTTTCAAGTCCCATTACTTTGTGCGGGTCGTGCTGCTGATCCAGTTTTACTTGCTTTTCTTTATTCAGTCTCTCCTGTTCTTCCCTCTCACGTCTTGCTTGTTCATTAATCTCTTTAACTGCTCTCAATTCCTTTTTCAATTTC
This sequence comes from Hermatobates lingyangjiaoensis, assembly GCA_026182355.1. Lineage (NCBI taxonomy): Eukaryota > Metazoa > Arthropoda > Insecta > Hemiptera > Hermatobatidae > Hermatobates > Hermatobates lingyangjiaoensis. The sequence goes on from JAPFBL010000138.1 coordinate 8,492,920, forward strand.
ATTCTCCGATTTTGAAACCAAATCTTAATTTGCCTTTCTGTTAGACACAAAGCATGAGCTATCTCTATCCTCCTTCGCCTTGTCAAATAGTGATTAAAGTGAAATTCTTTTTCTAATTCCAATGTTTGGAATCGGGTGTACGTCTGTCTTCCACGTCTCCTTGGGCACCCGTTTGGCCCTGGTAACATTCCTGGAACAAACAAACCAAAATAGTCATCGATATTTCATTTCCTTAATGTTAACCATATAAATAGAGCATCGTAAAATAGTTATAAAAATAGATATCTTGTATTGGATAGTTGTGTTGTAACGCTAAGTTATTATGCATAATAAATTAAAACCATTTTCTTGAGTGGGTACGGAGCCCATACATTTAACAGCCTAGCTGGGATTAATAACTGTTGATTGTCAAAAAACAGCTGGGTGCAATTTTAAGATATAATTTGTTTGAAAACTCCATGTAACATTTCATAACAGTTTGCATCTGTCCCACTGAAACACGAGGAAATCATAGGGTTTGAGACTACATGATTTCCGGTACCCGTAAACAGTTCTTAGTTTAAATAAACTTGACCTTTATAGAATTGATTATTTACAATGTAATATTAAAACCTAATATCAATTGGATCAGATTCCTTTATATTTTCACAAACCTGAATTGTTTCTCTATATACTAGATAATATTAAGAGAAGGATATTGAACTGATCTATCCTACCATCTAAAAATATATTAAATTTTACAACAATCTAACTAAAACAAATAATTTCGATTATTTTTACTCATATAAGCATATATATAAGCATTAGAAGGCATTGGATGTGCTTTTGCAGTATACCAAAAATCACATGTTGTTGAAAATAAGAAATTCCGATTGAACAGCAGCTACTATAATAACCAAGCAGAATTATTTGCGATTCTCCAAGCAATAGCATGGCTTAAGGAAAGAACACATCAACTAATGCTCTGAAGGCAATTATAAAGACAGATAGTAAAACAACAATTCAAGCAATCCACAACAGAGGCATACACTGGCTCATAACTGAACACATAAGACTTGAGCTTTCCACAACAGATTTATTCATCTGAATCGAATGGACGAAAGCACACGTGGGGACAGTTGGGAATGAGCTGGCAGACAGTTTGGCTAAGGAAGCTGCGGTAGAGGAGGATCTGGTAATGAGCTATATGGCAGCACCTATATCGTACTTAAAGCAGAAGCTGAAAGAAATAACAGAAGACAGGTGGGAAGAAGCCTAGCGTAACAGCAATAAAGAAAGAGAAACAAGACAATATTTCCGACCGTAAGACGAGGAAGAAGCTAGACAGCTTGAAAATTGACTACAGACTGACTCAAGTACTGACTGGACATCGCAGGACAAGACATTACCTGATAAGATTTCACATTATTCAAAATTGAAGTTGCGCATGTGAATGAGCATACCAACTGAGCAGACATGGTATCACTTAATATACCACTGTCCTCTATTGGATCCATACCGATGAAACTTAATTCTATTTACCATGACTACAGAACAGATCTGTTGATAGAACAACTTGAATTAATATCACCTGATCACTTACCTCGTTTTAAACACTTTCTGGGTAAGATTTCTATGAATAACTTTTAGTTATTAGGCATATTTAATTGTAATTTTATTTTAAATACCATATTTTTGTAGATTAAAAAAAACAAACAAAAAATTATATATACGTCAGAACTATTATTGTAAAGAATTTTTGATACTATTTGCATTTATTATTTTAGTTTAGTTATATATGTATACATTAATACCTTTTTAATTAATGTTTGTATGTTATGCTTACTTAATCTTAGTCCTACAAGTGTATTATTTATTATAATTTCTAACAAATTTGTTGTTGTACACTCAACAACTTCACTTTGTGTGAACTTAAATATACTCTCTCATAACGGGGTTACTATTGTGAGGAAAAAAAATCTCACCGACTCATACAGACACAGGCATAGACACCGACACATACACTGACACAGACAGACACAGACACAGATACAAACACAGACACAAACATAAACACAGACACAGTTATGACCACAATGTCTTTACAAATCTTCAAAAAGTGACAAGAGGTTGTCTTCAAGGGTCATGCAGAAGCCCTAGTTGTTGTAAAATTCAGTTCAACTCCTTATTAAAAATACCTTTCCTAAACTATGTCATCGTAAATACTGATAATCTATAGTAATAAAAAGGAAAGTCATATTAAATGCGGAAGCACTGACCAACCAGGTCCTCACAACAGTTTGCCACTGGTCTGTTGACAACAAAATAGTATTCAGCAATAATAAATCGAAGGTTCTTTTTCTTTTCCGGGAGTTTTACCAGGGTCTAAATATTTTTTGGCCTAGCAAAATCAGAAGTCATCATTGATATGAGTTCTTACCTCGCCTTCTATATGCAGTGCCAGTCTGGATCAGGGTGTTTGAAAAGAATTATAATAAAAAGAAGATGGTATCGTTGCAACGATTGATGTTAATACGGGAGGTAAAGGAATATAGGAGATAATATCGCAGATGCAGCTTGTATCATTGCTAATGCTCTACCAATTATATAGAAGCTAAGGAAAGGGCTTCTTTCTATACCCAATCGAAGGGTGGATGTGCAGTGACCTTTAAGCAAAGCCAATATAAAAAATTAAGTCTTATATACACCATGGATGTGCCCTGGAAGGAAACCACTAATAATTATTATTGATGGAGACAACGGTGAGAATACCGACTCAGTCTATAAGTTTATGATCTACACCCATGAAAGTAAGCTGGAGAATCAGATGGGCGAAGCAATAGTTGTTTATGAAAAGGAAGAAGAACTCTGCAATGAATCATTCAAGCTGAACAGTCCCTGTTCAAACAACCATACTGAGCTAAGAGATCTTCTGAAGGCTGTCAACTGGATAGATTAGACTTGTCCTGCGGTATTCCAACCACATTTTCTCATTAATAAAAACAGATAGCCAAGTGTCTCTTAATTCTCTAATAAATGCTCGGGCCCACTGAAAAGACTTAGAAGCAGAAAGGGGACATTTTTACATTTAAGAAAAAAAGGGTGGCTCATTCATTTTTGCTGGATAAAAGCACACATCGACAAACTAAGAAATGAAAGAGATTCACAGGCAAAGCGAGCTGCTACCGATCCGGACCATGTTGAAGACAATTTACAGCCACCTATAAGTCTTCTAAAAAAGAAGTTGCAAGAGATGTCAGTCTAATAAGACATGGTCTTACCACTGGTCCAATATAGCCAATGGTCATCATATAAGGTTCTTATTTCCTACTCGAAAACTCCAGATCGTCATTAACACTATCTCTGACTCACAAAATATCGCAGGCACTATCCAGGCACGGCGTAAAGAGAGCCTATGTACATAGGTTTGAAATAGAACATTCTCCCTGCTGTAGGTGTGATCACCACACCTCACGAACATGCAAGCATATTATCTGGACTGCCCCCAGTTTGAAAGCGAAAGAATACCAATCAAACAAAAAATAATACTTAGCTCAAACTCTAAGTGGACACCCTAAATTGATAAATTTGTGTCCAGAGAACTCATGCATAATTTCAGAATGTTTATTAACATCAACAAATTTTAATGTGAGCTCTGACAAATGATTTTAAAATGCCTGTAATATAAATAAATAGAGTATGCAATTGCAATTCCTGGAAAAACAACACACCCAGACACACACACACACATCACACAACACACACACACACACACACACACAACAGACAGACACGCACCCACATACACATATAAATATATACACGCAAGGTATATACATAATCAAAACACAAGATGAAATGTAAAAAAAAAGACTAAGATCTTTCAACGACAACATGTGGTCTTCGTCAGAGTCAAAAACTTTAATGTTTTTGACTCTGACCGCTTGTTGTAGTTGAATGATCTTACTATTTTATTCCCATTTCATACTGTAGTTAGATCAGTGGTTGTTATTTCACGTGTTTATTTGACATGTTGTTATCAAGGGATATATATATATATATATAAAGATTTCACATAAACACGTGAAATAACAATCAATGATCAAACCACAATAAGAAAATCGGAAAACAAGACTAAGATCTTCTAAACGTAACAAGTGGTCTTCGTCAGAGTCAAACACCCAACTGAGTTAGTTTTTTGACTCTGACGAAGACCGCTTGTTACGGTTGGAAGATCTTAGTCTTGTTTTCCCATTTCTTATTGTGGTTTTATCATTTATATATATTTGTATAACCAGATGTCACAATATTAGAAATGATATTGACAATAAAAAAACGATTAATGAGAGTAATAGTATTCCTTGCCAGGGTGAATGACCAGCAGATAACGAATTACTAATTTTGTCCTGACCTTCGTTATTTAGCTCCACTTGACCATCCTTTTTTTCCCTTGGCTTTTATGCCCTTTAAATCTCCTGTTTTAGCTCCGTTCATTTACAATACACACTAAGATTTGTCTGATTGTAGAGTCATTTCTGTTATGTTAGTTAATTCTAAAATGTGTATATATTTATCTATATAAAAAGATTTCACATAAACACGTGAAATAACAATCAATAATCAAACCACAATAAGAAAATAGGAAAGCAAGACTAAGATCCTTCAACCGTAACGAGTTTTCAGTTGGGTTTTTGACTCTGACGAAGACCGCTTGTTACGGTTGATAGATCATAGTCTTGCTTTCCCATTTTCTTATTGTGGTTTGATCAATGATTTATCTATATATATATATTGAGTTAGCTTCAGCTACTCAAAGGGACTACTTCTGCCCGATGACGACGACTGTCGAAATATCGTTGTGAGTCTTTTGTGTGTGTCTTTATTTATTTTTCTCTTTTCTGTGTGAACTTTATATATATAAATGAGTGTGTATGTGTCTGTATTCGATAAATTCCAAAACCATCTAATCGCCGTGAAAAAATGGGAAATCGTTATACCCGTGAAGGCCTATGTAATTCTTTTTTTATCAGAGTTGTTGTTCTAGGTAGTCCTGAAAAAATTACAAAAACTTAAATTTTGTTTTGGAATAATGAACCTGCCCAACTGGTCGGATTTGTTTGCATTTACTTACATTGTTTACATTGGCTTGGACAGTTTTTAAATGAAATATAATTGTTATTTAGAGGTTTATTTAAAACATTTCAAATGTTCTAATGAGTTACGATGATATGTTAGAACAATAAAATTGTTGAATATAAAAGATTAACCCGAACCAGACATATATTTTTAATGCATTCCATTGTGTGGTGAATAGTTGTTGAACAAGTGTTTGACTAATCAAACAAAACATAAGTTGACTGTTAAGGAGTTTGATATTATGTTTACTTATAGTAAAGTCATGTTTATGCCACTCCAGTTTTTTTATTTCTTTTCAAATTGAATTTTTGAAGGTAAATCAGGACATCGTCTGTTGAGTTAACTATTATGTTATTAATTGAATGCCACATTAAGCTTTGCTAAAGGTAACGCGACATTCACTGGCGTTTGGCGTACGAAGTTCGCAGGCTCAGAGTCAGCTCCCAAATAAATATCCCAAAAATATAAAAATACCATTTATTTATAGATAAGGTTTGCTTTATAATCTGTTTTTTGTTTATTTTGACTTTAATTGGCAATGGCGGACGCAGGTAGGCCATGTCTTATAACTAACTTATAATTTTTCCGTCTGTTTTCTTGAATTGGAAATATCCAATTACCAGAATTTGCTATTGTTTTCAGACAATTTTTAATAAAATTAAAAATAAGTAAAATTGAATAATTAAAAGTAAGGCTTACTAATTTAGTTCTGAATGGTAATTTGTTTGTTTAAAATATTCAATTATTACTAAAATGTTGGCGATACAAAGTTCGCAGAGTCAGCTTGTATAATCATAAAATTAGAGTAATATTTCTGAAGTCAATATAGGTTTTATAATTTTTATATCGAAGCAATGGTTATACTATCTTCAATAACATGAATCTATTAGTACTTATACATTTTACTTTAAATTTTCCTATAAAAGTATAACTCTTATGTAGTTTATGTTGCCTGTTAAACACGATTAATACTCAGTAAGAAAGACATTTTCTTGTGTAATTTTAAATATAATTTATTTGATTATATATCAATTGTGCCATCAGTTATTTATTTTGATAACTGATGTATGTTTGTTATGCTGATAAAGTAGCTAAGAATAATATATTTATATAATAGCTAAAGATATTAGTTAATAAAACTCAAGTGTTAAAATGGTAGTAAATAAGTGAAAGATATAAAATAGTGTAATAAACATACTGATTGCTCTATTTAAATAATATGCACAATAGTATTGGGATGACTACAAGGTATGGATATAATTGACCGGCCATTAAGTACAGCTGGCTGACTACCTTACACGTCCATCCAGTACTGGAGATACTAATGCCAGATAAATGCTTTGATGGCATCTATATGTGAGGTAGAACGGTTCAAGTTGAACTTAACTCTGCTCAGCACTGGTAAGTAAAGCTACTAAACTATGTGCTAACGGGGTCTTAACATAGCCAGAGGAAAAGAAACTCCTTCAAGTAACCACTGAATTGTAGTTAACATTTTATATTTATACATGCTATAACCCAGTCGTAAATTGTTTTACGAGGGTTGAATTACCTAATAAGGGCAGTGGGAGGTAGGTTTTACGGTCCATTCTACTAATTGCGATCTGCTCTATAATGAGACAGCGGTAAAATTAGCATACCAATAGTTCATTTTTGAGTAGTCACTTAAACTTTTATAGATCATTAAGTATTTTAATATTTATATTATATAGGACTATAACAAAATCAATTCAAAATAAATAATTACACACATATACCTTCTTATAAAGCAATGACTGATTCCTTTTCTCTTATTGTTCTGAATTTAAAAGCACATAAAATAAAAGTTATATACATAAAAACAAATAAATGTTAGCCGTCTAAATAAGGGCCAGATAAGTCGAGTCCTATTAAATATTGGTGGCCTTTGTAAATAAGTAACAAATGCCCTAAACATTTTTATTACATCCTTTTGGCAGATAGTTGTAACTTTGTGCACATTTATCTCTAAATACTCACCCAAGGTTTACGAAGGTCAACAAATAGGAATAATTAATTTCAAGAGATTTTTTTTAGTCAGAAATAATGGTATACTTTATATTACTATTCTGGTATTACTTTCTAGAAATATTAGAACTGAACTCTAAAATTAAATCAATTAATATTATTTATTATAGATAAACATAATATAAATATTATGTTATAATATTTATAACATATTTAAAATATGCTATAAAGATATTCAACACTCTTAGAGCCATGGTCAGCTATGAATTTAGAATAGAATGTTCTATAACAAATACTATTGTTATAGTCACGTTATTGTGAATTACAAATAGATAACATATTATCAATTCATAATGGTAAGAACAATTAATATTCAGTTAAACTTACTGATTATTACAGTACGATTACACACAATGATTCATGTAATTGACTGTGTATTTATACATATTTTCTATAGTTATAACTTGATAAAGTATTTAATTATGAATATATCAAAACATAGTCTTTATATAGTTTATTGCTTAAAGCTTTTACGAGGTCGGACATGTACATGATCTAAGTGCTGTTATTATACTCTTCTGTGTTCTCATTAGATAGCTAGTATGGTACATTCTTTTTTTTAGGAAATTGTTTTAACAAAGTTTCTGTATTGAATAACACTAAAGGACTTACAAAACATTCTCGTTTAATTAATTGAATATAAGAATGGTGATAAACATATTATAATTAGACAAGTTGTTTTTTTGATTAAAGTGTTTTTTTTTTATTTTAAGCAAAAAACACGGATTAAAACTGATCGGAAAAAATAAATGAGATTTTAAACCAAGATTTCTTATCAGAAGGAGAGCCATAGATGAGGAGTGCTGTGAATAGTGAATATTTATACTTGAAAGTGTAGGTAGGCAATATAATCCACACGAGCTCCTACACGGTGAAAGACGAAACCGTTAACGGGGAAACCCAAATTGAAAGTAAGTACTATTGGATAAAATAACTAAATGAAAATTAAGATATATTATTATTAAATAAAAAATATTTCTATAAAATATAATAATATTAATTAATTATATAATACTATAACATATAAAAAATAATAGTAAAAAATATGATATGTACGTTTGTCTAGCATTTTCTGTAGTTAATACTGACTCTTCTCAAGTACCAGTAATAGTCATTTGGACGCATTTAATACGTGTTTTTTTCCAGGATTTGCTTTTACTTGAATATATATTTGTTTATATATTTTCGATAAAGTTTAGCATTTGCACGAATGTCCACAGACCTTCTATGAGATAGCGTAGTATCATGTCCGTTACTATCCATGCCAGTTATTGTCTTTTCTTCACTAACTGATTTAAGGTACATAGTCTCAATGGAATTGGCACTAATGAGACTGATCATCATTTATATCAACGGAAGTGTGGTGTTTTAATGTATGCTGGGAGCATCAAATAATCCATTTTTCTCCAATTCAAACTTCAGAACTACTCTCTATGAAAAATACTTTAAAAAATAAAAAAAAATATTGTTTTTGAAAGTTTTATTTAAATATAAAAAATTAACCAATTTTTACACGTGATAAATGGGAGCTAGACCTGTATACTTTTACAATGCTTAAGTTTCTACAAGTACTATGCATAAGCATATGCGTATAAGTTCTATTTTAAAAAAAAATACCTTTACAGAAAGCGTAACATTTATTTATTTATACATTCCGAGGAGAGCAATAACTTATAGTTTGATTCATAAAGGTTCTTACCAACAAAAGAACTACCAGGGAAACAATTCCGGTCTTAAGCGTAGGCTTTGAGTTTCCGAGAAAGTAGCGACTTGCAGAAATCATACTGCTTGCATAGAATTTTGCCATATGAACTCACAATAGTTGTAGTAGGTTCGGTTAGGTTGCAGTGGCAGTTCCACAAGGGAACACACGTAGGCCGAGCATTGGCCCTTTGTGATACCACACAATGAAGATTGATTCTACAGTGGGAGTCCTAAATTTTGCCTAACTCAAATTTATTTAGAGTAGGGATCTTTAACGAGTACCTGACATCGTACAGGCTCGGGACCGACGGTTTAACGTCCTTCTCCGAGGGACGACGCGCTCAGATTTATTCACCTCCCGCGTGTCGAGTACGTGTACGTGTCGAGCACGTACGTAACCACTGAGCTAGCCTGGCCCTTATAGTTGTAGTAATTATTGTTTATAGTAATGCTATTTTGTATGTTCCTGATCTTTTGATTTTCATGTAATGAAAGAAGAGACTTTATGCTTTTTATGGAAAATCATTGCAAATGCTATGCTGAGAAAAGTGATTTGTTTTTGTCAGGATTACAGACATATTAATGATAAAAATATTTTGTTGGCCGCAGTACAGTCCATTTGATGTTATTTTAGGTTTTTTTATGAGCATGTTTAAATTTGACAGAATGAGAAAAATTGGGACCAAACTACGATTCCCAACTAATTGGCATGATTTATTACGTGCACATATGATTACTAATGACACATATATCTTTAATAATAAATATGTCTCTTTGGATTGAGTTAATATTTTTCAAAAATTATTCTACACAGAAAAAAATTAATTTATGCATTCTAGTCTATAACGAATTAAAGTTATATGTTGAAGTTCATTTTATATAAATCTAGGTACTTTCTAAGGAGAGTATGACCGGTTTTTCCATGAAGGGTACGACATCATCCATCTTCAGAAGAAACTGTCTTTGATATTTCTAGTTTCACTTTCAAGATATATAAATTCTAAAACTGGTCATAGACGCCATAAAAATGTATAGCAAATCTGATTCATGCTTTCGTAACAAATATTGCACTATCTTCTGTGGAAAGACTATGGCTAGAAAGGCAGGTGTTGGCAGGTACGTCAGAGATGTGACAGATCTCATGCTTTGTGTATTGTAGAATAGTTTTGCATTCATTGAAACTGAGTTTACTGTAAATTCAGGAAAAGAAAAAAATGCAAATACTTATATACCAAATTTAGTTATTTAACTTTGAAGTTGAAATTACCTTTACATGGTCTTCTCGAAATGAATATGATATTAAAAAACCAAAGTGTTCAATAAGTACAAAAAAAATTAATGCCCATCAAATTATTGAAACTATGCAAGGTAAATCAGAGTACATTCACTTCAGGTAATAAAAAAACAATATCACACGAATGGAGCACTTCCACTGAAAGCGTGGATGCAATAACGAATGAAAACAATTTTTAAAGAAAACATTTTCTTCAAAAAACATTACGATACCTTTTCAGTTTTGAAGTCACAATGAGTTGTCAAACATTAATTATTAAGTGTTATAATATTTGTGTTTTTTCTCAAAAATATCATTTAGACTTTTCGGGTTTTAGCAAACCCTAAATTACTCAATGTTTAAGTTTAATTCTTGCGTTGTTCCTACCAACATTTCTTTTATTGTACAATTATAAGGGCATATTAAACCATTTATAAATATAGGCAGTAAAGGAACAGAAATAAGGGGTAGTAATGGAGTGATTAAGCGCCACAAACAGACTCTAACACTCAACTCCGACTTTTGGCCTTCACGAGGCTACCCTCTTAACCTGCTATACGCAGGGACAAACGAAAGAGGAGGAGAAGGTGATCAAGAGCTGGGCTTGACCACCTTCGTTTCACAACATTCCTAATCCCCAAATCCCCTCCTTTTATCCCAACGAACCCACCGATAGAGGTACAAGGATTTCCCCCTGTATGACACAAAGGAGAAGAAAGTCCGGAGACCATCCTCCGGAAGTGCAGAGGATCCAAAATCACTAACTAGTGGGAGCTAACCTTCCACAGGTGCACCTAAGGACCCGAAGAAGGAGAAAGGAAGTTACTTTCTCTCGAAACGTAGGTAGCCTGAATTATTACTCATTATTATTTGTTATTATATGTTATATAGTTATATGATTTAATTTATATTTTTAGTTAAATTATTTTTAATTCATTCCCTTCCCCCACTTATATTAGCAGAACTGGTAGTGCTTCTACGAGGACAGAATCCTTGAACACGGATTCTGTTTTGAAGCATTTACCCTTATAAAATATATTAAATTATCTCCCTGATGATGGCTAATTCTTGGTTGAAAAGTTGAAATATACTTTTATAATTGAAATTATACAGAATTGAAAAAAACTTAAACACGTATTTGTGGTGCTTGAATGTAAATCATCCAAAATCTGTGGCATAATTTATTACGTGACATAATTAGTGGGTGTTAGTTCATAGATGTGCTCTGAGGGAAAAAACTTCGAGAGCCACTGCACAATCACTTAAGTTATTATCTATTCCAGGTCTGCTCTTGAAGAGATTTAGTTCTGTTCTCTATATTATATTTTCAGCTTTTAAGAAATGCAAACGATATCGTGAAACTATAATAAGGAATGCTCAATTGACACAAGCTGAAAAAAACACTTTAGATTAATCTTGAGCTACTTATAGAGATTAAGTTATTATTATTTATCTTAATTGAAGGGAGCATTTGTTTTAATTATTTCTGCATATATGTTTTGATTTGATTTGGTGTATAATAAGCTTCAATAATAAGCTTCTCTATACAATATTTTTAAATTTCTTAACACACACAATTAAAAAAAAACACGCAACATTCCATTTAATTTAACTGGAAACTTATGCGGAGCTACATTCTCTTTTAATTGTAGTTTTTTCTGACCCACGTATGTTACGTGCAATATTTTTGAGAAACATTGAATATAAATATATTATATTACTACAGAAAATGTATTAATTGATAAATTCGTTTTATAAATGATTTCCATTGTATAAAAGCACACTATAATTTTCTGTTACAATGCTTGTTTTTGTCGAATGCACCAAAGTTTACATAAATTTATTTTTTATGGACATTTATGTTGAGCATGTGTACAATGAAAAGTCAACCGAACTCAAGGTCATAATGAAGATATATTTCCTTTGTATGTTCTTTTTTTTTTCTTTCTCCCTAATTAAAACACATCAATTACATGAGTGACGTCCACGTTCCTCTTTAAAATGCCATGCTTCTTTCCAATTATCAAAAACGGCTGCCACGTTTTTAGGATGGGATATGTTTTCTACGCTCAAGTATGAGTTTGTATTATTTGCGTTTACCGCAAATAAAACTGTATCGCTAGAACTACTGTTTACTTGTACATACAAACTATTAATTAATTATATACGTTGCAAAATTTTGTGTTTACTATGTATTTTTCGATTTAATCAACAATACAAACTCTTTTGATTAAAATATTCTTATAAACATTTCCATTTTCTCAGTTTTTATAGTTTACTTGAGAGATTTTTTCGTAAAAAGATTTATTAATTATGAGAGAACGATATAAGATATAAAAAAGCACATAACAAAGGCAAGTTTAATATCTTGCTTACTACTGACAATTTAGAATATACAGGTTTAATTCATTACTTCTGAAATCTGTATTTATTCATAGTTATAGTGTATTTACTTATGATAGAAAATTCCAAAAAAAAAAATTACGTCTCCACACCAAAGAACTTTATGTTAAAACTAAAAGGCTTTTCGAAAACTTAATGTTGTTCTTTAGGTTTACATCTAAAAAACATATATGTGCATTATATGTAAAAAAAACAGTCCTTTCTAAGTCCCTGTTAACATACCTCCCTCAACAATGGAGGTAATTCAAAAATCTCTGTTATTTATAAACTGGTTCATATGTTATGACGTTGTCTTGTTTTATTAAGGTTCATGTTTAATTAAGTCACTATCCATACTATTTTTGCTTGTTAAAAATATTTAGTGCTTCTGTATAGGAAGTAACATATTCAGTAGTTTTTCGATAACATTTAGAGTGTTCTATGTAAGAATGATAATAATAAACTCAACAGGTATAATTATGAATATATCAAAGATCATAATTTAATGGGGTTCTGTACTCCGTGTGAGTATGCTGTAGTAGACATACGAGTACACTTATAATTGAGAATACTCGTATCTTGTACAACCTATTATGAAGAGGTTTTGTAATCTCTGTGAGTAGGTGATAGTAGACTAGATTAGTTATATTTATGAATATATAGCAGAGTGTAATATGAAGAAGTTTCAATTATGAAAGTGCCTATTTTTTTTTTTAGTACTTCTTAATAGACTGAACAGGTATACCTATGGATAAATCAACAAGTGAAACATGAAGAGATTATGAATTAAATGGTGGCATGTGCATCCTGTGAGTGCGACTGCAATAAACTAGTCATGTATCTCATGTTTACTTAAGGATTGAATACTTCAGGATTTCATGTTCTTTGCAATTATAGATTAATAGAATTGCTACACTATGAAGTGTAACTAATAGAATTTTGCAATCTTTTAAAAAAGGTTTGTCAAGTTCATTAATTAATTCATTAAATATTTTATGTATTAAAAAAACTAAAAAAGTTTTGTCAAATATTATGTTAAAATATTTTTCGAAAAACCTACTACTAAATAGTGTTTCCTCGTTACTCTCTACCACTTTGTTTTTACGAACTTTCTATTATGTCAGCAAGTCTCTTGAATTCTTAATAAAATGTAAGATTTCCTTTTTACTGCGATATATATAGGAGATCAAAGTAGGTAATATTTGCCAGAGTTCCTAGAGTCTGCACCATGGGCACCGCAAAAGTGGTCGTAGTTTTTGCCACTTATTGTTTGAACATAATCAAACAATATGATGAAATGATGAAATCATTTCGTATTACATCCGTGCAAATCTTTTTGAATAAAGCATCGATGAAGCATACCCATCTCAAGTCAGAATTTTAATTCATTTGTAAAATAAGTGTGTAATAAGATCTCACAATAAACACTTAAAATCCAAATTAACGTCTAATCCACTGTAAACAAATTCAGAAATGAACCTAGAATCATTCAACCAAAACATGTGGTCTACAGTAGTATGAGTGAGTTTCTGACATCTTGTTTTAGATTGAAATAATTAAGTGGCATTTCTCAATTTCATAACGCAGTTTAGACGTAAAACAAGTGCATATAGCGCACTATAATGATGATATAAAGGAGTTCCAAAAATTCAAAGAAGACGAGATATGAATTAAAAAGAATTACTTATATTCTGTTTAGAATAGTTGATTTGTAAGTTCTTGACTTCCCCACATTTTATCATTTTTATTGACTACTGTGTAAATGTTATGTTATGTTGATTATTTACTAGTTCATTGAGTAATATTTTTAACATTCTCCTTACGTCTTAAAAATTATTATAAAATATTTTTTGCACTATTGTCATAATTCATTCTAATTTCTTATAATAATAGATTATAAAATAAAAAAGAATATTATTATTAAAAACTTATTACTTGTAAAATATTTTATATTAATTGGAATAAAAATGATTATGTATTTCTATTAAGTAAATGAGTTAAGAAACTAATATAGTATGAATACATAAATTGTTTTCTAAATTTAATTTTATATACCATAAATTAGCTATAAAATAAAAGGAAAATAAATTAAAAGTGCTTAGTTTGTTGATATTTTCGTTTGAGTAATTGACTTGAAGATGTTTGGAAAGCAAGTGTTGGGAAAGGTTTGTTGGATCCCTTCTAAATAGGAGTCATATATCTCATGAACCTATTCAGCCCTTCAACTGACATACGCTTTCACTTCCTGGGTAAAAAAAAGTAAAGGAAATCAGGTATAAAAAGGAAAAAAAAGGTTATTGTTGTGAACAACCCTTGCTAGTGGTTCAATATTTGAGTTAGTTGGAAAGGTCTGTGTTCAGTTTGTGTTTCACCGTGGTGGGCATTGCCAGGTTCCTGTAAGTAACAAAATGTATACATTTCTTTTTAAGTTTTAATACAAAATGTTCCACATTAACTTACAGACATTAATTACACTTTGTGTAAAATATTTTTTTTACTTTTTACATTATAATAATACATTTCTTGGTTTTCTTTCTGTTCCTTTTATTTAGTCTGCCTTTTTTTTTTTATTGTTAAAACCTATTAAGGTTATGTAACCTACCTTTGTCTGATATGACACTGTTAGACAAATGCATCTGACTTAAATAGTTTTCCTTCAAAAAAAAAGGTAATAACTTTATAGATTTTTTATTTCTCTATACTTTGTTTATATATTGCTTAATTGTATTGATAGTAATTTTTGCTTGTTGAGTTTTTTTGTTTTCTGTTTCATTGAATATTCTGTGAAGCTGTCCTCGCACAGTTATTTTGCATTATTACTTTTCTGTTTAAGATATTTCAGCCTTAATAATTAATATAAGTAATTATGTTTAACAACACATTAAACAACAAAAACACTGTCCATTTTTCGTTTTTTTTTTACTTTATATGTTGTTTGTTTCTTATTGTGTTTATTTTTCTGTTCTTTGGCATTCTGTGGATGTATTTGTTTTGACTACTTATATTTTCAACATAATTTCTAGTCTTGAAAATGCCTAAGCAGATGGCAAAACATCTACTTATAATCAACGGTAGTTAATTTTTTGAACCAAATCCTCAAAAACCACATTTTGAATTGTAATACTTCAGTTTTTTATTTTTTTGTAAAATAAGCATTTTTTTCGTGTTCAGTCAACCAACACATATAAAGTTGGCTCAAATAATGTATAAATGAAATGTTTTGTGGTTAAAATATTTTTAAGGTTCAATAATATACACAAATTTTACATATTCTTTATAACATTGTTTTGTGATTAATGAGGAAGGCTTAGGAGGCCACTCCTCTCCATAAAGTAGAACTTTCTGTATAAGATCTGTCCTTTGTGGATCCCTCAGACAAAACTCATACACCAAGTGTCCAAGATATTGAGGTGTTTCCTTGTTACATGTACATGATAGGCTAGAAGCTATTTTTAACTGGTTCAAGTATTCTTTAAATGGGCCATGACCAGTAATATGTTGGGATTGTTGATGGTTTATTTCAAAATGATTCATTGATAGTCTTTTCTGTATACAAGGGAAATATTCCTCTGTTAAAAGGACTTTAGTACATTCTGCCCAATTTTATTTCCGACTGTCACTGTTTGCCTGACTAGCCTTTGCTTTCTGTAATTTATTCACTATAACTATATATAATTTGATTTAAACAGGAAAGTAGTATGCTTTCATACAAATAACTAAACCATTCCAATTAAGTTCAGGTAGACTCTTATAAATTGTAGCAGAAATTGCATTTTAAAGTTTAGGTTTAATACAATAAAACTTTTTAAAGTTTAGGTTTAATATAATAAATTATAAATTTTTGCTATAAATTATCAAATATTATAAAGTCACAAGAGTATTTTTTAATACATGTTGATTTTAAAGTGTAAAAATTTTATAGAAATAAAATTTGACAATAAATTGAAATTAAATGTCAATAAAATCGATGTTTTTATATTTTATGATCCGTTAACTAATATTAATTAATTAAAAACAGTACCCTTTTAATGAATTTTACTGCATTACAGAAGAATTTTGTTGCATTCCTTTTACCGTATCGCTTTTATATTAGTTGATTTCAAAAGAGATTTATAGTTTTATGTATTCGTCCCTTTAAAATAAATGAAACAATCAGTGTAACATTCAGTTCATTTTTTGCCTATTAATGGCAGAATCATGCAGTGTTGTTTATTACTGAGCTGATACAAAATAAAAATCATACTTTTGCCAAAGAAGGGAAACAATAGTGTATTTTATACAATGAAATGATTCTTTCATGCTTAATATATTTATTAAAGTATGTAATTGAATAGAGTGGTTCAAAATTTTTGTTACTTAGAAGGTTGTGTTGAGTTTATGAATGACCGTGTTCAATATTCCAGGATTCTTGCAATAAATTTATATGTTATAACTTTAAAAATTCCAGAATAATATAATTATTTCTTTAATAATATATTGATACCTATATTTTGATTTTATAACTCTTAATAAAATCAATGATTTTAATATTCACTAGTAGCTCTACCAAAAATATAATATTGAATATTATTAATATATGCAATTTGCATTATTTTCTTAAACACAGGAAGATTTAATATGGTTTTTGTGGTATTAATAGTTGTTGTGTTGACATATCTTTTTTTTTTGTGAAATAAGTTAATCCGTCTTCCAAATCTGAAATCCGACCAGCCATATTTCATGGTTGTTTATATATAAAGTAATGAAGGTTCATAGGAAAACAAGTTTTTTTTTTATTGAAAGCAAGTCCATAACATTGAAATGTGCATTTGGTGACCTTGTGTATTGGACTGGATTTGGACTCTATCCACCTTTAAAAAAACTTAAAGAAAGAAAGTTTTCAGTTTCTTTTGAACATTATCATACTTCAAAACATGTTCTGAGTAACTTAATTAAGAATAGCTTGTATAAACCAGTTTTTGGTGTCCACATCAACTTGAATGAGAACAGCTAGTTACTCTATAAAATAAACAATCTTGAATCATCAAAACACACTTGGACAATATGAGCAAAAGGTTGCTCTTCAAGACAAACCTGCCATAAATCTTGTTTATGTTACACTTGAAGTGATAAATAGTCCAGAAAAATTGAGTACACCATAAAATATAATATCTGATTCTATATCTTTGGGATGGTGTTGAAACCTACAGAGAAAGAAGGATTTGAATAGTTTGATTGAATTTAAAATATAAGTATTATGGTATAATTTTTTTTTTAAATTTCTATGTAAATATTAAACATATACTTCAACTACATAGAATTTCTATAATTAACTAATTAAAATTTATTGCACATTACAAGCTTAGTATATTAAAAAAAAATCAATAATATTTTAATTCAAGATGAGTATTGGTATAATATTTTTAAAGAAATTCAAGTTAGGCCATAATATTTTCTTTATCGCTCTGGGACACATATCTGCAGGAGTAAAAGAATCTTAGTAGAGGAGAATCTTCCACCTTACCTTTGGTTTAAGCCAGTACTTTCCAACTTGCACTTCTTAATCATCTTATTCATTGTTATTTTTGCAGTTGTCAATTTGAAGACTCTTAATGATTTACTAGAAGTGAATATGAAACAATGTATTTTACTGTTTGATCAAATATAAAATCTCTCACACAATTTGTGAAATAACATCTCATTACTTTTCTTTTCTCTTTTATTCTACTGTAAGAGACCACTTAAAATAATTAATAAAAAAAAAATCATGTTTCAGATTTTGACAAATTAACAGCTTTTAAATTTTCTTGAAACTATTTCCTAGATTTGTAAAATGATGTACCTTAATGAGTAAATAAATATATGACAAAGTTTTTGCAATAATGCTGCATCACATATTTATTTGCTATACAGTTTCTCAGCTATTTTATCCTTGAGGTTAAAGAAAATTATGTTGTGTTTGTACATCATTTAATTAAACAAAATGTACTTAACTATAGTTTTAATTGACATAGGTACAAATTTCTTCCCAGTTTTTTAATAAAATTTAAAATTTTATATTTAGTATTATCATTATACAGCTTGCCATTTCATTTTAAATATTTAAATAGAAAATATATCACTAAAAACAAAACCTAATAGATTCTACCAGTTGTCATTTATTAAAGTTGTATTACTGATTTATTAAAATCTCGGTCGGAAAAGTAAATGATTATTTACCTTCAAATAGATTATATTTGCTTAAAATGTAATGCATTAATCTATATCAATCACCAATTCAAGCTATATTTATTTTGTTTTACAAAAAATCCTAAAATTATTAAGGTAACAACTAGCGAAAAGTTGGTCAGAGATTTACAATTTTTTTAACGAAAAAATAATCAAAAGGGAATAAATAAGTGATTATACGTCCTGATATGTAATGTAAAATATAAAAATAATACTTCACATGAAATAGTCCACTGTAGTAAATAACTTGGCCACATAATTTTCCGAAGTTTTTTGATATTTTGAAGGAAATTTGTGATGAAATACTTAATACTTCTACAATTATGCTCTTGAAGCTCTTGAAACAAGATATTGTTGCTTGCTCAACTGTTGAGATATTGTGGTCAAAATAAATTGTTTCATTTAGTATATAGAAGGGTACAATAAAGATTTTTGGTGGATTTTGGATTGAAAGGACTGTGTATTCTTATTGTTCCCTATAGCTTAACTCAGTATAACCAAATGGGCATCATGATAACAGCTTTGCAAGGGATCAGTTTGTTGTCACAGTTAGTCCCAATAGGTGGAGATCAAGTTTCTAACTTTATTTAGTTGTTTTTTTTTGATGGTACATTGGTAGCCCTAGCAAGACGTCAAGGTCCAGTATTAAGTATTTGGTAGTTGTAGCTTGACGGGAGGGAATCTGTTCAGGGATGACCGGAAAGCACGTACCCTGACGCAGAGAGAATGTTATGTGAGTACATTTCGGTTCGCTGATACGTATTTACCAGCATTTTAACCATGATTCTAAATAATCAGAGAATTTCTCAATGTCGTGCGAGGTTGTGCAGGATGTTTATTTTTAGTCCCCACCAAAAGTACTTAAACCAGTTTGAAGATATGATGGAATTTGTCAGGAAGAATACAAAAATATATTGCTTTTTTCATTGAACACAAATGAAAAATATATTGATACACTTGAACACCACACTGTTCAGGTGTATCATCAGAAAATGTATACCTTTCCTAAGGTATACCTGCTTTAATAGGAAACTAGGAGAAAGAGAAGAGCATTCGATGACTTGGTATAGTGGTGGTTAGGGTAGGACTGCACGATAAGGTAGCAAATATATGGAAGTGTTCTCACAAATTTGAAAAATCTGAGTGTCATACTTCATTAAAGGATTTAGGAGTTTATTATGTCAATTAATCGCATAAAATGATATGTTCATTCCCTGACCTGATGTATTCATATTACATCAATTATCAATCATCACACATAATTTTCATAAAATGTATCATTTAATATGTTATAAGGGAACATTAAATATTTATAATACTTATCATTATTCATGAATATTTCAACATTTATTTCAGGATGTATTATTCTTAGTATACTACTAAACGTATACTACTATTTCTGCTAAATCCAATATTTTGCTTATTCCTTCATATAAACAGCAAATTGAAAATAATTAATGATATAAAATATTCACCTATATTCTGTTGTTACCTTATCAATTTATTTTAACAGTTAATATAATTTTTCAGAGACGATAAAATTTATGATAATATATAGAATGTAAATTCTACTGATCCTATTTGACGGTACATTAGACTAAACTTCTTGAGAATTTATAATATATATAAATATATATATATTCTATTAAAGAGTATGCCGATCTTCATTTTCGTTCGTTTTTTATTCAATTTCTCCAGTTTTCTAAACTTAGTTTTTAATTCTAACTTTGGTTTTACTCTTTAATAGAACTTGCTAATTTTTAGTATGCTCAAAATTTACTAATATACGTATATGACCAGCTGATCCATTGAGAATACTCTTTAATAGAACTTGTCTAAATGAAGGTCTGCTAAAATTACTATATTATATTATATATATATTTTATTAAAAACGTAACCATAGTTGGCAGAAACTTGTTTCTTTGTAAGTTTCTCTATCTTCCTAAATAAGGATTTCGTTGTTATTTGTAAACTATATAACAAAATTCCTACACAGTTAACAGTCAACATGTTTCAACTCTTTCATAGAGCCATCTTCAGGACGAGGAGATAGATCTTCCTGAAGAGCCATTTCTTCATAATAAAATCTCTTTATAAAATCTTCTCGTCCTGAAGATGGCTCTATGAAAGAGTTGAAACATGTTGACTGTTAACTGTGTTATATAGTTTAGATACAACAACGAAATCCTTATTTAGGAAGATAGAGAAACTTATAAAGAAGCAAGTTTCTGCCAACTGTGGTTACGTTTTTAATAACATGTGCTTAAAAGAAGGACTGCTACTAAAATTCACAAATACGAGTATATATATATACTTTTTCGTTGGATATACGATCCAAAACGGGCAAATATAGTTCAATATAGAAAATTTCATTATCTGGACCACATATATTTAACGCTGTTTTTCTTTTGTATCGATGTTTGGTCTAGCTTCAATAACACAACACCTTTAAGTCGACGTTTCATCTATATTTGTAGACATCTTCAGGGCTACATCAATAAAAAAATTAATTACAATAACATGAAAAGTAGTTATATTACATTATTTAATTGACATACATAATTACCTTTGGTATTTTTCTATTGTGAGGAAGCACAATTTTTACGGTTTGTGTTTAATGCAGTTAGTGTGCTGCCCTAGCGACTGTTTTTCGAACCTTCTAATCAGACTTGATAACTCAAAACAACCCTAAAAACTCATTAAAACTATATCAAAAAAGAACCAGGTAACTACAACCATATTTGTTAATGCGTAAGTAATAGATTATGTATTGTACTTAGGTTTTCTGTATCTGTTTTTTTTATTGCAAGCATTTTGGTTTTTCGAATGAGAATCATTTCTTTTATAAGCCTCTTATTTTTATTATTTTCATAGTCTATAATCTTCATGTCATCTAGGTTAAAATTATGACTATTGTTGATTGAATGATGGGCTAAAGCACAAATGTTTTCTTTGATTTAATGACATATTTATGTAGAGCTAACCTATCTTTTAAGTAGTTTTGTTTGCGCAATGTAAACTGCATCGCAATTTTCACACGGAGTTGAATATATTATATTACTTCTTAGCAATTTATAAATGGGGTATTTTGTCTTTGAAAAAATACGAGAATTGGAAACTTTTTTTAACTTTGTAGGTAATTTTATGTTCATACCCTTAAATATTTTACTAAGTTGCTCTGATAACCCTTTTATGTAAGTTAGAGACCTATATTGTTTTTGATTAGTATTATCTGGGGTAGGATTGTGATCAGGATTATCAGTCCGTTTTAATATTCTATCTTTATTATGTGGGTGAACAGTTTTTTAATTCAACTTTCTGAATAATTATTATCTTTCAAAATATTCTTTACTAAATTAATATTTTTCGGAACAAACTTTTAATCACATAAACTAGACGCTCTGTGTTTTAATGGTAATTTTGTGTTTTAATTTTGTGTTTCAACGGGTGATGAGATTGTAAATGAAGCTAATGGAAAGCAAATATAGTAAGCTCATTAAAATAAATCAATTTTAATTTTTGAGTTGTGCAGACTGAATTATCCTGGTTTATTTTGTAAATAAGCATCTAATATGGTAAAGTCAGTACCAATTTTCAAGTAAATTATAGTTTACTCATTCTCTTTAAAACTAATGATTATCATTTCATGTTTGCTTAGTGCTTTAACAGGCAAAATGCTGTTAAATCTGATTTTATAAGAAGTAAAATAAAAAAAAACTGCTTTTTTTCCAAATCCAGATTCCGTTCCAGTTAAACAAGAATTTTTCATTGCTATTCAATTGTTGCAATCTGTTTTATTAACAATAATTTATTATTATATTGTAAATCAATCAACTTGGCTTAGAGCAGTGTTTCCCAAAGTGGGCGGTCCTTTGATATCGAGGGGCGCTAATGCAAAACGGAGTTGGGGATTCTATTTCCATAAATTGAAAATGTTCATGCAATATAATTTCTAAATTTAAGTGAAAACACCACATGTAAACTTCTAGGAAAAGGTTTCTTAAAATAATTTAATGTGATAATTTATTTTTATGTTAAAAGTATATTCTCATCTAAGTTTCTTTTATTGTGTATTAATTCTTTTGCATAAATATGCTATGAAACAATACATATATTGGATTATAAATAAATATTCGATTAGTCATTATATTAATTTAATTATTAAAATTTTACTGATTTCGTTATTTACTCTAAGATTCTGATTATTGAGGAGTGTTGAGTATAGGTTTACGGACCCAAGGGGGCGGTCGCTCGAAAAAGTTTGGGAAACACTGGCTTAGAGTAATTAAAAGATTCTACCTTAATTTCAGGCAAACAGGCATCTTAGAGACTGTTTGAAATGCTGGTGAAATTAGAAAAACACTATGAATATTCAGTTTAATAAATAAAGTTGCATATGATTGCTATATTTTCAATGACGTAAGGCTATAACTATATACAACATAAAAGTTAGGTTATCGAAGTGCAAAATACTGCGCTTGCCATTGCTGTAGTAGTAAGCTTTTGCTATTTATTCTTCTTGCGTTGTTTAAAGATTTAATTATTTTCCTTTAAATTAAATTTTGTTAATGTGTTATAAAAATATTCCAATAACAGGAAACATATTGAATCGTTGGCTTTTCAAGAAAATTTGCGTGCCTTCATGAATTCAGTTCAACAAAAAAATTCGACATTACTGAACTTTAATAATTTAATCCACATTTTTTTAGCTCTAACGCCAAAACATTATGTATAACGTCCTTTGAAGCGTAACGAGCTCTCAAATTATTACAGTTATCAAATTATTATAGAAATAATTTAGCTAAATTCTAAAATTTGTTGTATATAGGCATCATGGAATGAAAAAAAAAGTTCGAGGATGTAAGTAAATTCACTAATCAAGCTCCAGAACCGCACCAGCCATCATGTTGAATATATGATGTGTTGTTGATCAGTGTAATGTATTGAAAGACGGATGGTCGTTTTTGCTAAAAATTTGACTTGTGATATCTTGATTATAACTTGAATAAGTGTCAGTTAATAAAGGGGTAACAATTTCCGCCGATAGCACAGCATTGAAGTCAGAAGTATAAAACTATGGCCGTTCAGAACTATATAATTCGATCAAAGCATGCAGATATTCAAAATAATATTTTAATGGGTAAACCTATCAGTCTGGTTCATCAACGAAGAAGTATCTCACCAGTAAGTGATTTACAACATATGACTATTCTCAAGTTACAAAGGTTACTCTATTCAAATTATATATCCCGTGTTTTCCATGGAATCCTCATGAAACACTGAAAGTCTACGATTAGAAAAGTATATTAATATGGGAGTAAATGGAGAGCAGTTAGAGGTACATGCTAAGTACACAAAATATAAATATACCACAGCAAAAAAAGTATCAATAACAAGGTGATCTGATGGTTAGTGGTGAACAAAAACATCAACTTCAATGTTCTCATTAGTTACTTAATATTCCGATACTTGAAAATGACATGCAATACTTTTCCATCATATTTCGTATCAAGAAATGCTCACTTTGGTTTTTCAAAAATGTTATTACTGCTGTAGTTATACTAATGAAATTATTTGCATCAGCTGTGTGATGTACAAAAATAAGGTTATATATTGATATATCCTTCAATCATATTTTTACTACCTCAGGAATGAAAGACTAATAATCATATCCCATTTAGATGTTTACATTATGCTTAAATGAGACGTTATGTGTTATATACTCAAGAAATTTGATATGAAGTTACTTATAGTAAAGTTGATTGTAGGCCACTCCAGATTTTTTGATTAGGAATTAACGTTAGTAACTTAAATGAAATATTTTATTATTAGATATGTACACAACCCGTAGACAGCTTATTTATATGCTTACTATGTTTATTCCTTCTATTAATGTCAAAATTAAATCCATAAAATTTTCATATTTTTCTGTAAACAGTTCACTGATAACAGATATCAATATAGTTATTAATTCAAAATTATAAGTTAAATAATAATATTTGTTTTACTACATATTTTCATACAGTTAGATAGTAAAATTGAAATCTACTATTTAAGTAGATCCGTTATTATCGTTGCATACATCCATAGATAACAGATGTTTAAGAAATAGATGTTTAATTTTAACTTGACAAAAATTGTTTCAGTCTGCGGGCTGAACATCCTCGAATATGCATAAATCTATAGCTGAAATATATTGCAAACCATATTTTTTGTTGTCGATGTTAAAGAAACTATCCTAAAATTGAAGAAAGTTATAATAATAAAATGATATATATAAATTAAAACAAAGTACGGATTAAAATTGAGTTAATTTAGCTTGATAAGTAAATAACAAACTTGGTTAGCAGACCTTCTAATACGGAAATTAATCTTGGTAATTCTAAATAATTTAATTTTATAGCAATGTAATAGGTGATATTGGTTAACCAAAATGTTCAATTTCTACAAAAAAAAACTGACACATCAATTATACTTACAAAAATTTATAAAAATACATTTAACATTTTATTAAAACTGGTGTTTGCCAACAAAAATTGTAGAAAGATTGGAACAATTTTTATTTCTCCTTTTTACCTTCATTGGTTAAAACTATATAAGTTCTTTATATTTGAAGTAGTGTGTGAATATTGGTTATACTATTCTAACCAGAGTATGCATAAAAATTTCTGCAACTAGAATCAAACAGTTGGTTTTCCTATCCTGCTCTAAAAAAAGATTGTTTTTCCTGTGGAACATGGACGTATTTCGTGAACACTTTTCCTTGAAGATTAAGTAAAATACAGGGGAAGAAGCTTAAGTGTGGCAGCATTCAAGACATTTGATGTTCGGTTTACTAGTGGTTTGGTATTTTCGGTGGGACGAAAAGGGTTCACTGGAGTCAGTGACCTTCCACTTTACACTGACTGCTGGTTGACATAATTGAGACGTCTTCATTTTATTTAAAGTGACAACAGTTCACAGTGAATATCAATAGCTTACACAGTTTCATTACTTACTGCTCTATTTCAATAGACCTTCTTTTTTGTTTATATTTTATTATAAGCTTTTATTCATTATTCCACCAATTATATCTTGTTTATTACAGGATAGAAAAAAATCACAATGTGATATTTTGGTCTGAGTACAAAGAACGTGTATTTTAAGATGTTTCCTAAATAAATTTTTACAATTATTAGTTAGCTGCTTGAACAATGAGTAGAGGATTTATTTTCTTAAAAAATGTAAGGTTGGTTCTCACAAGCTGCGAATGGTTTAACTACTGACTTATTAACAAAGAAATACAACTTACCAACCTTAGTATAATTTCTGTAAACAAGAAGGTTTAATGAGTGGAAAGATTTTGACAAAAATAATAGGTATCAATGCGTATTAAAAACAATAAAATTTCATAATAGTTCTATGACCACCGTTTTCATGACTGCTTCAGATTAAAAATATTTTGAAAGAACTAATTGAAAGTACTTCCCAAGGAAAGACGTGACTAACCTATCATCTAAGGCAGTGTTTCCCAAACTTTTTCGAGTGACCGCCCCCTTGGGTCCAAAAACCTATAACTCAACACCCTTGAATAATAATCAGATTCCTAGACTAAAACACCAAATGAGTAACATTTTAATAATTAAATTAAAATAATTACTAATCCAATATTTATTTAGAATCCAATAGATGTATTGTTTCATAGTATATTCATGCAAAAGAATTAATATACAATAAAAGAAACTTAGGTGAGAAGATACTTTTAACATAAAAATGAATTATCAAAACAAATAATTTTAAAAAAACGTTTCCTAGAAGTTTACATGTCGTGTTTACACTTAAATTTAGAAATTATATTGCATGAACATTTCCAATTTATGGAAATAGAATCCTCGCTCCTTTTTGCATTACCGCCCCAGGGGGGCGGTGCCGCCCACTTTGGGAAACACTGATCTAAGGGGACCAGACTAGCTCAGTGGCAGCTTGCTCGCCGCTGAACTGGTAGATCTGGGGTTCAATACCCACTCTGGTTCTCAATTTATTCTCGTGAGAGGTAAATAAATTTGAGCATGTCGCCCTCAGAGAGGACGTTAAGCCGTTAGTCTCGAGCCTGTGCAATATCAAGTCTCGCTAAAAATCCCTACTCTAAACAGACTTGAGTTAGGCAAAATTTAGAGCACCCAATGTAGAATCAGTCTTTTTGTGTAGTATCACCAAGGGCCAATGTTCGGTTTATGTGTGTTCCTTTATGGGATTGCGAATACAACCTAACCTAGTCAAAGTAAAATATGCTGTAGTCATATATATGCTGTAGTTAATGTGGCATCTACAGATCTTAGAAGTGTTCACATAATGTATTATACAAATAAAAAGTAATTAGAGGAGAGTGAGTGTAAAACCATCTCACCATGTATAGTCAATGCAAACAGGCTTGGCAGGCCATTAGGGAAAAGGATACCAGAAAAGAAATGAGCCTACCTCAGAACACAACCAAAAACAAAACCTCTCAGATTGGGAATTCGATTAATAAAAACAAATTTTATTTATTAATCATCATAAAAGTTTTTAAACATACATTCTTTACCGAATTTGTATTTATTTTATTACACAAGGTATGCTGGATTATATGTTACAACAAAATTCATCCTTCACAATGTGTCATGTTAAATAAAGTTTGAAACATTCTGGAATAAATGAAAAACATCTGGTTTTACTTACAAGGAATAGTGTTAAATTTATTTCACGTCTCTTGGTAATATATAAGGTTAGGTAAGGTTGCAGTGGCAGTCCCACAAGGGAACACACATTGGTCCAACATTTGCCCTGCGTGATACCACACAAAGAAGATTATGTCTACATTGGATGTCCTTGATTTTATCTCACAAAAGTGTATTTAGATGTAGGGATATTTAAGGCATACATGATATCGTAGAGTCTCGGAGCCGATGGCTTAACGTCTTTTCCGAGGGATGACGTACTGAGAATTCACCTCCCACGTGAATAGATCGAGGACCAGATTGGGTATTCATCTCTAGACTCACTAGTCCAGAGACGAATAGGTTGTCACCGGGCTAACCTGGCCCATTGTGTTTATTAATCATCATAAAAGTTATAGAAATTTTGAAATATACGCACTATTTATCGTATTTGACTTTATTACACAAGAGGTTGATTACACAAGATATGCGATAACAAAATTCAGCTTAAAAATGGGTTTGAAACGTTCAGGATTAAATGGAAAAGATCGTGTTTTATTTCCAAGAAATAGAGCTCATTTTCTTACACATTTCTTGATGATATATATATATATACTGATGTAGCTTCTCGACCACTGATTTATCCAGATTCAGAGGAAGGGTTCTCGAGGATTTTGGTCAATAAAAAATTCAGCTAGTTAATATCTGCCGACGTTTCGCCAAAGGTTGTTTGGCATTATCAAGGCTAAAAAACAATTTATTGAAACGACATAAGTAAAGCAAAACCAATTCTTCTACGGTATACCAATTAACATAAAAACAAAAAGGACAAACAAAAATTCATAAGCAGGAGAACAACAAAAACACGAATACCTCCATACAGGGCATTCAAGCAAAACAAAACAGACAGTAACAGAGACAGTACGTCAGAAAATTACAAAAAACAATAACAAACAAAAGATCAAACATTTAAAATACATTCAGGGGAATAAAACCAAAAAACTAACAGCATTATTACCTTTATTTATTATTTCCTATGTTGATGGTTATATTACCTTCCATTACATTTGTTTATTCCCATAGGATGCTGATGTAAATAGGGTTTTCCTCACAAAAAAGGTAATAATGCTGTTAGTTTTTTGGTTTTATTCCCCTGAATGTATTTTAAATGTTTGATCTTTTGTTTGTTATTGTTTTTTGTAATTTTCTGACGTACTGTCTCTGTTACTGTCTGTTTTGTTTTGCTTGAATGCCCTGTATGGAGGTATTCGTGTTTTTGTTGTTCTCCTGCTTATGAATTTTTGTTTGTCCTTTTTGTTTTTATGTTAATTGGTATACCGTAGAAGAATTGGTTTTGCTTTACTTATGTCGTTTCAATAAATTGTGTTTTAGCCTTGATAATGCCAAACAACCTTTGGCGAAACGTCGGCAGATATTAACTAGCTGAATTTTTTATTGACCAAAATCCTCGAGAACCCTTGCTCTGAGTCTGTATATATATATATATCATAGTTTATTTAGTATTGATTTCAACATGTTCAAGAAAGTTTGGCTTTAATCTATTAAAACAAGTAATTATAATAAACAATAATGATAAATTCACTGATTAATAATAGCATGTAGTGTGGACAACACGGAGTGCCATCTGATATTAGTGTTAGGCATCAACTGGTTAGCATTTGTCCCTAGCTCAATAATTTTTAATAAATAAATGGAAAAAGATGACTACTGAATTGCTTAACAGAGCTAATCAATTGTGCGTCATCAGTGATATCCAGGATTAATTTATGATTTAGAAGTAATAATACAATAATAAACCTTAAGTACTAAAACATGTTTCTTCACATGATTGTCAAAATAATATTTTCTATTAAGTTTCTCATAATTCTTTTTGGAAATCCTTCTATGACCTGCTGGTGGACGTTAGTCTCGTTTATTGTAGTCTATTGTTTTAATATTCAATTTGAACTATTACAGAACATATAATCTGAAGCTATAGTCAAAATGGAGACATGGCTGATAACATGTATGTAATGGCTACGAACAGAAACTGGATGATGATTCATACTAATATTAAACATATGAAACGTCATGAACTACGTAAAATAATTGCAATTATCACACATTGCTGCGAAGAAAAAATGCAATATAGATATCAAAGAGAAAAAAATATTTTTTCAATTACAAAATAAATTAGAATCAGTAATAATACATTCCGTCATACCTCGTAAAGTCTCTGTAAAGCTCGACCGGTTTCGGGTCCGCCTGGATCCCATCTTCAAGAGCACCTAACTGACTGTGAGTGTTGTTTTCCTATAACCTACCTATATATAGTATTTACATTGTGTAATCAGTGTTGTGTGTGTAGGTAATTTTTTTTTTTTTTTTTTTTTTTATTTCTTTAATTGTTATGTTTTTTTCTTTTATTGCTTATTTCATTATCTATTTCTAGTTCCTTGTGTCGTCTTTTAAATGTTATTAGTGGTTTTGTTAAAATGTCGGTTTGGTGGTTTGTTTGTTCATTGATTATATTGTCTGTCATTTTATGTTTATATATTTCTATTTGTTCCTGTATGTTCATTCGTTGTCCTTTTTGTCCTGTCTGTAGTAAGTCCATTGTGTTTTCCATACTGTCTGGGTTATGTCCAAATTTGTTTAAGTGGTGTGCATAGTTTGATCTGTTTGTGTTGTTGGTGTAGTCTTTAATGTGTTCTTTGAATCTGTCTTTTAGTGTCCTTCCCGTTTGCCCGATGTAGTTTTTACCGCAATCTTTGCATTTAATCCTGTATATTCCGCTTTTTTCGAATTTGCTATCTTTGTTCTCTGTTGTGTTGTTTATGATTTGGTTTATAGTGTTATTCGTTTTATAACCTATTTTTAATGAATATTTTCTTAGAAGAGTCGCAATTTTTTCGCTAGGTTTACCTATGTAAGTTAAAGATGCGTATCTGTTCGTTACTCCCGGTGTTGTACTGTTAGTATTGTGTTTATTTCTTCTTTCGTTTATTATTCTTTGTATGATTTTTTCCTTATACCCGTTATTTTTTGCTATTGTTTTTATGGTATTTAATTCCTTATTATAGTTAATTGCATTCATTAAAAATAGGTTATAAAACGAATAACACTATAAACCAAATCATAAACAACACAACAGAGAACAAAGATAGCAAATTCGAAAAAAGCGGAATATACAGGATTAAATGCAAAGATTGCGGTAAAAACTACATCGGGCAAACGGGAAGGACACTAAAAGACAGATTCAAAGAACACATTAAAGACTACACCAACAACACAAACAGATCAAACTATGCACACCACTTAAACAAATTTGGACATAACCCAGACAGTATGGAAAACACAATGGACTTACTACAGACAGGACAAAAAGGACAACGAATGAACATACAGGAACAAATAGAAATATATAAACATAAAATGACAGACAATATAATCAATGAACAAACAAACCACCAAACCGACATTTTAACAAAACCACTAATAACATTTAAAAGACGACACAAGGAACTAGAAATAGATAATGAAATAAGCAATAAAAGAAAAAAACATAACAATTAAAGAAATAAAAAAAAAAAAAAAAAAAAAAAAAATTACCTACACACACAACACTGATTACACAATGTAAATACTATATATAGGTAGGTTATAGGAAAACAACACTCACAGTCAGTTAGGTGCTCTTGAAGATGGGAACCAGGCGGACCCGAAACCGGTCGAGCTTTACAGAGACTTTACGAGGTATGACGGAATGTATTATTACTGATTCTAATATTACTAACCTCAGTGGAACTAACCCATTAACTATGTTTACAAAATAAATCATCAAACATAAAATGTCAGATACTTCTTGAGGACCAGATGAAATTGGCTGAATGGGATGAAATGACGGGTTAGTTATCCAGTACAAGAGTCGTCAAAATTTACTCACGTATTCAGAAAGAATTTCTATTTCAGAGAAATCCTATTTCAACAATCATGAGAAAAAATATATAAATTTATTTAGGAAAAAAAGGAGAACTGATAAGAAGCATTTGGCATTGTTATACCAGAAAATGATGTAAAGGAATTGAAAGGTTGTCCAATAATTATATAACATGTACTCATTCTAGAGTAAAATGCTAGTCTCCACATACAGATCATGAGTTAAGCAATGTGTTTCGAACATGTAGCGTTCTTCTTCAGGATTAAATATAAGTTATGAAGTCTAGGATGGAACTGAAAATTGACGGCAATTTACTGTGTTGTATCCCAAACTTCCCAGCTTAGATTTAAACCTGATGAAGAATAACGCGTGTTTGAATCGCGTTGATTAACTCATTAAACATACAATGATGGAGACAACTTTATTAGTTCATTAGTCTAAAGTCAATTAAGTGTTATCTGTCTGCTAGGACTTTCTCTACCTGTGATTATTCATGCACATATAGTTAATCGGTTATTATAATATAATTATAATGTAATTTTATAATTCATAATATAATGAACCGATTCATAGCAAAAATATTTTGAATTGGGACAAACAAAACTTGACCAAGCATGGTTAAAGTGAAAGAACTATTTGACCATATGTTCATAGATTTATATTTTAGTGGTGTTATACTATATTTATATATGTAGATATCAAGTGCAAATGATTAAGCTATAACTTGTAATCTCTACATACTATTGTACTGTAAGAAAACGTAATATTAAACAATGATAGACTCTTTTTATCTAAGAGTTAGAAGTATAGCTGGAATAATTTACCTATATAATATATTATTAATTATGTTTATATGTAGAATATCATATAATTCCAAATAATGATTAAATAATATATATATTTAATTTATTAGCTGTCGTTATATTTGAAAACAAATTAGTTACTAATATTCCCTGTGCTACTTAATTGTTATAGTATTATTTCTTTTTTGAAAATGAGGCTGATTTATGTCAATGAAATTTAAACAGAATTTCAATAACATTATATGAGCCGCTTATTTTGAAAGTGGCCTAATTCCATTTATGTTAAAATCGAGATATTTAAGGGTTTGCGTTTTACAAAATTTAAAAATATTGTCATTTTATTTATTAACTAATTTTTGTTATAAAAATTCTTAGTAATTTTAAATAAATTTTGTACAATTTGCTGCAAAAGGTAAAGATAACGTAAAAATGTAATTATTTAAATAGCTGGCTAACTTTTTTTGGAAAATGGAATTAGGCCACTTTCAAAATAAACGGCTCATATATTGACCCACTGTTTTTGAAAAGACAAGAGTCATAGCAATTTCTTAATATGACTGTAAGGTTCTTGATATATGATATATCAAACAAAAAAATTGATTATCACCGAAATATATATGGAATTTGATAAATAAATCTGTGATATTAATATGTCACATATGACTTTGTGATATTCTCTATAGGAATTGGCATCAGAGATTAGCACTTTCAAATCATCAATTTCTTTTTTTTTGTATATAAGCTGCTCAATGCTTATAAGTATCGGATAACCTTGGTTCAAAGGATTCAGCGTTAATTCTTCTAAGTTTTTTATTATCCCAGTCAATGCTCAAAAGACATTTGTTCTTATTTTAATATCACTAAGAATGTGACCAAGTTCATTTCGTATAAACAACATAAATTGTTAAACACAGGTTTGGACACACATTTTTGACTTATATATCAGATGTTCTTTGACTTTGAGATGTTGCACAGCAGCCTTTGGAAACTTTCCAGGCGACTAAAATTATAAAAATTATATTTTTTTCTGATCTCTTTATTGTTTTTAATAATTTTTTTTACTGAGTAATCATATGAGTTGTTGCAAAAAAAAAGGATATTTGCATATTTGGAGAAAGAAAATTCATACAGTTGGATACTTCTGCCTATGAACAAGGTTTCAAATAAGAACCGAAACGTTGGTAATGAGAGTTGAAATTGAACCTGAAGAACTGACCGAGTCGTGATGAACTATAAATTTTGTATATATATATCAATGATCAAACCACAATATACAATGGAAAACAAGACTAAAATCTCTCAATCGTAACAAGCGGTCATCATCAGAGTCAAAAACCCAACTGAAACAGTAGATACAGAAAACATGTCATGAGGGGTTGAGAAGTGTGAGAGGGAAGAGTGGTATTTTAAAAGGGTGAAAGCGCAGGAATGGACAAATGTCCAGATAGGGATGTTTGGGGAAACAAAGGAGTACAGTAAGAAAGAGTAAAAAACTATCCGCTAGCTGTCAACCCACTTAGAAGAGGCTATTGCCCTCGTAACGAAAGTATCAAGTTTGAAGAGACCGTTACTAATGTTTATAATATTTGATCTATTAAATTTAATTAGAGACGGTTCAATAATATTTCTTAACAACATCGTTTTTTCATAGGTAATAAATGTGTTTATGTGAAATCTTTATATATATATATATATCAATGATCAAACCACACTAAGAAATGGGAAACACAAATATTGTGGAAAGTGCACTGATAAAGAACTTTTATGAGAAATTAATGAACAATAGCCTAGGACTTTATAAATTGGATGAAGTTTTGATTAGCGGAATAATTAAACAGATGAAGACTTCTTCATCGTTAACCACATTCAGGGTTATCAACAATTCTAGAAACTTCAATCAACCAGCTTAACAAATATTTATCATTTTTTAGTTCACTTGCTCTCTGACGATGTGTTGACGAAAGGCCTTAGAGCATTGTTTCCAAATTAGTTTCATTGTGGTAAATTAATCCATCTATTACATCAAGTGTTATTTTGATTATTATTCATATATATAAAGATATCACATAAACACGTGAAATAACAATCAATGTTTAAACCGCAATAATAAATGGGAAAACAAAACTAAGATCTTTCAACCGTAACAAGCGGTCTTCGTCAGAGTCAAAAACCCAACTCAGTTTGGGTGACTCTGGCGAAGACCGCTTGTTATGGTTGAAAGCTCTTAGTCTTATTTTCCCATTTCTTATTGTGGTTTGATCATTGATATATATATATTCGGCTTATTATAGGACGTAAGTTGGTTCATGGCTTATGTGTTTTGACGTTTCCCTAACAATATCCTAAGCTATATTCACATGTGAGTGGTTCGATGGTTATACTCAATGTTTTTTTATTAATTAATCTTATTTTATTACATCGCTTCTTAAGGTATTCAACGGATTCTTAATATTTAACTTGCACTTATACTATTTCTGAGAAGCTCATTCATTTTAGAATCGTACATATCCCTTTGTATATGTACATATTCAGATAAGACATATGAAGATAATTTTTCGCTCTCCTTTTACTTACAGATTTATCATGCCTCAATGTTCTAGCGCTATACAATGTTTCTTTTTTGACAGGTTTTTTTTATAATGGCCCCATTCTATTTCTGCTTATTGGCAGATATCACCTCCGATATCTTCATCTACATTAAGTTTTCCTCACTCACCAAGGTTGATAATGATATCGAATAGTGTCTCTAGTTCTAGCCTGTTTCAATATTTTGGAAGTTATGAAATATATACTCTTAGAAATAATGATAAAAGCCAAACAGTTAAAAAAACAACCCAGAGTTTCTAATTTTTGTTTAAACAGTAATCAGGAGGGAAGAAAGAGTGGGGACCAGCACACTGTATCATGACGGGTAGGAAACCTACTCTTCCTGGACAGGATATGTTTCGTCTACCTTTTTCTTCTCTCGTGATGACATATAAAAAAAAATTTGGAGTGGCCTACACTCAATATTACTATAAGTAAACATAGTATCAATCTTTTTGGGTATATAGTATATAATGTCACATTTAAGAATAATGTAAACATCTAAATGGGAAATTTTTATTAGTCTTTCATTCTTGAGATAGTAGAGATAGTGACTGATCGACTGATCAATATACAAGCTTATTTTTGTATATCATACCACTGATGCAAATAATCTCATTAGTATAACTACAGAAGTAATAACATTTTTGAAAAGCCAATGTGAAAATTTCTTGATACGAAATAATCTCCTACAAGATAACATGGCTTTTGTTCAAATGGCCAGTGGATTTCTTACATGGTTTACTTGTCTCCTTCTACATTGAATATTTAAGTCAAATTATCAAATTTAAAACAAGAAAATACTCTTTTTTTCTCAGAAAAACATCGAAGAATAAAAGTCGTTTTAAAATAATTTATAATTAAGGTTGTACGATAATTACATTTATTATTTTTCAAACGAAATATTTGATTATTAAATTATGTTTTACTTCTTTGGTATTTTATAGAATTATTATACTGGAAAATTTATGGCTCCTTAGTATTTAATAAAATTATATCCCTTCCTCTTTTTCAAAAATCATATATACCAATTTTCTCTGAGTAAGTGTTATCTTTTTTTCTGCATCTTGTACTCTGTTATAAGGTTGCTATGAATGTAGAGAGAAAATAGCAGTAATTAGCCAGTTTACATACTCAAATCAAAGTCAAAGCCAGCTATTCTGTATAATTTAAAACTTTTATAGTTGGGAGCTTCTAGCTTTTGATAATAATAATTATGAACTATTATATTTATTAATAGTGGTTACAAACTTTTTAAATTCATTCACGCCCACATAAACTCAGATAAAAAAAAATATGCAATCAGGGAACTACAAAAGTGTAAATACATAGAATTTTTCCAATCAATTTGATCTTGACTATTATACTTTAATACAATTAAACTTATTGTAAAGTTCATTCTATACATTGAATACGATGAATACATTTGAATGCATTGTATTCTAAACAAATTATCTATAGTTCAAATTAATTCCTGAAAGCAATACAAAAAAAGCTTTTATATCGTGAAATTCAATTATAACCATTAATTCCTTTCTTGAATTCATTTCTTATGGCTGTAAAAGTATGAAATTTATTTTAACTGAATGGTGCTGTCAATTTATATAAATTTTGAATATAAAGAAGTACATTTAAACTTCTTTTTTCCATTAACCTTTTTACTTAATGCACTGCGCTTGAATTAGGGCAAGAAAGAAAACTTCAGAAATATCATTTACTTTAGAACAAAACAGCAGCAGATTGTTTTATACGATTTCTGCTTGAAATACTATGAGATATATATTTGCTAATAATAAATTAAGACGCAATTGTAAAGGTATAGTGGGGGTAGTTTTCCCTGTAGAATAAATGTAATCGAACTTTTGAACCCTATAGTTGGGTGCATGTCTCAACACGTCAGTCACATTCGGGCTTCGCCAGACAGAACACAAGATTAACTCTCCATCATGATAAGGTAAACCTTTTATTTTATAGTTTCAGATCATATTCTACGATATAATTTTTCATCATTTTCTTTATGTGTTCTTTCACATGCATTATATATATTTTATCCACAATACCCGTATTTAAAGTTAAATGGAAGTTATTTTACTTCCTTTTGATCCACCAATATCAAAAAAATCTGGAGTGGCCTACAATCAACTTTACTATAAGTAACTTAATATCAAATTTCTTGAGTACATAACACATAACGTCTCATTTAAGCATAACGTAAACATCTAAATGGGATATGATTATTAGTCTTTCATTCCTGAGGTAGTACAGATAGTGATTGAAGGGCATATCAATATATAAGCTTATTTTTGTACATCACACAGCAGTTGCAAATAATTTCATTAGTATAACTACAGCAGTAATAATATTTTTGAAAAACCAAAGTGATCATTTCTTGATACGAAATATTCTCCTACAAGAGAGCATGGCTTTTGTTCAAATAGCCAGTGGATTTCTTACATCGTTTACTTGACATCCTTCTACATTGAATATTAAAGTAAAATTTTCAAATTTAAAACAGGAAAATACCCTTTTTTTCTCTGAAAAACATCATAAACAGCGAAGAAAGAATGTTGTTTTAAGAAGTTTTATAATTAAAGATGTACGATAATTACATTTATTAATCTCTAAACGAAGATTTCAATTTTGAATTATCTTTTACATTTTTGGTCTCTTATAGAATTATTATACTGGGAATTTTATGGCCTCTTAGTATTTAATAGGATCATTTTTCTTCCCCTTTGTCAAATATCATATATACGATTTTTTTCTGAGTGAGTGTTATCCTCTTCCTGTGTCCTGTACTCTGTTATAAGTTTGCTATGAATGTATATTGAAAAAAATATATTAGTAATTAGCCAGTTTACATACTCAAATCGAAGTGAAAGCCAGCTGGTCAATATAATTTAAATCTTTTATAGTTGGTAGCTTCTAATTTTTGAAAATAATAAATATGAACTATTAGACTAGAATTGTAAAAAAAAAACTTGATATTTCTCAACAAACATAAGTCCTGTTTCTTGAAGAAAGAGTCATTCATCACATTTAAATAGCATAAAAAGGTACTACATTCACAATGATAATGTAATTGTAACTGATATTATGTTTTGCTCAAGAGTGCAATATATAGATTTATTAAAGCATTTTATGAGACAAATCCATCATGCCATGGAAGACAAAAGTAGTTTATTTATGTTTATTGGCGGTTATTTTTTTACATGTAACAATATTATTCCTCTTACATCTCATATAAGTCAATAAGCTATTTAAATTGTTCCTTTATAAATATCAATTGTATCTCAGTGGATTTGCCCAAAAAATTTCTAAGTCAATGTAAACAATGTAAAAAAATATTAAAAATTCGATAAGTATATCAGGTTATCTTTTAGTCTAGGATAAACAAACAGTTTTTATAGCATTATTGCTCCTTCTCGTAATTGAAACGTCATGATTTTTTTTTATGAATTGCTAATTTTTTGTTTCATTTTTGGTCAAATTTTTATTATTTTTTAATGAGCCGTTTAGTGTCAAAAAACATTTCCTGAAAACAGAAATCTTAATATAACGCCCCTTTGGTGACGGCAATTTTGAAAAAAAATTATCTCAAATCATTTTCCATACATGTTCTATTTATAGGCATAGTTTCATTTTGATCCGTCAAACAGTATGGCTTGTATCGCTCTCACAAGGTTTGAAATTGAATTATAAGTCAAAAGTTTTACTTTTTATTGAAAAAAAAAATATTTCCCGTTGTTTTAAAATTCTGAATATATTTTTCTTTTGTTTCATTTGTAACGTCAAAGATAATGTCAAAATTTCAAAACTCTAGGCTATCTGTGTAGGTGAAATAAATGTTTTCTAAAAAACGGTTTTTGGCAAAAAAAGTGACTTTCCCATCATGCATAATTCTTCCCAAAAGATAGGGATCTTCTTCTCTATGAGGCCCAAATTTGTGTATAATATCAATTTGACCCATCAAAGATTCTGGACCGTAGCGTGGTAACAAGCAATGCTAACACACTCACCCAACACACACACAGACATCATCGAAAAAACTTCATAAAACGACTTCTGGGACCTCAAAACATGTAATTCAGTCAAAATCTCGAGATCGAATTTTTTCACGATCACTATACTTTACTTATAGTAAAGTAAAAATAGAGAGCGTAAGTGTATGTATTTCAATTGTTTGTTTCTCCACTTTATTTCTGAATTCTTACTTGTCGGATATAATTTATTTTTCAATGCTAAGACATATGTATATTTACACTATTAAAAAAACAAGAATAAAAATCAACGCCTAGCCCAAATAAGGGAATTTTGAATTGAAATACAATATTTTAACCTAGTAATATTTTTTATCAGAGTCACGAATTGAATGATATATCTACATGTAGGTGACTGTCGAAAACATTGAAAATGGTAATAATAATTGAACAAGTTATTAACTGAACAACTGGATATGGCATAATAAATTCACTTGAAATAAATTTAAATTCCTGATGTTAACATAATAATGCAGTACTAACAATTTCCATCATCATTATTGCAAATACTTTGTTCAAATGAACTATCTAAAGAGCAGGAAAATGAGGGGTTTTTTTTTTGATGGAATTGATAATTTTATTTCTATGTTTAGATTAAAAGTTGAGGGACTTTTGCTGAAGTTAAAAGTAGTTTGTTATGGAAGGTTGAGCTGTGCAAGATAATTGCCTTTTGCAGGGGTTGATAGGATGAGAGGGCGTATGAGTGTGAGTGAGTCGGGAGGGAGGATGCTGTGATGGAGGGTCGGTGTTGCTTAGCAACGCACCATCCCCTCTCTAAAACATCCCCCACCAGTTCAACAGACTCACTCCAATTCCCCCTATCCCTATCTCGCTAAAGCAGAAAACTTGTTTGCCCAGTACTAACACGAACATCCTATCTCTTTTCCAGAAACTTCCTTGTCTACATTTTTAATTTCAAGTCTTTTTTTTTTCTGAACTATCGATTTCGATTTACTCGTCTATTTTAAAACAATTTTACATTATTTGATCTTTGGACTGAATGAATATATTAGAAGTAAAAAAAAAAATCAGTGTTCTAGAGTTATATTATTCATAATTCGATGTTATCGTTCCACTTGTCTAATTATTAAATTAATATTAATTCTCGCTTACTGTAATGATGTAGCCTGCTTTTATATGTTGGAATGAATATTATTTTTGCCTAGTGAAATAGGTTTATTTGTTTCCACTCTTCCATTGAAATAATGTTGAATGTAAACATGTAGGCTTATAAAAACCTACTCGACCATTGATTCACTGGCTTAGTCTAGTATAGGGTGACTGATATGTCGAAGTTTCATCATTGTCCATTTTTAAAATGTATTCATTTAAAGCAAAAACTTTGATAAAATTTGCTTAAAATTCCAATCATTTTTTAAATTGTTAACTGGCTGTTTCAGGTGCATTTTTGACTTGGGTGAGTGTAAATTTACCTATAAATGTACGTAATAGTTATGTATTTAGCTCCATTAGTACCAGTCGCGTTTTGATCTATTACGAGTATGTCAGTTTATGACCTTGAGGGTGGACACTGACCTCTCCCTTTCACATATGGCATATTATGTGTAAAATAAACAAGAATATCGTTCTGCACGATGCCATCTGTTGAATTAATCCGCACTTTTTGACATGACTATCCTCAAAGAGGCCATATAAAATTTTCGTAGAGAAAAACATCAATACCATACTAATGTATTGAACACTGTTTATGCTAATCTGTCATTGCATTAAAAATATTGTTAAAGCTTCACGTTTTCAACTATCTCATTAGCCGTGTATCATCAATATGGTATTTATGAGTTGTATTTTTCATTTTATATTTTTGTTTATTTTTTTTTTTAAATCACTTTGGTATGGTCTATATTTGAAATTATATTTCATGGTCTATACACGAAATTATTGTTATTCTATCACAGAATATTATCAAATTGTGATTATCTTCAGAGAAAAACTAGATTGTTTTTCTAAAAAAGTAGACGCATTACTAAAAGGTTTTCAATTTATTCTGTAGTAGATATTCAGCATTCTAGTGAGAAAAACAAATAATATTGACTTTGAGTTGGTGAAACAGGGTCACAGAGCAAAGAGTTGTCAGTGCAATCCAAAGTGTAATTTACTTTACAATTAATAGCAAAAACAGAATAAAGCATAATATCTCCTACAATTCTGTTGGAGTTTTCCGACCGATTTGGGGCGTTACCCATCTTTGATTAGAACTCATATCGATGAAATGGGTAACTCTATTTCTCAAAGTTCTTTTTGAATATCGGTAACGTCCAAAACCGGTTGGAATACTCCAATATCATTATACGACGGGACATTGCAATCATTTGAACGGAAACAGATAGTGTCTCGGAATAAATGCTATGCGTGGTATGCCCAGTACCCATACCCAGTCATGATGTCCGCCTCTGTGGTGTATCTGTGCAGAGCACGAACTCACATTTTTGGGGCACTCATGTTTTGTAACATGATATTTATTACTGCTACTAAATCACAGCATATTGGTGCTCCTACTTTAAGTTTTTACACATAAACAGACAGTCTAGAAGCTGTCACGGAGTCAAAAAATTCAGTGGATAAAGAACTGTTTCCTCATCACAAATCAGTCTGTTTACTGACTTCTAAGTCCTTTCTTTGGCTTGATACAGCCTAAGAACTTGTTTGTTGTTTTTCCTACCTTTTCATTAGTAGAGGTTGAAAATTGCTTGTTCATCAAGAAATATATTCTGAATAGATAGCAAATCTTGAACTTCAGGAAACAGCTTGTCAATTATCTCTTGCTGGGAGCTTAAATGCAAATGAAATTGAAATCAACTAACAATTAAAATTCTTTGCTATTTTCGGTATGAGTATTAAATGTGATTTTCGTGTTTGAATTATTTAACTACATTATTTTTTTTAGTTTGTAGTGGTTATTTTACTTTTTACTTATTTTTGTATTTACCAACTGCATTTCTCAAGTTAATCTCGTGTTGTGTATCATTCGCACTCACTTTTTATGTGGTCGAGTAATAAAGTTGATTACTAGCCTTGTTTATAGGGAGGTAGTAGTAGTCACACCAGTGTACGAGTGTTTTTGGCATTCTTAGTCCTCATTAGTAAGCATATGGCCATAAACAAGATCTGCGTCTATAAAGGCGAGATTTTGACTTGGATATTGTTTTTGACTTGAAGTTTACCCAAAGGTGAATAGTGTTATTTGTTCATTTTTGTCTTTGCAATTTTCATTGCTCGTTACTATGGCTTTCAGTACTCTTTTGTCATTCTTCAAATATTCATTTTTAAAATAAACATTATGAACTATTATATTATTCCATATTGTACATAAACATTATTTTGTTACAGTTTGGTACATGTGTTTGTTGAATGTATTGTATAAGTACCTTCAAAGTTAAAAAAAAAGATGTAATGAAATAAAAACTCAGTTTTCTATTCTGTCTTCTTAATATAGCCACAGAATATTTTTACATTTTGAATTGATATTTGTGTAATTTAACTAATTAAATTACACAGCAATTGTAGTTTTATAGTACACAAATATATTCCAGAAATACTTCATTCAAAAAAAAAAAAAAAAGCATTCAAACATTCCACAATCAGTTACTATGTATTATTTGTTGATTTTAGGAAGAGTATAATACGTTCTTTTTCATACATTCATATCATTGTTTAACAAGATACCACAATAATCTCGTAAAACAAAAATCAACGTCCAAGCCACAGTAAAAAATCAGAAAGAACTAAAAACTTTTAACCCTTAAATTGGTCTTCATCACAGTCAAATTTATTGGACTGAGATCTTAGTTTTTTATTTATTTCTTTCGGTGTTTTGAACGTTGATATCTTTGTTTGTGACGGCTTTTGTAACTCTTTGTACAATGTGATTTTATTTTTCAAAAAATGCTGATAATTGAAGGATCAAATAATTCAAGATTAGTATAATTACATAGAGGAATATGTAGTTGATAATCATTGAACATTTTTAAACCTGGAATATAATTGTAATCTGTATTATTTACTATATATTAACTTTCAACTAATCATGCGTAGTAGTGAGTAAATTCGTAAAGCTGTAGTTGATTTTAGGTTAGTCTGGTTGTTTCAATAGAGCGATGTTATCTCGTTGTGATCTGAGCATGTTTTAAATACATAATCT
The DNA here is from genome assembly GCA_026182355.1 of Hermatobates lingyangjiaoensis. Taxonomy (NCBI): domain Eukaryota; kingdom Metazoa; phylum Arthropoda; class Insecta; order Hemiptera; family Hermatobatidae; genus Hermatobates; species Hermatobates lingyangjiaoensis. The sequence goes on from JAPFBL010000138.1 coordinate 8,535,850, forward strand.
TAGTAATGCTGTTAGCTCCTTTTATCATAACATAATTTATCAAGTTTCTTTAATGTCGTTATAGATTGCTAAAATACAGCAAATCAAGTGAAAATGTTGACATTCAGAGGAACATAAGTGAAGAATATGGAAATCGTATATTTGGTCAGGCACGAATGAAATAAATATTTTAGTATTAAAAAACCTTATTTTAATTTTTTACAATTCAAGAACAGTAACCTACTTTGTTGCATCATAGTTGTGCTAAACTACCAGTTAAAAATATACCCAGGGATTTTAAATCAGTCAAATATCTATTTAGAATATTGTTCAAGTTTGATAAACGTTGATAAGCAAATTTCACTGCCAGGAATAATGTAGGTGTGTAGGGAACGGGACGAGTACATTAAGTTTACAAACTAAGAACCAGTATTAATCAGCCATTGTATTTCTGAAAGTGAAAAAGACAATATTTTTAGTTAGGTACAAAAGACATCTTTTGAAAGAACCGTCTGGTGAAATACGATCAGATGGTTTGGCTTACGATCTAGATGCATCTATATTGTATTAATACTATGTTTTGAGATCATAATTATAATGATTAATATTAATACATCGCTTAAGAAACTTTAACCAATCGTTGTTACTCGTGTTTTGGTTGATGTGATTTGTTGAGAATTTAAGCGGAACAAATTCTTAAGGCAGTAGTTTTTAGAGATCTTCCACAACAATGCTAAATATTATTGACAATTTTCGGCTATTCACACACATATTGTTTAATATTAAAGTAATTGAAGGCAATTCTTTCAGCTTGGAAGCAGCCCATAGTTTTTAATCTGTTAAAAATAGGGGTGGGATAAGCACTAAATTAATTTATCGTTGCTATCGTATAGATGTGAAAAGAATTAATGGATAGATTTCCACTTGCAAGTAATGGAACAGGCCATGCACGAGACGGCTTGTAATTGATAAATGACTTTTCTACCCCTATTTCCTAATTGAATCAACCCCCAAGTGGGAATAAATCCGACACCCTAATTCAGGAGTGGTTGGTTTAGACCCTCCTGTCCCACCATTTTGGCACGTCGTTTTCCATGAGATATGGCCGTCTCCCCTTCTTTCTTTTAAACTCCCTCTTCTAAAAATGGAAATTCATTTTAATATGCTTCGCATTAGTGCATATGTAGCGTTGGAGGATCAATAAATCTGCTTTCAATTTTTATAACTTCCTGGAAGAAGAATATAGATTTTTAGCGCAGTCAGGGGGATTTGTTTTAATATTTCCCTTGCAATTATAAAACTATAATCAAAGTTTTTAATCATTTTATGTTTGCTGAACCAAACGCAAATTTAAAGTAATGAAATATGGTTATTAAGTGAGCTCTGTGTAAAAGTGCATTAATTAAAAATATGAAATATAATTATACAAGTATTTTTAACACAATATTGGTTGATCTCAAGGAGCCAAATGATTATTACAGGTGCCCTCATGACTGAACTTAATGACAATGTTTACTCAATAAAGGAATGACCACGTAGAACTACAGCGAACAGTAACATCATGAGATAAACACCTTTCATTGAAGTGAACAAGACTTTGATAATAGGCTCCATATTTGTCGTACTATAATTATATCCTTACATATATTAAATGAAACTCAATATAATCTACAATTTTCCCTTCATAACTCTGCGCGGAGAGAAATTTGTGAAGCATCATGGACCCTGCTTAGTTTATTTTTAGGGCAGTAACTATTTATTTTACTTCAAATCATCTGTTAAAGCTAAATCAGTACCATTTACTGTTTATTTTCATTACAATATGATACGAATTCTTTGAATTTTACTGGATATTTTATTTTGAAAGGGAAAAAATACATTAAAAAAACTCATTTTTTAAATGGTTCGTATAATATTTGAACAGCATTTCGAAAGTAAAATATCTGGAAGGAGATAACTTGATAATATCATTGAAGTATTTAATATAAAAAATAAGAAAAGTTATCTCTGGCAATCTGAAATAACATAACCCTCCATTCTCCCGATCTGAGAAGACCATTTTGTAAAGTTCGTTGGACTATTCTCTCATTCAAGATAAAATTGAATTTTTTTTTGAGTCCCAGGTTCAATATTATATATAATACCCAAAGGAATCAAAATAACTTCTTTTTTTAAAAATATATTTTGTTTATTATAAACTGATGTTTGGATGACAAACCATGTCAATCCAAGTATTCTCCAACATCCGCTAGTTGCAGAAGTTACTAACACAGTCTTCTAAACACTAGAAAATGAAACCATTAAATTTCATTTTACAAAGTTTAATGAATTTATTAAACTTAAATTAATGTTGAGGGGGTAAATTTGTCAAACCTTTTAACTAGCCTTGAACTTGAAAAAAAAATTCTTATATATGATCGAGAACTGTCCTATCAATAATTATATGGAGTAGTGAAGTGTAAAAGAATATTTACCTTTTATAGAATTATTGCTGTTATTAATTAATATCAAAAAAGGACATAACGACAAGTGATGTTTTTTTTATGTCAATATACTGTTTTAAATAACGATTGTTGTAAACTATGTTTTTACGTTTTGTACTATTTCTTAGTATTCGTTGTAATGAGTTAGGTTTGACTATTGTTTTATTTTTCAACATGTAAATAATAAAATTCCTGTTCTAATGTAACTTAAGAGAAAACCAGTTGATTTGGTTGAAAGACTCAGTCTGATTTCTGAATTCTTGCCATTGTTTAACCATTGATTTTTCTTTGTACTGCTTACTAATTAATCTTGTTATATGTATATGAACAATTAAATAATACAGGTCTTAAATCACGGAAAGGAAACACTTAGAAGAGATTACAAAAGAACTTTGCTATATATCAAAAGCCCTTGAATAGTCATTTTGATAATGAAGAATAGTCCAAGGGTGAAGGAGTCAAAAGAAACAAATCTTGTATATGAGTATTCATGCAATATTGGGAGCTACGAGGCCTGTAAAAGCTAATATATAGGAATGACTGCAACCTTATTGTCCAGAAGAATAACAATGCACCTTTACGCTGGTGCCCCAATATGTCATACAGCATTAGATCATAAGGCAAAATTAACAAGAGAAATGATGGTCTATTCCATGAAAATTATTGCTAGAGCAAGGAACCGTTTTAAATTACAATTAATGGAAGCAATAATAATTCAATAGGAACAGCCAGCTAAAAACATCTAACTTAATGATACTTGTAGAATTTTTAAACTGCTTTCAAACAGGCAGACCCAGATTAGCCAGGTAGAAGGTGAGTCTAACCACCGAACCACGCTACCTTAATCCCCCAAAATGCTACCTGATTCAACGGTGATGTCCTGTAAACATTCCTGTACAAATATACTATTATTTATTATGGTTCTAATGAGTGGGTACATTTGAAACTTGTCGACTAGTAATATTAGTGATAAGCTTTATAGTTTTAATGAAGAGACGAGGAAGAAATTCTGGAAATTGGAGAAATTATGTAGAAAACAGATACAGCCTATATATATATATATATATATATATATATATAATTAAAATTTAACAATTCTTGGTCAGTTCTTCAGGTTCAAATTAAACTCTCATTGCCAACGTTTCGGTTTTTATTTAAAACCTTTTTCATAGGGTCATATCATATCCATATGTTCTTCTTATATCTTCATTGAAACGCATGATTATAACCCAAATATATAAATATACCAATATTTATATTGTATATTTGATGTCGAACTATGTACTTGTTTTAGTATTATTTTGTAACAAGCTAAATAGAGACACATATTTATTTATAATCATAGATTAAGCTTACTTTTTTCGTTATATAGTAACATAACCTTTTATTAAGTTATTACTTATTATAATGATGCGATTATAGGTAAAATGTTTCAAATTAATTAATTATGGGTCAGAGCGGATTAATATTTGTTTTCTTATTAGTGTACAAACAAGTGTAGTTTCTGCATGTGATGAAAAAAGGTGAACATGGTATTTCTAGAAGAATAAGTAAGACGCTTATCCTTGAGGCTGCACAAGATAGTCAGTCTTAAATTATTGATAAGCTGAGTATTTGGTACTTCTTTACTTAAAAGATTGACACCATTACAATGGGACATTCGTTTCCATTTTAAGACACAAACATCTAGAATATGATAAACACACATAAAAACATAAAAGAAATTTTAAAGAAGTGATAGATATTATGAAAACACCAACGGCCTGTAATAAGAGATCGTATATATCTAGGCTTAGTCTCATTTACTCCTATCTCCTTCAATAGTTTTATTAACTAGTTAAGGTTGAAATTGGAGGGGTAACTTGTTTTTGTTTTCTGGTTATGTAACCTTACTTTGTCTTCGTCTCTGGCATGATATTGTTTAGATAGAGGCATGGACCGTAAATAGTTTCTTCCTCAAAAATAAGGTAATAATATTGTAGTTTTTTTTGCTTTTATTATTTTGTAATTTTCTTGCTTACTGTGTTTTTTATTGTCTGTTTGTTTGATTGAATGCTTTGTTAGAGATATTCGCAGACTTATTTTTGTAATACTGCTTCTCTGTTGCTATTGGTTTATTCTATATGTAATGAATATTATATAGGTAAAATTTATAATAATGAAGGTGTTTTGATTTTACGAAGTCAAGTGTATTTCTTTTTGAATATATACATATTTATTTTTTAAGGCACACAATGTAGTCTTAAAGATCCTTGAGGCTTAATAAAATGTTCTTTCTGCAGAGATAAAGTACTACTAAGTGTGTAAAGTGGCAAAACAAGCATGAATAGCATCTCTAATAGCTCGTCAATTTAGCAGACGCTTTCCGGAGTTTAACCCAAACATTTTGCAATTCCAATGTCTGTTCATCATTTGCCCACAACTAAAAGTTTACAAGTTTTCACTTCTCCTGTTTACAGTGACATGAATAGCTGGCATATATTTTTCTGTACACCTATAAATAAATATTATCCTCTAGAACCTTATTTTTATCACGTCTTGTTTATTTTTCTTCCATTAGAGCTCCTGCATTAGGTCCCTTTTCTTCTACAATACATTATTTCGGTACCATAACCATCTCAGAAGGCGGATGATTATTGAATAATTATTAAAATATTCAATTACAAACATTTTGACTCATACAAAATGATGGTTAATGATGGTCATATAAGTAATTTATTTAATATAAAATATTATATATTATACATTGGATATAGTTTATAATATTTTTTATATTATTTTAATATTTTGAAAATGGATCAAAAAAATTTTCGTAGAATTTCTCATACTTTGTTTACCAATACATCTAACTGCTAGTTTACCGTATTTCTTCTTTAAATAATACATTAAGAAATATATTAATTTGCCAGAAATAAATATTAACTCATGCAGATTGAAAAAAGAAGAAACGTCAGGATTAATTTTTATTTTTCAAATTGAAAATTACACTTGCTTTTAAGCAAGCAATGACCCAGCCAGAATACAAATATACGAAACCCGAAAAATGATGAAAAATGACCCATTAATCAATCGTCAACACACCGGGTTGTCAGGCGCATTGTAGCTTCTCGCAGGCAGCAACATTTGTCAGCGTTGTCAGAGCAGCAACATTAATATATATATATATATATATATATATATATATATATATATATATATATATATATATATTGATAAAAGTATCGACCGTGGAATAGAAACAAAACTAAAGTTTATCGGATCTCGGTCAGTTCTTTAGGTTCATATTAAACTCTCATTGCCAACGTTTCGTTCTTTATTTAAAACCTTTTTCATAGGCAGAAGTATAAATTTTGAAACAGAAAAACTAAGTATTACTTTACAAATTATTGTAATATACTTATATTAAAAATTAAAAATATTAAAAACACAAACTTACAATTTCTAATTTTCAGGAGAGATAAGAGAGAGAAACCAAGCTCACTGGTACAGAGACGGATGGAGACCAACATTACGCGCCCGGTCACAGAGAATAAGGTAGACAAGAATCAATTTTTAATTAAAATAGGAATATGAAAAATAATAGTAAACAGAAAAACAAATAAAATAATAAACTAAAAACTGAGTGATGAACAGAAGAAATGACACATAAATAAATAAAAATTAAAAATTATGGACTAAGCTTTAATAAAAAATAGAGAATAAAACTTAAAATAAATTAAATAAATGAAAAATATATAAGATGAAAGCATAAAAACTAGATGCAGAGACAAGAAACTAATACAATGAAGCATTATCTCTTAAGATTAAGGTCAGGTGCACTCTGTGCATTGAGGAACCAAATATGGCCTTCTTCAGAGGCTCGGAGAGTGAGGTTTTTGCAGTCAGAGGGGATTTGTCGCAGAATCTGTAACCTGTAGCACTTATTAAAGGTAAGTCGGTGGCTATTAGCATGTATGGCGATGGGAAGATGGGAATGGTTGTTGACTGAAGCTCTGTGATTGTTCATACGGAGACTAAGCTTAGTCTTCGTAATTTGAGGGTTTGATTTGAACCTGAAGAACTGACTGAGTCCCGATAAACTTTAGTCTTGTATATATATATATATATATATATATATATATATATAAAAAGCTTTCACATAAACACGTGAAATAACAATCAATGATCAAACCACAATAAGAAATGGGAAAACAAGACTAAGATCTTTCAACCGTTGAAAGATCTTAGTCTTGTTTTCCCATTTCATATTGTGGTTTGATCATTGTATATATATATATATATATAAAATAAAATAAATTCAAAACGGAGGAAACACACAGAAAGACACAGACATAACTCACATCGATATTTCGACCATCGTCGTCATCAGGAGGTGCGAAGAGCGAAGAGTCCCACATGAGTACCGCCCTGTCTTCCTGCGGGACTCTTCGCTCTTCGCACCTCTGTACTCTATCTTCATGTAAGCCTCATAGCATAGTTTCATTGTTTCATCGTTCGGAGCATTGAAATTTTCAGTAACTTTGGTTTTCTTTTTGAGGATTTGAAAATGCTAATAAAAACGTAAATAAATCATCGTTCGACAGTAAAGCATTAATGCCTGCAAATATTTTGTTGTAGAATCTTGTCTAGTGTCTGTATAATATATTAGTGGAGTTTACCAAAACCTATGCAATACTATTGCTGCGAGATCTAATTATTCTTTTTTTCAAAATTCAATTAAAATATCTAATGGACCCATAACGAGTGAGAAAAAGCTTGTGAATATTTTACACTTCTTTGGAAAAACTAAACGTAACACAACTAATGAAGATAGTAATAATGCACTTAATAGCGAGCTGATCAGTGAATCAGACCTATCAGAGCATTCACTATTCTCGTCAGACAGCTATAGAAAGAAAATTGAAATAGGAGGCGAAAAGAGAAAACACAAGATATCAAGAAAATATTATTCAGACTACATGAAATTTGAATTTGTTGAAACCTACCTGAAAACAATTACAGGACTTTTTTTTTCTAAATCCATGATAGTAGTCTAAATAAAAAAAAATGATTCATTTAGTGGTCCATGAAGTTCTAAAGATTGGCAACCACTACTTTATGGTATATAATGGCACAAAATAATAAATACAGTGAAATAACCATTAAATGGTGATTCTCCATGAAGATTTATATTATAAGGAATGCAAAGTCATAAGATTTATCCTAGTTGACAATTTAATAAGTGATTGTAATGAAGAAAGAAATGAAGCTTTTGTTTTATAACATTTAGTTATAACTGAGTTTACCAAACTGGTGTTAATGTAAAGAAAGGTGGAAAGAAGGTTAGAATTATTTATTGAGCTAGGCAAATTTCATAATTTATATTAGTATGAACTCATATTTGAAACGAATTAAGCAATAGCTATCAGAATTATAAAACTGAAAGGTTAATACAAATTAAATGGACATGGTTACTGAGGAAAAATACATTATATCTTCACCAGAAGGATTCAAGTCGTCACTACTAAGTGCTCGAACTGCTTACATGGATCGTGAGTTAAATTTATACATAAAATCACTCATGAGGAAGCTCAATAACAGAAAAGGATAATAATAAACTTGATTAAGAGAAAATGACATAGTACTGAGAACTATACCAAAGAATAATACAAAATAGGCAAGAATTTTCTGAAACATATATAAAATTATGCTTAAACCTATAACTTCAATGATAACATTCAGTATCTACAATAAAGAATTGAATCAGTGTGTTTAATAAGAATATAACGATCAAATATAAACACCTTTATTGAAAATAGATGTCAAGTTGGTTCTAATATGACATATTGAATACATCTCTGATACTTTATCCTATCTGCTGATATTTAACTAGTGATGAACTACTGTTCAGTTTACTGATGACAGTACTTGATCTTATTTTACTTTTTATATATATGTGCATTAAGTATCAATATCCAAACTGCAGTAAGAAGTAAAAAAAAAACAAAAAGAAAAAGTAATCTATCAAGCGTAACAAGGGGTATTGATCGAGTCAAATATGATCTTCATCAGACCGCTTATTATTGTTGCAAAATCTTGGTCTTTTTTCTGATTATCTTACTGTCGTTTGGTATTCATTTTTATTTACCTGTTTATTGTGAAGTTTTGTATATTAACTATATGTATACTTACTATGAAGTATTTTCATAAAAATTCACAATAACTTAAGCTAATTGTGGATTAACGAAAAGAGTTTCGTTGTTTGTTTGTATGAATTGTATTCCCGATACATTTGTTAGATCAAGAGTAACACTATACTAATTTTTAGTTCATTATTGGTTTGAAATTATTCTAAGAGTCACTTTCTAGTTTCTTATAATTTGTTGAATATGAAATTAGGTATATTTAACAGTTGGCATGTTTGCCTTTAGTACTCAGAATTGCATGTTCGACTCGTGGCCATGGGTATACTTTACATGTGGGAGAGAAACTCGTGCACACCTACCCTTGAAGAGGTAGGTCTGTTTTATCTGTTGGTCTCGAGCCTGTAGGCTGTCATACGAAAATATTACTGAAAAAATGCCTAAATTTAAATTATTTTACACTTAAAATATATCAATTATGAAATACAAATTTTAAAGCTACATGAACTTCGTTTACATGATATAATAGACAAATATTTATAATATTTCTTTTTTTTTTTCTATTTCTTTATAAATGAAAAGACCTACGAGTATAACATTACATCTAAAGTGACTTTATAATTAGTCATAAATCATCAACTATAGTTTGTTATTTTCTAATTTCAATAGGTAGTTTACATATTAAAACTCTAAGTGTTGCAATGTTTGGTATTGAAGGTAATCTGAGCCTGGTAATTGAATCATCTAGAGAAGTAAAAGAATTTAGGTTGTGTTTTGGTTGCAGAGGGTGAAAGAATGTTTATAGTTATTACAGTTAGGCCCTAGCTCTAAAAAGGGTTTAAAATTTAAAGTGTTCAAAATTGACAGTAAGTGTCAAACTAGAATACAATTATTGCAGCTTTACTATAACAGTTTTAATACTTTAACATATCAAGGTCAGTGTGTAAAACAATTTTTGCGAGTCCACTTTTATCTACAAAGAATATTTGTGTTTGGTTATCATTTAGCTGAGAAATTCATATCAAATTTTAGAGTGCTAAACTGGGAGATATTTTTCTTAAGTGAGGAACAAAGTTATCACTTTTGCAAAGATGTCCAGTTGTTTCAAGAACATTTTCTATATTCCTTAAATCAAGTAACTTAATCCTTAAGGATCCTGTGGTAGACCTAAAACTGTAGACCCTTGTGGGGGGTCGGCCATTCAAGTGACTTGCTTGTAGGGCAATATCAAGCTCTTTTTCAAACGCAAAAACGTTGTTCCTTGTCACAATGATAGGTTGTTTAAAAATTTGACAATTATTTGGTAGATAATAGTGACTATGATAACCAATTTATTTATTTCTGTGCAAATGTTGTAAAATTTTATTATAAGATTTTAATTCATTATTAGTGCAATCAGTAAATATTTGGTATGTATTATTTATTCAAATTTCAGTGATATTTATTTTTTTTTCTTTTAAATAGTTAATCATCTAATTATTGAACTATGAAAAATACGAATAAACAAACGAGTAAACAAACATACGAGTAAACAAATAGAAGGAAAAACAGAACGTTTTTCGAATTTAGTCTATTAATAACTTTATTAAAATTAAAATATCTTACTTTAAATTATTCTTCAACGTAAAGTACCCTGATTGATTGTCAGTTGTATGGTAAATCAACTTGAACGATAGCTGAATAGATTTTGAAACCAATCAGTGATCAGTTAGTTATGTTTGTGAAAAGGATATTTCCAATGTTAGCCAGTTCCAATCACCTGGAGATATCTCTAACCGCCTTTAACCACCGGTAATTACCTTCAGTCATACAGCGAAATTAAGTTTTCATTAAAAAAAAAATAGCATACCTACATCAGCAGATGTACTCCAACAACCAATTTATAAGGATTTTGTTTTCTTTCTTTTTTTTTTTTAAATCTTCTTAATTAAGTGTGTATCATTTCTACGTTTCTGTGATGCTGCCTCACTGTACAAATCAACTAACTGCTCAAAAAAAAGTTAAATATTCATATATATGAAATCAGCAAAACTCTATTCTACAAACTACAATATAAAGCGCATTACAGAATCATGTTTAGAGAAACTTGAGCTAATATAAACACAGTATTAAAACGCAGCTTTAATCAGTATTACATAGATTCATTCAACTCACAATTATTGATAAGATAAATCTCAGTAATAGTACCAGATGAGCTCTCTACACGTTACTTTTAGCACTAACGTCCTGTTTGAGTGGAGTAACTATCTTTAGGTAACCATTGTACCAACGTCCCAAGTGTGTAAACTATCTATATAGCCTTTTTTCTACCATCCACAGTGTGTAGGCTAGCTATCTATTGGTTTCCATTAGTACCAATATTCTGAGTCTTTACAGTAGCTATCTTAAGTTAATTTCGGTACCACCATTCCAAGTGTGGCAACTAACTGTAGTAACTATTAGTACCACTATCCAAATTATGTAGAGGAACTATCAAATGGTATCCGTAGTACCAAGATCTCCTTTATATGAAGTTAATATCTACAGTTTAGAATTCGCTCCAACACTCCAAATGTCTCTACGCTCCTAGATTCTTCATATGAAAAATGGAAACTATCAAACTTTTTGCTTGATAAACATGTATTTCAAAACTAATACCAGAACTATATTTTTACCACTAGCGTATTCAGGTTGAGTTTGTGTTGAGATGAGTTGTAAATTAGCATATACACGTACTAATAGTGTATTAACACCTGTAAATAAACAACCTGTAAGGCAATTCTAGTATGTTTAAAATATAAATACGATCAATAAATCAATTATAATAAAAGTATTGTAATATTTAGAGAGAAAAGTGTGAAAGTGTTTGAAAAATGACAAATATTGGGGATTATAGTTTGTAGGTAAATTGACTACACGGTGGCATCTTTGAAAGCGGTGGAAGCAGTGTCATTTGTGAATTTAGTGGAAACAGAAGAGCAGACAGACGTGAGTCTTGCAAAGCGCTAGAGAGGTGACGAGAGTTATGCCTTTTAATCTGGAGTTGTCAGAGGGTGGGAGGATGAGTTCAAGAAACAACTTCCTGTGCACTAGCCTCATCCATTATCCACTAAACGTATTTCGTGACATCGATGCCAGTTATCACTCAAATTCAATTAAATTTGCTTCAAATTACTTTTCTAGTGAAAAGTTTTCAATCTAGTGAAATTATTTCAAATCCAAGTGATTAGATAAGCATATTCATCAGTAAATGAACCTCTAAACCACAGTACGCAATGTAGTAATTTATCAAGGATCGTTGTCTAAAAAGCTGGTCTTTGTCAGAGTCACACATTTAATTGTATAAAACGCGTTTTTTGTAGGATTAAATTTCTAAATGTGGAGACTATTTCATTAGCTTTTTACCCTTCAATGAGTAAATACCATATTATAACAGAGTCCTCTACCTTAGAATTAATACAAGACTTCTGATATAGATGAAGATTATTACTTCAAACTCTTCTATATATTGTTACATATTGCTATTAGTAAATATAAGGATCACAGACATTAAGAATGCTATTAAGCTCGTATACACTTTTGTATAATAACGAATTCCCAAGATTAAACATTCCAATTATTTAAGGCTTCCAGCACACATGAATGTTGAATTAAAAAGTAATTATTAAAATACAAATTATGAACAATATTAAGTATTGTTATAATTATAAGATATACTTCCCGCCGAAATGATAACTCCCTAGGTTATAAACAGTCACTTACCACTCCTGAGCAGTTCTAATTGATAACATAACCTTGTATTTTAAGAATCAATCATTCAATTTCTTAGTGCTTGCGTGGGGAAATAGCACATAAATAATCTTGACTAAATGCGTAATTAAAAACCTGATTTTATTTTATAATTGCTAATAATTAGCAAACATAATATAAAATTACTAATTTCATTAGAATTAACTAAAAAAAATCTGGAGTACCGTACACTCAACTTTGCTATAAGTAAACTTAATATCAAACGTCTTGGTTATAAATGTATAATGTCCTACAGAGGTATAATATAAATGTCATTACGAGAGTTGTTTATTAGTCTTTCATTCCTGGAGGTAGTACATATAGTGATTGATCCACTTATCAACATATACGCTTATGTCGATCTAAAAATCATTTTATGATCTTTCTTCGACGATGTCTGTGTGTGGGTGGGCGGGTGAGTGAGTATGTTAGCATTGATTGTTACAACATTGTGGTCCAGACTCTTTGATGGACCAAGTTGGTATTTTACAAAGATATGGTCCCCATAGAGTAGATATTCCTAATTGTTTGGGAGGAATTATGCATTACGGGAAAGTCACTTTTTTTGCCAAAAACCTGATTTTAGAAAACATTTTTTTCTCTTAAACTGCTAATTCTAGAGTTTTGAAATTTTGACACTGTCTTTGAGGTTACAAATGCAATAAACGAAAAAAATATTCAGAATTTTAAAACAACCAGAAATATTTTTTTCAATAAAATGTAAAAATGTTTACTTACAATTCAATCTCATAGCTTGTGACAACCATACAAGCCATACCGTTTGACGGATCAAAATAAAACAATACCTACAAATAGAGCATTATGAAGAGAATGAGTAGAGATAATTTTTTTTAAAAATTACACTCACCAAAAGGGCGTTACAGTAGAGTTTCTATATTCAGAAAATATTTTTTTGATGCTAAACAGCTCATTAAAACACCATGAAGATTTGACCAAAAATGGAACACAATATTAGCAACTGACAAAAAAAATCATAAAATTTAAATTAGGTCAAAGAGTAATAAAGCTATAAAAACTGATTATTTATCCCTATTATAAATAAATAATTAAATAAATAAATAATAAATAATAATTAAATAAATAAATAATAAATATAATAAATTTATTTATCCCTAGACTAAGGGATCACCTGCTATACTTGTCGAATTTTTGATATTTTTGTTATATTGTTTACCTTGACTTAGAATTTTTTTGAGCAAATCCACTGAGGTGAAATGGTTGTTCATAATTGAAAATCTATGTAAATAAAATAATGATTTTGTCTGTAAATTTCTTAGAATTGACACATTTCAAGTTTTCTTTACGTTTCATACATTGGAGAAACCGAATTCACCCTTAGAAAAATTTTTGTCGGTTTTTCGGTTTGTCGGTTTGTCCTCAAAATTTTGTATCTTATTTGTATCTAATTGCGCTTTTTATGTATGTTTGATATTTGAATGATTGAATTATTGATTATATTTCCTCTGTTTAATGGTCCAATGAGAAAGGCTTTAAATAAAAACCGATGGGTTGGCAATGAGAGTTATTTTAACGAATAGAACTGACCGAGTCCTCATAATCTTTAATTTTGTTTCTTTTTTACAGTCGATACTTTTATCAATATATATATATATATATATATAATAAAGATTTTGTCGGTACGTTGCTTAGAACTGACTCATTTAAAGTTTTCGTTACGTTTCATACATTGCAGAAACCGGATCCATCCTTAAAAAAATTTCTGTCGGTTTGTCTGTTTGCCCGCAAAATTTTGTCACCAGTAAACTCAGCCACCATAAGACATATCAAGCTGAAACTTTTACAGTAGATTTGTGTGTGTCTAACTTAATACATGGGTTCTGAAATCAATAGAAATTCAACGTAGATGTGAACTTATGGACGTTTAAAGCAATAACGTTTGTCAAAAGTAAACTCAGCCACTATGAGACATAGCGAGCTGAAACTCAGACACTGGATTTGTGTATGGCTAACTTAAAATATAGGCTCTAAATAGATTAGTGATTCAGTACAGAAGCGAAGTTATGGGTCTTTAAGCTGTATTTTCCTAACTTCACAGACAAGTTTGTTTTGGAAATACACAGGTGTGGCAAGTAGGTATTGTTAGTTGATTTTAATTTCATTGGAGCATATAAATATATTGCGTATTTGACATCATTGAAAAGGTGTTTTCCAGAGTTGAGGATTCACTATCTATTAAGAATAAATAGTTTTATAAACGAGCAATTCTCAGCCCTTAATATGAACAGGCAGGAAAAATGAACAAACAAGTTATTACACTATATCACAAAAAGGAAAAAAACTTACAAGTCAATAAAGAGAGTGATTAGTGATGAGGAAGCACTTCGATATCCAACTGAATTTTTTTACTCTGAATTTCTTTCTCCAGGACTGCCTGCTCATGAGTAAAAACTTAAAGAGCACCAATCATGCTGCAATTCAAGCTTTGAGATTGAATTATAAGTAAATATTTTTACATTTTATTTAAAAAAAATATTCCCCGTTGTTTTAAATTCTGAACATATTTTTCGTTTATTGCATTTCTAACCCTAAAGACAATGCCAAATTCTTAAAACTCTAGAATTAGCAGATTAAGAGAAAAAAATGTTTTCTAAAAACTGGTTTTTGGCAAAAAAAAGTAACTTTCCAGTTATACATAATTCTTCCCAAACAATAAGGATTATTTGCACTATGGGTCCCATTTTTGTGTAAAATATCAACTTGGTGCATCAAAGATTCTGGACCGTAGCGTGGTAACAAGAAATGCTAACACACTCACCCACCCACTCACACACACACACAAACACAGACATCATCGAAAAAACTTCATAAAACGACTTTTGGGACCTCAGGGTATATAGTTCCGTCAAAATCTTGAGATCCAGTTTTTCCACGATCACTATACTTTACTTAAAGTAAAGTAAAAATGTATTTTATTAAAATGAAACAAACCTCAGTAATGAAATCAATGAAATCATTTTTCAATTATTATGACACAGATAAATTTAAATAAGATCCGTTTAAGCAAAAAATAAATAATTAACATGCCATGTTAAGATTAACATGGAAGGCATTAACAAGATTGGTTCTAGTTTGTAAGTGGTGCAAACTTGAGCCAGACGCACAAAGCAGCGTTCATTAGGAGCAAACGTATTTCACTCCGGCCGACTTTAACAACCTTAACGTTTCATCTATTTCTGTCTCAAACTCCAGCTCGGCTAATTCAAAACATGATTTACTCAAAAATAAATTAAACTTCACAGATGCTTGCTTCTGCGGTTTCCTTCATACCTTCATTTGTTCAAAACCATTAAACATTATTAACAACAGAAAAGAAGGCCGCTTTCATAAATAATGCCGTCATATAACTCATAATTGCTTTTTTCAGTTCTTCCTATGAATAAACTTGGTTGTTTCTTACTGCATTTAACTTCTGTGTTGCATGTAAAATAAAATGAATAATATATATATAAAGATTTCACATAAACACGTGAAATAACAATCAATGATCAAACCACAATAAGAAAATGGGAAAACAAGACTAAGATCTTTCAACCGTAACAAGCGGTCTTCGTCAGAGTCAAAAACCCAACCTCAGTTGTGGGTTGGGTTTTTGACTCTGACGAAGACCGCTTGTTACGGTTGAAAGATCTTAGTCTTGTTTTCCCATTTTCTTATTGTGGTTTGATCATTGATTTATATATACGAGTATATATATATATATATATATATATATATATATATATATATATATATATAGAGAGAGAGAGAGAGAGAGAGAGAGAGAGAGAGAAAGAGAGAGAGAGATGTATATTTAGGAGGAAGTCTGGTAATCAATAATTACCTTTAGCTCTACATTTCTTATTTATTTTTACAGTCTCGTTAGGGTATGCTAGCGTGGCAGGCCATCAATGGATCGGTCCCACGCAGTTTGTGTACACAGCCTCCGATTACTTTTTGAAAATCTATGATTCAAATTATATAAATAATTCCTGTCAACACATAGAGCCTCCTTCAAAAAAAATATACATGAACTTAATGAATACATAAATCTACAGGCTTAGTTCTAATTGTATTGCTGATACAGAAATGAATTATTTACTGTCATAGAAATAGAAATGTTTTTTATAATAACCATTAACATTTTAAACAACATATTTAACTTTAATGTAGAGATTAGACGATGATAAATCTTCTAATAACATTTTTCAGTATTCGGAGTGCTCTTAAAATTTTCCGCGTTAACGCTACAATTTTTTATGGCACATCAACTGTCACTGCTTCCTTTGATTGCACTGTCGTTCACTTCTTCAGGTGACATGGAAGCGACAAGTGCTAGTGTTTGTGGTTCCATCACTTTTCTTCATTAGAATCTTTAGATATGCACATTGGTTCAAAAAAATATTATTATATTAGCTTTAGTTTTGTCTTTAAAATGGATTATTGCTGTATTGTTAAGTGTTTTATTACCATTGAATTAGAATCAGCTGAAAATGAAAATGAATAATAAATTCAACATAAATATTAAACTCTCCCAAATAATTTTTGCTCAAATAATTTACAGGAATGTTTCACTAGGCAGTATGTGAGTGGGGACAGTTTGGGAATTGCCATCATAATTACCTTGACACTTGGTTGTTTTGTTTTGTTTAGGATAGTAGTATACAACATATGCACCACATGCAGAAATACAAGATAGGCAATTATCGACAACATCAGTTTGAAGACTTGTCGTTAAGGCTTCCCTCGGAGAAGGGCATCCGATTCCATTGACACTTGTTTCCTTTCCTTATTTTATTTTTCAGATATTAGGGAGTGTTTATAAATGTAAATGGTGATACAATTATTAAAAACAAGCCAGGAAATTGTTTATAGAGGTTTCTTTTAAAAAAATCTCAACTTTAAATAAAATTGTATGAATATTTGACTACAAGTACAGCAAAATATCCAACACTAGCAATATGTACTAGTTAACAAAAGTGTGCGGTGAAGATATTCCGTGTGTACAGAAAGAATAGGCAAGAATTTTTTACCAGCCGTTAACAATTCGTTGCTTATAGAGAAAAAGGTAATTGTAAGAAATGAAGTACGGTTATTAGAGTTCTAAATAGTTTGTACTGTATAATGCATATATTTTATTTGGCCAGTTGTGCCAGCTTTTCCTAATTTTGATATATATATATATATATATATATATGTTTGTCAGTGTTGGTGCTTCAGAGATAAACATTGACAGTGTGAGAAAGAAATTTAATTTTATAAAATGGGTCAAATAGTTGAGTGTATATTTTAATAATTTAGAAAGAGATTTATTACACGAAAGAAAAGTTTAACTAAAATCAAAATTTAATTTTAATGAAAGCAGAGCAGGACATTGGTTTTGTAGGAGAGAGTGAATGGAAACGATAGAAGAAAGGAAATGAGAGTGAAGAGCCTGACCCAGGTTGGGTTGTAAAAAAAAAGCAAGGGCTCAATAAAAGGAGTAGGGAAACTTTCTCCTTAAGCAAAGGGTTGGAACATAAAACGAGAGAGCTTTATCTGCCAGTAAAGGAAAGAAGGGTCGTCTAGAAAGGAAGGAACAACAGAGGAGGAGTTTCTCCACGGTGCTATTGCCTCACAGGTAGAGCCAAACTGCCCTCCACAACGACTGGAATTAAACAAATATTAGTAACCGCCCTGCACCATCTCACTACTTTTACAACTCCCTTAAACATTTGCAGAAAAAGTGTGCTTTGAATAAGAGAGCAAACTCGATATTCATTGATAAAAAAAAAGGCATTTCTAATTCATGTTTTAAATGTATTGCTAAGAATATGATTAAAAAAAAATCAATGTATTTGTAAAAGTTTTCTGGAAAGAGCTAAAGTAATATTGTTCTATACTATGCAAATATTATGTGTAAGTTAAATTCCTGTTTAATGGAATTTTGTCCGAAAACCAGTCTTGTTGGGATCAACAGAATGATCTCCCGACGGACAGCTTCCCAATGGGACTTATCTTGCATAATCGTAGAAACACATTGCCCATTCCATTCCTACCTGAAATTTTTTCCGCCGCATTTTAATTAATTGCCTTGTGTCATTCCGTTAGTCGATTGTACAACAGTACATTCATCTTGTTAAAATTATAGATAATGACAGTATCTATCTCAGTATATGTTGTTAGAGTAGAAGAAGAATGAAATTTCATAATATTTTTACGATGTAACCAGATTATATTATTACTTAAAGGATATGCATATTTACTATTATATTTGTGTATGATGGCAGCAAATCCTCACGTAAAAATGTTTCATTACAGTACACAGCAGCCTCTGCGTTAACGACTTTTAAGCTGGTTTGCTCCAATTTACGAACAACCTCCAATTTACCAGCCCACCGCAAGGTTGTTCGTAAATTGGAGCATACCAGCTTAACAGTCGTTAACGCAGAGGCTGCTGTGTACTTTAATGAAATATATATATATATATATATATATATATATATATATATACAACGTAATAAACTTGATTTTCAAAATATTTTCTTCACTAAGTAAAAGTTGTTTCATTAAAAACTCATTCTCAAATTATAAACAAGAAAAATTACAATTAATAATGTAGAGGGTGTCCTAGTTTTAATTAATTTATATATATATATATATATTAATGGTCAAACCACAATATGAAATGGGAAAACAAGACTGAGATCTGAGATCAACAGTAACAAATAGTCTTCATCAGAGTCAAAAACCCGACTGATTTGATCATTGTTTGCTATTTCACTTATTTATGTGAAGTCTTATTATATATATTAGTGTTTCTATGTAAGTGTGTACATAAAAACGACACATTCTTCTGTGTTTCTAAAAGTCTGAAATAGTACTTAGCCAATATATTGAAAATTAAAGTTAAATGAGTTGTATCTTTCTATCATATGTAAAATTATCACTATTTATTGTATAAGATATCATTAAATTAGATTTGAAATAATCAAATTAGAGCTTAACATTGTGAATAGAAATATTGAACTATTCCTAGTGATATCACCGTTTTGATTATATTTCAGGAATTCCAATTTTTTTCTTACTTAAATTCATATCTTTTGGCACTTATTGGACTCAATCTGATAAAGATAGCCCCAAACAATGGCAAAATGTGTACTGAAGAGACGATCTTTGCGTGGGCTGAGAGACATAACCGCTAAAACGACTGATCTGGTTAAAAACTGATGGCACTGTGTAGAGCTCGATAAGAGTTTACTATACAGGCACAGCTGGATTCCTACATGTAGTGTGTAACATCATTCATAGACTCATGAAGCCGTAAAGTAATTCGTTACGTGAATTGTATGGTGTGTACTTCTGCAAGCCCTCACTAATGGTCATTTGGTCTGAAAGGAGTGCGCGTTTCATACTTGGAGAAAGCTTTTTATATCTACTAGAACATGAATTAATCTCTACTTTTTTTATAACTACTGAACTTGTAGAATCATTACCAAGGAACGTAAAGATAAACACTTGTACTACTTGTCTGTTCCTATTTGATGGATGAATTGTCATTGATCATCTCGTAACATTACTAATAAACATGCAGCAGATAGACTAGAGATTCTTGACTCTCACAATTGGATGCATAAAACACTGTGTGAGAAGCATTGATCTTCTTGCGACATTCCCAAATCACAATAGAGAAATAGACTACAGTTTCTTGACTCTCACTATTAGCTGCATGAATCACTCTGTGAGAAGTAATGATCTCTAGACGTTCACAACAAACAGGCAAATTATAGACAAGAGGTTTTTGTTTCTTACACTCGGCCGCATGAATTCCTATGCAAGAAGTACTAATATGCTGACGGCTTTCACAAGGAATATGCAGGAGATTGACTATAGCATCTGCTCTCTTACTCTTGGATTGATAAATTCCTCTCTGAGAAGTAGTGGTCTTCTTGTGGCATGTCTTATGAACATGCAGGTGATGGATGAGTGATTCTTGTCCCTTACACTTGAGTAGTTGAATGACCATGTAAGAAGTATTAACCTCCAGATTTCTCAAGGAAAATTCTAGGGAGAGAACTATTACTTTCGTCTTACCCTTAAACGGTAAGAAATAATAAACTTATTATTTCTTAGATAGATTCCTTATATGGTCAGGAGCTATTCCCATCTATTTTTTTCTATAAATAGATAAAGAGGAGTAGTAACTCACACGAAATTCCGATAATCTATGCAGTTTGAAGTATGCCACCATTCGAGATTTATTAGGCTTAATTAAATGCACAAATATGCAGTATATAATAATGTATTGAACAATATTATGCTTTCAGTTAAGTAACAAGATGGTATTTCCTTCTATGGTCATAAAGTATAAAAACATTTTTCACACAATGAGAATATGAAAATAGTTTGTGACTTTATTCTACAATTATTTTGAATTGTTATATTTTTTTATTTGGACTTTACGTTATTTATATACTTTTAATCCCTCAGTTTGTTATCGGGTAGATAGTAAATGCGTGTTAATGGTCGTAGATTAATTGGTGACCATCATTAGGTGATGATGATTATTTGTTGGCAAGCAGTCAGTAACAGCAGTAAAATAAAATTCATTGTATGTTGTGAAGTAAAGTGGTAGAAGACATGCAGCAGGCGTTCAACTTGGTAATGACATGATAAACAGCCACCCACTGGTTACCACCAAGAAATCATCCTTCTCCCACCGAAGAAGGTCCATTGAAGAGGCTCCTCATGACTCAGCGGGTCTGGTCAAAATGCACACACGCATGACATCCCTTCCAAATCACGCCTTCCTTTTTATCAACAAGCAATTCAATTCGTATGAAACATTCATCCAACGTCTTTTCTCACTTCCTACTTTAGAGCTTCTCATCCTTGCTCTTCATTCAAAGGACAATTCATAAAACCTTCAGCTAAACCTCTTACGTAAAGAGATTTGTCTTTGTTAAAATTATATTATTGTTATTACTTCACAAGTTATTGACAATATAATAAAAAACAAAAGTAATCTTCACCAGGAGAGCTCTTATTTACATACTGTTGTTATCCAAACATGAAATAGAAATTATCTAAACCAATAGAAGTTTAGCGCATAATGTGTTTTAAAGAATAAAAAATATGTTAACAGTTAATGTGGAGATTTGTTTCACATGAGTTATTAATGTTCTTATAAAAAGTAAAAATCCTCTGAACTAGGTAGTAGTGTTTATTTTACCCTTGTAAGAAATAGCAATTCATTCTAACTAGGAGAATTAATGTAAAAATGTTGTGAACAATATCTCTATGAATATATAATTATAAAACTCTGTTATCCGCGATTAAATGTTTGCACATGCTCTTGGCAGAACAAGCATATTAGAGTTCTGTGAGAATTGAACCCACACCGTCAGCATTGGAGACATAACCGATCAAGAAATTCCCCGCCCGCATTACCGATTAGGCCTCAGGGACTCTATCAACGTGGTCTTCAGAAACCACATATAAACGACGTCTGTAACATTAAATAAATGTTATTCGACCTAAATTATAATGATTTAATTATAACAAATTTCGAAAGAGAAAATGTAATGAACAATCGACGGGAATATGAAATAATTACTTAGTAATATATCAAGGGATGATATTTATTATATTTAACACAAGTTTTAGAAATTTTCATATTGATCTAATTACAATATTACCAGCACAAAATTATGTCTGTAATCAAAAAACACAGTCCTAATGGCTACGTTTTTTTTTTTTTGGTATATCAATTTCAATAAAAATAATAGAGTAGGGCTCCCGATGCATCGGAAGGTACAGAAAAGTTTATAATCAAACTAATTCTCTCTGAATTTAGGAGTTCAGGACCAATTGCATTGGCTGTAGAATCTCGGGAATTGACAACTCCTTCCACGTCAAGGGAGAAACTGATCTTGATATATATAATGCTTGAATCAGTCTTATTTGTGATGCCAATTTACTAAATTCTATTTCACTAGCTTTATGAGAGTTCAAGAAGAAAGGAATACTCTAAATTTCCGATAAATATTGGTGAAAACAGAGTTGAAATGAATGAAAAAAAAGGGGTTATTACTGCCCAAAGACATGTTTGTACATGCACATAATGTTGATTAGTGTATTGAATACAGTTACTCTTCATTTGCCAACTCACAAATATTGTTCAGAGAAAATTTTATATAAGTTACATTAAATGAGACACACAGTGAAGTTAACCATAGGTTCATTGAATAATTTCCAGGAAAATTAAACAATATTGTGTAGGAGCAGAACTCACCCGTTAGCTCCAGAATTTCTTGACTCACTAGAGTTCTCTGGATTGCTGCAACATAAGCTAGAACTCAAAAAGGAAGCTCCTATCATGTGTAGGTATGATCCAGCGCGCTTATATGATAGAATATAACTAACAACTGAGGAGCTTTATGATAATGCTATTGTTTATAAAGTTATCGCATCACGGTGTCATGGGGAAATAGTTTTAATTCCAAGATAAAAAATCGTTTTATTTGAAAAGGACAACACTCCTTTTTTAAGGGTTCATTTTCCAATTCAGTTAGCATTTGTGATGACTGTTCATAAGTCTCAAGGAGCCAACTGGATGTTGTTCTCAGTAGGGTCAACAACAAGAAAGCATTATGGTTTTCTTTTCCAAAATTCATATTTTAGAAAAAATGTAAATAAAGAGAACTGTCTTAAAAATATCTTCAATATTCTCTTTATTAGAAATGAATTAATTTAGAGTTTATCTGCGTTTGTGTGAACTTGATTGCAGTAAAAATGAAGTTGTTGTCGGATGGCACAACGGGTCACGGGTACTCGAGTATCGAATAAAAATCATCTCAACTAGTGTAGTTTTTGGGTTTTTTTTTGAAACGTTGTTAATATCCTTATAAAAAGAATTCCTTTCTGTGAGTGAATTTTTTCTCAAAGGTTATTAAAACCATAAAGCAATTAATTTCTCAACTGGTTGAGTTTTGTCACGAGTTGTTCACACTCTTACAGGGAATAACCTTCCTTGACCAATTGAATAACTTCTCTACTTTTTAGATGACAGGGATTGTCGTATAGTATTTATATATGCCCACAGTATACCAATAGTTTTTTCGCAACAAATTCATTTTTTTTTAACACAATTCAGTTAAAAAATATTTTTTTTTTAGCCTTATAATTGGAGAAGATCAACTCACGAATAAGTTTTAAAACAGAAAGTTATAGTTGAGAAAGCAAATTATAAGTCTTTAACCATTATTGGATAAGTATTTTTATTTACTTTTTCATGGTTGTCTGATCAAAAAGCTCAACTCTACCTTCCAATGTAACGAAAATTCATATTTTCATTATCAAGGATATGAAGATACATGATCAATTATTAGTAACTAAAAACTAATTCTAACAATATATTGTGTATTATCTCGTAACCTTGATAATGGAAATATAAATTTTCGAAACGTTGGAAGACAGAGTTAAGTTTTTTTGGCCAGCTAACCCTCAGAGAGTCCAGCAGAATTGTTTGTGTAGTGTATTAAACTTTTACTGGTTTATAATAGGAGATGAACTTTTTATTTATTTATATATTTATCTCTTTAACTTATACTTTGCTTTACTTGAAGCTAATTTTTTTTTCATTTGGGATCAGTGTTTACGTGGGTCTTATAATGGTCATGCCTTTATCTTTGTCCCAATGTTCATGTGTCCGACGGTACTCTACATTAATTTGTATATATAGTTGGTCAATTATATTTTTTATACTATATTTGTAAATTTCGTTGTGTTTATACATATTAATGACCTCCAATTG
Organism: Hermatobates lingyangjiaoensis; assembly: GCA_026182355.1. Taxonomy (NCBI): domain Eukaryota; kingdom Metazoa; phylum Arthropoda; class Insecta; order Hemiptera; family Hermatobatidae; genus Hermatobates; species Hermatobates lingyangjiaoensis. The sequence continues at coordinate 8,560,014 of JAPFBL010000138.1, forward strand.
CCACTTTCAGTGCTTTATGTTCATTACAGAAGAATCTAGGAATAGGAGTTGTATTCTGAGGAACTCATTTTTTTCCCTCTATTATACGTGACAAATATCGAGGCATAGAAATACTTACAATCTAGAAATTAAAATATAAGCAATGACAAAAATTACATATCTGTTTCCTCTGCGTCCTTTTGCACCATAAAAATGATGAAATAACATTCAATTTAAATGTGAGAGCTCTCATTTTTTTAACAAATCTCCGGAACAACCATTTATGCATGTAAAAAAAAATAAAAACTAATTCGGATGTTACCCGAAAAATGAAAATTGTTGAGTTTTATCTGTATGTTATATCTAAAGGCTACATCTACTACAGATATATCGATTTTTGTGCAGGATATACACTGGGTTTCGAATGAAGCAAGTACTGGTATACAAACAAGTTTTGTTGCCAGACAACTAGATAAAAAGCCTATGTGATATGATAGTTAAAGTGTTTCATAACTCATTATTCTAACTAATCATTGAAGTTGCTTTTTGACGAATATGTTTCTCTTGTTGTGTATTATAACACTGTGACTTTCTTAAACATATATATGTATATATATATACTTTAAGATCGGTCAGACGATCCAAAACTGGACACAAACAAGTTCAAAAACAAAAAAGAGTGACAGAGAGAGAGAAAGAGAGAAACACTCACTAAATCGGGTTATTAAGTGTGTCTCTTTTCCTCTGTGTTACTTTTCTTCGTTTTTCTATTTATAAATAGTAATAGAAAAATTGTTACAAATCAACAAAAAGGTAGTCATCTAGGTAACTCACTTCTATATTTCGACAATCGTTGTCATGAGGAAGCGAAGTACCCAAATTAATATTTGTTGTTAATATTAATTGATATTAGTATTAATTTATATTTATTCTACTATGGAAACATCAATTATGTTTTTGATGTAAACATTAAACATTAGTATGTAAATTTGTTGTTACAAAGACGTATTATTTTTAAAATTTTGTTAATTTTACTGTACTTCAATTTACCCTCCAGTTGCAAACTAAACAAGTCTACATTTCTATTCAAGCAGTCTGCTTATTGTCATCAACTTATTGTCGATAAAAATATTTATTACTGATCATAATATACAATACAAGGTTAATTTCAAAAATATCGAACTAAGGAGGAAAAGATAGATAAAGGTGAGTGATGCATATATACCATAGGAAGCTAATTGTTATGGAAAGGTGGTGAGGGAATGTAAACATGGAGGAGAAAGGGGTGGTCTGAAGGCATAAATAATGAGCCAAGTCCACAAATAACCTGGAGGCATTGTGACCAGGGTGGACCTGGGGTAAGAAATCCTAAATCACGGCTAGCCCCTCCTTTTAATGGAAATATCCCCTCCCCGCTAACCATTCCCTATAAGCCCTCTACATATTTATGAACCAGCTTACAAAATAAAAAAAGAACAGACTGGGGATCCTTCTACAGGCGGCGAACCAGAGCCTCTGAATAACTGATCACCTTGGGCCAATAAATAACAAGAACCCTTTCTTGGACTCACTGATTCCAAAAGACATCCTAATGAGATTCCTTTTATTATTGATTAACCAGTAAATCAAACAGATTTATCTCACTTAAAGGTTTCTTTTTTTTATTATTCAAAAAATTTTTGGGGTGTTGAGAAAAGATTTTGTAATCTGATTTCAGATTGTTTCTTCTTAAAGAAAAGCACAAGTAAAAGTATCTCATATTTCTCTAATATTATTAAATCATTCAACATAATCTTTTTTCAGTATCAATGTTCCTTAGTTTTTGACTGTTCTATTTCTTTTTTAAATAACACACTTTTCAATCACTATAAAATAACATTTCATGTGTTCCTTTTAGTATTCTACCAACAAAACATCCGATCTGCAGACCAAAAATTAGGCTTCTACAGGTATATAAATGATTCCTCAATAAACATATTTTAGGAAGTACATTGCTCCCTTATAAACTATTGTTGGGAAATTACATCTTGTGTTTTTTCGGCATTTTTGTTACAATATTTTCTAATAATATCTTCCTACAACCATTTTGAAAAAAATACTATGAAAATACATGAGAATTAATTATTATTATATTGAATATATAAGACTACATTAATATTTCTATTGATTTGTTCAATGTACTTTTTTCATCATTCTTTAAAGTTAACAATTTGCAGTTTAGAGCATTTTGAAAGGACTAAAATAAATAATATCTGCACATGCAAGGTTTTCATTAGGATAGTGGTGCGCTGAGACCCAATGGTGCACAGCTGAGACACAAGTGAGTATGATGTATCAGTGTATGTTGTATGACGTGTATGAGTTTTTATATTTTTGCAGTGAAGCACAACATATTTCTGTTGATCAAGTCTGATCACTTATATTTTCATTTATGTTTTATAAAATCTCACTATACCTGCATGATGTCCTGTATCATTTTCAGATCAATTATGAAATCATCAGATTATTGCCCAAAAGTTGTACTTCATTAAAAACCAAACCTGAGTCGTTTTTATTACGGCTATTGCCTTTAAGAAGTGGTTTTGAAGCAACATATATTTTCAACTTCATCTCTGTCACTAAAAAGTAAAATAATAGTAATAACTACTTAAAAACAATTTTTTTTTAGCGATTAACATAGATAACTTACAAAAACGAGTAAAATAAGTCCAAACTGACACCCTTGCCCGAGATTTCATGTAACTACATTCGTTGACAAATGCAAGAAAGAAACTTGGCTACATCAGAAGTACCCCTATAAGTTTAATTTACTTTTGTTGACCCCTTTATGTGATAAGGAATAAAGTAAGCCGTAATGAAATGATTTACTTTAAACAAATGTTTGTACAACATTGTTTTGTTTCAAAAAACATATTAATCCATTTTGGTAAACTCTACACTACTTTTGGTAAAATCTGTCGTGAAATTGGAAATGTTTTTAAAAACTAACCATTTTTTTTGGGGTAGTGGGCAATAAAAAGCGAAGTTTGTGTTCAATGAGTCTAATTTGTTCAAACACAACTTTAGTTCTGAATATGGGTCTTTCTTCAATATTATCTTCACATCTTCTTCTTAAAATCTTCTTCATGAAACTTCTTCAATAATACAAGCGTTGTTCGTTATGTGAGAAACCTATAAATTCTTCACTATGACTGTCTTAGGATTATAATCAAAGTAATAGTTATGTGGTATTATTTATGCAGTTACTACTCCAAAAACATGTGAGTAATAAAAAATAGTTTGGATTTGATTTTTGCTTTGATCCAAGTTAACTATACCCTATTAAAGTACCTATCATTTCATAATTAATATTGTTTTGTTACTAAATAAAGTCATTTTAATTTTTGAAAGTATATATACGAATGGAACAGTATGATCTCCTATAATCATTAATTCTACTTCACCGTTCATCTTTTTTTAAAAATTAAAAATATATACAAAAAGCTTAAAAAAAATTAAAGAATAATAATTAAAATAATAGGAATATGTTTTTCATTATGTGTTAAAGCTCTCAAACAATAATATCCTAAAAATTTATATTTGACTCTCCTAATAAGCCGTTTACTGACCGTTTTGTTAAAAAATCATATTATATACATCAAATCCATTCAATTCTAGAATAGAATTACTCATGAGTAGCTATTCTGTTTTATGATATTATGTAATAGTATTTTGTATACTGCATTGGCCATCAACATAAGGAAAAGTGTCCGTACAAGGAAGGGGAACAGTGTCATGCGTATGCAGGTAATGAGGGAAGGGAAAGCAGACTATTGGCGAAATAAATCAATTTACAATCATCGAGTGGGACAGGATGATGGGATGAAGACAAAGGAGCAGAGAATGGTGTACTTAGGTGGCTGCATCACGTAGGGTGCATTTCACGTGCCACCTTGATAGGGCCCATTGCACCGCCATCTCAATAGAAAGCCTCCTGGGCGCGCTTCGTTTCACAATGCCTTATTACTCTCAATATCCTTCAGCGATAATATGCATTCAAACTCTTAAGACATGCTTCAACACACTTAATGCATTTCTCCTTTGGTGTGACTTTAGACAACATTCATCCGACTCCTTACCCATTAGTTTTACATAAGTAACAAGTAACCCATATATAGCATATTTATAAAAAAATACTAAACTGTGTCAAATCTTGTTATACGAGTCTAGCAGCAAGAAAAATCTAATACACTTGGATGTATTTTTAAAATAGTATTATTTTACAATTATAAAAATATGCGTACTTTTGTATAAAAAAATGTCATTTGAGTTTAATATTTGTACATTTAAAGAAATAAACTGCGTTAAATTATTTTTCTTTTGATATTTGTTCGAGGTTGTCAAGATTTATGTGCACAATTCTTTAAATTTCATCAGACTTTTATATTCAGTGTTTGAGTCACATCGAATAATAAAAAAATGACTTGCATGCATGTATTCATCAAATTCAAATTTCATAGTCGTTTATATTTCACACAGATAATACTAAAGAGAAAGTTAGTGAAGTTTATAACTGTTTCGACAAAACCGGGTTGTCGAGTGGTATTGAAGTACCATCATGAGAGGTACAAATCTGCTAACATGAAAGTATATGCGGAGAGTTGCACACTGTTCTGGCCATGTAGGTCAGGTTAGGCTGGAATGGTGGTTCCACACGGGAACGCACATAAACTAAGAGTCCACAATTTTGCTTAAGTGAAGTGTATTTGGAAGCAGGGATCTTTAACGAGAAGCTGGCGTCGTATAAGCTCGGGATCGACGGTTTAACATCCTCTCTGAGCGATAGTATGCTCAGATTTATTTACCTCATACGTAAATAAATTGAGAGCCATAGAGGATATCGAACTCCGGACCTACCAGTTCAGAGGCATGAACATTTTAACCTTTCCAGCTATATTATATTTTGCAAGTCAATAACTTGTGGCCATACTAAAATATATATAGCAAGTACTTTTAAATAGTACTATTCCCAAAGATTTTCTACTGTCTCGTGTCATACTTATTAACAACTATCCAGCAAGACCCTAAACCAAATCTAAACCTCTTTTTTCCCATACTTTTAAATAGTATATCTCCAGAGGTATACTTTATTATGCTGGTTCTAACAATTTAGTGTTCAAATCATGTATTTATTATAGATATTTGTAAGCAAGAGAAGATATATATTGAATTAATGACCATCACTACCTATGCTAACAGTTTATGGACGACCATACGACTCTTAGTAGTTGGGTAGTCCCCCTCCGAGGAGGGTTTTCCCATTTCCCCTGGATCATATAGCAATGATAGTTAATTTGGTCCATCAGGGCCCCATTGCGGGGTGTCTTGGAACATAGATAGACATAAAATGGAGAGATTAAAAATCTCTCATTGGCTAAAGCCACGGGGAAAGTCCAAGTTCCAGTTAGGGTAGATCCATAGGTCTGTCTTTACGAATATAAAGGGCACGAGATAAGGTTCTGTCCATTCTTCCCCACTCTTAGTAGCCCATCAAAAGCCAAAGCGTCTATTAAAGCCAGTACCAGTACTATGTGAGACTTGATAACTGAAAACTACCGTAAAAAACTAATTGATACTCTATCGAAAAAATACTAGTTCTTTTTTTATATATTTTTAATGAGTTTTTTAGGGTAGTTTTGAGTTATCAAGTCTGATATAGGAGGTTCATAAAATGGTCACTAGGGCAGCACACAAACTGTTTTGAACACAAACCGTTATTTAGTTGCTTCCTTACAATAAAAAAAATACCATGGTAATTATATATATTAATTAAATAATGTAACATAATTACTTTTCATGCTATTGTAATTAAATTCTGTATTGGTGTAGCTCTGAAGATGTCTACAAATATAGACGAAGCGTCGGCTTAAAGGTGTTGCATTATTGAAGCTAGACCAAACCTCGATGAAAAAAAAATAGTCTTAAAAATATGTGGTCAAGATAACGAAAACATTCAATATATATATATATATAATATAAATTAAAAACGAAGGAAACACACATAAAGACACAGACATAACTCACATCGATATTTCGACCATCGTCGTCATCAGGAGGTGTGAAGAGCGAAGAGTCTCGCAGGAAGGCAGAGTCGCCGCCTTGCTTTCCTGCGGGAATCTTCGCTCTTCACACCTCCTGATGACGACGATGGTCGAAATATCGATGTGAGTTATGTCTGTGTCTTTATGTGTGTTTCCTTCGTTTTTAATTTATTTTATTTAAAAAAGTCCGCTGGACCGTTTCTTTTAATTGTATATATATATATATATATATATATATCAATGATTAAACCACAATAAGAATGGGAAAACAAGACTAAGATCTTTCAACCGTCTTCGTCAGAGTCAAAAACCCAACTGACTCAGTTGGGTTTTTGACTCTGACGAAGACCGCTTGTTACGGTTGAAAGATCTTAGTCTTGTTTTCCCATTCTTATTGTGGTTTAATCATTGATTGTTGTTTCACGTGTTTATGTGAAATCTTTATATATATATATATATATTATATATATATAATATATATATATATATATATATATATACTTCTATAAAAAGATTTTACAATAAACATGTGAAATAACAATCAATGTTCACACCACAATAAGAAATGAGAAAAAATACTAAGATATTTAAAGCGTAACTAGCGTACTTGGTAAGATCATACCTTAACACTTATATGTAGTGTAATACATACATGAGTAGTAATACCAAACATACATTTCTATTGTGAATGGAATTAAAATGAGGGTAATTTGATAGAATTAAGTTACCTCTACAGACCGGTTTTAACACACTTTTTATTTATCAATATATATAAAAATGAATGTGTGTCTGTCTGTACTCCATAGATTCAAAAAACATGCATCCAATCACCAAGAAAATTTTGGAAATTTTAGGTATATCGCCGGAAAGTATTCTGTATTTTTTTTTAAATCAGAGTTGGTGTTCTAGGTGCTCCCGAACAAATTATAAAAACTGATATATTCTTTTGAAGTAATGAATCACCTGCACAACTGGTCGTATTTGTTTGTATTTATTTACATAGTTTACATTAACTTAGACAGTTTTTATGTGAAGTAAAATTGTTAGTGAGGGGTTTATTTAAAAATCTGCAATGTTCTAATGAGTTAAGATGATATGTTAGAACAATAAAATTGTTAAATGTAAGTAACTAACCCAAATCAAACATATATTTTCTGATGCATTCATTGGTGTGATAGATAGTTATACATGGATTATGGCTAACTAGAAGATGTTTATGATCAGATCTACGTCTTAATCAGTAAACGTTATATGAAGATAGATATAACATAAAAAATTGATTAAGAAATATTCAAATCAAAATGAACATATACAAAACTCAATCACTGTATGTATTTGTATTTGTGTGTGTAAACACAATCGTTAACATAATTTAATTTTACATAATCACTATTAACAATAGTTAATATACAACTTAAATAATGAAAAATGTAGATACAGTTTAACATTTAGCACTCATCTGATACTTTTCACCACAATTTTTATAAAGAATAATAATATTTCATTAAAATACAGGGTGTCTCAAAAAAAGTACTCACTCTTAGAATGACTCTTAGAATCACATGTTTCGCGACGTTTGCGAATCCCTTGGTGCGCGTTATCAGCGTTGTCTGGACAATAATGGTCATCAGTTTGAACATTTGCGAACATTATTCTTCAATTACATTTGTCTCATGTATTCGATGCTATTTCATTTCACTCTATGTTCATAAATAAATATTTTGTCGTCATTCTAGGAGTGAGTACATTTTTTTTGAGACACCCTGTATTTTTATTCTAACTTTCAAGACCATCTTTCAAAATTTCTCATATGGATAGCTCTAGTTTGGTGTTCACGAGTTGGAAATCCATCAAATTTATTTGTTCTTGCACCAGGTAGGAAAACAAAAAATTCTGTATATTTACAAGCCCATAAATGAATTTCCTTTGTCTTCGATGGTATGATGATTTTCTCACTAAATGCTTTGATAAATCAATATATTACACTCTTGAACAAAACTTAAAATCAGTTATAATTACTATGTGATGTGGGTTATAGTATCTTTCCATGGTAATTAAGTGCGACAAATGGACTCTTTCCTCAAGAAAGAGGAGTAATGTTTGTTGACAAATATCCAGTTTTTCACTACTCTAGTCTAATAGTTCATATTCATTATTTTCAAAAATTATAAGCTCTCAACTATAAAAGTTTTAAATTTTACTGAATAGCCGGCTTTCACTTTGATTTGAGGATGTAAAACTGGCTAATTACTAATATATTTTTTCTCAATATACATTCATAGCAACCTTATAACACAGTACAACAGGCAGGAAAATGATTACACTCTCAGAAAAAATTGATATATATAATTTTTGACAAAGGGGAAGGAAAATGATTTTATTAAATACTAAGTAGCCATCAAATTCTCAGTATAATAATTCTATAAAAGGCCACAAGTGTAAAACATAACTCGAAATTGAAAACATTCTTTAAAGAAAAATAAATGTAATTATCCTAAATCTTAAATTAAAAATGATATTAAAACAATATATTTCTTTCGATTTTTCTTATGTTTTTTTTTAAAAAAAACATAAATTGTTTTAAATGCGAAAATTTGTCTTAAATATTCAATGTAGAAGGAGGTCAGGTAAGGTATGTAAGACATCCACTGGCTACTGGAAAAAAAGCCATGTTCTCCTTTAAGAGATTATTTAGTAACACGAAATCTATTCTTTTGGTTTTCAAAATGTTATTACTGCTGTAGTTATACTAATGATATTATATATTGATAACTCAATCAATCATTGTCTGTACTGCCTCCAGGAATGAAAGAGTAATAAACATCTTCCATTTAGACATTTATATGATACTTAAATGGAACATTATATATTATATACCCAAAAAGTATAATATTAAGGTTATTTATAGTAAAGTTGAGTGTAGGCTACTCCAGATTTTTTTTAATAGTATTTGAAGTTAGGAAGATAATTCTTCTGAGAATGCATTGAATATTTTCGAAATATAGTTGTCCATTGCTTCTTGTAAGGGTATTTTATTCGTTTCTGCTCAAATTGTTCCTTGTAAATTTTTTTATCACTTTCAATACAATGTTAAACAACCATCGCATTGCATTTTAAAATTCATATCTTTATTTTGTCATCACTGAACTGATAGATGAAATGATTATAAGGTGCAGGTCTCGTGTCGGTATGTTTGCCGTGACGTGCGGACGTGATCACTAGATATGAACCTTCCCAGTGGCCATATGAATATATTACTCAGGTGCGACTCCAAAAGACCACACTCTGCTTCATAAACCTCATACATTTTGTTGCGCATTAATTTATATTATTTTTTTTTTTTTGAGAAGTAGTTATAACTGGGAAGAAATTAATAAAATTAATTTCATTTCATCATATTATTTTGTAAACATACTGCTTTGTTTGGCTCTTAGAAAAATAATTGAAAATAATTAAATAAATGAAATAGATACTACATACTTTTTGGACTCATTTTAAACAGGTAAAGGTATGAAGATATACATATGTTTATATTTATAAAATTATTTTTAGAAATTTTATATGACCAAATTTTAGATATTTTAGCAGCCCTGTATATAAGAGAAGCTATCTGCACAAACCTAACCTTAACAATCAAACCATGACCTTCGTGAGAATTTTAAAACTACGTGCAGGAACCCAACAAAGGAATAACCCCTATCAAGTCAAGGACTCAATGTGTTTAGTACCATTAAGTAACTACAGCAATTCTAATATAAAGCCTGAAATATTGGAACTTTCCACGACTGTATACCTCCCAGGTATACTCAATATAATTAATTCTCTATTGCTTGAATGTGGTTAGTAATTTGAATTGTTACAGTACTTTTTTTTTGTTTTTATTTAAATAGTAAATACAGATTTTATTTAATTAGTAAAATTATTTATTAGTTAATTAGTTAAATTACAGATTTTATTAATTTGTAATATCTCTGAAAATGGTCATGGTTGACTGAAACGATGGAAATACATTTTAGAGTTTATAGGAGTTTATACTACCTCTAACCACCTCATATGTTACTAATAGTGTATGTAACATTAGATTAGAATGATGGAATTAGAAATTTAATCGTTTTCTGCATTATTATTCATAGATGGAAAACAAATTTAGAAGAATGGAAAAATTAGCTAGAAAAAGAGCAAGAATGAAAATAGGTATATTATTCAATGAATCTTGTTTGGATGAATGTCCGTACCTCAAATATATATATACTCCTCTTTTTATTTAAAAGTCCGCTGGACCGTTCCATTTTATTTTATTACTTTAAGCACGTGTAGTGTCGTTCTTTTTGTCAGTTGCTTTCTGCTGCCACCTGGTAGTTTCCTTTCTAATTGTTTTCATTGAATTATTTCACCTCCTATTTATTTCTGTTTTCCTCAATACCTTTATTACTTGTTGGTATTCCTTACCTTATTGTTCGTTTGATATTTGTTTTTTTTTTTGAGCATTTATTAATTTTATTTTTATTTTTAAATGTTTTGTGTATTTTTCTTTTTTTAATTGTGAATGATTATTTTATTTATTGGTTGAATGTTGTTAATTACCTTTCCCGAAAAATTTTGTACTGCACTGTCCATATTGATTTCATTTCTAGTTGTCTCAAATATAATTCCTAATAGGGCTATTAAAATGCCTCTATCTGCCTTTCTTCTCATTTCCGTCATTATATCGCAGTCTAAAGGTTTCATGTTTCGCTTCGATTGTCTCATATCACCTTAATTACATCAGCCAGAGGGACTCTTGCACCTTTAGGCTTCATTCTTTTATGAAAATACCTACTTTTGAACATATCCTCTACCTATTTAACTCCGATCAATAAATCTCTCGATTCAGCCCATAAAAGGCTCCTGAAACCCAGTCTTAATAGTTATAAAAAGTTGTCTAATCCTTATCTCTCTCAAGGCCTATCTCTTCCCTACTAAGTATCCTTCCTTCAGTCTCAGAATACTTCTCCTTTCTCTTATATCCAACATCCTTGGTCTCATCCTACATCCTTCTCCCACTATCAATCATCATATTTTGTCGCCGAGTTCAATCCCTTTAATTCATTACCTGTTTATAATTCTACTTACATTAATAATACAACTAATAATAACAATGATAATAATAATAATAATAACAATAATGATAACAGACTTAAAAGCAATTAGTTACCCCTAAGAACAGCAATAAGAATATCATAAACCTTTCGTCCAGCAAATTGAGCATGGCTGAAGCCAATATTCTTTGTAAGGGTCTTGGCTTCAGTCCCTGAAATTAATCATATCGGCATCTTGGAGGATCTCTAGATGTTTTTTGGAATTCTTCGATGACAGTATTTTTGGAGCTCTTGTTACAAAAGCTCTGGTGATACAACTCCTAACTTCACACTTCCCTCAAGCGTTTTAAACCTCTATCTTCCCACGAACCACGTCCTCTTTCTGCTCCACAACCTCTCGAAATCTTCATACCTTCTGTTGCCCGCAGATTCTCTAATCCTGCCTTCTTCAGTAGCCTATCTCTCCCTGATAATCTTCCCATTCCAGAGAGAAAAGCTGTTAGTAGCCTAAAACGAGACAACTCCCTCATTATCATCCGGCTGATAAGGGTTCTTCTGTAGTCCCCATTGACCGTCCTGTCGACTACCGTTGGGCTATGAAATAGAACAACTCATCGTTTTATCAACCGCATTCTTTCAACCCTACTCCTCTTTTCCATGAAGACTTAGTTTCTCTTCTTGATAAAAGTGCTAAGTGTGAGTGCCTTTCTCCCCAAGATATTGACACACTCGTACCCTTAACCCCCCGATGTCCTGTTTTCTACGTACTCCCAAAAGTCAGCAAGCCTTTCAAACATGACTGACACCCCTCCCCCTTTAAGTCCTGTTGTTTCCAGTTATGGCTGCCTTACTGAAAGACTTTCCGCCTTTATTGATCACTTCCTACAGCCTCTAGTTCGAAAACTTTGCAATGACTCTTTCCACTTTCTCCAAATTCTTAAAAATTTTTCTCTTCCTCCTACCATTGACCAACCTCTATTTTATGGTTACCATAGATGTAAATTCCCTTTATACTTCTATCATTCATTCTGAAGGTCTGGACGCTCTGCGATTCTTCCTTTATCGTAGAGCACCACCTCTTAGTCCTTCCGCAACCTTTCTAGTCTCCTTGGCTGATTTCGTGCTAAAGTATAATATCTTTTGTTTGACGGTTATGAATGTCTTCAAACTAGAGGCACCGCTATGGCTACATGATCATGGCCTCTTCCTACGCGAATCTTTTTATTGATCCTTGTCTATCCGTATTCATACTATCAGTATAAACCTCCTCCAAGACAGCAGGAATCACCTCAATCTTTTAAAGGACGAATTTTCTGAACAAGCTATCCCCGTTCTTTCATTAAAAGTCGCATATTACCTGTTGACGTCTCCCACCAACCTAGATCTAAGAGAGATACAAGTGATTCTTCCTTCTTCTTGACTACCTAATTCCCTGGCGCTCATAAACTTGATGCTATGATTAGACAGTCTTTTCCGATTCTCTCTACTTCTGCTTGTACTTCTTCCATATTTAAACACTATTTCCTGCCGCAAACCTCCCATTCTAAAAATTACTTTTTTTCCCACTCTTCTCCTCAGTCTTCCAATCCTGACAGTGGAATAAAACAATGTGGACACCGTGGTTGTGTTGTTTCAGCGTATCACTAAAGCAAGTACGTTTGTTCTATTAATTTAACAGTATAACATGATTGAGAAATCGTTTTCCTGAGGTATGAATTATTCTGACAATGCTTGTTTTTTTATTGTTGATACTATTCAGTGATACAATGGGACGCAATATGCAATTATAAAAGTTCTCACTTTAAGCGGAAAACTTTTTCCGCTTTTATAATATTAAACAATTTTTCTTTTATAGCATATTGAACGAATTGTGATGGACCTAGTTATTTAAATACAAAAATATTTTATTATATTCCTATAAGTAATTATAGAAATTAAGGAGTATATTTAACATAAGTAATTGATGGTAGGCACTTTGATATGGCTTACACGTACTACTAAATTTTGCCCCACTCAAGTGTAATTGGAGTAGGTATATTCAACGTGTACCTCACATGGCACAGGCTCGGTGCCGACTTCTTAATCATCCTCTCCGAGGAACGTCGTTCTCAGATTTATTCACCTTCTACGCGAATAAATTGAGGGTCCGAGTAGGTGCTGAAGCCAGAACAGCAGTCCAGAGGAGAGTATGTTGCCACTGAGCTAACCTGGCATCCTTGTATTATGTGGTTACATGTGGTAAGATGTCATGCAGCTTTATATGAGTTAGAGTTTTTCATAGAAATTGTATATACTCAATTAAAGTAATACTATGATTGGTAGACATTATAGAAAATAGCTGGATTGGAGACTTGCAATAATTATTTTTTTGTAATTTTCTCAACAACTTTGGTGAAAATGACAATCTGGTTCAGGAATAAAAAAAAAAAGATTTTTTCATTACAGTGATAGATTAGTAATCTAAAAGTGGTTATATGTACCAAATGTCTCCACAAAAATGCAATATAACTGGAATTAAGGAATGTTAATTAAGGCGATTCGTTGACTTGACGAGGCAGAAGCCATTTGTCCTTGCTTTAATAATGGAATTTCGAATTGAGGGTAGAGAGGCGTGGGGGTAGACGAGAGCAAGTGGATTGGGTCTTTGTTGGGGAGATGTTAGGGGGGGCGGTTATTAGCGAGACAGCTTGGTCCACTAATTGCGTCCCCCATGGCAACAAGCTAGCCGCCTAGCGACCATCCTTCGCTACGATTAGCACAGCCTCTCTCTGTCACTCTCTCGCTCCCTTTCTCTCATACAATTAACCTTTCCCCGTTCAATCACGCAATTTACATTCTGAATGCACAATACTAACTTTGTTGCACAACTTGAGCATGATATATTTGTTTCATAAAATTGCACATAATACAGCGGGCACATAATGGATGAATTATGCAAACCAATAGTTGCCAACGTATATCAGATACATCGAGCAAGACTTGAAAACTTCTAATCACATTTCATCAGTTTGGTAATATATGTAAAATCAAGTTAAAAATAGTGGATTCTAATAGTGAAAATTAAACTTGCCTAATAAGCAAATATAATTGAAATATAACAAAGAACTGTAATAATAGTAATAGTTAACTTGAGAAATTCGAAATTAGAAAATAACTAAACAAATATACTTCTAGAATCATAATCAAAATATATTATTGCTGAGATTATATGTTCAAACAACTAAAAGCACTTTATTGGCTATATTTATGTATTAATTGATATTTATTTCTTATATAAATAGTAACCATACAGATGTTAATTACTTTAATGAGTTTGCAAAGTCGAGTCTTCACACTTCTGTCTTCTAAATATAATGTCTTCAAGTAGTGATAGAGATCAGAAATGATTGCTAAATAATATTTTGTAAATTGTATGTTAAAGTAGCAAGTTTGTTATATAGTTTAGATACTACAACGAAATCTTTATTTAGGAAGATAGAAAAACTTATAAAGAAGCAAGTTTCTACCAAGTATGGTTACGTTTTTAATAATATATATATATATATATATATATATATATATATATATATATATATATATGCAAAACTAAACTTTATCAGGACTCGGTCACTGGATAAAATGAATGTTCAAATCGTTATAAATGGTATTATTTGAAACATAAAAGGGAGCTTCTACAATTTTTTGAAGGATTATAGACTGGGCTGTTTGGATTCTTTGGATATTTGTATGCTTGGTTAATCCCCAGATTTCGAGTCCGTAAGTCAAAGTAGGTTTATGCATTACAGTATATATCAGTCATTTGTTGTGTAGAGTGAAATTTGATCTTTTCCCAGAAATCTATATAGCATCTTATATCGTCTTATTAGGTCCTGTCGTTTCAGTCTTGTATGTGGATTCTAAGTCATTTGATTGGATATCGAGGCGACAGTTGTTAATGTAGACAGGAGGGCAGGCGTGCCTTCTTAGTGCATGGATTGATTTCTATCGGTTTAATTTGATTCTTTTCTTCTGGGACCAAGATTCCAGATCGAGTAGATGTTGTTGGAGGAATTGGGTGGAACGAAGAAGATCTGAATCACTTGACAGACTTGCTGCGTCATCTGCAAATAGGTGAAAATAGTTTTTTGAGTATAGGTTCGGATGTCAGCTGTGGTACAGGACTAGAACGCTCCCCAGGGCCACACCAGGTTTTATACGGAAGTAGGGGGAAAGAGCAGCGCCTTCGCTAACCCGGAAATGATACCTATCAGTTAAATAGTTGCGAGAGGTGGGGTAATATGTTGAACGTGAAACGTCTTTTAGTTGGAATAGTAAACTCGGGTGCCAAATCCGGTCAAATGCCTCAGAAACATCAAGAAATGTACCTGAAAAATACTGGTCTGGCTCAAAAGCAGGGGAAATGATATCGACTACCCAATAGCAGTAATCGGTTTCTGATAGAGTCCATTTTCAAGACTAGACAGAATGTTATTTCGTGTTAGCCTGCATTTATACCTTCATTGGAGTCAATTATTCCTATTTACTCGACTTTTCTTAGTCAATGCTGTTTTCATTACCATTATACATTTATATATTTATCATTTATTTATTTATATATTTATTACCTCTACAATTATATATTTACCCTTTATTATTATTAAATTGTGTTCCCCCTGACATTATTAATAATGTCCATTTCTTTGTCTTTGAAACTAATCAGTCAGTCAATCAAAGATCTAATTGTCTACACTTAAATAGGCTTATTCCAAAACTGGTACAGATATAAAGACATCACACGAGGTAAATCGATCTATTGTACTATTAAATACCTTCAAATTATTGAAAAACTATAGCCATATTTATAAAATTAAAAATCTTATTATTTTTTAATTGCAGAGTACTAAAAATACGATGATTCTGAAATTCAGGGTGTACTATTTTTTTGCTAAGATTGTTAATCCAATTTGTGAGCTTTTCTGCTTTATAGAGATGGAATATATGCGAGTTAAAATAATTCCCCCAGCTATTGAGTAATGAAACTCTAAGAAATATAAAATTATTGATTTTTTTAGCTTTTAATTTTTTTAGATTTTTTCGGTTAATAGGTTATGTATTATTGAAAGATTGTGACAGGGTGTCCCATTTGAAATTGTGCACAGACGGGTTACTGGCAAGGGAATACCATGCGCTTATAAATAGACACACGCCCCTCTAGATTTAATGAGATGCCTATCCTGTATATTCACCTAGGGAATCTTTCCCACAAGCATTACTCTATGTCAGTTCATGTAAATGAAAGCAATAAATGTCAGTGGTTAGAATATAAAACAAAAACAGAAATGTCTAAGCATCAACTAGATCAATTCTTACATCTATGCCTGATAGTGCTTCAAAAATTAAAAGAAACATTATTTGGTTGGTGATACCAACGGCAATTTGACTCATATATGACAATTCTAAAACCAATTGTCTAAGTGTTAATAAATAACAAAATAAACTAATAAAATACGATCCGTTTTATGTATGCGACTTGGTTTGATTTTTAACACAATAAATAGATGAATGTTTATAACTAACAAACTTGCACATTTTTGTTAGTAAACCCGGTCACTAGTAAATTTGAATTATCTAAAATAATAAATAAAAAAATATGTAAATGAAAAGAAAATAATACATAAATTTTTAAAGAGATGCCCAGATTGCAAGCACCTCTAACTTGAGTAATTTAATTACTTCTAAAATATCTAATGACTTAGATGATCATTTAAGTAAACATCTGAAAGTGTTTATCAAGTGTTAATTTTTATGTACAAAAATGATTCAGAAAATCGGTGATAATCGGTCGCATATACTGTAAGTATTTGAACTCATTAATCTCATTCTATGTTTTCAAAGTGTTACAAATTGAAGGAATTGCTGTCATTATGTGTAAGATCGGTGATAATCAGTCGCATATACTGTAAATATTTGAACTCATAAATCTCATTCTATGTTTTCAAAGTGTTACAAATTGAAGGAATTGCTGTCATTATGTGTAAGATCGGTGATAATCAGTCGCATATACTGTAAATATTTGAACTCATAAATCTCATTCTATGTTTTCAAAGTGTTACAAATTGAAGGAATTGCTGTCATTATGTGTAAGATCGGTGATAATCAGTCGCATATACTGTAAATATTTGAACTCATAAATCTCATTCTATGTTTTCAAAGTGTTACCATTTGAAGGAATTGCTGTCATTATGTGTAAGATCGGTGTTAATCAGTCGCATATACTGTAAATATTTGAACTCATAAATCTCATTCTATGTTTTTAAAGTGTTACCAATTAAAGGAATTGCTGTCATTATGTGTAAGATCGGTCATAATCAGTCGCATATACTGTAAATATTTGAACTCATAAATCTCATTCTATGTTTTCAAAGTGTTACCAATTGAAGGAATTGCTGTCATTATGTGTAAGATCGGTGTTAATCAGTCGCATATACTGTAAATATTTGAACTCATAAATCTCATTCTACGTTTTCAGTGTTCAAATTGAAGGAATTGGTAGTATAAAGGGTAAAAAGGTAGTATAAAGGTAGTATAAAGGGTACAAACTTGTCTGAGCCAAATTAACTAAGCCATATTGGTACATGCTGTTTTTGGTACATTAATGAATTTGATACTTAATATAGTGCTCAGTCAAACGCTTTTTATCCAAATACGAAAACAATTTTTGTATTTTTAAACATAAACTAAACTTAAAAAAAAACATCTTAATACATGTGCTGGTCATAGGAGATCGAAGCTCGCCTCCCCTCCTACAGTGGTACTGAAACATTTCGTTAGATTACTAATTAATATCTGCTAGTTAGATAAGAATAAAATATCTTTAACTTTTATCTTTATTTTATCTCAGTTTATAATTAACATCTTATCACATTAGTAACAATGTGCAATTTGTCGGTGGAATAAAAAATGAGTTCATTTTGCAAAGTAGGATTCTGACGGCAGTCATATAATGAGTTATAATGGGATAGATAACAACCACAGCCTAGCCTGCAGTCTATATTATGATATAGGTCAGGGGTGTCAAACTCAAGTCCTTTCGAGGGCCAATTATTCGCATGCGTATGATCTCAAGGGCAATCAATGATTTGGCGAGGCTATATTAAACAATAAATCAATAAGTAAGATGCAACTGATAACATAGCGGCTTAGACTTGATACACAGCATGACTCTGCAATTTTACGCCAATGGACTGACTGTTTTCACTATTTAGTATGGTTAGATGTCTGTCAAAGTACTACCTAGAACACTTTTTTTATTGTGTCTTCTGGTTCTCAAACTGATATGAATGATTTAGATTAAGTTGTTTGTTGGAATAAATTTATTCCAATAAAAAAATTGGAATAAATAGATTAAATAATATATTATAAAAATGGGAATACTTTCACTGTTTAAAAATACCATTCTTCCCTCCCACTCTTCTCAACGCCTCACCAGATGTTTTCTGCATCTAGTGTTTCAGTTGGGTTTTTGACTCTGACGAAGACCGCCTGTTACGGTTGAAAGATCTTAGTCTTGTTTCCCCATTTCATATTGTGGTTTGATCATATATTATAAAAAGTAAAGCTTGTTTACAAGAGTATTATATAATATATAACTGAATATATATATATATATATCTGAATATATGAACTGAATATATATTAAAAAAAATAAGAACATAGATTATTTGTTAGATATAATTACAAAGTTAATGACTCTAATTATTAGATGCAAAGAAATATGAAGCTCCTCGAAGTTAAATAAGTTATCTCTACTTTTCTGTCCGAGTTAATCAACCAGAACAACATGCTTGTAACTCTAATAGTTACTTGTCCTCTCTGAATGGGGTAAAAAAATATTTGCATTAATGCATTGGCTGTAATTGTAAAGACTAAGGGAAATCGATTACGGACTTATTTTTCAGAAATACATATTTTGTGTTTAATATTGTTGTTTTACGTAAAAAAAATCAACTTACTTATTTGGAAAGACGGTTATTCATCAGTCTGTAGGTTTAAGAATATTGGCAAACTCTGATAGAGTTGAACATGAAATATGCGGATGCATAGGGGTGTATAGGCATCATGTAGTTTAGCGTGGTGCTAGATAACCAGTTCATGGATTATTTTCTTTTGCAGCTTTTACATGTTGTGACTAACTCAGGGCAGAAAGTGGTCTATGCCAATTCTGCGTTATATCATATACAGGTTTGAGATCAGTCTCCTTCCAATGACAGCCAAATTTATTTCAAGACAAAATTAATGTCTGAATGTACTGACTTTTGCAATAATAGAAGAACAATCAATAATCAGTAGTGGAGGTGCCCTCTGGGACTGTCAATTTTTGACATATGGTAGACTAGAGCAACGAAATATTCATTAGTCGTAGATTACAGCTCTCTTACAGATTTAAAGAACCCAAACTCCAAACCTATTAGGTTTCCACATTTAGAACTCTAAGAGGCTGATACATAAAACTAACTGAATATATAAAAAAAAAACTGCAAAGAGGAAACAAGAAATAAAAACTTAATAGGATGTCCACATGGGAATCTGGTACATTTACCTGATCTAAGACGATTTATTGTATAGACTAAACAAGTCGCAGTTGATAAAGACAATAAGAGGGACATTTTAGAGTTGTGTGGGCGATAAGACTAACGAAGTCTAAATGTAGAGGTCGGTGGCAGCTGGAACACGTCCCAGTGCTCTGCTCACGTAACCATGTCAACGTCTAATCTAGCTTCCCTCTTAAACAGCACTTCTTGAATTTCATTGAACAAGCCACCTTGCTGCATGAAACCTTCTTTGCCCAACTCCAAACTGATTCAATTTATTATTCCTTGAGATAGTACAATAAACACCGTTGTCAAACATTATTGACAAAGGTATATACGTTGAATCTTTCATTACGAAAACATAAAACCAATAATCTAATTAATTATTCCTGAATGAGAAATATTATAATGTTTTAATATTTTATGATTATAGATTAGGTAAGGTTGCAGGGTCACCCAATAAGAGACACACATAGTTCAGTCATTCGACCTTTGTGATATCAAACAATGAACATTCCACACTGGGGGTCTTAAATTTTATTTATACAGTGCAGTTAGATAAGGGATTATTAACGAGTGCTTGACATGGTACTGGCTTGGGACCACGGGCTTAACGTCCTCTCCCATGGATGACGTGCTCAGATTTTGTTTCACCTACCGCGTGAATAAATGGAAGGTCAGAAAGGGTATCAAAATTGAAGTTCTATACATCTTTACTATCCACAAGATTGAGGTTAACCATTGAGAACCAGCGTAAATGAAGAAATAAACGGGATTAAATCATTTTCAAAAATGTTTACGTTTCAATTTTTTTGAACATATGAAGAAGCAATATGAATTCTTGATCCATACATAAATGAAGAAGCGTCAATTCTATAGTACTATATATTTCTATATTAGTATAATCATTAAAAAGAATAGACGTATCACTATTAAAACTTGAAATTACATCTCCCAATGGATTCCCTTCTGAATGGACATACCATATATCTTAAATCCCAATGAAATTTGAAGTCCCATAAAAGTGGTTGTTTGTCATTTATAATAAAATAAAATTAAAAAAAACTTTTCTTAACTTTGTGTATGATAGGCTTGAGTAACCGTTAATTATTAGTGAAATCAAAAATAAAGATGACCTTTTCATAATAGAGTGTTGTCTCATTTGTTTACCTTCAGCTTCGATTCGTATAACTTCTCTGATTAATTACTGAGTAAGCAAATAAAACATCTAGCAATCTTCAATACGCCTGGTAAAAATCAATTTTTAAATATTTCATATGGTAAACACTTTGTATCAGGTTTTTAATTTGAAGTTTTAGATCCATCATATGGTTATATTTGGCAATTGTGTGTTAGTAAATATTGGCATATAAATAATGCAATTATTATATCATCAATTTGTCCTGATTGTTTTTTATCACTGGGTTGTATTTTTTATTATGATTTTTTTAGAATTATTTTTATCAGAACTATGCTAAAATATTATAAATAACATACTTATGTATTGTAATTATGTTTTAAATAATTTTAACAAAAGAATTCACGATCAAACACTGCAGATAAACTGAAATTTTTGCAATATTAAAGTGATTTTATTGGACGATGTCTTTTGGATACATCCCCTTCAAATATGTTAATGACTTGAAGTAAGTTTATTAGCATATTAGAACCAAGGATATAAGAATAGTGCTTATATTGTACTTTATATTGTACAGGCTCAGTATTGACAACTTAAGTTCTTTATATAGTAGGAGGCAGAAGTTATTAGACATGAAATATTTCTTATGAGATTTAGAAGGTATTTTGTCCACATGGGAAATCTAGGATGACTCAAAGTTCCTAATATAGGATAGAAGTTTTTTTGGAAATTTTTATTAGGATTAGTATATTTATATAAATCTTCAGTAGTATAGGCCAACTATCTGGTTTTTATACAATACCTGGTTTCCACTAGTAATGTTATGACCTTACAAGATATAACTTGAATTAAATTAATTTATTTATTAAAAACCAATTCTTAATAATTAGAAAGTAGATAATTACATACTTCAAGAAACTTGTTTGATACATACATCAAAGGAGAGTGGAACATTTGGTTTATGCAGATAAAGTTGAATCATTTGAGAATAGATTTTTTCAAAAAATTTAGCTACTTCATTTTGGGAAAAGATTCCGCAATTTACATGATTTACCTGTCTACCTGTGTAGACGTTAGAAATATTTGAGGTACAGGTTGAGTATAGAGCAGAGTAATGTGGAGAACAACTTAAGTAATATCATAACAAACATAAACTACTTTTTTTTTCAGAAACGCTGTCGATATATAAGATTAGATAACATAATGACTTTTTAAAAAAGAAAGGTGAAGCGTCATAGCGGCAATGACATGTAAAATATTTTTTTCACCCAAACCCACGCTTACATCGTTTTGCGTTTAGCGGTGTTCTATAGATGGAATGTGTTTTTCATTTTTTTATAGGCAGCTGTTTTAGTTATGGGTGGTCCATGTTACTGGTTTCATTATAAATTGAAAGCCCTATGTTTTGCCTTACTCATATATTTTCATGAAAAATCTTTCAGAAGTATCTGACATTGTCAAGGTCTGAAACGAAGAACTGAACCCTATCCAGGAAAGAATACCCTATACAGTATCTCTTGTATCATTGTACAAAGGTACAAAGCTTCCAACAGGCTAGTTTTGGAATCTGGTGTTAGACACTAAACGACTTTCATTTACCTAATTAAAAAGCGGTGCGGCTTTGTTAGGGTAGCGATAGTAGTACATTGTAGTGTTCTTGACGCTTTTTGTTCCTCTTGCTTTCTGAACAAATATTGTATTAAACAAATCTTATTTTTCTGTTTTCTTACTCTCTTTCTCCAAATCTCTTCTCTCTTTCTCTCTCTCTCTCTCTCCCAATCTCTTCTCTCTCTCTCTCTCTCTCTCTCTCTCTCTCTCTCTCTCTCTCAGTGATATTAATCGAAGTCTTATTGAAAGATCATTATCAATATAAAACAATACAGTTTTTTTTCAGATGCAGTGATTAGATAGTTGTTACACCTAAGGGATGGGAAGAACTTATGAAAAAGTAAATTATGAAATTTCGTGATTAGGATTATTTGAATTTATGAGAAAGTCTACTCAAACATACATACGAGGTGTGTAAATAAAGTAGTGAGACTATTTTTTTTTAAATTTTCTATTCAAATATAATTACAATGTGATATTGTCACCTTCAAAATAGTTCCCTTCGGAAGCCACACAGCGCTGGAGACGGTCCTTCCAATCATTGTAGCATTGCTGGAACTCGGATTCTGGAATGGCAACGGAAGAACGGACAAACAAATGACTGTGGCGAGTTCAGATTCATACTGGAGGCGCATCACACGTGCACCTGACGCTACTCAAGGCCACGCGTCTCCAGCGTTGCCAGATCGAAAGCGACGTTGCCAGTCTCACTACTTTATTTATACACCTCGTATACACACAGGCAAACACACTCAAACACTCACACACATAAGCACACAGTTAAATAATTTTAGTTAGTAAATTAGTAAATATTTTTATACTAAGGAAAATATGTGAAATTTATTAAAACACAATTGTAAAATATAATTTTAACAAAATAACAGAATGTAATATAATGAGTGTATTGGTTTAAGCGGAGCATACCACTACAATAAATTCCCTGCCCAATGGAAGGGGCACTGCCCGTAAGGAAAAACACGCATATATATAATATACACTCGCGTGCGCGCGCGACAACCCAATTTCCAAAACTCATTTTATTGTTCTCAGACTACCTCAAGACGTGTTCCTCTTTCGAAAACTTCCTTCAAAATTTGACCGAAATGCAATCATTCTAGTGCATTATATATAAAAAGCAAAATTTATTAAAGGCTAGATTAAAAGAAATGATCTTCTTGGTACCTACGACAAATACTTAACCAATAGCACTATGACTCAGAAATGAAAATTTATTTAGCCAGAAAATTATGCAATAATAATTTAATCTTATAATTTTCATAAAAGTAAATGAATTAGGATTACTATAGTTTTTAAACCATGAAAGAAGACGTTTATACTTCACTTAAGAAATCCATACTATAATACATTTACAAATAGCTTCATTTATTAAAAAGATAACATTTATTTATTGAACAAAGTTTTGCAGGTTAAAACGCACCTAGAATTATTTAACAATAACATATCAAGAAAACCATCTAAATTCTTACATCATGATTACTGCAAATACATAGCATTGGTGAAATCCCGTGTCTGTGCACTAGTACTCATGTTTTGTTGTTATTCGTTATGTTTAATAGGGATCCTGGTTGACCACCTAAGTGTAATGAAAATGTCGAGTGAGATCTATTTCTATACTGTACCATTTCATAACGCAATAGAAATCTCGTATAAACTATGGAAATGAATATCCGGTAAATATAATTCAATAACCATCAAAACAAATAATTATTCTTATGCATATATTAGTGCTTAGTTACAAGAAGTACTAAAATATTTTTAGAAAATAATTAGTGTATTGCAAAAACAGTTTTAAGTGTCTTCTTTTGTTAATAAAGTTGCATTTAAATTATAAAATAAGGGTTTTATTAATTCCTTGAATTATAAATATTGAACAATTTTGAATTTGTTTCTTATTGCGTTTATTTATACAATTGTGCTTTAAGAAAATAACATTCTCTCCCCAGTTAACATTCTCTCCCCAATGGTTATCTCCAATGCTAATGTTGTATAATACAGAGTGAAGTAAATTACTTTTGAATTGTGCTACTGTACTTGTGATTGTATAGGTCATTGTACTTGGCTTATCTGAGATGAACCATTCGACTGTGAGATGTCGTTATTTTGTGCTAACGTGCTCTGAGCTGGTAGGTTCGGGGTTCAATACAATCTCTGGCCTTCAGTTTATTCAACTGGGAGGTGCTCGTTATAGATCCCTACTTTAAAGACACTTGAGTTAGGCAAAATTGAGGATTTTTAATGTAGAATCAATCTTCATTTGATGTTATCAGAAAAGACCAATGTTTGTCCTATGTGTGTTTAATTGTGGGGCTGCTACTGCAACCTAACCTAGCCTATTGTGTGTAATTTAATGTAAAATTAGTGGATATATGGTTCAGTGTTACGATGTCAAACTCAAGGTTTATTAGAACTTAAAACCTTATACCAGTTAACATACAGAGTTATTCCTTTACCTATTCCCCTCAGACTGGGTGAAGTATGTTTCTAAAGAGTCACCATATAACTTATGACTCCTAGAATGGCTTAAACAAGAAAAAAACCCCACGATAATATTAATTTGATTAAAATATTGAATTTATCTTAAAAATATTTTTTTTTTACTTCATGGTCTATAAAAAAAACGACATAATGTATTACTTAAAACAAAAGATTAAACCATGAGGCTTATTCAAAACTGGTTTGCAGCAAGTTCTAAAAAAAAATATTGATCAGATATATAAGTGAATTGATTCCTTGTAGTTGCAAGTTTTTTTTTTTATTTAGATCGTTATTATTGATTACAGATCATAGATCACTAGCTTTCTAAGAGAATTATAAAATTCTTCTATCAAGGCATTCATAGTTCATAATTGTTTTGGTTAACTTAAGATACTTTTGAGAGTTATCTTCATCACTGGAAAAGAGAACAAAATTATACCATCAAACTCAAAACACGTATTTATTGTCTATTAAATCTTAATTTATTCAAATATACAGAAAGTGTTTTAACAGAACATAGTCATATTAGTCATGTTATTACACATTTAATATCCAATAACTAAAGAAAATATTTGTTTATTCAATTAGGTTATTATTAGAACTCTATGCACACAGTTTTTAATTCTAGGTTGACTAAATTACAAATACAATGCAAAGTTTTAGCCATTTCAGTGCTAAGTATTGCATGACTGGTCCACTATAGTCTTCTTATTTTGGACTGCATTATGAATAAATGTGTAAGTCAAAGTATGCAAAATTTATAAAATAATTCCTTCCTGTTACCCGTTGTAATGTTTGTGGAGTCTGTTTGTACAGTATTTATCGTGGCACTGTTACACTGAGGAGTAATTTTTATATACTACATTGTGAGCATATGTGAACTTATATATATATATATATATATATATATATATATATATATATATATATATATATATATATATTGATTCAGTTGTCAGGGAGTTTTTCCCTATACTTTCTTCTTCCTCCTGTACTTCTTCAGTCTTTAGTGAGGCACCTTCCATTTCCTATCGCAAACCTGCTAATCTTCAATCTATCTTCTCTCACATTTCTTCTCCTAAGCCTCCAAAAACTGCTGGTGGTATGGTTCAATGTGGACGTCTTGGATGTCTTACTTGTCCTATCATCAATCCTGTTCCTTCCTTAACCTCCTTCCATAGTAAACTCACCTACCCTATCTCTCACAAGACCTCTTGTACCTCTGGTAACTGCGTTTACCGTTTGGATTGCACCCAGTGTGATTCTTTTTATGTGGGTTTGGCTTCCACCAAGCTAGGCCTGCGTATGAATAATCACAGGTCATCCGTTGGCAAACGCAGTGACCTTCCCGTTGCTACTCATGCCAGCTCTCACGGTCTCAGTTTTAATGACTGTTTCCGTGTACAGGTTCTGAGGCAGATTGATCAGATTAATTCGAAAGTTACTCTGAGAGCTTCAGAAGAAGCACTTATTAGTCTTCTGGGCGGTAGATCGGCTCCTGGGCTTAACCTCAATGGTTGATTTTTTTTTTTTTTTTTTTAGTTGTTATCAGCTTTTAATTTTATTTTAGTTAAATGTTTTCATTTTTTAATTTTTATTTTGCTTGTATCTCTTTATCTTCCCTGTCTACCTTTTCCCCGAAAGTTGGCTACACTGTTTGAGTGCTTCAGTTCGAACGCCAAGTCAGTCGTTATCAGCCTTTGGAGCGATTCACTTCTTTTCCTGAAGACGAGGACATCGAAATATAGTAGTGAGTTCAGTGATTTCCTTTCTATGTGTTCTTTTTAAATTCTAGTTTATATATAGATGTTCAAGTTATGGAATTGTATGATTACAAAAAAATATCTCATTTCTTATGAAGTTTGAGGACTTTAATTGAACGGTAACTCTAGTGACGTCTGCACCACGGTAACATTCTTTTTATAGGCCACATGGTAAAGTATGCGTTATTCTAGATGGACATGTTTTAAAGCTGCCTTTTCAAAGTACTCTAATTACATGTTACAATGTTGCCTTACCCTATTTGAACAGGACTTTCTTTTGGAGAACGCTGAAGGGCTGACTCCCATTAATTCTACACTGGGAGTCCTAAAGTTTGCCTAACTCAAGTAAGTTTAGAGTAGGGATGTTTAACGAGTACCTGACATCGTACAGGCCCGGAACCGACGGCTTAAAGTCTTCTCTGAGGGATGGGTATTCGGATTTATTCACCTCACAAATAAATAAATCGAGAACCAGAGTGGGTTTCAACACCGGACCTTGTAGTTCAGAGGCGAGCACGTTGCCACTGAGCTAACCTGGTGCTTAGAACAGGACTTTAAAATGAATCATTATTTAATTTAAATTGAAATGAGAACTAGTGTGAATTTTGCAGCTTTAATTAATATAAGGCTGTCGTCAAGAGCTGATATATTCTTTCCATTTCCAACTACTCTCTTTTTATCAGATATAAGAAGCTTATTTTGTAAAGAGTAAAAGATTATTTTCTTTTGCATAATGATATCACACTGTTCTTCACAATTTATTATTTATGTTCATACGTAATGAAGTAAATTTTTACCATTTTGATATGTTAGTCTTGACTTGTCATTGTACGTCTGGTCGTTTATTTTGTTTAAGAAGCCACTGTTTGACTTCACTATCTCAATTCTCTTCAAGTTCATATCCCTAAGAGCTTCCAGAAGTAGTAACAAGTACTAATCTCATTGCAGGCCACTTAAAAATGATACTACATAATATATCTTTCCTATAAACCGAATAACTTAACTTAATAAATTGAGCAATGAAAGTTCATTCAATATTTTTTTTTTTTTTAGTTTAGCTGAATATTTATTTTCATCAAATTGTAATATATCTAACAATTTTTGCTATGAAATTTATATTTTAATATATATAGAACTTTATACTTCCCTAATGGACTTGTTACGAGCATTTTATTTCTGTTGTACTACTATTCTTTTACCAAGTTTATTTACAATTTTTCATATTGAAGTGTTTAGTTATTTAAATTAGAAGTACATAACAACTAAATATTTTTACAGCCACTCTCTGTATGCTCATTTTTTTGGGCTGCAGTTCCTACACCCTCAGTTGTTGAATTTTACGCTTTTTGTTTTCAAAATTGGCTTTTTTTCAGTTGGAAAACAAATGAAATATTGATGACAAATCTAATGTATATTTCTTGGTGACGTTATATTTTTTTTTTTTTAGTTTTGCGTGATTTTGCTTAAAACAAATAAAAATTTATTTTAATGGACTTTTACTTCATGCATGTACAATCACTGATTGGTATGTACCTACACTTGATTAATACTTTCACCATTTAAAGAGGGAGGAGTTTCCGGTTCGATTTTCATTAACTGGTTATTCTGGAAGTATAATGTAATATATTCCAAGCCTGGCATTTACACTTGACTGATTGTACTTTGTAATCACATCACTGTTAAAAGATAAACCTTTTAAATACTGATTTAAATGTAATCTTGCAAGGAGCTTTAGACGGAATTAGTATATATTTTGTATTTATAGTGTTCTTTTGTGTGTCTTTAACAGCAGTTTCTAAAATTATGATTACTAAATCTCTTTAGCAGACCACATATTCAAAATACGGCCAACATAATCATAAGTTAATGAAGTCTATCCGGAACTAAGTATTCAACTTTTTCCGGTTTCATGTTACATTATTTTCATATACTGACCTTTGATGCCGGATTGATATTATGAAAACAGAGAAAAACGATGTATTAAATAAAGCGTAAATGAAAAGCAGAAATTGTTTTTTGTGGCATTAATTTCCAGAACAACCTAACAATAAATTTAAAGTGAAGAGGAATCTCAAGGGTTTTAGTTAATTTTTCCGCTTGATTTAGTTGTAACGTGTACTCGATGCAAAAAAATATATAAGACAGAAACCAGCTGGAGTGTGATCACATTTCAAACAAAACCCTTCTCCATTCCGAAAATCAATAAGATGAAAATTGCAAATGATATCATTGTATTTGTTTGTGTGCAAGCTGATGTTGAATGACACTGGAGTCATTTGAACTCCAGCTTCTGTTGCTGATGCAAGTAGTTTCGCAGGCCATGCTGCCCAGTTTCAATGGAGCCTTATTTCATTAGAACATCCATTATTCCAACTACAACGTATCTATTCTTGGAGCTATAATGGTGAATCTAAAGCCCTTCTTTTCTTCTACAGTGTATGAATTACGAAAACTATTTGACTTATATCGTTTACCTTATAGGTAAACTAATTTACCGGTTTCACTTATTTTAAAAGCCATCAATCAATTTTTAGGTATGTAACTCTCAGTGATAACAGATTATGCATGCTCATTGATGCATTTATATCACATACTAACAGAACTTTCATAAAATCAACAGGTCTGTGAAGAATAGTGTGGATATAACATCAAACATACTCGATGATTCTAAAACCTACTTAGGGTTGATCCGTCATTTAAATAATTTTACATATATAATTTAAAAAAGTAACTTTTTGTGCATTGTCAATGTCTGATTACAATTATTTATTCTTTCTGACTTTTTTCTTACTAGACAATAAATCAGTTTCAATCATCGGCCTTGGTTTTAATTTTTCAAAAAAAAGGCGTTACACATTTAAACGGTTTTCTTTTTTATGCAAACCGGTCACGTTTCCTCAGTTGTAAATAAGTTGAACGCCAGATCCGAACGACTAATTTGGCATTTACGCTTGATTAACGACTACTTTACTGTTGGTTGTAAATCTGGCATCGCCATAAACGAATCGCCTAGTTTATCAGACTCTCTGTAGCATCTGAAATACCGGATGAAATTTCACAATAATTTAAAGGCAATAATAATGAAGTCAAGTTATTATAACAAGCATTGCAGTTTAACTATAGAATGATAGATATAATCAATGCATTTAATGATTCTTTTATGCATTATTGTGTAGGTAAAATTGGTAAAAAAATTGAATCAAATCAACTATTTGATGTTCCCATTAAAATTTGTGTGTATTATGATCTATTGATCAATTTACAAAATCAATCAATTATAGGTTTAACAATGCTGGCTTTTGAATTGTATATGATTTCATTTAATGTCCTGACATTATACGTATTTCATTGGTAATAGGTAGTCTAGTTATGAGAAAATGGATTTTTTTTTTTTCTAGAGGGCTGTTGGACTAGCAAAGTCCGATGCTGATTCCTCGAGGGAATATTGCATCTCTCATAGATTCTACATTGAGAGTCTTAATTTTTTCCTAACTCAAGACTATTTACAGTAGAGGTCCTTAATAAGTAGTTGCCATTGTACAGGCTAGGAACTGATGGCTTAACGTCTACTCTGAGGGACGACGTTTGCAGATTTATTCACCTCCCACGTTAAAATATCGAGGGTCAGAGTGGACATTGAACCCCGGACCTTCTAGTTCAAAGGTGAACTCAAGAGGTTAGCTCAGGCTAGCACTGAGCTAATATGGCTCCTTGAAAAATTTATTAGGAACAATACTTTTAATTAAAATGAACTAAAGCTAAAATTGTTGGTTATGAATTTTGTCCACCAGACTCTTAGTCCATTATTTAAAAGCAATAGGCTTCAAATTTTATAAAACTTCGAACTCCAACTCCAAGTTTCTTAAAAATTATCAAAAAGAAACAAGTTTTATTACTGGAATGCTTATACTCCAACCTTAATTTGCAATTGTAAAATTTTTGATTAATTTTGTTTAAAATCAACCTCCAACTGTAGCATTGATTTAAAGAAATCATTTGGCCTCACCATTTGTTAAAGCTCTAACGTTCCTCCAAAATATATATTAAGTGAATAATTAAATCTATAATGAAGATTGCCATTCTATAGTAACTTATTTTTGTGATTCAGCATAACCAATGACATAAATGCTGGAGAACTACAAATAGCACGCATTTAAAACGGAATTATAATGATGTTCAGCTAAGAGAAGCAACACAGTTTCGACTATTATATTATCACCAGTTCCACCATTGTTACTAATCTCAACACTGGCACCACATTTAGTAAAAAAAATACTACTTCTAGTAAACTCTAATTTGAAAGTACTGACTGAGAGTCCAGAATCTTTCACTAACACCATCAGGTATGATTCGTTTCTAAAATCTGTTTGCAGTGTCGAACACTTGTGTAAATAAATTATCTGTAGTAAATTTTTCTCAGAACGGTTTGTGATTTTGTTATTTTAGTAGATAAGAAATGAACAGAGAAAGCTCGAACGTATGGAAAACTTTTAACACGTCATGAACTTCATTTAAACAAACAAATTTTAAATATAGTAAATAAAATATAAATTCAATATAACAAATTTTACAAATATTATTTAAAAATGTAACAATTTATCAGCCGACTGAGAGAATAGGTATATTATGTAATCGGGATTGGGTCATTTTTTTAGTTTGAAATGGCGATACTTCTGTTTTATTCTAAAACCTTTTTAATAGACCTACAAACAAAAGATATTAAGAAATCATATATCAAAGTTCAACATACAATATGACAATGGATTATTAGAACATGTGAAAAATTACAAGTAGAAGTATTTCAGAGATAACTAAAAATAGAGCTTACAAAAGTAAGAATTTTTGAAAAGGGAAATGAAATTTTCATTATTTAAACAAACTAACAATCTTAACTAGTCAAACTTTCAACCAAACTACTCAGATAACATTACAAGTAACCTCAACATTGTTCACTCAAATGACACAACAGGAGCTTTGTAAATCGAATTTCACTAGAAGACAATTTATTACTGTAGAGCAGATATTGTTTTTTAGTTTGTATATTTTTATACAAAGGTAACTAACAATCTTTGAAGACTGATGAAGGTCTTCACATAAACAACAAGATTATATTACTAGTTAACTGGGACACTTTTAACACAAAAGATGTAACAGGAATTTAAATAATATGATTCGTTTAAATAATATAAATTTCATTTGCCTGTTAGTCATTTTTTACATGTGTATGTCCTATTAATTTATTTATTTCTGAAATACTTTTACTTGTAATATTTCACAATTTTTAAATCCATTTTCATACTGTTTGTTTTTTGGATGTTGATATATGCTTCTTCATTATCCTTTATTTATAGAGATCTAAAAAAATGTTTTAAAATAAAACCGAAACATTGCTAATTAGAGTTTTATTTTGCACTTAGAATAATGACCAAATCGCAGTTAGATATCATTTAGTTATTTTAAAATTTGTATTGATGTTTACAAAGTAATGTAATTCTATATGCCAGTGAATTTAGGCCTAAATGAAACTAATTTAATAAAACTATCATTTCAGTTGATACCCACATAGTTAAACCGGTATAACAAAAATTATATAATTTCATGCAAGATTAACATTTTTCCTTCTAATATTTTTTTTGTACGGAATCAATCATATATATACAAATATTTTGTTATTGTTGATCTGTCAGGTAACTCCTCATAAATAGAAATTTTCAATCTCTGATTAAGACACTACATTATAAAAGTTCTTTTCACAAGTACAGCATATCTTTAATATGTTCCTATTGCACTTTTTTAGTAAACTAGACAAATAAATTTGTTGTATCATAATTTACTGAATTCGTGCGTATTTCTCAGTTAGATAAATATTCTTTGTATTGCTTCTACCAGTATTGAAAGCAAAGTAGGTAAGGAATTTTAGTTTGACCGAAATCAAAGGGTCCTTTTACCGGAAAGAAATAAAATAAGACAATCCTTTTGAAAGAAAGCTAGACTTTCTCCCATTATCATTGCACCTCTACCGACTCCTTTTTCCAGGTATATCCCCATTCTGTGCTTTTTACTGACCACCCAGACATCCTTTTCTTTTTGTCTTTCTAAGTAACCTAGTAACTCTTCTTTTATTGTTGTTTTTTTTGTTCCTTAATAGCATATCAAAACAGTTTGAAAATCTGCTCTTTCCTCCGACTACTTTTAAAGTTTGTAAGGAATCATTGCCTGCAACTTAAAAAAGGAGGGTGAAATTATTAATGAACTTTGAAGACCCAAGTCGAATAGTTTTCTTTTGTATCATAAAGAGTGTCCACATCTGAATATTTTATCCACGTATAGAAAGATGTAGGTTCACGTATCTATTTATTACTTTGAACATTCTATATATGTTGTATTATTAAAAACTAAAGAAGAGTATACAGTTTTACTTCGTAAATCATTTGTCTACTGAATTGCTTATGGTAGAACTTCCATCTTCACATATTGTATATGTTAGCCTACGATGCAATCAGTTTATCGAAAGCAGTAAAAGATGGAAGGTTCAAATAAGGTTCAGCAGACAAGATATTTACGAGATAACGTTTTACATTCTTCTTTAATTCTTACTAACAAATGTAAGAATTATAATCGAATTATGTTTAGTCATATTATTATTAGTATCACAATGGTTATTAGTAATAAGTAATCAATAGTAGTTGTTAGTAAATATTAATATAACGCTCTACTTCGCATGTTATTTACATCTCAGGTGGTTTTGGAAATTTGAAATCCAAGAGTTTGCTTTTGATACCGGAATTTCGAGCACTAAGATTTTCTCTTGAAAATGAACGAGTTTCAAAATAGCCCGAAATCTGATAATCATTATTTATCACATAATTCTACTATCACATACAAAGATATTATACTAGAATAATAAACTTTGGCTGTTATTATCGTGTGTTTCTATATTTTATGGATTAATTATGGGAAGATATACTTCTTCAGTTTCCTCCACTAGTGTGTCTTTGACTGTAATAAATTGTGCTTTCTAGTACATCTCGTATATTCAGGTGTCAGCGAAAGTTTGCAGTTTGAATGTATAACATTAATATAAATTTTCCATATATGAAAAATAGGCTTGCAGATTTATTCTACCTGAATAACAAAAATGGTCAATGCTGAACATTTCAAATATAGTAAATATAAATAAACCTATTATAAATATTTTTTTGATTTTACGTACCACATACAACTCGGTCGAAAGGGCTCATCCAATCTGAAAC
Source organism: Hermatobates lingyangjiaoensis (assembly GCA_026182355.1). Lineage (NCBI taxonomy): Eukaryota > Metazoa > Arthropoda > Insecta > Hemiptera > Hermatobatidae > Hermatobates > Hermatobates lingyangjiaoensis. The sequence continues at coordinate 8,593,979 of JAPFBL010000138.1, forward strand.
AATAATTAATCCAAAGATTAGTTTTCATAAACATTCCAAATTGTATCAATACAACAGACATAACAATAAATACTACAAATTGGATACTTACCTTTTAGTGTAAATGATGTACATAATGTTGCACTAAGAAATTTGACTATGATATTTCAACCAAAACAACTGTTCTTCGTCTGAGTCTCATTCTACAAGATAGAGATTCGGTCTTATGAGACTCTGGCAAAAATCTGTTGTTTCAGTTGAATAAACCCTATTTTAAAATGTTTCACTGTGGCATAGATGTTGATGCACATATAAAATGTATATTTAGTTATTAGTTAGACCAAATATTATACAGATATTATAAATATAATTAAAATACACGGAACATGGCATAGAATTCTTAAATTGATATTGTAAACAACTGGTCATTGTGAAGGTAAAATCAGAAAAATAAGAAGAAACTGGTCAATGGTATTTGCCTTTCATATCTTGGTCATAGTTATGAATGCAATTAAATTTTTCACAAAATTTATGATTATGTAATTATTTTGTCAATTTCTCTGTTTTATGTTCTCTATATTGTAAACTCTAGTTTGAGCGCGTATCCGTAACATTGAAGTATACATAAAGGTTTCCAATAGTCATCGCGTCGTGTGTTTGACCTTCGTCCACTTGATCTCCCGAAGGCGGTTGATACAAAAAATTTCAGACTGTAAGTGTGCATTTTTCCCTTTAATTTTGGTTTTTTGCAAAGCTGTAACTATTACGTTTCGTTCTGGATCATTATGTGTCAGTTTGTTTCATTACTCTGTGTGCTACTCTTCATCTTATTTGCACTCTTGTATGTTCAGTTTGAATATTCTTTAGGGATGACATGATTTTTATTTTCGTAAATATAAATAATTTTTCCCTATCTATCTTTCTGGGATAGATATATTTAAATAGAGATTTATATCACCTTGCCAGTGTTTAGTAACTACATATATTTCTTAGATATCAATTTAACCTTTGATAAAAAATATTTTTACATCGGAATTCATATTAAGCAAACAAATATGGTAGGTAGCTGTATCTTCAATCAAAAATGTTTTATCTCTGAATATACATAAGACCATCCCTACTTTGAGATCACTTTTCATACGCCTTTATAAAGTTTAGACCTTCTAAATTATTGTAGTTCCAAAACCAACCAATTCAAGAATAAGTTCTCTGGTCTGTTGCTATCCTTCTGACTGAGCACTTACTCAAAAGAGTTGTCGTTCTTTTTTTTATGATGCGCATGTGATAGACACGATTATTTTAGGGTTTTGTTCTCTTCTGCTACGGTCAAGAAGGCCCCTTCCATTCTATACCATGTAATTCAATTTTATTTATTATTATTATTATTATTATTATACCATTGAGTTAAGCTGTTGATTTAAATCCCAGTAAAATTAGTAGCATGTAGTTTGAGATCTTTGAGAGAGGGTACTCCGAACGTCCATCCGACCAGAGCATGTTAGTAGATGTCAATCGTCCATTTCTTTGCCAGAGGTACATGAAGCTCATCGAGTATTGACAGATATACCAATGTGGAACAGATGCTTTTGGAGATAGGCATTTTCTGTCAGAAACCGGAAAGCAGTGATCGCCTTAGGTCTTGAATAATCTTCTCGATTTCGACTGTTATTCTTTTTTAGACATCTCAGGACCTACTTTCTATTTTTTCTAATTTTGAGGTTCACAGTTTTTGAGTACAAATTTTCAGGACAAAAATTTCTGAGTATTGTGGCTTGTTTACCTTCCTTTCAAAATCGGGATGAATTCAGCAAAACACAACCCATTAGGTATGTATTGTTTCCTGCAATAGTTTAGAAAATATCCAATAGGTTTCTTTTTGCACTGCTGAATATCTTAACCAGCATTTCATGTAAATACCCCGCCTGGCCCCCCAGTCTTGCAGAATTTAGTACTGGTAAGCCATTATTGTTCCAACTCTGTCATCCATAGTGGAGCATAAAATAATTGATTTTTAATCTTTGAAGAACAAGTAAGGTGTAGCTTTGAATTACTTAATGTGGTAGTTTATTTGAAATAGCTAATTATGGGGTAATATTTGCAGAACAGACGGGCTGTCAGGTTCCAGGGTGTGTAATTTTCCATATACAGTCATTATATTGTTCTTTTCGATATTTTTGTTTTTCAGTTTAGACAAAACTGATGCAATTTTTGATCTCTGAGCTTCCACACCATTCCTTCTAATGGAGAATTCTGAGAGAACTTTGCAGTGCGATGCATGATTTGAGTTCGTAGCTGCCTTGTTAAATATTGCATTTATTCTTTTAATATAGTCACAGTTTTCTGTAGTATTGTATCTTCAACGTGTTCCAATGTGATTAATATATTATTTATGATAATCCTTTTTTAAACTTTGCACATTATCATTCCAGAATCATATTTAATATTTTGCACTTCTGCGAATAGTTCTGAGATTAGTGAATGTTTTCAGTAACGAGATTCCATGTTATTTATTAACAGCAACCTCAATTAGACTTCTGTAGGTTCCATCTGGACCTGTTGTTGTTAAAGCTTTCGTTTTGTTGATTATCAAGAGACAAGGGAACGTTCTGTTAAATTGAGAGGTGTCCCAGGAAACCATACAGGTGACTTTTTGTCTCGTAACCGACATAAACGTGTGTAATTTATACTGCATAGTTCCAAACCTCAGGTATACCATTTCACATAATTCATCTACCAACCCTCTCAATACCAATTTTGGTTTGACATTAAGCATCGTCAGCCCTGTTCCTTTCTGGAATTCCTTCCTCGGCATTCACCGACTCCATTCTTCGTAAAACCTCTTGTATAGGGTTTATACAAAAACCGACATTTTACAAAAGCGGTTTTCGAAAAGTAATTTTTCCAGAAAATAGGTTTTAACCGGTTTCGGATTTTCATAAAAATAATTTTTTCTTGAATATTCTGTAATTTGAACAAAAAATTTTAACAGAAAATTTAGGTTTTTGATTAAAAGCAGTTTTTGATTGAAATTATTTTCTGTTCAATTTATTGATAGTAAAACTTTTTTATGCAATTTATTAGAAGAAAGAAATAATAGTTGACCAGGATTAAATAACTTTAAAAACAATTATTTGTTGTTTATGCATAATTTTTGCATATAAGGATGTAAATATTTTTATAATAGTAAAACGAGTTATTCAGCAAAAGGTTCGAATAAATAAAAAAAAAATATTTTCTTATTTTTATAATAGCCATATTATTTTTTTAAAAAACAATATTATTAGATACCGATGGATACTTATTAAAAACAATTAGAAAATATATAACTGTGTATTATATAATGTAAATTATAATAAAAGCCGAAAGAGAAGAGCAAATAAAGTTTATGGATACATACTTATTAAAATCAATTTTAGTTTTAAAGACAATTAAGCAAAGGACCGAGTATTTTCTATTCCGGGAAATTTTAATAAAAATTTAAATATTCTATATCTTTTTTTGTTTAATGAAATATGATTTCTGAAAACAGAGGACGTCTATCGATTTGTTATTTAGCCGTGTCCTTAGTTTATTCACAAAATTCCCCGAAATAGAAAATACCCTCTCACTTGCAACCAAACTAGGCTTAATAGTTTTAAAGCCTGATATAATAATTTTATTTTTTTTTTTGTCCTTTTATTTGTAGCTTCCAGGACCAAAAACTGTTTTCTTAGAGTTTGAGTAGAGGAAGTTACTTCTACCGGTTTCTTTAAATATTTATTAATTGCCACTTCCATAGCATTTTTCAATAAAACATTTTGTGGCTCTTGAATATCGCTTTCATCACGTTCTTGAATATCACATTCTTCCCCTGTAGAGTAATCTTTACATAATCTGGATAATATTTGTCCAGATAGCTTAATAATGTCACTTTTGTTGCTAGTGTAAGGAATTTATTAAACGATTTCGTTAAAACAGTTTGAGAATATTGTAAATTCTCATTTACAAAATTTGAGAATTTTGGTAAGCGTAACTAATACTGTATCTCTTCTTTCTTCAATCTGTGCCTTTATAGCGTGAAATAATTTCTGATTAATTTCGGATTTCAAATTTTGTAGTTCACCCAGCAAAAATTCAAATATTCAAACACTTGTTAATAAATTTGCGTCTTGTCTACCTAAACCTTCGGCTGCTAATTTTATCGGACCTAAAACTTTAAGGAGTTCGACAACTTTGTAACATTCTATTTACAAACTAAGATTTAAATTTGTTTCCAGTGAACTTTTATTTTTATTATATAATATATCAGTAACTGATAAGTGTATGGCATGTGAATAACACAGTTGATTAATCGCTGGTGTAAAATCTTTTTCAAGTTGATGTACGCTAATATTTAAATATCTTCGATTTCCTTTACTAATCCATTCAGCTATAGTTATAAAAAATGTTTGCCCTTTATTCTTCATACAATTTAATTCATTTATAGTTTCATAAAACTTATAAATATGATTCATAACTCCAGAATTATTTTGCGGTAAGCAATAATTTCGTCGTTGCAGTGACTCTCATATGAACGAACTATTTGTTATGCAATTAATAGATAGTCGATCCAATGCAGCAAGCTTTGATACTATTTCTTCTAAACTAGTCCTTTTCACAAAGTTAAGAATACAGGGCTGTTTACTTGTTTGTGAACTCGGGCCGGCATCAGATGATTTTTTCTCGGTTATTTTATCATGCACTGTTTTCAAAGGATTATATAGACTTCCTGTGTAATAAATACAACGGGTTTTTTCTTTTTCTATTTTTTTGAAATAATTCCACACATCTGACATTTAAGACTACAAATATATAAAAAAAATAAATAAAAATGTATATTTTTTTAATATCAAACATGTTATATACTTACATCTTGTATAATACCATCTACGAGTATATCAAATATCGATCAATGGCACTAAACACCGAATTTATGAACTGTACATAAAGAAATCAGAAGACGAACTGATATAAAGTCATTAATTCATCCAATGGACAAAACACACCGTTTCTTGGAATCATATCGGATCGATATGATCCCAAGAACCAAACCGCTTGCAACAGTGTTTTCGTCAATCTGGTACATTTGGCTACATTTGTCATTTTCAAAAAAATTTTTTTTTGTTATTCATACATTGAAAAACGATATTTTCTACTAAAAAACTGGTTTTTGAATTTCATAATTTTCTCCAATAAACCGGTTTTTAAAAACCGACAAACCCTACTCTTGTATCGTCTATTACTAGCACCTAAAAGGATTATTTTTATTCAGGTTTGTCTTTTACGAAGCTGTACTTTACATGTGAAGTACACAGATCTTCCGCTGATAAGAGTAATTACTGTCCCATAGCAATTTAAGAGTAATTGCTGTCCCATGTATACAGTTTTCATCACTATTTCTAATTAAAATTTCAGGATACTTTCGATAAATTCATTAGATAGATTTGTCTGAGATTTATCCTAAATTATAAATTATTTTTAATTAATAATTTTTATATGCCATTTGTTTATATTTAATTTTCAATCTGTATTTATTTGTATTTATTATTTTTTCTCTTTTAATTTAGTAATACTTTTTACTAAATTTGGTTTTTTATTTAACTTTTTACTTCAATATATATTGATAAAAATAAGATTACAGAAACAAGAATATACTACCAGACAGAAATACGCATACACTCACTCACACTCACACACACACACACACACACACATACACACACACACATACACACACACACACACACACACACACACACACACACACACACACACACACACACACACACACACACTCATGGACACACACACGCACACACAGAAATTATAAATGTTCCTTAATATTACTTGTGAAACAATATTTCGTATTCACTTTGAGAGGATAGGTAGATAGGGTATTTGTATTATATTTGAGTAATATAACTTTTAATTTAGTATTGCTCATAAGCTAAACAGTGTAGTATATCGATATTAGCATTTAATATTTATATTTATCTGTGTTGATAACCTCAGGGTATCATGGCAGTTTTTCTTCTTAGTAATGAACTTTTATCAGTAGTTAAAGAAAGATTATTGAAATTTGAAAATAATCACAATGTAGTAAAGGAAATAAAATGATCAGTTCTAATAAATATACAACCAATCAGTGATATAATTATCTTGAAATATAATTGAAAGTGCTGTTTGATGCAGTAATCCAACATTATGTAGCATAAGTATAGCATTTAATTCCATCTAAAAACAAAAAAAGCTTAATTAATATGTAAATTTATGATGAATAGAATATGAAATTCGTTATTTGATATTTAGGAGGCACATGATTTAAGTAGATATATTCAAGAAATTAAAAATAACCATCACGGTGATAATTAACTGTGAATTGCTTTGTTTGTCAAGGACAGTACACACATATATGTAACTTGTAACACTGATCCCTTTCATTTAACACCCAAATATATTTAAAATCATTTCCGGGTTAGTCGTAAAGGAACACACACAATCACGTCATGACCAATGAGAAGTGGATTTAGGGAACTAATGGTACGAAAATCATATTTCGCTATATTTCCTGTTATTTACTATCTTATATTTTATATTATATTTTATCTTATTTACTATTCTCTGCGGCACTAACAATATGCATGTATATAATTTAAAAGTTTCAAATTTTTGGACCATTTTTTTTTAAGAAGAAAGGTAATGAATTTTCAAGAATTTTCAATTCTCAAGAATATTCAATAGGTAATTTCTCAGAAAAAAAGCGATAAAGTCTAAAGTGCATTTATTATTTAAGTTCCTAAACTTTCAAATAAATAACACTGAGTCTTAGAGCATTTGTATGGTAAATAAATAAACGAATGAATTGCAAGTTGTCAAAATGAAAATAATTCTAAAAAAACTAAATATGTAATATTTGTCTGATAATATCGTCTTGAAACTGTGATGTTAGGGATAATGTAAAATACAGGGTGTCCATAAAGTCCGTGTGCACTATAAAAAATTTATAACTTTATTTATATTTGCGATAGAAATAATCTGTAAAAAATGTTATTAAGTTTCATGTATCTAGTTTTAAGTATAGTCATTGAATAATTTTTCACCACAAAATTCGTAACAATTTTTAGATAAGTAAAAAATATTTTCTTTTTTTGTCAGAAGGTGTGGACCATTTCATTGGCCTCCACGTTCGCCAGAGTTGACTCCATTAGATTTTTTTTTATGGGAACATGTGAAAACAATTGTGTATGCAACCAAACCTAGTTCATTAAAAGATTTGAAAGCTAGAATAACTAATGTGATTTCAGGCATTACTATAAATCAATTGGCAAATGTTTTTCGTGAACTGCAAAATCGTATTACCCTTTGTATTGCTAATGATGGAGGGCATGTGGAAACTTAAATAAAATTTCAATAAATGCTTAAAAAATATAGATTTACTTTTTTCAAATCCATTTTGCAGATTATTTCTATCGCATACATAAATAAAGTTATAAATTTTTTAAAGTGCCCACGGACTTTATGGACACCCTGTATATTTCTATTGATGCGTAAAGGAGCATGTGGCCAAACAGTAGGACATGGGTTGTGTGGAATTCTTTCTACGATTCTGTATTTATTAAAATACGGCCTACTTTTCTTGGTTCTCATTATTCTTTTGCCTCAATATTCTTTTCAATTTAACGTTACAAGATTTATAAAAAGAACCAGAATTAAATATTTCTTTTGAAAGGTAGAAACAAAGTATTCTTTTGTACTTCCTAATAATAAAATTATGTCATTAGCTGTCATGTAATTATTATAACCTCAAAAAATGAAAAAAAAGGAAGATTTATTGAAATAAAAAAAAAATGTACAAAACTTATTTAATTTACGTTATTAACGATCATCAAGTGGTTTTATTTGAGTCACACGAAAATAAAATGTATATCCTAATTATATTATTGAAATCAGTATTAATTGATAGTATTAATATTATAGCAATAATATTATGTATGATGCTGATTGTATAATTTACTATCCATTTTTTGGGCAGTAGCTAATGTCATGATTTCTCTGGCAGGTTCGTCCTTTACCAAGCTGAACTCACGTGTGAAATACACAGGTCTACAATTGGTAAGCGCCAAATTATTTATAGTTATACATATATACTTTTTCAATAAAAATATGATCCGAAAAGGATAAATATAGTTCAGTGTATATATAAACAAATAAAAACACATAAAAGGCGGTTTGAACCACCTTCAGGAGAGATAAAAGAGTGAAACCCAGCGCACTGGTAGAGTAAAAAAAGAAACATTTAATAACTGAAATATAGCTGATAAGATGAAATAACAGTTTTATGTAAATGCTCGTGTTAAGGTAATCACGTATTGCATTTTTAATTTGTAAGGTCCAATATTTTAACAGTCAGTTTAATAAAATTATTATTTGTAGTTAATGGGGTATTATAACCAGAATGAAATTGATATTTAAATGCATTTTTTTTTCAACTAGAAGTTGTATTTACTGTAACAATTTTACAAAGTCCGAATTCAGTGAATTCTTTTAACTAAGTATGTCTACATAAAAATTTAGTTTACCAGCAATTAAAATACTATATCGGCTTCCACTGATGTAATAACTGTGTTGAGAGTCAGCACTTGCTTTCTAAATTGGTTTTCGTGACTTTTTATTGATCTATTGATTAGTGCAGCGACGGGGAATATTTTGTATTCCTTGACTGGATAATAAATTATAATATTGCAAATGAGCGATAAAGTGGAGTATATTGATATTAGTATACAATATTTCGTTTCAAAGTATCAGTCATAATATTTTTAAAGGATTAATTAAATTTAATGACGTCGTCTTTTTCAAATATAATAATAAAGTGATATTGACGAGTTCTCCAATTAATTATTACGATTAACATGCATTCTTTAGAACAACAAATATAACACTGTTAGATGGATATCTTACACACGTAATAACTGAAGTCCTTGTTAAAACACCATTAAGTTATCTCTTAATGATAAGAATGTGCCTGTACAGTCAGGTGATATCTTATCTGACTTTGATGACGAGGTTAGGTGTAGGTAGGGAAGGAGGCATTCTGGCTTATGACCTTGAAATGACCTCCTCGTCTCTACTCATCAATACCCATTGAATAATTTGGTACTTCTATTCATGTGTCACATTTTTAGAAAATATACTATTTTACCAGTAGACATTAACTATTACGTTCTTAGTTTATTTGTCCTTTCTCTCACACAATGATCAAACCACAATAAGAAAATGGGAAATTATTGTGGTGGTCCCATTTTCTTATTGTGGTTTGATCATTGATTGTTATTTCACGTGTTTATGTGAAATCTTTATATATATATATAAAATAAATTCAAAACGAAGGAAACACACAGAAAGACACAGACATAACTCACATCGATATTTCGACCATCGTCGTTATCAGCAGGTGTGAAGAGCGAAGAGTCCCGTTTCCTTCGTTTTGAATTTATTTTTTTTAAAAATGTTCGCTGGACCGTTTCTTTTAGTCGTATATATATATATATATATATATATATATATATATATATATATATATAAGTTTCATTAAATGCTTGGCTTATTTTTAGTCTAGTCCTTGTTTACACACCTTGTATGAATAATAATCAAAATAACACTTGATATAATAGATGGATTAATTTACCACAATGAATATTTCAAAAATTGTTTTCATTGTGGATACATATATAATCCATATATATATATATATATATATATATATATATATATATATATATTTGTGTGCAGTTGCGTCTACAACGTGCTTGGTCTCCCTTTCTCTTTTTTTTCCTGAAGATGGATTGCCCGAAAATTTGAGTTTGTAAATGTGTTTCTCTACTTTGTGTGGTACCTATCCTCCATTTTGACCTGTTATATATATATATGTATAAAAAGATTTCACATAAACATGTGAAATAACAATTAATGATCAAACCACAAATGAAATGTGAAAACATGACTATGATGTTTCAACCCAACTGTGTTGGGTTTTTGACTCTGACGAAGACCACTTGTTACGGTTGAAAGATAGTCTTGTTTTCCCATTTCATTTGTGTTTTGATTGTTGATTATATATATATATATATATATATATATATATATATATATGATCAAACCACAATAAGAAATGGGAAAACAAGACTAAGATCTTTCAACCGTAACAAGCGGTCTTCGTCAGAGTCAAAAACCCAACTTTTGGGTTTCAGTTCGTTGGGTTTTTGACTCTGACGAAGACCGCTTGTTGAAGTTAAACTACGAAAAAAGTAACATACAGAGTAATGAAACTCACGTACTAACCAAAATCCTTGAAAAATCTGTTTCCAAAGTATATATAGTGCCTAGTTAACAGTTATTTACTCGTATCTATTACAGTAAAACAATACCTTAAAGTTCTGCAGTAATAAAGAGCCTTACAAATGTTAGTTCAAATTCAATCAAATCCTTTTTTTATACTTTTATTATGTTTTTTTTTTATTTTTCTTACCAAATTAAAACCACCCGTAAAATAAAGTTTTACGGTTTGACAATTAAATGAATTAGTTCAAACCTTTCGATGTGAAAACCAAGGTGTAAAATAGAAGCATAAATATTTCTATGATAATTAAATTGACAATTATTTAATGGGTTAATCAATAATTTGTTTATTTAAATTTTATTGGCATTATTTTATTAGTTAATTAGCATTACAATAAATATTTCCATTAATTAATATTATAATGATTAACATTTACATGATTATTTTTTTATGGTAGGATTGTGACAAATGACGTTTTAATGTTATTAAATGTTAAATACATGTATATTGATAGCACCATAGAAGCTAGTAGAAATCATAGTATTAGATAAATCCGTCTTGCCTCGTAATTAGCTGTTACTGTTTTCCGACCGGTTTGGCACGTAGTGCAGCTACTGCTATAGAGTGGTACTTGAAGAAACTACGTGTGAGACCGTTCAGACGACAAGCACAATTTAGGAGGTAAGACAGATTTATATTATTGTTACTAAGTATGTCGGGAGTCAGTTTAGCTCAGTGCCAACGTGCTCGCCTCTCAACTGGTAGGTCCATAGTTCAATACCCACTCTGGACCTCGATTTGTTCACGTGGGTGCTGAATAAATCTGAACACGTCGTCCCTCGGATAGGACGTTAAGCCGTCAGTCCGTTGGCTGTACGATGCCAGGTACGTGTTAAAGATTCTTATCTAAATGTACTTGATTTAGGCAAAATGTAGGACTCCCAATGTAGAATCAGTCTTCATTGTACGGGTATACAAACCGCCAATGTTCGGTATACGTGTGCCCCTTATGGGGGACTGCTACTGAAACATAACCTGACCTTACCTGACTGATTCAATGAAGCAGTTCTTTACAAAAAAGGAACTCTTACTCTGAATGAGGAGAAAAACAAATTGAAACATTAATTATCAGTATAAGTTATACAGTATATTTACATTTACTAATTTTTTTTTTATTATTACATGCATTATATATGCGTTATTTACCTTACATATAAATCATAAATCAATGAAAAAATTGTGTTCAGGATAAAATTTCAACCACGAATTTTTAATATAAAATGGCCTTTGGAGATTATTTATACCTAATTCAATATGTTTCACAAATTGTATATGTATGTATAAGTTTAATCCTCTTATTTATAATTTATTATCAAGTTTTCATACCTTTAATGGCGTTTACCTATTACTGATTTAAACGGAAACACGATTTAACATATCTAAGATTTAATAAAGATATGAATTTGATTTCCTTATAGTGTATTCAGGGAGTAGGAGGCTCTATTGAACTGATTAAAAATGACCAGAATATCGGCTTTTTAAAGATTTACAAAACACTACTTAACCAGGAAGCTATAAAAAAAATAAGCCCTCTCTTACTACAATCAGGTCACACAGCTAGACATATGATTTCTATATTTCCAGAAGATAATTAATAATTAATTTCATTTTACTGACTGGTATTTATCAAAAGAATAGGAATATTTTACGTGTGTTTTTATACCAATGTATAAATTGTTTCCGAAAATGTACATGCAGCTTGAGAGCTGACTACAATTTCAAATAGTATGAAATTTAAATACATATTTACCATGAGACAAATGAAAGTGAGTTGAAAATCGTGAAGCATTTTACAACAGATTTGTTTATACTTTTGACGGGGAAAAGATATACTATAACGTTTTGTTCATGCAAATATCGTGTTCTCAATGCATTAATAATTTTGTAATGAACTAATAGAGAACAAATATAACAATGCCAGAATGCTTGGAGGAAAGCATGTTTGCTCTGGGTATTAGATATCCTGTGATGATATACCATATTTAAAACCGACTTAAGTACCAAGTACAAGGTAAGGTGAAAGTTTCCTAGCTTGTATTAAATATGATATAATTAAGTTGCTTCATAATTTAAATATATGCACCACATAATGTTGTTATAACAACATGAAAATTGCTGGCTTTGAGTAAATGGGTTAGTGAAGTAGAATGCGTCTGCTTTATATCGTTTCTCAATTGAAGGACAAAACCACTTGACTATAAATATCCACTACTAAATAAACCCAAATTGGATAAGATGGGTCTGGATGAGTCTTTGTTCTGTCAAAATAAAAATATCTGGAAACGAAACGGTTTCTTTTGTTATTCCTCAGATAAAATACAACACAATGTTTTTTTAAATGAGTTTTTGAGTTATAAGTACTACATACAGTTGAGATTTTAATTATTTTTTTTTATCTGAGTATGATAAATAAGCATTGGCCTGATCAATAACCAGCCAGCTACACAATTGCTTAGGTGAAAAACAAAATTAATCCTACTTACATTTCCTTTTATTTTTCTATGAAATACTGACATACGTATTTTTGTATTTTTTTACTGCGCTACACTAGCATCAAGTCTTCAATGAAATCAAAATTTGCTAAATCTGAATATTGGTAAAAACTATTATCTATTATATTAACAGATAACAGTTTATCTATGAATTTATAGTTATACACGTTGAATCAGAAAAGAATAATTTTTAAAATTTATTAGTAATCAGGAATATGGTCTGCATATACTTGAAATGTCTATCATATAGCAATGAGCAAAATTTGATGACCCAAGAAGAGTAACCAACTTGAAAGCCTGTTAGTGTGATTATAGATATTGTAACTAGAAATTATCTTACACTTCATAATTTTAACATCGGTATAAATTGTAAAATTATCACTTCTTAAATTAAAAAATTAACAATAATAAAAAAATCTGTTTTGTAATGAGAACTGAATGCATAAGAATATTCACCTTTGACTGACAGTGTATGTAAAATATAATGTAAAATGTAAAGCCATTAATCAAATATCAAAAACCAATTTTCTGCGTATAGGGTTTTTTGATATTTTAAAATATTAGATGGCATCAAGTAAAAAATTATTATCGATCAACGTTGTAGATAATGAATTTTCAAATCAAATATGTTTTACAGATTTTCTCTATAGTTCTTTTTAATGAAAATATTTAAAAATAATATTTGATATCAATTTGAATATATATTATCGTTTATAACTTTTAGTGATTTAGGCGTAAACGTAATCCAACAAGTCATGGGTGCAGAAGTCTTCAAGCCCTAATTAAGGATATCACAGTGGGTTACTTCTATATCCTGTTAACGAAATCGTAAAAAAAATAAGCACTGAACCAAAATTTAAGCAGGAAAGTAGGTGAGAATATTAAGCCTCTTCCATTAAATTTAGATGTCATTTGGTCGTTTGACGGGTATCTAACATGGTATAGGCTCGGGACCGACGGCTTACGGGACGGCATGCTCATATTTATTCACCTGCTACGTAAATAAATCGAGGACCAGAGTGGGTGTCTAACCCCAGACCTACTAGTTCAGAGGCGGACACATTACCACTGAGCTAGTCTTAGTATTACACCCGTCTAGTTTAGTTCCTCATCTCAATTAAATAATTTCTCACTCATTGATATCTCTTTCGTGTTTGCAATAATCCAAAGATGAATAACACAAAGCTCAAAACAAAAACACCTCTACGTTCGACTATTGAAACCGTCAGTAACTATGAATCATGTATGTAACCCCTGAATACTCTGCTCCCACAAATGAACTAATCTCGCAAATAGCAGTTTTACCTTATTAATATCAAAATAATCACACTCGAGTATTTTGAAATGTCTCGAAAATTATCACCTAGCCACCTGACAAGGGTTCTACCAGTGTAGTTTAAAATTGGTTTGAATACTACTCTAAGATATATTGATAACTTGAAAACGATTGCAACACAAAACTATCCTCAAATATCTGATAACAAATACTGTCATTCAAACGTTTTAAGGTTTTTCTGACGGCTGTGAGGTTGAAAAAGTGAAATTTCTAATTGCAAGAAAAATTTATTTCATAAGCCTCATAAATGTATGAGGCCCCAAATTTATTTCATACCTAAAATTTAAAATCATCCTTCAACCTTTGGGGGCATTGTTTTTGGAACTACAACAGTCAATTTCAAAGACACTAACTTTAATTCCATTACTACCTTTAGTTATCTCATTACGAGTATCATGATTTTCCAAGGCTTGGTATTTTTTTTATTATTTAAACCGATATCCTAGAGGGTAATAACGTCTGCCATATACCGGCTTTTTTTTTTTTTTGATCGGTGATCAAAACATTGGGGGTTTTAAATTTTGCCTAACTCATGAGCATTTCTAGTAAGGATCTTTAAGGAGTACCGGACCTCGTACAGGCTCGGGACCGATAGCTTAACATCCTCTACGATGGAAGATGTACTCAGATTTATACACATCTCGCGTGAATAAATCGAGGGCCAAGCGGGGATCGAACACCGGAGTACCAGCCCAGAGGCGAGTACGTGACCACTGGGCTAATCTGGCCCCTTAAGGTCGGTATTACTTCATAGACCTCTCATAAATGCATATGTACACCATATATCTCTCTCATAGAATAAACTGAAACTTTTTAATTTGTTTGGCTCTACCAACTTTTTTTTTCGACTCATTCAATTCCATACCATCTACCGATTTTTCCTTTAATTTGCACAGGTTTCTTTTTAGAATGTTATGCATTTATATTTGTAATATTACTATATCTGAAAATTTTCAGTACTAACAGCTGTACCCATCTATTTCAATCTTCACTCTTGCTAACGAGAGGAATTATTTTGACCATCTCTTGATTTTCATCCATAATTTTAACAGAAATTCATTGATCATATTTTCATCATTTGTACTGATGTTAATGAATGCCTTCAAAGCCTTTACAACAACTAGTATTCTGCCTTTCTGCCAAATGTATCCTTTAATTTATGCGTTACCTAAGCTATATTTCTCCACGGTGATTTAAAAGTCATTTATATCTATTCTTCCATTGAACCAATGTTATTGTTTTTTGCTTACAATGCTATCATATGCAAGCATTTACGCTCGATGCTTATATAGAGCTGAGGGGAATAATTAGTTTTCTGGCCGCCACTTCTTTTGGTAAGCAAAATACTGGTTGAATTTACATCCGAGTCCTAAGTTTTCTCCTACTCATTTTGTTAAGGCAGGGATCTTTTATGTGTACCTGTTATCAAGCAGGACCAGGACCTCCTGTTTACGTTTCTAGTCGAAGGGTGTGTACAAAAATCTTTCATATCCCAAAGGACAATCTGGAGCCTTGAGTAAAGTGCTAACCTCCAATAAACAGTACCAACAGTTATCCCTAAGCCTCACCTAACCCAGTCAGAAACGTATAGTTTTACTGGTTTAGTGCAGCTTTAGGGACTGAATGTGTGGTTTACGTGTCAGTTGGTATACTGTTTGGTTTTGTGAGAGAAACATTACTATATAAAATCTACAACTGCTGCTTTAGTTTATGATAAATCACTTATCATAAATTAACTCGATATGTGTTAATAGTTAATGATCGTCCACTAATAAAATTGGTAAAGTCTTCTGTTGAGTGAAAACCTCTCAAAAATATTAATTTTTTTTTTTCGATTTTGGTATTTCATTTTTGCTAACTTCGTTTTCGTGATACTTGTAAACCTATTAAGTTTGCGATGTGACTATTTCGCTTAAAGTCAATTTAACTTAATAAATACAATGAAGAAAATAAAAGAAACCATAGGATTATATTTTATTATATCATTTACGAATTAGTGCAGTTAGTTTTTCGTTTTCTAGTTAAATAAACATTTTTTACACCCAGAGAGCATTACGATTATTCTTTTCTGTTTTAAAATGTATCCCAATGGTAGTCATTAAAGTTCAACAGCATAAGGACATAGCGGGTAGGTGGGTTACCTGTTCTGAGTTAGAACAAAATAGGAGGAGTATTATAATAAATGTGTGAGAAGACCCGGCCTAGGTGACCCCAAGCTTATCTGTAGAATCCGGGGAGAGTTAGTAATTCACTTCGTCTACTGGTGACCATAGATGTTATCAAGGCTTGGCTCTCGCTCACTCTTCAACTGTCTCACTCTCTGTCCCTCAAACACTGCCTTTCTATAGACCTCATTTTAATTGATCATCAGTATAAAAACACTCAGTAATGCACTCAATGATTCTTTTTCTTTTATAGTATGTTGCCATTTGACTAGATATAATATCTGTGGTAGCCAAATTGAGCATCAGTTAATAATAACTTAACATCTTACGGTACAACTGCTCTGTGCGTAAAAACAGGAAAATCCTGCTCTCCACCGACTTTAAACAAACTATTCTAATTATATAGTTAACTCACAAAAAATCCTTGAAGTTGTCATGAATAGAAAATAAATATAGATTACAAAAATATATATTCGATTCATTTTTTTATCTGAAGAAGGAATAAATAGAATATGAGTTATCATATAGTGTAAGCATTGATAATTAAAGAAATACAAATAGAAAAACATAACTTGTTAAATTGTCGATAAAAAAAAACGTTAATACAACTCTAAGTTATCTAATGTAATGGAATATAGGTTATTAAATAGCAATGAAATTTTAAATGTACTTTTATCTACTAGAAGGGCTGTTGAACTCCTCTTTCCGTATTCTGATTTCTTCTGACCCTAAGGTTACACTTTTTACTGAATTTTTTTCCCTAGTTGATAGATGCAATCACGATAAAGGTCTGTCTCAAGGTGACAGTCATACTTTCACCCCTATACGTCGTCACAATATTAGTTTTTACTCTCTTAAATCCACCAATCATCTCAGATGCTTTATTTTCCACACCCTGGATGACCCATATCTTACAGTTATGGTTATATGACTGAATAATTTCTGATTTTATTACTAGCCTTTACAACTCTTGCTTCGTAGCATACTTTCATATTGTAAGAATTCATATAATTTACTTGAAATTAAACTGATTCTCATTAGTTTTTCTCTGCTCACAAACCTTCATCATCCTTTTTTTTTCCTTTTTGAATTTCACGTCTCAGTGCACTTCTATACGCCACACTGAGTATTTAATATTTTACGAAGTTTTCTAGATTAGAGGACTTTATCCCTTACTACTATGTTTATCGTAAACCTGAGTGATTTTGTCCTAAAGTATTGTGTTTTCTATCTTGTGGTGATCAGTATTTTCAAATAAAAGGTACTGTCATAGCACAGTAAAGGCCCTACTTTTGTTAACACTTCTGTAGCGAAGTTTTCATTGCAACACATCAACTCCTCCCTAAACCTTGTACCCGCTTTCTAGATAGGATAATTTTTGTTGCCTCATTCGTACAAATGAGTTATACTTTTTGTTAACAATCTATATACTTTTTGCTCCTTTCTTTTCTGTACACACTGGTTATCATTTCCTATAGCCTAACTTCTTTATCAGATGTCAATGAAAACTCTACTGGTTTACTTTGTTTCCATCTCTCTCACGTAATGAAGGTTATCTCTAAAATTAACCCAACGTCTTCTCCAAATACGCAGATATATTAAAGAATGTACTATTTAAGTAATTTAATTAAAAAAGAAATTGATGTCCCTCCAAGTCTATTAATAGTCGTATATTACTTTTTAAAACACATCAGATTTTTGGGTTCTAGGAGTGACCGCAATGACACTGTTTTAATTTACACAAACATTTTTTCTGGCGCTCATAAGTTGGACGGTAATTGATGAGTTCTTCCTTATACTGTAGAACCTGTATAAGTGCGACTTTAATTAGTTCCCTGACCGAGCTAGTATTGCGATTTACTCGTATTATGAAGTAAATTTTTGCACTGAAATTAATATGAAAAAATCTGGAGTGGCCAGATATAAGAAACTATGTTTACTTAAAGTAAAGTTGAGTGTAAACATAGTATACTTCTTGGGTATATAATATATAATGTTCCATTTAGGTATAATATAAATGTCTAAATAGGAGATATTTATTAGTCTATCATTCCTGGAGGTAGTACAGATAGTGATTAGTCCAGTTATCAATATATATGTGTTTTTTTTGTACATCACACCACTTATGCATATAATATCATTAGCATAACTACAGCAGTAATAACATTTTTTAAAGCAAAAGTATAGATTTCGTATTACGAAATAGTCTTTTAGAGGAGAACATGACTTTTGTTTCAATAGCCACTTGATCTCTTACATGGTTTACCTGACCTCCTTCTACATTAAATATTTGAGAAAAATTTTCCCATTTAAGACTTGAAAATATTCCAACTTAGTCTGAAAAATGTCGGAAACATGTAAGAAAAAAATCTTGTTTTAAGATAATCTTTAATTTAAGATGTAGGATAAATACATTTATTATTCTTTAAACGAAAGTTTAAATTCAATTTCCATGTTTTCAGTTTTGTTTTGAATTATATTTTACATTTTTGGTCTTTTATAGAATATTGTACTGGGATTTTTAAAGCTTCCCAGTATTTAAGAAAAATCACTTTTCTTTCCATTTGTCAAAAATCATATATACCAATCCACTCTGAGCGAGTGTTATCTTTTTCCAGAGCGCTGTACCCTGTTATAAGGTTGCTGTGAATGTATATTGATAAAAATTAAAAAAATATATTTTTACATACTCAAATCAAAGTCAGACCCAGCAATTCAGTATAATTTAAAACTTTTATGGCTGGATTCCTGAAATTTTTAAAAATAATAGACATGAACTATTAGACTAGAATAATGAAGAAACTGGATATCTGTCAAACAACACAACTCCTTTTTGTTGAGAATATATTCTATTCCTGACACTTCAATATTACTTAAAAGTACTATGATTCACAAAAAACAAAATAATTTATAACTGAAATTAAGTTTTCTTCAAGATTGCAATATATAGATTCAGTAAAGCATTTTGTGAGACAAATCCATCATACAATGCAAAGCATCGGAAATTCATGTTCATTGGCAGTGAATTTTTACATGTAAAAATAATATTCTTCTTATATATGTCGATAAATTATTTAATTTTGCCATTATACTTATGAAAATAAATTTTATTTCAGCGAAGATAAAAAATCAGGTTTTATAGCGTTATTGCTCTTTGTCTTAATTGAAATTACGTGGATTTTTTTTTATAAATTGATAATTTTTTAAATTTCTTGGAAAATTTTCATGGTTTTTTTAATGAGCCGTTTAGCATCAAATAACATTTTCTGAAAACAGAAAATGTACTGTAATGCCTCTTTTTTGAATGTCATTTTAAAAAAATTAAATCAACTTATTTTCCACATAATGGTTTATTTTTAGGTATAGATTCAGTTTGGCCCGTCAAACTGTGTTGAATTATAAAAATGTATGCAAGAAAAAATCATGTTTTATTAATCTACTGAACTGAAAACGGAGACCATCATGGCGTGAGGAAGATGTTCGCTCGTGCTATGAAGTTTTACTAGTCGTAAGAGACAAAAAATGTTACGATAGCTGCTGGTAAAGGGAATTGCTCGTACAATAAAACGTTCTTACTATGAGGTTCTGGTGTACTTCATATTATCATTGACTTATTCATTTTCAGAGTGGCACCATTAATATCTTATCGTAAAACTCCAAATTTCAGGTCTACCTTTCACATATTTATCACTGATAAATCCCAATATAAGTGGCGGTATGATTGTACGTATGTTTAGTGTACCTTATCAATCGTGCTCCCTGTTTCACTTCTTTCCTTAACAATCACGCCTACTCTATTCATTAGAAGAAACTCCGAATTTTATGTAACTGCGTTTATACTTCATACTTCCACAAGGCTAGGCATTTGTATTAATAAACACACATCGTCAGTTCCCATTACAATTGATGTAAATTGTCATGTCTTAATGTGAAGATCTCTAAAAGGAAGACTTTTCAGATTGTGTCTACGTTTGTACCTTTAAAAGTTTTAAGTGATAAAACATTTAAAAAATTGATAGAAAATATTCAGAAAAATAAACGAATGGAAGAAAATTTGGAAAGCACATGAATAATTACAAATATAGGTGTATGCATCGATTATTCCTAACATTTTTCTCTATGATGTCGTCTCAGGTTCAAAATTGTAGGCAAATTTAAAATGATAAAATTTTTGTTTACTATTTGTTTATGTGCAGATCACCACGTGTTAGTTTTGCAGATGTTCCTAATAAGAAAGTCATACCATATTTTTGTTTTATAAACTAATAATGGTCTATTTTTTTACCCTTTAATTTGAAAACATCATTGTTAAAATGAAGAATCACACATAAATAGATCCATTGTCTTACATAAAATGGCTTTAGACTGTGTTGTTCATCTAGGGTCAGACAGTTTAATTCAGTTTAAAACAGTTTGTATTGATTCTTCTTCTATACCTTAATTTAAACGAAAAAAAAATGGCCATAATACTAAAAATTATGGAAATAACAAAACAACGTACAGGAGTATTTTAATCAAAATACGAGTCATATTTTTTGTTTGTTCACCTGTAGGAAGTTAGGGTGGACTATATGTATGTGTATATATAAATAATAATATATTCACAAAATTAATTCATTACTTGTGCATCTACGACCAACGACCAACGAATATATCCGCGCACTATAGTGCACGTCGTAACTAGCAGTTCCAGACCAGAGGCCTTCTACTGCTTGCTTACTGTGCTACTATAACTTGTAATGTCAGTAATTCATGTCAGATATATGTTCGTCTGTGCAGTAAAGATGTCGTATTCGCGGTCATGTGGTCTTGTTGAGGTCATGGTTTTCAAAGTTTTTAGTCATCAGTTGGAAAAGTAGTCAGATAGTCAGTGGATGAAGTAATTGTTAAGTGAGGTTGAGGAAGGTTGGTGGCAGGATTTAGAGTTTGTACCAGGAGGTTTGGATGAGTAGATAGTTTGTTGTCTTCATTGGTAGTAAGTCGAGTGATGTAACTATCTATGGATTCCATTTTCAAGTCATGGTGAATATCAACATTACGGGCGTACCAAGGAGCCCTGGCTATAAGGCGGGCACACTTATTTTGAACAATCTGGATACACGCCTTGTTCGTTGGTGCAGCTCTAAACCAGACTGAGCATCCATAAGTCATCGCTGAACGAAGAACCCCCTTATAGACAAGGTCCTTGACCGAATCGGGAGAATTCCTTGACTTGAAAAGAGAATACAGATTGCACATCAAGTAAATTCCGTGCATCTGTTATAGTGTGGTATTTACTCTTATTTGGGAATTTGAATTCCTTCAACCTTTTACCGTATTTTCTGACTCAAACCTGTAGACCAACCGTCAACAGTGGAGATAACCAAGACCCTTTGTTTCTTATAAATTGGATCATGTTTCAGTATGTTGTCATGTTTTTTTAAGCTTCAGGATTAAGTAAGTCAGTTTCCATACTAATTCCAGTGTTAAAAACCTTAATGGCACATTCATAGATTGTTTTCAATCCCAAATAAATCACCCTTATTCTTTTAAAGCACACAGATATATATTTTTTTAGATCTAAAGCTGAAGAAGAACACTAAGTGTTCGAAACGCATTATTAGTTTCATATTAAACTTTTTTTTTATGTAGGAACATAATTCTTGAAATCCCCAAACAAAAAAGTACGTGTTTGCTTTGTTCGTGTTTGCTTCATGCAGGCTAATGATTCAGTATTAATGATAAATTAATGTATCAACATTGATATCGATGAGTGATTTATTCAAAACATTTTTGTTTATAGATTTATAAAAAAAAACATTAAGGTCAGAGTAAAAAAGAAAGCTCTTTTCTTTGACAAACTACCTCGAATGATTTCACAACGTTATGCTTTGATTTTTCATGTAATACCTTGACTTGATTAAATCAACTTAATTTCAAAAATATATAAAATATAGTCAGCCTATTTAGAGTACAATCATATGAGTTAATTTTGATATTTCAGAATACATAACTAATACATCATATTCTAAGAAACAGAGATGTTAGTTGAATTCACAGTTGCAGGTGATACTGTCACACCTCATATATTTACAGGAGTAGACGTTATTTGACCGGTTCCAGACGTTGTCCATCTTCAAGCAAAACATACTACTTCACCTGGAGTTCTACAACCATATAGTTGAAGATGAGTAACGTCTGAAATTGGTATCATCTATTAATGTGATATATAATACAGCATTTGTTCCTATTTTAATGTTTTAAACTGTTTTTGCTTCCTGCTATAGATAACAATCCCAGCATGTTTTGGCTGGCTTCCAGTCATTCAGGATGAACTATTGTTAGTAATCTTACAGGATATATATAGTTTCATACCAAGAAGATTTTACGAACGGTTAGTTGCAGCACAAACATCACTTGCAGCCAGATTGCCTTCTAGAGTCAAATCTAGCTAAGGCTTTAGCTCAAATACTAATATTTTGTTGCGTGAAATACGATCAAAACACAGATTCAACAATTGGACACTAAAGTGATTATTTTTCTATAATATTCATGACCTTAGTTAATTATTCTTATTAACGGTTCTATACACACACACACACACACACACACACACACACACACACACACACACACACACACACACACACACACACACACATACACACACACACACACACACACACACATGGACACACACACACGCACACACAGAAATTATAAATGTTCCTTAATATTACTAGTGAAACAATATTTCGTATTCACTTTGAGAGGATAGGCAGATAGAGGATTTCTATTATATTTGAGTAATACAACTTTTAATTTAGTATTGCTCATAAGCTAAACAGTGTAGAATATCGATATTAGCATTTGATATTTATATTTATCTTATTTGATTTTACTTATTTATTTCTGTTTAATAGTGTATGAGATTTTCTAAGCTTAATTAAAGACGTTATTTACGTTAGTAAAGAAGGCATTTTTCTGTCAAGAATTACTCTTTTCGGTATAGTCTCTATTACAAGGTTTCAATATGTTGTTTTTGTATTTCATTCAACCAATTATTATATACCTGCTGTTAGACACAAGAAATTAAATAAGATAAGTTCTACGCTGCCAGTGTCTCATAGTGTTATTAGCGGATGAAACTTCTGTTATCAGAAATAAATTTTTTTTACTTATTATATGAATTGTAATATATATGAAAAACAAACCCAAATTAGAGACTGATAAGCTTTTAACTTTTGTTTTTGTTATTGCTTCAATAAGTTTACAAACGTAGCTATTTAAATTGAACTTAATTTTTAGACAGGATACTAGTATTTATATATTTAAAAGCATAATTTCGATCAGTCGAAGTTATTTTGGTTTTAGTTCCATCTTTTGAATTAATTCTTATCAATCATGAAGCAACAATGATAACGAGATCAATTGAAGGAATCAATATTATCTGATGATCGGACCCTTAATTAGATGAGGATGAATAATACCTGTTCTGACAGTTACCTTATCTATAACGTGAAGGAATATAACGTTTCCTAGTTGGTTTTAATTACACAATTTTTAAAACCTTTCAGTAAATAGTTAGTCCATCAGTCGCTTTGCCTATTTATATAGAAAAACAGTTTTGTTTTCTTGAATGTCTATTGAAACCTAATTATATTTTTAAAAAACTGATATATAATATGTTTGAATGGAAGTGAATTGAAGTTTAAACGTTAAAAATTTAATTTATCAATTTTTAATGAATTATATTTAGTAAAATGTTGAAAGCGTTTAACATTTATCAACTTCTACCAATTTGATATCAACTTCTTTAGTTAATGATATTTAAAATATGTCAATTATATATCAATGATAACTTTCTCATTAATGGTAACATTATAATATTCTTCATTTACTTTCAAGCGAATTGAATATGTTTTCTAAAATAGCACACACGATCATTAATGCATTCTAATTTATTTATCACAAATATTTATCAATTGTTGAAAGTTACTTTATATGTAAAATTAAGAGAAGGGAAGCAATTAGTAAAAGAATAGTTTAAACTAACGAGGTTATGATTTGATGTCAGCAAAGGCAGCTGTATTTTTATAATTTTCAACTTTGCTAATGATCCGTGGTTTACAGTTTGCATAGTAATTATACGTTATATAAAAGACACATTGATACATGAAGAACACATGCTTAATCACTGTTGATTGTGGTCATTAGTTGTTTTGCTTTAGGTTTGCTTCTGGTTTTAGTTCTAGTTAGAAAACAACTTACTGTTTGAGGTAAAGCTAATTTAGGTAACAGGTAATAGGTAATAGGTACAATATAACATATTCCTATTACCTAAGTAATGCTTTTGTTATGTCAGGTAGTTATAATATTTACCAGATTATTTACATTCACTTTATTATAACATTACACCTCTTTTGTTTTACAAATTTACATCAATCAGTAGAGCCATTTTGCACATCACTTCTACTGATTCTCTATACAAGATTGACATTAGCAATACTACTGTTTATTAAGATTTTAAACCTTCCAGCAAGTGTATGCTTTACCTCGGCTTTCTTTTATTAAACATTAACTCAAATCTCTGATTGCAAACAACATAAGCTTACTTTAACCTACAAATCAAAAAAAGTGTCATCAAATGAAATTTTACAAAATGTACCTTATTGAAGTTTTTGCATTATTATGGATAATAATGATGTTAATCACAGTTTAGCTTTGTAAATAGGTCATTAGTTCTTTGCCTACTATTCATCACAATTGTTATTTTATTTTAAATGTCACTTTTAAAGGTCCGAATAAATTTAATTAGATTGCAATATAAGATGGATATTTTTTTATCCATATACTTTTTATCACAGTTTAGGCAGATTAACTATTGGTTTCTTTAAAAATTGTTGATAAAGAAGTTTGATATAATTTAGTGCAACATACATGACATTCTGTTCAAAAGGTGTGTTGACGAGAAAACACCTGCAAAGTAGTAACTTACATGATAGAATTACACTCTTTTTAATTTAACATATACTAATATGATTTTGAAGTATTGTTGTTGATTGTTTTGTATATTTTATTTCTGAATTATGACTGATATACCTAGTATCAGACAATAAATACTACAGAATAACCAATATAGTAGACGAGAAATTTACAGAACCATGATGGTATATATGATTTAACAATACCAGGGTATATATTGGCATTTATATCAGCTTATTGGTTACAATTTTAAATGATATTACTTCCCAGCATTCATATGAGAACTAAGTGCATAGTTATTAGTGTATGGCAAGTAAATATTTTATGCAATGCTAACAGTATTAGGTAAGCATCGAACACACCAAGACTATCGTATCAGTATTTGACAGTAAAAAGTAACAAACTTTCAAGTATAATAGTTTAAACTTAATTACCAGTAATAGACATCCAAGGGTATCGAGGGATGTCAGGAACGGGCTGGGAAGCTGCTGCCGTTGCAACCTGGGTGGCACAGGAGGTGAGGGGATCGGAGGCTGCGGCAGCAGCCTGGTGATAGAACTGGGCGGCGGCTGCCATGGACGCAGAGGCAGCGGAAACAGCGGAGGCAGCAGCACCGTGGGGGCTATAGCTGACATCGGGGGTGGCGGGGGCGGTGTACCTGCAGGACTTGTCGGCAGCGTCGACGACTGCCGCCATGGACGAGAAGGCAGTCATGGAAGGGGTGGTGAAAGGAAGACCCGGTGCTTGGGGGCCGTGGACATAGGGGTACATTCTCGCGGCTGGTAATGCTGGAGGCGGACTCGCCGAGCCCACAGCAGTACCACTACTGGCACTACCACTTGATGATGTTGTTGAGTATCCACCACCAGCTGCTCCTGGGGTCGCCTCTGAAGTCGCCGCCAGGCCCGGAGTGAGGATCTGGTGGTGATACTGCTGGTGGTATTTGGGCAACATGCTATCAATTATAAACTTACTCATCTTCACGCCATCGCGATACTGACAGAGCCGAACAAAAAAAAACTACGCGCGTTCAGGCGAAACGACCGGAATAATATAAAGGTTAATGTTGACTGGTGCTTGTATAGCGGCTAAGTGAAGTCGGGGATCCTTTATGGGCGTGTGGTCTGGGGGTGTTATGGCGGCGGGACGCTGGACCAATGGCGTGCCGCGCCCGGACCCGTCCGCCAATCGGAAGCCACCTTCCCGTCTCGCTCGGCCCCGGCCTCTTCATCTGCTATCACAAACTGCCTCGCTGAGAATTTTCAAATACTCACATCGCCCATCCCCTTCAAATCTTACCACTTTCTCTCTACCTGGATATTTTCAACTAAACCCCGCTTTACTATTCAAAAATTTCTATCCCCCTAAACCGGTAATTTCCATCTTACCTCAGCCGACTCTGAATTTTATCCGCGATTGAGAAAGTAATACTCAAAAGAACCGTACACTAAACATTTACAGGCATGCTGTAGCCTCCTACGTTTAATACTCCTCCTTTTTAGGATACAGTTATGCACTGTCAAATCAGGATTATACAAATGTGACACTCGAATTTTCTATCCTTCTCATTGATCCCATTTATTGCACATATATTGTAATAAACATATTTACCATAAATTCATGATAAATAGGATAGAAGTCATCCCTTACACTTGTTTCGATTAAATCAAACAATGACACTTACCATTTAAACATGTCAAACTATTAAAATTAATATGAATTAATCTAACAAGTGGATAGTAATTTAAAATCATTTGTAAGCATAAACATCTTTGGTAAAGAATGTTTTGATTCGGCGATCATTTTCAAAAGAATGATTAATCATGTATAGTATCATATATTTTTGTTTGTTTTGGAAAACTGAATGAGATCATACGCTGCTTTATCGTATAGTTATGCCAAGTCTTATTTAACACTTTTGAAAACTAATAAAATATAAATTGGCTATCGTTAATAGGGAATAGCCATATCATGAGAAAACGTTGAAACTTAATACAGAATATAACTACTCAATCCAAACTGAAAACACTATCAAAAACACGTAACATTTAACCTGTCTTGCCATAAAGAATATATTAATTTCAGTTTTTAAAACAATTCAAAACTGATTAATGAAAACATATTGCTAATAGTAATTTTGGATTTACAAAATAGAATTCTATTACAATAACTAGGTTTATATTTTCTACAATAGTGTAAAATTATCTATATAAATAAAAATTAACATAAAGTAGTTTGTATTTCAGGTTTTTATTCATAAAAACTATTAATGCTTTTATTTTAAATGTTCTTTTACTATAAATATTATAGTATCATGTAAAAATCTCTATCGTAATCAAACTAATTTTACAACGTATTTCCTTTAATATAATTTTTCTAAATTTAAAAAAAAAATTAAAATTTGTTTGTTACAGTTTTACAATTAATTGAATGAGGCATAATAAAATACGAGTATATCATATTCCCTAAAATCCATTCAAATTTAAATTATTTCAATAATTCATTGAAGTAGAAGTATTAAGGGGATTGGTCATTATTTCATACTTACAACAGAAGCATTGTCTTATGATCGTTAAAACAGACAGCCACCCAAAATATATTCATAAAAGTATCGATCGTGAAGTAAAAACAAAATAAAATTTATCAAGACTCGGTCCTGACTGAGATTTCTGGTCCTGAACAAATTTTAGTATATATATATAAGATTTCACATAAACACATGGAATAACAATCAATGATCAAACCACAATAAGAAATGGGAAAACAAGACTAAGATCTTTCAACCGTAACAAGCGGTTTTCGTCAGTTGGGTTTTTGACTCTGACGAAGACAGTTTGTTACGGTTTTAGTCTTGTTTTCCCATTTCTTATTGTGGTTTGATCATTGATATATATATATATATATATATATAATTCAAGTGAGTATGGATTTTCTGATAGAGAAGTACTAAAGTATATCTGGAATATGAGTCATTTTAGAGGTTGCTTATTATTAAGAATACTTCATAAATTAAGTGAGTATGTTATATCTGGAAATCACTAGGTCAGCTTTCATGGTTCAAATTGAAATATCAAATTCCGACGTTTCGGTTTTTATTTACAACCATTTTTATAGGCTAATAGCACAGAGGAAGCAAATATTATTTATAAAAGATCAAATGTGCACATAATCAAAATCGGATTATTACCGTGTTTGAAGTGATACAAATAAAAGAACAATTTAGTAACAGTAAAAGCGCTTACTGAACTAAGCATTTATTGAATAAGAATAAACTGAATATGATTAAATATCAATAAATGCTTACTTGTCCAAGTGCTCATAACAATACTAAATTACATTTTTATTTCTATAACTCTGCACATTGTACTAAACCATTGGCTTACATGTATATTGATTCTTGTTTTTTATGTACTGTAGGACCATGAAAAATGCTATAAATGAAAAGCGAAACTTCATCATTTGAGAGTTTTATTTAAACTAGGAAAACTGACAGAGTTCAGATTTTTTTGTACTGTATTTCAAAAATAAATAGTTTTATGGGACTATAATCACTTTTAACGTAACACCTTTTGAGTTGTTTTATTATGCGAAACATATATAACAATGTATATGACGATGAATCATCAAAATATGGAAATATGTTTTACAGTACTTTTTAAGTATCTCCTTTTTAGTTGCATATATATAATAATGTATTTAATGTACCACAATCTTGTCTTAAATTTTTAACAACTTTAATACATTTGTTTTTATTTAACTATACGATTATTATAGGTATATGCTCATCAAAATGGTATGTTTTCTTGAGAAAATTCATGAAAATTTATAAATAAGTGTACACGATACATGAAAGTTGTAAGACTTCTGAATGATTTTGTATGTATGAAATGAAAACATTCCTGTTTAAAGTATTATTATCAATATTATTCGGTATTTTTAGGAGCAGTTAAACTTATTATGGTCAGAATTCTTTTTATAAATTGTTATTAAATTGATGGCTAGGAAGACTTTTGACACAATGGTTTAAGAAAGGTTTGGCGGCCGCTGTCAGACCCTCATTTAAGCCATAAATATTTCTTTCCTCCTATCAATCTATTTTTTGTATTTAAATAGTTAATGCTAATCTTTAGTTTAAATATTTAATTTCAATAGATGACTGTTTTAACTATCAATCGATGTTAGTAAGTTCTATATTAACAGATGCATGACATATCTCAGTAAACCATATATAATATAATACAACCTACATGTTATCATTGGTAAATAGGACAGTCCAATAATGAAACTATAATAAAAAAAAGGAGGATAATTTGTTTAAAGACTTTATGCTTAAGCTTATAAAAATAAGTGAATGGTTGCACACAAATGTTTGTAATAGGTATCGTAAAGAGTATATAATCGAACAATCCACTTTACAAAAAACACTAAATAACCTTTTGTTTGTTTCATTTGAAATTTATTAAAATATAAATAACCAATGGCAAACAGTAGTTAAGGATACTTTTTAAAGTTTTGTTTTCATCAAATTGTTCAGTTACTTCAGTTATGAATGTTTAGAATTCATAAATGAAGCAACATTTGCAATTCTTTGTTTATTATTAAGCACATGAAGTGTGTTAGTGGTGAAGCGTTGACAAAGCTGTGATAGCAGGGAAAGTACAGTGAATGTTTCCCGCCCGATTACGGTTAACTAAACACCCAGTAAAACTAACCAGCAAAAATCGTCAGCCCATTAATAGATCCTACCTGAAAATAAATCATTTAAAATAGCGCAATAAACACCATTTTAGTGCATATTTCTCTATTACATATCAATATGATGACTGTAAATAAATTTCATTTTACATTCGTTACGAATTAGCAACCGAATATATACCAGATGTACTAGAGCAATTGAAATATGTGAGAAATTTTTATGCGTATTAATAAAAAAACGTATATATCATTATGGTCAGTAACAAATTTTAGACCTTTCCAGATGTAACCCACCAGTATTATGTATAATAATCAGATTTCTGA
Source organism: Hermatobates lingyangjiaoensis (assembly GCA_026182355.1). Lineage (NCBI taxonomy): Eukaryota > Metazoa > Arthropoda > Insecta > Hemiptera > Hermatobatidae > Hermatobates > Hermatobates lingyangjiaoensis. The sequence goes on from JAPFBL010000138.1 coordinate 8,624,348, forward strand.
ATAATATGGAACCACCTTCTGAATAATATGAAACTGGCTCATACCGACGCTGACCAGTGTTTATCATGTTTTCTTCAAGCTTGGAGATCAATTCAGGGTAGAAAATAGACACCATCCGTGGATGAAGTTTTGGTAATGAAAATAGAGCGTTTTTTAGCCGTGTTTCCTAAGTATTATTGTTTTATTGTTTATCGTAAGATTATTGTTTTGTTGTAAAGAAACCTGTAGACCAAGGAATTGCCTTGTGTATATTCTCCATAGTGGGGTTACACATGAAGCCTTTGCAGTTCTTGTTTAACAGACACACTCTTTATTTATCTATATTCAGCAAATTAAATATTAGATACTCTCACCATGAAGTAAAAACTCAGCTTTTTGTTGATTGGCCCTTTAATTTGTGCTTTAACAAATTATAATATTGTAGGGTAAAAGCTAATGAAATTGTCTTCACATACTATAATGCTGAGTTAATTCTATATAAGAAGTGATGAAATTTGCTAAACACATGCGTCTATACAATGCATATCAATGAATGCTTGACATCATGATGTAAACTGATTGATTCTGCGCTGGACGGTCAGTACTAAGATTTTACATTGCCTGCTTGATAAGGTTTAGTCACAGAGTTTCAGCTCGATATTCATGTTTCCAATAGCAAACTGGACAACCTGACTCCTCTGATAGTTAATTATATCCGAGGTATTCAGCATTTTTATATTGCGACCTACTTCTGAAACCCAAATTTATTTACGACCTCTTAGTAATAACAAAAATAAAACAAAGGCTTACTGTGCCTACATATTTTGACATAAATGATAGAATATTTTACTGACAGCAGAAATCTATATTATTTTGATATCTTTTTAATTTGATCAATGGTTTGATTTGATGAAAGTTAAGGCGAACAAATTTCACACAAATAAGTGAAGGAAAACGGAAGAAGAATAATGACTAGTTGTGGCAATACCGGGTATTCTGTTTTGATGATAATTCGGAAAGAGTTTGTTATTTTTTAACCAGTCCATTTTTTTTAAAGTAGAATCAAATGTAAGTTCGGCAAACTCTTCTTGTACTTTCAGTGAACGATGACTTACTTTTCCTATTTCTACTCGAAATGGTTTTAAGAGACACTAAAATTGGCTAGCATTCATTTCGGGAAAAAATATGTTTCAAAATTACCTTTGTGGCTTACCTAGTGGGCAATTATAAGTTGTTTGATTGTATCAAATTGAAAACTCAGCTCATTGTTATTGATGAAGTTAAGCATGAAAACATCTCTTTGAGTTATTACTTTCAAATGTTTAGAATTTGAAAAAAAAACATTTAACAAGACTGTTAAATTGACATAAAAGTCAATTTTATCAACTTTTGTCAGATAAATTTGAGTTATTCTTTGAGTTACCTTCTGCAACCATATATTTATTTATTTATTTTTAAGCCTTCCATTTTAAACATCAATATAAGAACTTTGAAGTTTTCCGCTTGCAAATATAAATTGAGTTCATTAAGGTTTTCAAATGTATCTGACAAATAGCATACTTTAGAAAGCCAGTTATCATCTGAAAAATAATTTTGCAAATATGAGGTACCTTCAGATAGAAATAGCATTACTTCATCTTTTAAGAATACTTACCACTTGATTGACATCTCATTTCGGTATGGACTAAAAGAAATGTAAAATCAGAATCCTATCGTTCTCTTAATCTTGAAAAAAAAAAGACTATTCAGATCACGGCTTTTAATATAATTAATAATATTCATTGCATATAATTCTCCAGAAATTTTCTCTGCTACAAGTGCCCATCGTTTACTCATGCCGTGAGTGAAAGTAATATGCCCATTGTTTTCGGAATTCTCTTTAGGCAAAATGCCATCATTTTTCCTAACATTCCTGTTGCACATTCAGTACGTACCCCAATATAATATTTCAAATTAATCCAAATTCTTGGAAATTTAAGAAAAATTGCTTTAATCAACTTTAAGAAAAAATGCTTCATCTGGCGTGTGTCCTTTTAGCGGCCTAGAAATGATTAAGTTTCATGAACATTATTTTTGATGAAATACCTGTTGTTATTTGGTAGGAGGCCTCACAAGATGCATATATATGTTTCAAATCACTAAGTAACTTTTACTTACCCAAGAATTTTTTTTTCAAAATACTCCTATGGTTTATGAGCGTAGGAAGCATGCTCTGCGAATATCTCTTTAATTTCTCAGCTTTTATACTCTCATTTGCCAAACACTCATTACAAATCAGCCACAATGGTCGTTTTATATTACCTACATATATATATGTGAATCAGAATTGTAAATAGCAATCATTGTATTTTCTCTTTCTTGTGCAAGAATGAGTAGCATCTGCTTTTTTCATGTGTCACTTGCTTTTTGAGATACTGTTAAATTCACATCACCTGAATCTCCTGAGACTTAGATTTTCCGTTTTAACTACTGATCCATTTGGAAAGAGTAGCAGATTAATAATTAATTTTAAAATCCAATATTGTTAAAAAAATTACTTTAATGGAAAAAAATAATTTCAAACTAAATATTTTTGTCGTAACATATTAAAATTAAGTAACAGGAGGAAAAGTTGGACACGGCTGTTTGGAGCAAGCCAAGTACAGGTCGGAGCAGCGTCCCACGGGCATACATTCATTTTATCTAACACTCCGGCCTTCTAAGCATCGGCCATCACTACGTATCTCAGCTCTCTCAGTTTTTTGCTCGCTCAAATCGAATATCTTGTAAACAGTTCTTTATTTTTTACATATGTACAATTTTCGTTTTTATGTTTACTGTGCATTATTCTAATTACTTTTTGCGACCCAGTTGTAGGTACGGGGACTCACCTATTGATGACCTCACAATTATTTCCTGCTCTATTAAATATTTACTAATAAATAAGTGCATTATTGGTAATTCAGATAAACCATAACCTTACAGAGGCACAAAGAATCTTTTGAGAATCATAGATCGGTTGCTAGTAAGATTTTTTAATGCTTGAATAAGAGAGGGACCCTATAAAAAGTAAGAGAAAAGTCCCACTTTTCATAAATTCTGAAATTTCCAAAATTACAAATATTCAATCTAAAACCATCACAGTTGTATCCAATAAAAATAAATAAATTACATGGTCAAATACACCAATTTACTCTGTTCATTTAATTTTACAATAACTTTGGGTACTTGGTTTGTGTAAAATATATTTTGTTTCTTTAATTTTCGGCAGTAACCAAGTTCAATAATTTCCTTTTCTGTCTTGGTATAATAACAATAATTAAGCAGAAATAATAATGATTATTATTGGTGTTATTCCTTAATACTACTGCATGATTACCATTGTACAATTAAAGACAATACTCTGTTAATAAATTTTACATTATTGTTAACGTTAGTGTTTTCAATTACTATACTAATAATTATCATATCCTTATATTATCATATTACCATTATTGTGAATAATTTTCCAATTCTTTTCTCAAATATTTAATAATAACGTGATAGCACTAATATATTTTATCAATAATCAATTAAGAAAGGAAAGAGTACAATGATGAATATCGTTAAATTAACCTAAGGAGTGAAGTAATAGCGACTGATACTCCTGTCGGCCGACGTTTTGAGAATATTGGCGTGAGCATTCAACAAATATTTGCTACTTATCAAATATTCACACCTCAAATTTTCATAAATCTTCGACAATAGAATGACCATGAAGAAGTATCACAATGATTTTGAACAAACCTAATTTCAACTAGAACAAACTTGTCTTTCTCCGCACCAGTCAAGGTTGGTGTCTACCCTTTAAATCTACCCTTAAAATTATTGGGACTAATTTTACTGTCAATATATTTTTTATTTTAAAAAAATATTAAAGCATGTTTATTCTTACATTATTAATTCTCTAAATGTTATTATTATTAGAAACATTTTGATAAATTATGTCCTTAATTTATTTAACAAAATAATGTTCAAAATAATCAACAAAATTTTAATACTTACAGATTAATATAATATTAACTAAGGTTTGGAGTAAATGAAAGGGACAACCGAAAAATTGCACCACTGGAGCTAGAACTACATTCCTCCAAATTGCAGTTTCATGCTATGGCTCTGCAACTAATAATATTTTTCTTACGATTTCCTCTTTAAGCCATATAATAATTTATTGAAACGTGAAATGGCATTTAATTGAGTTCTAAACCTACTCAGAAATCCATTATTCATTTCATTATTCAGTACAAGACATTGCAGTTAGTTGACGGTATTTACTGAATACTGTTTTTGTGCTGGCCAACTTTCGTATGCATGTTTGGATGGCACATTGCCCAACCATTTTGTTTCAAATTATATTTATGGTGCTAAACTGACAAATTAATTATTTGCCACTTTAGCACTATTGAGGAATTGTTCTATCAAATAACATTCTTTGATTCTATTATAATTAATTTTAGCATTAATAAGGTTATAACACATGGCCAATTTAGTGAGGGTTTCCATTAACGCTTCAGGACAAATCGGAACCGGCGCTACCAGAAAGTCTGCAAATATTGTATAAGAAACCTACTTTGTGAAAGTTTATAGAAAAAATAGTTAATAAAGCTATCCTATTACCTACTACGTAAAGGGAATACTAGTTCACTAAAATCTAATTTATTCATTTTCAAGACAAGCAGGTAAACTGGTTGACTTGAGTAATTTTACTATTATTGACCAACTTTACTATAACTTAACGTGATATCGCACTCGTTGACAACCCATTGAGTTTTGGCTTTATTTTACTGTAGCTATTGTATAGAAATTATATAAAAACTATCCGGTAATAATTTATCAAATGCATTTTCAATTTAATAATTTCTTTTGTTTTAGTTAAGGTTATGTTCTTTTCATAAGTTTAAGTAAACTCGAAATTCATTGATATAGAAGGGATTTGTTGTTACTTTTTTTAAGTTGATTACCTGAGTTCTATTGCACTGGGGCCCACTACGGCCACATTTGTCCCATTGTGTATTCCTTTGTTGTTTCTAAAGTGAAATTTAGGTATGAACTACGTACTGATCGATCGAGAACCTCTCCCTTTTTACAGGTATGACTTTCGAAAAATCCTTAACCTCTTAAATGTATTTTCTTGTCTTGGTATGGAGTAAGGAAGTCTTTGTGAGTCACTTTCTTTCTTTTTGTTAGCACCACAATAAGGTCGATAGGACAGCTGTCTGAGGACCAATGACCAGTGAAAATATCTTGACAGTGCAATTTATTGTATAAATATAACCATTTAACTCAGTTTAACTATTTATTATTAACTATTTAGGGGGCCAGATTAGCTCAGTGACAACGTGCTCGCCTCTTGACTGGAAGTACATGTTTACCAGTGTTTACGAAATATTGATTAATTAATCGTAAGATCGATATTAGTATTACATTACAAATTATTTTACAAAGAAAAATAGTCTGTGGATTTCAACAACAACTGTAGTTTGAATGAAGACGTGACACTTAACAGAAACTAGCTTGTTTATTTCAGTTCAGTGTCACGTGTTCATTCAAAATACAGTTGTTGTTGGAAGCCACATACTATTTTTCTTCGTAAAATAATTTGTAATGTAATACTTAGTTTTTCTGTTTCAAAATTTATACTTCTGCGTATGAAAAAGGTTTTAAATAAAAACTGAAATGTAGGTAATGAGAGTTTACTTTGTTAAACCTGAAGAACTGGCCGAGTTTCGATAAACTTTAGTTTTATACAAATATATATAATTCCTTATTTTATATAATAATTTATTATTTTATAATAATTATTTTATTTTATTCCCTACTTGTAGTTTGTTCTATATATTATATATTATATTTTATTTTTTTTCTTTTATTCTTAACTAGTTTCCCTTTTACACTTTTTATCTAAAGTTATCTTTTAATTATTATTGCAGATATATTTTGTTACATTGTATTTATTTTTTTTTAAATCTTCTCCAATTCTCTCTGAATCATTTATATTTCGCCAACTTGAATTGCTTACCTAATTTCTGTTTATATTTTCTCTAAATTATATTACGTAAAGACCGGGTACGGGGAGCAGCACTGGCGGTTGCCGTGTCGGTTACTAGCCATTCCGTATACAACGTGCTTGGTTTCCCTTTCTCTTTTCTCCTGAAGACGGATTGCCCAAAAAATTTCAGTTTTTAAGTGTGTTTCCTTTCTTTGTGTGCTGTCTGTCATCAATTTTAAACTATTACAAATATATATATATATAAAGATTTCACATAAACACGTGAAACAACAATCAATGATCAAACCACAATAAGAAATGGGAAAACAAGACTAAGATCTTTCAACCGTAACAAGCGGTCTAGGTCAGAGTCAAAAACCCAACTGAACCCAACAAAAACTCAGTTGGGTTTTTGACTCTGACGAAGACTGCTTGTTACGGTTGAAAGATCTTAGTCTTGTTTTCCCATTTCTTATTGTGGTTTGATCATTGATATATATATATATATATATATATCACATAAACATGTGAAATGATAATCAATAATCCAACCACAATAAGAAATGCGAAAACAAGACTAAGATCTTTCAACCGTAACAAGCGGTCTTCGTCAGAGTCAAAAACCCAACTGAAGTTTGGTTTTTGACCCTGACGAAGACCGCTTGTTACGGTTGAAAGATCTTAGCCTTATTTTCCCATTTCTTATTGTGGTTTGATCATGTATATATATATATATATATATATATATATATATATGGAATTTATATATTTACTTTTCAAGACACTTATTCTTAAATTCATTCGTATTTATATATTTTTATCTAGTTTGTACCTTTTATTTAATATTACAGATATTTTTTGTAGTGTCTTTATTTTTTTATTTATTATTATTTACGATTAATTCATTTTGTTTTAGGATGCTTATGTTTTTTAAATTTATTTATATCTTTTTTATACATTCTACGATACTTTATTTTGCAATGATCTCCTCTTTCTCTCTCTCTATTTTTTTTCTCTCCTTCTTTTAAATTTCTCTCCAATTCTCTTTGATTGTTTCATATTTTTCCAACTTGTATTGATTATCTCTATTTTCGTTTATAGCTTCTCCTATTATTTTAGGACCGGATGGGAGGGGTAACACTAAAGTTGCGTCTACAACTTTCTTGGTCTCCCATTCTCTTTTCTCCTGAAGACGGATAACCCGAATATTTGAGTGTGTGAGTATGTGTCATTACTCTGTGTGTTACTCTTCTTCAATATTGAACTGGTCTATATATATATATATATATATATATATATATGTGTGTGTGTGTGTGTGTGTGTGCGTGTGTTCTTAGTAAAGCCACTCTTAGTTTAACAGCTATTATCAGGCACACTTATCCCATTAAATTGTGAATCCGAAAGAAAACAAGATTGAATAATAATATAAACAATATTTAATAAAATAAAATAAAATTTATTAATAAAAAATTTCTCTTAATATCTAAAAATAGGTTTTCATTGAATTAATTTATATAAGCATAATTAATTAAATTTATTTTAATTAAAATGAAATGTCATTTATTTTAAAAAATTATATTATAACTTTATAAAAACTATTTATGAAGATTATAAAACTTAATAATTTTTGTATCATTATTATTATTTAGTTTCAAACATTCTAAAAATTGATAGCAATACTTCAATCCTAATAAATGTTCAGAATGCCATATTTTATGTTAGCCGGCAAATATAATTTCATATTAAATAACATCTGTAAAGCTAGAATCATTCGATTAGTATGTATGATGGACTTAGTTATACTGGTATGTCAATGAATTAACTAACATTTCTGATTTCTAACATATCAAATAATTATGCTCTTCTTTTCTTTTATTAACATTAACATGACCTTTTAATGTTACAGATTTAAAACTCATTTATTACTAGTTAATGTTATAGCAGATATTTTTTTCCCGATACTATAGATTTTTAAGAGAACTGGAAAGCTTAATATTAAAGCTTAAAATAATTATTGACTCAACATGGAAATTATTTAAAGTTAAAGAAGATTGTTAATCTAATAATAACTGATAATTGCTTAAAATAAATAAATTATTTGATATGCTTTAAACATTTTAGTGTGGTGTTTTTCATTTTAAAAAAAAATTATTCAAGAAGAATTATAATGCTTAAGTAAAATATAACTTGGTTATAAACATTGGCATTCATTTTGAACCAAACTAAAATATGACTCATGAACAAGTCAGCTGGAGATTTAATTTTCCTCGAAAGATAATATGAGAGAAATGACTAATAAATTAAATTACTTTTGAGTGTATATTTTGGAGGAGTTTAGTATTGATATCATTATTTCTTTAAAGATATTTGCAGTTACTTCAATTTTTTTTTATTTTGAATCGCAGCTGTGAAATTAAAAGTTGAAATTAAAAAAAAAAAACATAATTTATATTAAGTGATGTTACTAAACTAATAAATTCTCATGGTTTTTGCAAATGGGTAATATGTGTTCCACTTATTATACAACAAACATATTTAAGCAACAAATCTTTAAAACAAACCAAAACAATCTAATGTAGTCATGAGTTAAGCTCTTAAAATTCCTGTAACATAAATTTGAGGTGTCAATCTACTATTTCATGTAATTTAATCACGTGTATGTAATAAAAACGTTTATGTTTTACAGTATTAAAATGCATAATGCTTTATAATACAAAACAGATTCTTGATCAAATGCATGCTATACTCTTCTTACGAACAGTTGAAAATAATGCTTGATATATATAGTGCATGCAATTTTGTATGTCAAAAATTTGCGCTAACAGATTTGTCTGATTTTGTATGGTTTTATTACGAAATTGAAGCACTTTAAGAAAGTAGTCTGTCCTTCAATGAGGAAGTAGTGCAATCATTTCCGATATTTCATATAAATTCTTATTATAAATAAATTTGTGTATAGCAAAATTTTGAACTCTTTTTTTTTAATGAACGGGATGTTTGGAGTTGTTTTGGTTGGAAAAAGAGTACATTTTAGCTATGTTTGTTCTGCAGTGATCCTCCCAAACCTGCTACTCGTACTCATGTTACTACTTTTACTACTAATACTGCTGCTACAATTACTACCACCACCACCACTACTACTTCTACTTTTTTTTTCTTTTTTTCTAGAAGACTGAGGGATTGACAAAATCAGCTCTCCGATGTTGATTCTTCCAAGAAATATTGCATCCCTCATTGGCACTCCTAAATTTTCCCTAACTCAAGTGTATTTAGAGTAGGAACCTTTTACGTATACCTCACATAGTGGAGGCTCGGGGCCGTCGGTTTAATGTCCTCTCTGAAGGGCGACGTGCTCACAGATTTATTCACCTCCTACGTAAATAAATCGAGGATAATAGTGCGTATCGAACACCGAACCTACCAGATCAGAAACGAGCACTTTGCTACTCAGCTAACCTCGCCTTCTTAAAAATTACTTACAATAAATACATTGTTAATGAATATCAAATTATTTTAAGTCAAGAGTTTAGTAAGTTTCATTGTTATTCTAAATTTTTATCGATTCGAATCCCATAAACCTTAGTGTTTTTACGATAGAGATAGTTAGAGCTCGGTGACTGAATATCGTATGACTGACTTATTAAGATCCTGTTAATAGCATTGTTGGCACTCCTATGAAAACAAAACAATTAATTAATAATATTCAAAATAATATTTTAATCAATGAAATAACTGTGATTAAAAATGTTTTTTGCATAAAAAGGATTTATGAAATGAAAACATATTAACAATTGTATTAGGTAACGTATTCAATTCAATACATTAAATGGGTCATGCTTATGACTGACTATTCAATGCTAATGTACGTATTTTCATGAATAATGTTTTAATATTGGGATAAAAGAATTTTTTGAAGTAAATGATTAACTTGAATTTAATGAACATTAAACTCATTGACGAGAATTTCATTCCTAATTAGTTTTTGGCGACTTTTGTTTAAGATCATATGTTCTTCTTGCTCCGTACTATAACAAATTTCTTTTACGCAATTTGATTTTCTTCACGACTATTGTTTTGATTTTAGAATCACTATTCAGACATTGAATTAACTCTATTTATGATTGCTAATTTTGATTTTATAGTTTTGAGGAGTCTTATGGTGGGGGGGGGGGGGATGTTGGACATTGTTCCACATTAGTTTCTACTTAACGGTCTACCACTTATAAATTAGTACTTGAACTTGAACTCTATAATTTATACCGATAAAGTATAGTCGTGTCTTTTAGCAGATATTGACATGTATGTTGAAGCATGAAGAGTTCGAATTATGATTTAGATGATAGCCAAAGTTCTAAGGTTTATTGGCGTGAGCTCATAAACACTAAGTGTGTGTGTGTGTGTGTTTTTCTCAGGAGAAGTACCCCTGTTATGAGAGAATTTATTTTACAAGTATGCTCCGCTTGTTGCATGACGTACATTATATTACATTTGTTAAAGATTTTACAATTTTATTTGAAAATTGGTGTTAACACATATTTTGTTTTTCACATTATTTGGTACATTAATAATACATTAATGGAATATATACATTTAATTAATAACGTTAATTACTTCAAATTAACTTATATTTCACAGCATATATGCTTATAATTCAGATAGATTATTTTAGCATTATTCGCTTCAATGGTTTTAAGATAGTTTTATATGCACCCTTCACACAGGCTCGAATGTTTTGGCTATTTTTTTATCCACTAGGTCTTCCACTGATGGCGGCCATCCTTTCCCTATAGTGACTAGCTCTCTCCATAGTACAGACCTTTCTTCTTCTATTAACTCACATGCATACGTAAGGTGTTCTACTGTTTGTGGGTGGTTTCTTGAACAGTCACAATATTCAGCTTCTCAAACTCCAATTTAATGAAGGTATTTGTAAAAATTCCATCTTCCGGGTAGAATTCTGTCATTTTCCATGTGATGGGGGTTTTTTTTGAGAGGAACTGGTTAGTTATTGTGGGGAAAAATTCATCTGTATGTTTTGCTTTCATCGTATTCTGGCATTGCGCCTCCCATAATCTGTGGCTTCTCGTTTTTGCCTATTTTTTTAGATACAAGTATGTAAAGGAGTTATCCATACACTGAAAGGTTACAAACACATGCACACACGTACACACACACACACACACACACACACACACACACACACACACACACACACACACACACACACACACACAAATGTAGTACAATTTGTGGAACGTGCTGTTCTTAAATAAATTCCCCCATGGCATGGGTACTACCCGTGGGGACAAAGGAAAAAAATACACACACACACACACACACACACACATACATACATACTAAGTCATTTTTACATGGACTAGAGCCCATGTGGGAACTATGGGAAATGAAATTGCAGATTCTATTGCAAAGCAAATGACTACAGACACTATTGGGCCAATAAAACATCATATGCCACCATGGTCGTTCCACAAAAAAAGACTGAATACTAACAGTATTCAAAAATGGAACATACAATGGATAAACAGTACCCTTGGTTCGGTGACAAGGGAATACTTCCCTACAGTTTACTCTCGACTGGAGATAATAGATCTGAAACTGACATACAAAGAAACTCAAATGATGACCGGCCACGGGATGATTCGAGCATATCTCTACAAAATTAAAGTGATCAACTCCTCTAGGTGTCCTTGTGACGAAGGAACTCAAACTGTTGACCATCTTATTTATAACTGTAATATCATAGATAGTAAACGATTTCAACTTAGAAGACAAGTAGAATGTGTTGGGAAAACCTGGCCACCTTCAAAAGAAGACCTAATGAAAAATGATCTCAGAAAGTCATTCCTAAAGTTTCTGAACGAGGTTGATCTGATCAGTTTATGAAATACGCTGATATTTACATCTTCATAATTTCATAAGCTACCATTGTGTATAGTATAATTCATTGTATTTAAATTATTGTAAATTTCTAATTTACAATTTATATTATTTGTAATTTGTAATTTGTTATTATTTGTAATTTGTAAATATTTGTAATTTGTAAATTGTAAAACACTCTGCATGATATTTGTAAATTGAAGTACTAAAATTGTCATTTTTTGTATAGTTACATAACAACTGTATATAGTCTAATTGCTAATACTTCATCATTGTCAACTTTGTATATAGCCAAATTATAGTTCTAAGTTTATGCTTGTATAAACGTATGTAAAGAATGTATCACTTGCATGTTATACAAGAAAGTGGGACATGTTGAGAAAAAAAAACACATACATACATACACACACACAATTGTAGTACAATTTGTGGAACATGCTGTTATTAAATAAATTCCCCCATGGCATGGGTACTGCCCGTGAGGACAAAGGAAAAAAATACACACACACACACACACACACACACACACACACACACACACAGAGAGAGAGAGAGAGAGAGAGAGAGAGAGAGAGAGAGAGAGAGAGAGAGAGAGAGAGAGAGAGAGAGAGAGAGAGAGACACACATGAACGCACGCACGCACGCACACACACACACACACACACACACACACACACACACACACACACACACACACACACACACACACATCCCAGTATGATTCTACCCTGTGATATAGCTTTAATCCCGTTGACGCCTATTTTTAATTTCTTAGGGTCAGTTGGTGTCTTGATTTAGTGTTTCGTTTCTTCACTTGGTTTATCTGTCTCGGATTGATGATGAGTCTATATCCAGAACGTTTTTTTTACCAGTACTTGACCCAACAGGTTCATTTACTGCCACTGCATAGCTTTGTCTTGTCTACTTGTTATACTTGTCTGGTTTCGCATAGCTTCAATGTGTCCTTCAATATATTAATGTCGTGTTCGTTTTCTTTAAAAATTTTGTTTAATAATTTTACTGATTTCAAAATATCTTTTTTTAAATCATTTCGGAGATTACCTCTAATTTGGGTGTCATTTTGCAACAGCTGGTAGCCTGTTTGAAAGATTCATCATCGACATTGACAGACATGTTTAGAATAGATTATTTATAAATACACCTCTTCATAACTTCAAAGCACTACTCGGCATTTTTATGTTGATATTCTTGTAGGAATGAAACAGGCACATATCGGCTTAGCGCAGGTAACATAGTCGCCCAGTCAAGAGTATATTGCACCCATAAACAACCCAACACCCAATTTACGTCGGCTTTCTTCAATAAATCTGTAGTCCACCAACCAAGCCGACAAACACAACATTTCAGCACTTCTTGACCTCAAGAGTATAGACTGTCTCCCAGAGCAATAATTCTCCACTGTAGAATCAAGATACACGAACAGCGGCACTAAGGAAGCACAGATCTAACAACAATTGCAGCCAAACTAGACTCTGTTTGTGTGTGTGTGTGTGTATGACCTCGATATTACGACATTATCTTGGTTTTTTCAAAAAAAAAACGATTGAACAAATAAAAATAAACCATAAAATTTACGTCAGATATCAAAATTTACATTTGTTTGCTACAAATATTGGCATCATAATATAACTAGAAAACCGTTAACATCAGTAATCACTATTTCTATGCACATTGAGGGTATTTTACCGCACTACCGAGTAGCTGCAGGAAAATGAATGTTTATCCATGACGAAACCTTACTGTTATTTACAATTATATCAATTTTTACCATCATGTCAGAAATTTATTTTATATGATAGGAAACCACAAGCATAAACAAAGCATTTGCAGTGTATCATAAACATCAAATTGTCGGGTTATTGAAACCTTTTTTTCCGTACCATGCAGTATTAAAAGTAAAATTTGTTTGAAAGCTTACAATAGATTATTATGAGCCTTTTATTATTTGATCTACTCTTCAATAAGTTACCTACAGCTGGTAGTACTTGTCTCATCTTACGGAAACTATTTTTTGCCAAATATTGTTGTTTGTCCCATTCTTTCAAATTGAACAGACACAACTCTGTCAATTAAAAACATTTAATTTAATTGACTTTAATTTTATAGTGCTCAGAGTAGAACGTGCAATGATGTGATGAGGCTAATCCGAAGAATGCTAAAACAACATAATCTAGTTTATTTGTTGATCTAATTTTTTCAGGTATTACTAGTATATCTATTAAAATTTTTTTTCTGGTCACGTGGTACACCAACTAACAATAGTCCAATTTTATTGTTTCAGAACCGTTACTTACCACATCATACGCGTTACGCTCGATTATCTGGACCCAATTCAAAATATTATAAAAATGTAATTATTGAGTTCAAATTTGTTATATAGTTTCCCTATTATAATGTAAATTTGTTGTTAGTGAAGGTAAACCAAAATTAACTAAATATTTTTTTCTACATTTCAAAAACATGTTTTCAATTTTTGTTAAACATCCCTTCAGAATTTCATTTCAAAGAGATGAGAACATTTTGATTCTTTCGTATTTATCCACAATATTTTCACACAACGTCATGCGTTATATTTACCACAATATCAAAGGTTCTGATAGCTGCCATAATATAAGAATGATCACTAATTACATTAATTATTTTTGTAATTCATATTGTATCTACTGTTTTATCTAATGTGTAGATATGACAATAATTTTTTTTAATGAGAATAAGTCGATTAAAAAGAAGCTTATTGATAAGTAGGTATAATATTTGCATCATCCGTTTGTAAGTTGTCAGTAAACGCTCGGCTAGAAACATGTTGCAATATTTCGTTACTTGTGCAATCTGTTAAAGTGTCGTATAGTATAATTATTATACTATATATTATAGTATCTTGCTTCATTTTGTTTTAATTAATCCCCCATCATGATTGGGAATTTAAAAAAAATTGCGTTCCCACACGAAAGAGATATATGTTAAAACTAACAACACTTAGTCTCCTTCTTCAGGTTTACATATAAAAAAAAACATATATCAAATATCTATGAGATTTGATAACATAAGAATGAATTACTTGAAAATGGAATACAATTAGTTGAATTGTGAGCAGCACTATTCAAATAGTATAAAAAGTGACTTATTTAAACATAATAACACATGTTTTATTGGGGTTCATTTTTAATTAAATCTTTTTTTTTACTATCACACCTTGTTAGAAAATGTAATAGTGCTATTCACCATTGAATAAATTGTATTTGATTTTCATGTAATTTATTCTTATGTTATTAAACTTCATAGATATGTATGATCTTTTTTTTTTAGATGTAAAGCTGAAGAAGAACGCTAAGAGTTTGAAACGCATTGATAGTTTTAACATAAAGCTCTTTTGTGTATTGATGTAAAATCTATTTTTTCTAAATTCATCTTGCCATAGTATTTTTATTTATTATGTGATAAACAGTTACTCGTCAAATATGTTTGGATTCATAATCTAGAATTCTGGAATTTTCCTCCGTCAAAACGACATTTGCTATTTTACAGACGTAGGTAAAGAATTTTGAAAATCCCCTTCTTACATATTGCTTGAATTATTGAAGGAATCTATTGTCCAAATCAAATGTCTCTGGTATTAGTAGTCTAGAATCTCGTGGTCGTTAATGTTCCCTCTTTTCATATTAATAGAGATTAGGGTAATTAATCACCATATTTTTCGATGTTGAGAACCACTGGGTTAGATATACAACCATTAAAAGGCCCTTACATACAAATAATTTGCAATTATCCTTATCAAAGTATTTTTCATAAAAACATCAATTAACTTGTACTTTCAAGCAAGAATAGTCATAATATTACACGTATATGACCGTTACTTAATCTTTGGTAATTTGTGAATAATTTTATGTTAGAATAATTATTTTTATTATTGGATCAGTTATTTTTCTAAAATTTTCGAAAGGAATCATGATTATTAAACTCATTTTAAATGTTATAAGTTCTCAACATTATATTTAAAGAGCATCTTTTAAAACTGAATTTATTAATATTTTGTTGAGACTAACAGCTTGAGAAGTAATGAAGGCGTTAAATATTTCTCGTAAGAATTAATCATTACATTTACCTTTTTGTCAGAAAAGTACTTGTGTTTTATGAAAGCCATAACATCTTTCAATAAAAACACCCCTGTCAGTTGTCTGGTCGTAACAAAGAATACGCATCACAGTGCACCAGAGTCCTTAACAATCTCCTACAGCCTTTCATTTACTTCACTGTATCAACGTTTATTTCCAAAAATAAAATTTTATAAACGACTAAGCAAGCAATTTTGTGTCCATCAATTCAAGTTTTAACCTACTACATACACATTAATTCCATTGAATCGCTAAATTTATATAGCACTGTTTTGACAATGATAGCATTCACTGGTATTATGTTTCAAGTTATGGCGTATAACAATGTTTTATAAATCTTTATCATAACAAAGGGCTTTCAAATCTCCTTTCAGCAATGATGTTATGGTCACTACGGCTCTTTAAGGAACAGTTCCTAATGTTTACTGATTTGAAATAATCTATATAATTATATTTCTATTTTCTTTCTGATAAAAATCTAATAAAAAATCTTATTGATATTAAATGACCTCAGATGGTGGTATAATTTTTATTACAACAAGCTATAAACTAATCATGGATCTATTTTCAAAACTGCTTTATAAGGTTTTTTCACTTGAATATAAGTACAGCATGGGAGTCATGAAAAAATTTGTTTTCAAGATTTTGACAGATTTACATATTTTGAGGTCTTCAAAGCACTTTTTGACGGATCCTTGTTGATGATGACGATGGTGTCTATGTGTGTGTGTGAGAGAGAGAGAGTGAGAGGTCTGCAGTGTGTATAGACCAGTTTGTAGGCACTATAGAGGTCAGACCAGACCGCTTGATGAATGGAATTTATATTTTACGCAAAAATAAACCCTCTTATGTGGATGTGGTCTATTATTTTTTGGCAGTATTGCTACATGGAAAACTTTTTTTTTTTTAGTGTAATGTGATTTTAGACATTTTCTCCCCAGTAACATACTAAGTTAAGAGTGTTGAAATTTTGAAGTTATGAAACTGACGCAGACTTACCAGAAAAAACCTCGATAAATTATCAATAACCAAAAAGATCAGTCTTTCAATAAAATGTAAAAACGTTTGGATACGATAAACGTAACATCTATTGTTGAATTATAATGAAAGTATACCTAAAAATAAATTATTATAAGGAGATGAGCTGAATACTTTTATTTTATTTTTGAAAATGCATGAACCCAATGGTAGAATTTGGAGTTAAGAAATTTATTTTTTTACGCTAAAAGGGTATTTATTAAAAAATATTTTTTTCAAAAATCCTTAATAAAATTAGTATCAATTAAAAACATATTATAAAGTTATGATTATCGCAATAAGTAGTATGACTATAAGTACTGAAGTTCAACTTAAACTAATAGATTACCGACTGTACTTGATGAATTTTTGAACAACGACTTATACATTTCTTCCCAGAATCGGGTCAAACATAACTTTTGTCTTACGGTTTAGTACAGAATATTTAACGATATATGATTAAAGATTTATTATGATATGTAAGAGCAATAAACTGTTTAAAACTATGTCAACAAACTCCAAACAAACATATATTTTATGATATCTCCGGGGTGAAAGATAGCTGTTTAGCAAAAATGTTGCAATCAACGTATATGTTTCACCTTCCAACATATCTAATTGGCAGACATATATTCTTCATGTTATGGTCCACTCCAGGTATGTGGAGGTGCAACTTACATAGTGTCTCTCATTTTAACGAAAAAATACACTACCATGAAAAGGTGAACGTCGTTATTTTATTGCCACGCAAAATGAGAAGACTGTGGCAAACCTATCAGATACTCAAGGACTGAAGTGAGAGAAACATACATGGAAGGGGCCACTAGTTCAACGAATGAAGGAAGTTACAGCTGGTATATTGCTAATGAATGTTCCACAACAGGTTCAAAACAACCAATTTAAATTACATAATACAGAAATTTATTTTATTTTATACCAAAATTATTAAATTAACGAAACATATGTCTTACAAGGAAAAAAGTGAAGAAGAATGAATAAGTGACTTTTAACAATTAAAGTTATTTTGAAGATTAGCAATATAAAATTAAATAGAAAATACAATATAAAATAGTGTAAGTCTTTTATAAATAATACTATATATTCAAACTTCACAGCCAATTTAACATCTATAACATAAAATACATGGCTTCAACTCAAACAGTTTCATATTTGAGTATGCAATAGGTCATCAATAAAAATAAAGACTTATTACGTACCACCACTGCTTCTGAACTGAAACACATCATACAAAATAAATTATCACTCTTCCCTAAATGTAACTGTATTGTCAGAAGAAGACCTTGTTGTACAAAATTATCTCTTCCTGCTGGAATGTAGCCCATGAAAGTAAATAACAGTCTCCATGTACAAGAAATTTTAACTCAGATGGGCGATACGTACCTCCAACTGCATATCACAGGGGCCACATTTTGCCAACTCAAAATAGCAAAGTCCTTAATTATAAGCAAGTTAATATTTACTTCACTTCAATAGGCCATGGAAAGCTCAAGAAAAAAAGTTGTAATCACAGGCCTGCGCAGCGTGGATGATTCCGACAGTACACAGGGAATATGTTAAATTCGATAGACAAAACCAAGAACCCCCAAGAGCCAGATCAAGGGTGAGAATTACACTCTTCTAGAGTGATGTTACACACGATAATTCCCAAAATTAATAAAACATAAAATTGTTTTGTCATCCCAATAAGCTAGTTATGTCTTCACAATCTACAGTGCATATTTACTCGATTTGGTCAAAGATATATCGACTGTCTCAATGAATCACGAGCTATGCAAGCAGTCGTTGTGTGGTATTTACTCATGATTAGAGAGAAAAAGAAACACTAAGACTTCCACACAGAAAGAGATTTATGATATAACGTTTCAAACACTTGGTGTCTATGATGTAACCTAATAATGAATACCAAGGGTTCAAAACGCGTTATATGATATAATTCATTGTGTATGAAGACTTAGTGTTTCTTTTCTCTCTAATCTTTAGTCTTAAAGAATGTATCAGGCTTACAGTAATGACAAATTTATTCCATTTGCCTCCTGCAATAAGAGATTAAATTTTATGTGCTCTCATAACAGTTCCGAAAAAACTTGAGCTTAGAATTATTCAAGCTAAGATTATGGTAAACTTGTAGAGAGAAGAAGAATTGAGTAAGGAATAAGCTTTTGCCGAGAGGGTGGGTTTGGCCCAGCTTTGTCTTGACCCTAGGCTGACATCGCTTCACCCAATGTGCTTTCTCACCTTGCTCTCAGCTTCCCCTTCGAATTATCTAGTCTCAATAAAGCAGTCCTTGCCCCTGCCAAAGGAGCTTCTTTTATGTCTCGAAAAGCTGCACCTGGTGTGCTCATATCCCAATCCACTTATAACCCCAAATGGCAGCAAAAACTTCATTACATTCACTGATTGCATTAATTAATGACATTCAATACAAAAATGTATACCTATTATAAAAAAACACAATTACTATAATGGGATTTACAATGACGTAATCCAATATTGTATAATATATATATATCAATGATCAAATTTATGTGAAATATTTATATATATATATATAGAATCTATGATCAAAACCACAATATGGAAAGAGAAAAAAGACTAAGATCTTTCAAACGTAACAAGTGGTCTTCATCAGAGTCAAAAACCCAACTCAAAGTTGAAATGTCAAAGTGTAAAATGTAAATTTGAAATGTCACTTCTATAATTAACGATGTGTAGGAAAGAACTTACCAACACATTTATTCTGTAAGAAAAACTTATGACACCAAAGGTGTCATCCGCAGGTGCCATCCATAAGTGCCATCCACAGGTAGCATCCACATGTTGCATCCATCGGTGTCATCCACAGTCCTTTCCTGCACTTTCACCCTTTTAAAATACCACTTTTCCCTCCCACTCTTCCCTCCCACTCTTCTCAACCCCTCACCAGATGTTTTCTGCATCTTGTGTTTCAGTTGGGTTTTTGACTCTGACGAAGACCGCTTGTTACGGTTGAAAGACCTTAGTCTTGTTTTCCCATTTTCTTATTGTGGTTTGATCATATATATATATATATATATATATATATATATATATATATATTACAAAATACAGTCTCTAATTATCGAGTTAGCGAGAGGAGGGATAGGGACGCCACGCAAGTGCACTTGCGAAGCAAAAGTTGGAGACTACCAGTGTTCACACGTCTGCAGCAATACAATTCAAGAGAAGTAAGAGAAAAATTTAAGAATAAGTGAAAAAATTAATAAGAGCACTGATAAATTAATTTTCAGTTGACGGAACCAGTGGTAACCCCATTGTAGGATATAACATTGCTCTATAAGCACTGAGCATTATCATTAAGTAAACGATCCACAAAGGACAACAAACTTTTAACAGTAAACTATAGATATCTATTCTATTTACTCTGTACCTATAGTTTACTCTGAAACGAGTGATGTCCTTTGTGGATTGTTTTCTTGGTGGAAATATAATATATGACAACGCCTAAACCACAGTAAGAATCAGACAAAATTCTAAGATCATTCAACCAAAACAGGTGTCTTCGTCAGTTGGACTCTGACGAATACCACTTGTTTTGGTTGAAAGATCTTAATCACTTTTCTGATTTCTTACTGTGCTTTGGACGAGGATTTGTATCTCACTTATATATATATATACCAATTAGATGGAACGATTCTTCGAACTGAATAAACTAGAATTTTCAAATGAACACACAGAAAGGAGAAGGCATGATGAGCAAGGAACCATCACTTCTCAGACTCTTGATAGCTACTCTCTCATCAGCCGTAAGGTTGTCATAGAGTGTTAAGGAATTAAGGAAATTAGGATCAGAGACCTTACGAACTATGGAGGAGATAAATAATTCCAGAGGATGTGATGCAGATAGAGGTGGGGGTTCATTGGAAGAAAGGGATTTAAATCTGCTTAGTGAGGTATGGAGTTTTTGAACCTGCTTATCAGAATTACTACCGTGAGACTTCTAAAAGAATTTCCAGCGAAGAGATCTACAAACATTTGAAGATCCTAAAATTCGTATATGATCTACTCTAGGCACGGGGGTAAAACTTAGCCCCTTCAAGAGAACACTGAGTTCCGCACAATTAAGCGAACGGGAAGAAATATTGCAAATATTAATATTAACGGAGTTATACGAGGGATAGCGAGTGGAATGATGCTGAGGGTGAGACATATATATATATATATATATATATTGGTGTGTCCAAGAACGAAAAGCGAGAGGAACAAAATAGCATAGTACTGTATAAATGAAATGAAGAACCAGTTTTGTTGATAAAACTATTTAATGTTGGCTTCAATTTATGTTGCTTTAATTTTTTCTGCAACTGTTAAACTTGCAGTTGAAAACAAATTAACATACTCAATACAAATAGTAATTATATATATATATATATATATTTTACATACTAGAGTTGATACTTTTATTTTACATATAAAAAATTTGCTCACCTTTTTAATCCATTTTTTGCAATACCTGAAACTGTTTAAAAAGAAATATGAGAATAATTTGTCAAGCAGACAGGATACCTGTAAGAAGAACGAACCATAAGAATAAATCGCATAAGATTTCGTGATAAGGAGGTGAAGGGAGGGGATATAATGCCAGTGTTAAATCGATATAAATCGGAGAATGTTTTCAGAACGGGGAAGGGCGAATGTTTTGGGGAATGTTAGTAGTGGTTGGGACCAAGAGAGAGAGTGTGAGCAAGAGAGACTCTAATAAACATAACTTGGCTCTAGACGGGCTTCATGGCTCCTTATCTAAAGTACTTGTTACTCCCTAGGTCGGGCATTACCCAAACTTAACCGTTATAATAACCACTGACCTCACCTCTCATGCTCTTCAGCAAACTTTTAAGGGCAATATCATTTAGACCTTTTTAAATAGTACTACACACTGTATCTTACATAAACTATGTTTATTGTAACAAGTGCCTCATTATTTTTAATTTTTTCTATATGCTACCTTTTTTCATGAATTAAATGGATTAGTAATTGTTTACGAGCAGTGAATATAAAAGGCAATGCCCAATAAGATCTTATCAAATTGCCACAGGCACGAATAGACCACATAAAAAGCTACCTACATTTTGTCTAGCTATACAGATTAACCGAGTACAGCAAAGATATCCGTATACAGTGTACAGGGAAAACATATTTAACTATTTCTAAGCTTAACAAAGTGATTTACGTTTACCTACCTTTCCTACTCTCAAGTAACACTGTAAACTTAACAAAATAAATGTTTTTAAGGAAACTGATCAAATTAAAATATACATAACATATGAAATAGAATAATTTGTTATAGACTTGTCTGTCATATGGTTTCATTAAAATTAAAAAGTAATTTTTTAATAAAACTTTTGAACATAATAGTTCTATTTATATTGCTCCTTGCTTATAGTGATTTACCTTTCTTTAACATGAGTACATTACGAAATATATTCAATGATTAGTTTAATTTTTTCTTTTATATTTAGCAATGTTAGCTTTAGTCAGGTGGAAATTTGGTAACAAATAGTACTACTTGAGAGTTTATTGAAATTCATGACACAAATAAAGGAATAACCACAGCAGTAAAGGTTATGTTATATTACAGTGGCAGTCTCACACCAGAGAACACACAAACGGAACAATATTAGCCATTCGTGATACCACAAATAGAAGACTGATTCTACTTTGTCAGGTCTAACTTTTACCTAACTCAAGTGTATTTAGTGTAGAGATCTTTAACCTAGCCTAGCGACAGCAGTAAAGTACGACGTCTCTCAGTATTCATTGTTGTTTTCCCTTTAGGATTTTAGTACCTTTGTGATATCAATGGTTAAAATCAGTAAATTTATAAAAGAAAAAGAAATATATATATATATATATAATTGAACTAAATATGTTTTGTACACAAAAATGAGAGAGAGAGAGAGAGAGAGAGAGAGAGAGAGAGAGAGAGAGAGAGAGAGAGAGAGAGAGTTACTGTTTGCTTATCTACCCAAGTACTTCGTACTACTTCCTGATTACGACGGATGTCGAAATATCGAAGTGAGTTCTGTAGTGACGTTTTCTGTTCTGTTCTACGTGTCGTCGTTGACACGTGTATGATGACTATATTTCTCAACGCTCGCTCATATTGCTTGTACTGGCTGTACATATACGCCCTGTAAAACAAGCCTACATGCCTCTCCACTGAGGTATCCTTGTCCTCTGTGGTGTCATACCACTTCTCAAGGCCTTGATTGATGGTCTTTTTCTCTTATTATTGGAATAACCATTATTGACAAGGACATGTGTTACCCTTTCCAATTCCGAGTGGACATCCGATCATTCACCGCAGTGAGTTAGAGCCCTACTTACATAAGCTGCAATGGTTGAACGTGCTGACCTATCTGGGCATTCGCTTATCCCATTCAAACAAAAACCCGGATCAGTGGTTCTGGAATAGACACCAGCGCTGAACTTCCTAGATCACTGTAGGTCCAAACCATCAAGGAATGGCAGCTGACCATCAGCACTGTTTTAAACTGTTTTTCTAAGACCTGATTGATTCTGGTGTTCCTTCAAAGTTTCGATTACATTTATGTCAATGGCTAAGACGAAAATATCATCGATATCCTCCCATAGGTTGTGGACTTTTCTAATTTAGTGAAGACATTCCTCTCCATAGTACCTATGAAGTAGTTTCTAAATAGAACACCCAACGGAGCCCATGGCATTTTTTTGCTGAAACTTGCGGCCATCGGGTGAAACGAACTCCTGTTTATATTATATTATTTACTATATATATATATATATATATATATATATATATATATCAATGATAAAACCGCAATAAGGAATGGGAATACAAGACTAAGATCTTTCAACCGTAAAGAAAGTATAATATAATAAATATTATACTTTCAATATAAAAAATAATGTTCCATTTAGGTATAATATAAATGTCTGTATGGGAGATGTTTATTAGTCTATCATTCCTGGAGGTGGTACAGATAGTGATTGATTCACTTATCAATATAAATATGCTTATTTTTGAATATTACACCACTGATGCCTATAATATCATTAGTATAATCTGACCTTTTTTCTACATTGAATATTCAATAATAATTTTCCTATTTAAAACTTGAAAATATTCCTATTTTCTCTGACAAATGTCAGAAACATCTAAGAAAAAATGTCGGTTCAAGATAATTCTTAATTTAAGAAGTGGGAAAATTTCATTTATTTTTCTTCAAAGATATTTTTAATTTTTATGTTTGGCATTTTATAGAATTACTATACTGGGAGTTTCATGAGTTTTTAGTATTTAATAAAAACCACTTTTCTTTCCATTTGTCAAAAATCATATATACCAATTTACTCTGAGTCAATGTTATTTTTTTCCAGATATCATCTTGATGGATTAAAGATTCTTGAAAATAGCGTGGTAACAAGAAATGCTAAAATACTCACCCACCCACCCACCCACCCACCCACACACACACACACACACACACACACACACACACACACACACACACAGTCATCATCGAAAAAAGTTCATAAAACGACTTTTGGGACCTCAGAACATATGATTCTGTCAAAATCTCTGTCTGTCAAAATTTTTTTTCACGATCACTATGCTTTACTTATAGCATAGTAAATGTATTTAACTCTTATTTTGTAATGTGACTTGGTCCGAACTAAAATAGGTGACAGACAAGGAAATAGCTCCAGTATTTGTTCTGAAAATAGGTAGGGAAAGTTTGTTTTTTATTCCCATGAAAGAGGAATCACACAAAACTATAAATGATTGTATTGTAAAAATGCTCTATATAACAAGTGTTTTGTCATGTTCAAGTGAATTTAAAATTATAATCACGAACTCTTTAGAAAATTAAACAATACAAAAATGAAGCCGTCCTTAATTGTTATTGCGGACAGAAAAGACATCAAGATTGTCTTATCTTCGAGTTAGAAAAGTAGGGAGGAGTCACGTATCCATCTTAGCCCTGCCGGGTTATGACCACCAGAATTCGTCCACCTAGTCCTCTTCAAAATCCAACTAACTTCTTTAACTAAATCTCAACAACAACCATAAATTCTCTAAGAAAAAGAAAATCATGTTTTAATAAAAAATTATTTACTTGTAGTAATGATGTTTATATTAAATTTACTTAAAAATCATTACCATTTTAAGTTAGAAGTACACATGCACTTGATGAAAGTTTATTAATAAATAATTTAATGAGACTAGGATTAGCACATGTAATAATAGCATACGTATGGCAAACAAGCTCCGCAAAAGTGGGTGCATCCGGTTACACCATAAGAGTCTAAGATAAACATGAATACCAAAGTTAAAAATTGAAATGGGCAACTATACATGCATTTTTTTATTGTTGAATTGAAGAGGAAAGAGAATTAGAGTGCACTGTAGCAACCATTACTCCTTATTCTTCAAGGTTGCCTGGTTGACATTTTTCGATCCAACATCGCCAAATTTTACTTTTTTTCAAGTGGTTGGCATTAAAAATTCCCTGGTTTGAATTTTGTCTGTAGTTAGGCACTTTTCTTGGATTTGTTACAGGAAAATAGTCTGTGAGGGATGGGAATGAAAAAAAACAGACTGAAATAATAGATATTGTATCAACTAAGCTATAAAAAACGCATCCATATAATGAATTTAATTACAATATTCCCCAACTTTCAGTTTACGGTGACAGCTTTTTAATACCTTGGTCCTCTGTGAATTGACCCTCACATCCTAGCAAAAGACTTTCTTTTGTTAATTTTCTAATCTTCATGTCTATAGCTTAATGCAACCGGAACCTATCTATATCTCTAAATTCGGTATGAAAAAGCCCTTACCAAACTTGAAATATCAGTAATAGTCGAGGACACCAGTAGCAGTACCGACTCTTAATAACATACTTTATTCCTCAGAACATACAATATAGTGCAACTGAGTTATCTAGATAAGAGCGTCTTGGGGTGAGCCAGAAAAAAACATTCACCGGCACATTCTTTTTCTAAAGGAGTCTGATGACAAACAATGATATCAAATGATATTCCAAACATATTAATAAATCAAATGATCATTTTAAATTTTACACTATGAATTTCAGCGGGGTAATTTTTAGAGATATGTTTAAGCAAATTCGTTACACTGAATTAAAATATTTCGTCAGCATGGAGGCAGTCATTATATTTATTCCTTATCCATAATAATGGTAATGTCCAATATTGGTAAAATGATGGTATGATCAACCATTAGAGGTACACTCTCCATATTCCCACAAAAACACCAACACAGACACAACTCACAGCTCTGCCAGTTCTGTTATTGAGAAGTCTGGCCAATATGGTAAACATAAATGTACTCACATACCAAAACGCCTCCTTCCATTTATGTTTACTAACTATAAGCATATTATCTGTTATTACGGCCATAATTTTTATTTTGATGAGATAAAAATAATAGCCAAAGAAATAGATGAACAGAGAAGGAAAACTCTGGAAATGTTATATATTGGAAAGGACCAGACATCCATTAATTATAGAAGTGACATATCAAATTTAAATAGTATTTATTTGGATGTATTAAGTAAAACATTGCTGATAGATGAAAAATTGTGTTAGTGTCTTTTTGGTTGTCTGGTGAAATTTGGTTACATTGTTTGGTTATTTCAGTTCAGTGTCGCGTGTTCATTCAGACTACAGTTGTTAACATCCACATACTATTTTTCTTTGTAAAATAATTTGTAATGTAATACTTAGTTTTTCTGTTTCAAAATGTATACTTCTGCATGTTTTCTCACTAACCTATAGTCAAAATTTCTATTGTCATTTGTTAATTGTAACTAATTGCACTTTTATGTATGTTTGATTTTTTAATGATTGTATTATTTCTTATATTTCCTCTGTTTTTGTAGGCCTATGAAAAATGTTTTAAATAAAGACCAAAACGTTGGCAATGAGAGTTTAATTTGAACCTGAAGAACTGACTGAGTCCCGATAAACTGTAGTTTTGTATATATATATATATATATATATATATATATATATATATATATATATGATAAAATTGATATAGCTTCTCGACCACTGATTTATCAAGTTCACAGAAGGGGTTCTTGAGGATTGTGGTTATAAAGAAAATGCAACTCCTGATTATACGCCGATGTTTCGCCAAAAATTATTTTGCATTTTCAAGGCTAAAAAAAAATTTCATAACGATATAAGTAGAGCAAGACAAATACATTCACGGAGTACCAACCAACAGAAAACAAAAAAACAACAACAATACAGTAACAAGAAAACCATAAAAGGATCATGAAATACCCAGTGTTATACCCAGTGACGGCAGGTCACGACCCAAAAATTCTTGAATATGAAAAACAAACAAAAAAGAGAAATTTGAAAGAAGTGATGAATATTGTGAACACACCAACTGCCTGTAATAAGAGATCAGATATATCCAAGACTAATTTTGATAGATCAGTCTTAGTCTAATTTACTCCAGTCTCCTTCAATAGTATCCATTGAATTGTTTTTAGATTGATATGGGAGGACTAGGTTGTTTTCTGTTTTATAGTTATGTAACCTTCCTTTGTATTCCTAAGAGTTTTGATGCTGGTAGATAAAAGCATGGACTGTTAAATAGTGTTTTTCCTCAAAAACAAGATAATAATTGTAGTAGGTTCTTGTTTTTCCTTAGTTTCTTTTATTTTTTGCCTTTTTTTATTGTTTAGTATTTTCTGGCGTATTGTGTTTGTTACTGTCTGTTTGTTTTGCTTTAATGCTCTGTATACAGGTATCCTCCCGGAATTATTTTCTAATATTGTGCTTATCTGTTTGAAAATTATGTTTTGTTGTCTTAATAATTAATAATAAGTACTTTGGTTTAAACAACAAATGATTGTCTTTAAATAATGAACAATAACACTGGGTATTTTAAGATCCTTTTGTGGTTTTTGTTACTGTATACCGTATATATATTATGTATTTTGTCACCTCTTATTACTGTATTTTTGTTTGTTTTTTTTTTACCTCTGTTGGTTGGTATTCCGTGGATGTATTTATCTTGCTCTGCTTATGTCGTTAATAAATTGTTTTTTTTTAGCCTTGAAAATGCCAAACAATTTTTGGCGAAACGTCGAAGTATAATCAGGACATAATTTTCTTTATGACCAAAATCTTCAAGAACCCCTTCTGTGAACTTTAGTTTGATAAAAGTATCCACCGTGAAATAGAATCAAAATTAATGTTTATCAGGACTCGGTCAGTTATTCAGGTTCAAATTAAACTCTCATTGCCAACGTCTCCTTTATTCTTTTAAAAACCTTTTTCATAGCAAAAAAATAAAATTTTGAAACAGAAAGACTAAGTATTACATTAGACATTATCTTACGAAGAATGAAGCCTGCGAATTTGAGCAACAACTGGCTAGTTTGAATGAGCACGTGACAGTGTCAAACTAGACAGCTTTTTCGGAAATCCACAGACTATTTTTTTTGTAAAATAATCTCTAATGTAATACTTGGTTTTTCTGTTTCAAAATTGCATACTTTTGCCTATATAAAAGGTTTTTAATAACAACTAAATCATTGGCAATGAAGTTTAATTTGAACCTTGAAAGATCTTGTTTTACCATTTCTTATTGTGGTTTGATCATATATATATATATATATATATATAAATGAAAAAAGACAACAAATAGAAGAAGCAAGAAAACTTACTGGGTCGATATTTCGAACTGAAGTTCGTCGTCAGGGAGAAGAAGGGAAGAGGAAGAGGCACGTGCGGTGGACGCACGTGCCTCTTAACATTTTGATTTATATATATATATATATATATATATACTCACTTGATAAACAGAAACACGATCCAAACTGGACACAATAACAGTTCAAAAACAAAGAAAAGTAACACACAGAGAAAGAGACACACTTACAAATTCAAATTTTCGGATGATCCGTCTTCAGGATAAAATAGAATGGGTGACCAAGCACGCTAGAAACACAACGGCAGGAAACTGTCCTGTTCAACCCGGGGTTGCTGGGTTGTAAGTGTGTCTCTTTCTCTGTGTGTTGCTTTTCTTCGTTTTTGAGCTGATCTGCGTTGAGTTTGGATCTTTTTTTTTCGAATTTTGAGTGATATATATATATATATAACATAAAAAGGATAAATCGAACTCCAATACAATCAAACACTCATTGCCAACGTTTCGATTTTATTCAAAATCTTTTTCAAAGGCCTACAATACAAAGGAAATTAAGAGATTAAATACGTACATTTTTAACTAACGTCGTACATTTTAAATCGAAACGTCGGCAATGAGAGTTTGATTGGAAGTGAAAGAAACTGACCGCGTCCCGATTTATCCTTCTTATGTTACATATATGTCCCATGGGTGCAGGAAAAAACCCCCGGAGGAAGAAAAACCCCGGGGAAAAAATCCCCCCTCAAGAAACATTCCTCCCCAAAGAAGAAAATGAATTTATTTTTTGACTAGAAGTACTTAACCAATTAACCAATACCAAATTAGTAAAAAATATAAAAACATCTGGAAAATCAAAATAATTTGTACAGGTCATTATGTTTATTTAAACAAAAACTGGAAGATAGCAAAATATAAAAATGCTGAAGTTCAAATTCATTCATATTCGAATTCAGATAAGTTCGAATTCATAATTCATCACTCAAATAAAATAAATTAAAACAATAATCAATACATTTTTTAATATAAGATGGCAAAATAATTTCAGAAATATAAAATACATCCAAATAAAAATCACACTAGTGTCAAAGTATAATGTACTCAACATTAGCTAAAAAATAACAGACCAAAACTAAAAAAAAAAAATATCAATTTCATTAATTTTATCATACAGTCTCAGTTTAAAAACTAAGGCTAAAAGCTATTCCTTTTAAAAATTCTAAAATTGACCTATGTTGCGCGTCTTCTGTGATGGTTTTGATGCGAAGAGCAGAGTTTTTATATTTCTTTTTCCGAGGTAAAATCACAATCTGAGTAAATACCACGCAATTACGGATTGCACTACTAATGATTTTCTGTTTTACTTGAGGACGGCCTGCAAGGACTTGTGTGACATACACTTTTTGTAATGCATGCTCTTCTCTAATAAATCGTATGAAAGTCCAAATGCTAGGGTAAGAGCAACCAATCAATGAAGCAAAACTTCGATGCCATCCTTCCACTGCGTTGTTCGTTTTCGGTAGGTCGTCTTGTACTCTTGAGTGCATATTCCAAATATTTGCTTCAAACTTTCGTGGTCTTCTGAATTTACGAGTGTCTGCCAATATAATTATCTTCAAAATAGTCAATGATGTCATTTGCTTCTTCTGGTAAATATTCTGTTAGAGCATCAAAGCTTCCTCTACTTTTTCTTGTGGATAAAAAGCTAGAGCTGCAATCATTCGTATTTTCAATGAATAGTTAGCATCATTATTATATAACTGCGAGAGACTAACTTCCTGAATTTTTGTCTATATGTTCTGGCTGAAATGGAAAAATCACCCTTTAACTTCTGCATTGGGGAAAACAGTTTTTATGCTGTTAATCATAGCATTCTCAAAATCTACCATTATGCTTCTCGGGTGTGAACTGTTCTTGAAGCTTTGTACTCTCTGTAGTAAAAATGTATTTCTCTGGTTAAAGGCAATACGAAGACGGTACGGCGTCTTTTAAACTATGAAAGCATGTATAGTGTACACTTGGGAAAATAGTATTCAAGTGATACTAAACGTTTCATCCATGTACCAATCTTCAAATTTTCTAGATAAGAAACACTCATTTTACTCGCAAATATTAAAATCTTTTGATCTATTGGTGCAGAATCAATTGTTCACCATTTTTGGCGCACTTATACTCCAGAGGAATAACAAGATCTTCTGTGTTTTGCGGTACTGGAAGAGAATGTTGGCTTCTTTGCCTGCACTGCCTAAGATTCCTTCTCAAATTGCTTACTGCAGGAAGATTCGCCGCAGACGCTTCAGTCATGCTCTTATCCCTTCTAGAAATTATTTGCTGAATAGTTTCTTGTGTATCTATAGCTCTGTATTTCATTTCCTGAAGTCCTTTTAAATTTTCTATTCTCGTAACATTTAGACCATGTGTATGCTCGTTCACTTTACCAACTAGTTCATTGTCTTTCACTTTTATTTGGCCTTTGCAGTTGTTTGTTGAACGTCGTAGTTCACACTCATACAACGTTACTTCATTAGCTAATTCTTTTTGTTTTGAATACACATAGCATTCAAAGGCAATTTTGACCCACCTTTGTGCAAGAGCTTCACCAGCTAACTCTTGAGCCTTATTCTCATTATTGCTCTTATGATGAATGTGGTACATTCGAAACAAGTCGACTAGTAGTATTAGTGGTAAACTTTATACTTTTAATGAAGAGACGAGGAAAGAGTTCCGGCAATTTGAGAAAATATTTAAGAAACGGATAAGAGCCAAATATGGGGTGTTATTTAACAATATAGGTTTAAATGAAGGACTGCTTCCAACTTTTACATATATATATATATAAAAAATTCAATAATATATCAACCGTTGGATAGAATAGGTGTATAATGTAATAGGGATTCATTATAGCTATGGAATAGACCGAATCCCGATTACATTATACACCTATATATATATATATATATATTTACACACAAACACACACTTACATTCTTACAATCACACACATGCATACATACACTTTATCTATCCATTTATGTTTATGTACTCATTTAATAATATATCCAAATCTCTCTCTCACTTTCTCTCTATTAATTTTTTATTTATTTCTCCCTATTAATATTTTTTTTCTCTATAGCTATATCTATACACTTTCTCTCTATCTATCTAATTATCCATCCTCTTCTTTCTATCTGTTATTTTGACCGTTTCTTCCCCATCTCCTTTCGCTCATCCATCAATATTATTATAGAAGATAATCACCACCCAGTTTAGTACGGTAATAGCAGAAATAACAGATTCTGCCAATAATTTGGTAATACCAAGTCTCAAATCATTACTGAGAATACACAGAATCCTAGATCAAGTAATCATATTCTTTTTTTATTTTTAGCGAATGGTAAATTATGTACGTACATACATAATGAGAAAAAATTAGTATTAATTTATCTTTCAATTATTTCTTGACGGGGGTTTTTTTCCAGAGGGATTTTTTTCTCCGGGGGATTTTTTCCTGGACCAATGTCCCACTGTCGACAATTCATTACTGTTTTTGTATATATATTGATGAAAGTATCGACCGTAGAATAGAAACAAAACTAAAGTTTATCAGGACTGGGTCAGTTCTTCAGGTTCAAATTAAACTCTCAATATCAACGTGTCATGTGTTCATTCAAACTAGACAGTTGTTGTTGAAATTCACCGATTAGTTCTCTGTGTAAAATAATTTGTAATATAACATTTAGTTTTTGTGTTTCAAAATGTATACTTTTGTCTATGAAAAAGGTTTTAAATAAAAATCGAAACTTAGGCATTGAGAGTTTAATTTAAACCTGAAGAACTAACCGAGTCCCGATAAACCTTAGTTCTGTATATATATATATATATTACATTTATGTATATACATTTAAATGAGATAAAGTAAAACTTTCAGGTTTCATCACCAGCATCAGAAGCAGGGACAGGTTTAGTCTAACTGGTAATGAACCTGCCTTTTCTTCGGGGAGCCTCAGTTTCAAATCTTGGTCATTACCGTACATTTCCCATTTGAGAGCTGAATTATCCTGTATAAGAAAGACATCCAACTGAGAAGAAGTAAATTAATTGGTCTGGAACCAGGAAGATGTCAGGTATTCGTTAAAAATTTCTTTAAAAACTTGACTAAAGCAACATTTAATTCTCTTGATGTAGAATGTACCAATGTATGTAGAATGTACACCCATAACTGTATTAGACACCAAATAAACAATACACAATATGTTCAGCTTTTAAAACAAAACTGATAGTAAACTTCTATAAGTTTGTTTATTTAGAAACTTTGTCAAATCGTTACAGAAATTCAATTTTTTTAGTACCTATTAAGTTGTGCACTTGACATAACTCTAGGAAATGAACAATCATTGATATAGGTAGTTGAATTCGTTTAAGTTTCTCTGTAGTGCTTAAAAAGTACCTGTGTCTATTGCTTGAAAATTGACTATGTCAAACTTTTTTATACTTCTTAAGATAAGTTAATAACTGGAATAGGATATTGTTTTCATGTACTCTTACTGGAGATGTTATTATCGAATGAAGTTCTTTACTAGGCACTAGCAGCATACTGAGTCATCACCCAAGGCCAGCCGAGCGCTATAGTTAATTACATTAATGCATCTATCATCCTTATTTCCGTTCATTTAAACATGTATCTCATTATAATGCAGTGGAGTTCTTCACAGCTCCACCACCCACACGTTCACACTCTCCTAAAGACCTTAAACCAGTGGTTTAAACAACTTCCATCTGACTTAGAACTATGTTCTACTTGTGTATTTTAAAAACCCTTGTACTCGTAAAAAACTTGTGTTTGCATATGCATAATGTTACTGTAATATACTGGAAGGTTGAAATCCGAAATACACATTTAATTTACGAGTATCAATAAACAATTATTTCATGCCTGATAAAGTATTGTAAAGCGGCACATTGCAAATCAGTACTTTAA
This sequence comes from Hermatobates lingyangjiaoensis, assembly GCA_026182355.1. NCBI lineage: Eukaryota > Metazoa > Arthropoda > Insecta > Hemiptera > Hermatobatidae > Hermatobates > Hermatobates lingyangjiaoensis. The sequence goes on from JAPFBL010000138.1 coordinate 8,658,091, forward strand.
GTATAAACTGTAAACAATCTGTGTGCCAATCTGAGTAAAATTGAATACAATTTCAGTCTACAAGTTCTCCAAGATATGTTTGATGATCTAAATATGAATAAACAAACTAATACATTAAATAGTTACAGGTTTTATAGGATAACATACCTGACATATCATTTGGATCGACCAATTTAGGCGACATTTGCTGTTAAAGACCAATTTCTGGTACTGTCTTAGTCATTCCTAAGACTAAGATGTTATATTTTCAGTTACTGTTATGTTTATCTGTATAACTAACTCAGGAAGGTTGTTCGACCAGTATCTGTCATCGTGGCTATTACACACACAACACATAGAGTAGCCGACTGTTCTAACAATTAATTTGACAAGATCTGCTGTACTGCTTCCTCTTCTCTCTTTTCTCTGCCACTGGCGTGTTATTCTACTTCCATAATTTTCGGTTATGTAGTTTTATAGTTCTAAGCATTATGGCATTAGTATAACTAGCGCTTTGAAGGTCAGGCTAGCTCAGTGGCAACGTACTCACCTCAGGACTGGTAGGTTCTGAGTTCAATACCCACCCTGGTCCTCTATTAATTCATGTGGGAGATGAATAAATCTGAGAACCTCGTCCCTCGGAGAGGACCTTAAGCCCATTTTGATCTTCGCGTTCCTCGGCATTTTGTACCATAACCGCTTAGTCAAGCCAGGCCGCCTTGTTGACAAGTTACCCTTTAGCCACCTGCATTAAACATGGAAGTGCCCGAGGGCACCTCAAGCAACGCAATGCTAAGCACGAATTCTGACAGTTACTCCGCAAAACGGTACCTAGGCCAAGAGTAATAGACAAACTAAAGCCCAGGTAACATGCGGAGATAATTACTGATAAGGTACTCAAAATTCCCTTACCAGTTACACTTTAACTAGAGAACACATATAACGAAGACATAGAAATACACAATCAAGACTAACTCAAGAGGACCTTAAGCCGTCGGTCTCGAGGCTGTTGGATGTCAGATATTCGTTAAAAAGATGCCTACTCTAAATACACTTGTGAAAGGTAAAATTTAGGACCCCCAATGTAGAATGATCAATCTTCTTTGTGTGGTATGACAAGGAGCCAATGTTCGGTCTATGTGTGTTCCCTCGTGAGACTGTCACTGCAACCCAACCTTACCTATAACTAGCACTTATTTCTCCAGTTCAGAATTTCTGTTTATATAAGGATCATTCATTTTCTTGATGGCATTGCATACAGTACACGCTTGATTCAAAAGTACTGTTTATTAATAAATGTACTTTAAGAACATTCATTTCTAAAACAATTTAATATAATTTTGTTTTGTCAACAGTAATTAATGTAACAATGGGTTAATAAAACAAGATTTTTGATGATCTCAATATTATTTTTTTTCTACTACAATCCAATATAATTTTACTTTATTTTGAATAGTTTGAATGCTTTATTCTTACGACTTAAATTATCCGGAAATCTTAAATGTTAATTTTAATTTGTAGAGCTTGTAATACAATATAAAAATATAAAATATGATAAAATAATATTAGTTTATGATATAATTATAAAATGATATGAATACCATTTCTATCATTGTTATCCTAAGAATAACAATTCTATAACCATTATATTTTATTAATATGATAATATAACCAAATAAATTAATCAATTTAGCTTATTTCTTTCATTCTTCGTCAAAAGACATTATCTTTATTTATCGGTAAAAAAATAAAGAGTCATATTTATAAATCTTTGCTTAAAGGAAGTTTTTTACTACTGTGATCTAAAAATAAACTTAGATATTATCTTAAAATGATCTTAACTGAATGTTACTATACCACCAGCTGCAGCATCCTGCTTTACCAGGATTACTTTTGCAACTTGCAATGTTAAATAAAATGCACTTTATATAATGAATGGTGAAATCCTGATTGTATTATTAGTTTAAATACTTTTTTGTGAATTTTGAATTTTATTACTTATGAGCGAATTTCACAGCTATTCATTGAATGTTTTTTAAACTAATTTTATTTCATATTTTATTCTTTTTCATTACTAGTGTATTTTTCGTTTATTATCCTTACAATTTTATTATTATACCATCTCTGATTCCTGGTCATGTAGCTTGTCCATAATTAAACTGAGTGCCAAATAATAAATGAGTTAAACTTTTTACCTTCAGAAATACACTGAAATATGAAAGACTCGAATGTGGACATTGAAGACAATAACTTACTACAACAAGTGCACCAATCATGAATAACTTTTTTCAAAACTTTAATGGATAAAAACGTTTTGAGCATCACTGAGTGTCTTTTTAAAGTTTTTTTTACTGTGTATATTAATGATTTTCTAGATACGACTGATAACACTGTTTGATTAATCAAAATGGCATTATAATTAAAATAGTATAGACTATCTGATACCTGTAGTTTGATTCAAATATTACTTCATGAGACATAAACTTTATTCCCTAATATTCTTAGAGGCTTTTTGCACTAATGAGAATTTCTAGAGTGTTTTAATTTATCGTTTAAATTAAAATAAATCTGTTCAATAGCTGAAAAAATGTAAGTGTTTCTGATAACAAAAAGGCCAAATTATCTGACAGTTTTTAGATTGGCACTTGAAAAGAATATCCAAACGATCCTGATCACTCTGTTAGGCAGATATTAACAAAAATAAATACAAAAACTCTGGAGTGGCCTACACTCAAATTTACTATAAGTAAACATAATATCTTTCTGGAGTATATAATATACAATGTTCAATTTAGGTATAATATAAATGTCTAAATGGGAGATATTTATTAGTTTTTCATTCCTGGAGGTAGTACAGATAGTCATTCATCCACTTATCAATATATACGCTTATTCTTGTATAACACACCGCCGATTCATATAATATAGTATAACTACACCAGTTATAACATTTTGGTAACCGAAAGAGTAGATTTCGTGTTACGAAATAGTCTTTTACAGGAAAATTAAACCTATGAGAAAATGGTTTTTTTCTTCTTCCAATAGCCAGTGGATCTCTTACACAGTTTACCTGACCTCCTTCTACATTCAATATTTAAGACAAGTTTTCCAATTTTAAACACAAGAACATTCCTATTTGTCTGAAAAGTGTGAAAAACATCTAAGAGAAAATGTCCTTTGAAAATAATTTTTAAGTTAAGATGCTCGATGATTACATTATATTCTTCAAGGAATGATTTCAATTTTGAATTATACTTTACATTTTTGGTCTTTCATAGAACTATTATAATGATAATTTTATGACTTTCTACTATTTAATAAAAAAACACGTTTTTTTCTCTTTGTCACATATATACCAATTCACTATAAACCAGTGTTATTTTTTTTCCTGCTGGCTGTACTCCATTATAAGGTCGCTGTAAATGTATATTGAAAAAAATATATTAGTAACAAGCCAGTTTTACATACTTAAATCAATGTTAAACCCGGCTACTCAGTATAAATAAAAATTTTAGAGCACGATGCATGCAATTATTAGAAGTAATAGATATGAAATATTAGAATAGAATGAAAAAACAGGATATTTATTGACTAACATAACTCCTCTTCCTTGAGGAAAGAATCCCTTCCTCACACATCAGTATTATCCAAAGATGTTATGATTCATAATTACAAAAAAATTTTCATCTGATATTAAGTTTTGTTCAAGGGTGCAATATATAGATTGATTAGAACATTTTGAGAGACAAACCCATCGTACCATGGAAAGTTCAATTCATGTTCAATGGTGGTAATTTTTTACATGTAGAAATGTTATTCCCCTTATATCTCATATAAGTCAATAAATTATTTAAATTTTTCCTTTATAATTCTGAACAATTTTATTTCAGTTGATTCACTCAAAAAAATTCTAGGTCAATGTAAGCAATGTAAATAAATACTATTAAATTCGAAAAGTATAGCAGGTGATCTGTTAGTCTAGGATAAACAATCAGTTTTTATGTCATTATTTCTCTTTGCCGTAATTAAAATTACGTGAATTTTTTTATGAATTCCATTTTTTTTGTTCAATTTGTTTGGAAATATGGTTTTTTAATGAGCTGTTTAACGTTAAAAAACGTTTTGTGAAAAGAGAAAATGTACTGTAACGCTGTTTTAGTGAATGTGATTTTAATTAAGATTGTACAAGCTTATTTTCCACATAACTTTCTATTTTTAGGTTTACTTTCATTTAGATCCATTAAACGGCATGGCTTGTATCGCTTTCAAAAACTTTCAGATTAAATTATAAATCAAAATTTGTACATTTTATCGAAAAAAAGATATTTTCCGTTGTTTTAAAATAATGAATATATTTTTATTTTGTTGCATTTGCCTAATCAAAGATAATACCAATATTTCAAAACTCTAAAATTAGTAGTTTAGTAGGAAACATTTTTTGTCTGAAAACAGATTTTTGGCATAAAAAGTGGCTTTTTCGTCATCTTTAATTGCACCCAAACAGTAGGGCTTATCTACACTATAAGGCACACTTTTTTGTAAAATATCAATTTGATCCATCAAAGAATCTGGACCGTGGTGTGGCCACAAACTTTGCATACTTACTCACCCACCCACCCACACACACACAAACACACAGATATCATGAAAAAAACTTCATAAAATGACTTGTGTGACATATAATTCCGTCAAAATTTCGAGATCAAATTTTTTTCACAATCACTATACTTATAGCAAAGTAATATTTTGTCAAGCTGAGTTGTAGAGATTTTTACTATAATGCAATATTGCTATAATGAAGAGGTATTGTAGTATTTTTAATGAATTCACGGAAATTTTTTTACTGAACTACCCTCACAAGGAAACAGTAATACTATGATCTTACATTTCTGACGATGTGGAAAATAATGATACAAGCAAAATAGCTAAGCATGAATATGAATACATAAGCATAAACAAGAGAAAATATTAATAGTTTGCTTGAAGCTGTGCACGGCTATGTGGCTGTTCTTTAAACGTCTTCATGTTCTTCGGAAATATTTGGAGAAAAAATATTTAAGAATAACTGATTTATATTCAAAGTTTTTGGAGGTACATGAGCAGTCATTTGGGACAGGATAGTGTGTCTTGTGGGAGGGAGCTGTGAATTATCAATTATCAATTAGTAATTGATAATCTATTATCAATCCGTAACCAAATTTCACAGCTCTCACCCACAACACACACTACTCTATCTCTATGACTGCTCCAAAAACTTGTCTACAATTTCAAGTATACCAAATGTGCTTCATTTTACGTAGGTCAAGATTCTACCAAGCTTAATCTCTGTATGAACGGTCATGCAGCGTCTCTTAAATAAGCACTCTCATCTTCCAATAGCCATTCATGGCATTAGCTATGGACTCCTCTTTAATGAGTACTACTGGTTGCAGATTCTGTATCAAATACCCTCTTCATGCAAAGATGTCCCTCTACGAGTCTCCGTATGTCCATATCTCGCTACTAACTGGGCGCAGTGCACGTGACCTTAATCTAAAGAGATAATGATTCAATGACGTTATTAATTAGTTCATTATCTTTACATTTTCATTTTGTGTTTTTCTTATCTTTTATTATCTTGTAGAGTTTTTTTATTATTTATTTTATTATTTAATTACTTTATTAGTATATTATTTGTATTTTCAATATTATTTTAAGTCATACTTTATTTTATTCTGTTATATCTTTATTAATATTTAGACCTTAACTTTTATTTTTGTTTAATTTCATCTGCTCGTCGTTCTTGTTTTCTTTTGTTTATTACTTTTTTATATACGCTCTCTAATATTTAATTTTAATACCTTCTCGTGAAGACTGTTCAAACCAAAAATTAGAGTTTCGAATCCTGATAAACTTTAATTTTTCATATATTTATATATATATATAAAATAAATTCAAAACGAAGGAAACACACAGAAAGACACAGACATAACTCACATCGATATTTCGACCATCGTCGTCATCAGGAGGTGCGAAGAGCGAAGAGTCCCGCAGGAATCTCTCTCTCTCTCTATATATATATATATATATATATATATATATATACAGAGAGAGAGAGAGAGAGAAAGAGAGGGGGGAGTGAGAGAGGGAAAGAGTGGGGGAACTGACATAACTCATTTATATATTTAGAATCTCGTAATTATTGAAAGTAAAGAGTAGACATATAGGAGTGAGTTGTATGTGTTCTTTCTTTATAATTTAATATGAATCGTATGAGTTAATCATCTCATACGATCGAGAGCTTTTCATATGTTAGTTTTACCTGCCACTTCTAATTCAACGAGTTAGAAGGAATAGATCAGCCTTGATGAAAAAATTGAAATTCCTACCTTGTCGACCGTTATGTCAGGAACCTATTTAAAGTACAACCAACATTTCATGGAATTGGTTCAATAATCCTTCTATGTGTACTGCGTTACCAAGAGGCTGTAATTTTATAATGCAGGGATTTTATTTGAAAAATTTAACTATTTAGTAGACCATGATATGTTATTAACGTTTGTCGTTCCAGCTGTTGAAGAAAGAATGTTAATGAGTATTTTACAAAGGAAAACAAAGTATATTTGAAGTCACCTGCTTGCAAAAAGCTAAGTACAAGATGAAGCAGAATATCTAGGCATTCAGTGTGTTACTTTAACAGTCAATTGAAATTTAATATGAGGTGTTGATATAAAGAAGATCTGTCTGGAAGGTTTAGGTCTTATTCCAAAATCTCCCGCTGTGATTGCAACTTTAACAAAATTAATTTCCAATAAAGTGCCAGGGATGAGGCTTCTTCACGTGCAATTAAACATGAATAGATGGGGTTGTTTATGCCAATAATGGCAGGGGGGTAGGTAGTTGTGGCAGGAGCGCCATGTTATTTATTGCAGGCAACGAGCCATTATCTTGCCTTGGGACAAGCGTCCGCCCTTTGCCAACCGCCCCGCGCTACCCATCTATCGACCATTCCTTTTTGTCAACCGCCATTACTAACGTCGACCCAATGGCAAAACCTCGCCACTCAGTCCCCTTCAAGGCGATTTATCGCCTGTCAGTTTGAGAGCAGTGATATTCGTCACAGGGCAACCTGCGGCTGTTTCTAACCTGCTACTACCTGACTTTTACCCAACTCTCCCTGTTCCCTATAATACCTTCCTAAAACTTTCTCCCCCAGTCGTTTTCACCCATGAAAACATTCCTCCGTAGTCGTTCTAGTAATAGTTACTTTAAATATTAAAAAATTGCCAACATATAAAAACCTAAAAAAGTAAAAGTATTCAGATACAAAACAGCAGATGCAAAATTGTAACAAAAAATTGATGTTTTAATTCTACTCTATTTTGACTGAAATGCTGTAATTAAATAAATTGAAAGAATGTTTTTATAAACATTCAATTTGAAACAAAAAATCATATTAAACAGGGCTAACTCTTAGAGATTGTGTTTGATAAACAGCCGTGTTTTACCTGAGAAGATTGCTCACAAACCTGTTACTAGAAGTGGCGACAGTGAGTCTCCCTTTTTCGTGTTTACTTTTTTCACGGATCCCCATAAGCTGAGCACTATTATTAAGAGGCTCTACCCTTTATTTTCATCCTCTTCATTAACTTCATATACCATTTTTGAGCCCTCTTCTAACACTAGAGCCTAAATCTACAGAAAATTTCTTCTTCATTAAATTCTTTTACTGGTAGTGCAATGATAATATGTGTATGTCGTGTTGATCAAATCTGTCCCATTATTAACCCAATTGCCTTGTTTGCTTTTTTCCTAAGGAATCATACCAATATTTCTCCTCGAACCTCCTCCGTTTCCCGCAACTGCATTTGAACTGCTCTAGGTATCATGATTTTTGCGTTGGTCTGGTCTCTACTAAACAGTGCCTTTATATGAAATGTTACTACCCTTTGTTGCAGTAACTTCCCTGTTGGAATCCCTACGAATTCCCGTGAATTAGAATTAATGACTCTTTTCCGTGCCCATATTATCAATGACATCTATTGTTGCTAACGTTTAGGTTTTTATTTAAAACGTGTTTCATAGGCCTACAAATCTGAGGAAATATAAGAAATAGTTCAATCTTTCAAAAATCAAACATAAAATGAACAATTAGTTACAAATAAGCAGTTACAATAGAAATTTTGACAATAGGTTTGTGAGAAAACTTACAGAAGTATAAACATATGAAGCAAAAAAACCAAGTATTACATTAGATTATTTTACAAAGAAAAATAGCCTGTATATTTCAACAACTGTCTAGTTTGAATACACACATAACACTGAACTGAAAAACAAGCAAGGCAACCAAATTTCACCAGACAACCAAAAAGTCACTAAAACAATTTTGCATCGATCAACAATGTTTAATTTAACACCCGTATAAATACAATTTAAATTGAAATATCACTTCTATAATTGACGGATGACTGGTCCTTTCAAATATATAATATTTCCAGAGTTTTCCGCCTCTGTTCATCTACTCGTATTTCTTTGTCTATTATTTTTATTTCATTAAGATCAAAATTATGGCTTTCTTTAATACTGTGTGCTATTTCTAAAACATTAGTACTATTAATTGAATTCATAGTGACAACAATATAATTTAGATATTTTTCCAGGTATATTCATAGCTCAAAAGTTGGTCTGCCTACGAATGAAACAATTGGGCGTAGGAAAATTTGTCCCATGTAATGTTACCTATATAAAAATAAGAAAAGAATAAATGAGTTACTACAGAGAAATAACTATCCAGGAAATTTGATTGAACGTGTTTGGTCAAAATATTTAAGACAACAACAAGAGCCACCAAAAGACACAAATACTAACTTAGAAGTTCAAAATAAGATAATATTTTAAATTTCCATATGTTGAAAGATTATCGCAAACAATTAAAAACGTCTTCAAAAGACACTTACCTCAAGTTAATATCACGTTTTATAGCAAAGGAAAAATGAAATCTCTCTTCAAATAAAAAAGAGAAGATTCCAAAGGAATTACAGAGTAATGTTATATATGAAGTAAAGGGCAAAGACTTAACAAATTGTATTATAGAGAAACCAGTTGCTTTTTCAAGGAAAAAAACTTGCAAGTTCACATCTATAGGAAAAAAAGAAAATTAAAGCCAATGCATTAGCATCACATACTATGAATGTAGGCCATAACTTAGATTTTAATGTATTAAAAATAATTGCCAAAGAAATGGATGAACAGGGAAGGAAAAATCTGGAAATATTATACCTATATTAGAAAGGACCAGTCATCCATTAATTATAGAAGTGACATTTCAAATTTAAATAGTATTATTCGGGAGTGTTTAGGTTAAAAATTGTTGATCGATACAAAATTGTTTTAGTGATTTTTTGGTCGTCTAGTGAAATTCGGTTACCTTGCTTGTTCTTCAATTCAGTGTCATGTCTTCATTCAAACTAGACAGTTGTTGAAATCCACAGATTATTTTATTTGTAAATAAATGTACTTTTAATGTACTATTTTTTTTTGTCTCTTCTGTTTTGTAAGCCTAGGGAAAACATTTTTAAATAAAAGCCGAATCGTTGGTTTCAGTTTAGTTGTCTTTTTAAATTCTTTGAGAGTTTAATCATGAACATTATTTATGCTGTTTCTATTTTACGGTCGATACGTTCATCAATATATATATATATATATATATATTATATTTGAGAATAATACATTCCGAAACGGACAAATACAGTTCAATATAGTCCAGGAAACATAGGGAAATTAAAAACACACACTGACAGTCTCTAAGTTTTGGTTTGAATCGTCTTCAGGGGAGATAAGATATAGAAACAAAGTGCAATGATACAGAGACCAATAATGTTTGGGCACAGGCTCACGGTCACAGAGAATAAGGCAGATAAGAATGAATTTATAATTAAAGTACGAAAAATGAAAAAAATAATCAATAAATAAATTATAATATTAATAAGTAAATATAATAGAAATATGGAAATAATATTATTATTTTTTACAAAACTAAATAAAAATTAATAAACAGTCATTATTATTTATTCTCTAATGAATTATTTGTCTCGTATTATTTAACTTTTCTATTTATTATCATGGAATCATTTTATTTCTTTAATGTTATTATTTGTATCTCAATATATTTAATTTTATTATATTTTCAATTTTTTATTTTATTTTATTTGTTATTAAAGCTTGGTCAGTAGCTTTTATTTATATACTCATTCCTCTGTTTATTTTTAGATATTTATGATTTTTTTACATTTCCTGATTTAATTATAAATTGACTCTTATCTACCCTATTCTCTGTGACTGTGCCCGTGTGCAGCAACATTGTTGGTCTGCAACCGTCTCTGTACTAGTGCGCTTGGTTTCCTTCTCTTATCTCTCCTGAAACCGGTTCAAATCTTTCTCCAATTTCCGTAATTCCTTCCTTGTCTCTTCATTAAAACTATAGAGCTTATCACCAATATTACAAGTTGACATGTTCCGAATGTACCACATTCAATGTGGTCTTGTCATGATGATGAATATGGTACATTCGAAACATGTCAACTTGTACTTTTGGTGATAAGCTTTATAGTTTTAATGAAGAGGCGAAGATGGAATTCCAGATATTGGAGAAATTATGGCAGAAAATAGATACAAGCAAAATATGGGGCTTTATTTAACAATGTATGTTTAAATGAAGAACAGCTTCCAACTTGTACATATATATATATATATATATATATATAATTCAACACAAAAAAGAGAAAAACATAGATACAGACCCACAACACTCACTACTATATTTCGACTAGTGTAGAAGTCGTCATCAGGTAGATGTACTCCTGCGAGCAGCCGCGGCTGTTTATATATATATATATATATATAGACGTCTAACCCACAGTAAGAAATCAGAAAAGTGAAAAAGCCTTCTTTTTCAGTGCAAAACTATTTTTTTTGTCTTTTTTTGTATATATTCATTTATTATATGCACATTTAAAATTAATTGCAAGTATAATTATACTCCTGTAGATATCATATAAAAAGTCCCTTTTCCCATCATAGCACGTAATAATCGTATGCAGATTAAATCATTTACCTACATTATTCGACCAAATATTTTATAATAATTACTTTGACTAAATTAATTATTCGACCAAAAGGTCATTTTTGGCGTTATATCTCTAATAGTTATTCGTGAGAGTTATTCGTCATATTTCGTAAGAGTCATATGGTGATTCACTCCTGTACAATTCATATAAAAAGTCCCTTTTGATATCATATCATACTTGTATATGTGTGTGTAAAGTCATAGAATTCACTGTTGTTAATGTTTTATTCTTCACATTTTTTTTCACTGTATATTATTGTTTTATGATTTTATAAGAAAGTGTAAGTAATATTTTTCGGTTTCAGAGAAAGTGATGGTTAAAGCAGAACAATTGATGGCTATTAGAGAATAATGGTAATGGAGATAGAGATTTAGGCAGGAGGGCAGAATGAGAGGGCCTGCGCACTCCCCCCTAGCAACACTACCTTTGTCTCCCAGACAACTAGAAAGGGTAACCGTGTGAATCCTCTCGCCTCAGGACCTACCCTCCGACTTCTCAACCAGTACTTACTTAATCATTTACTTACTCTCCAATTATTCAGTTGTATGGATTCAATGTTATTAGAAATCAAACAAATGACTCAGTAAGCAAACCATATTAAACTTAATTTTATATTCTAAATTCATTTTGAGCATTTAAACAACTTTTTTGTTCATCATAGTAATATAGAAAAAACAAATTCATTTATTATTTATTTAACATGTAAATCTAATACTTTTATATATTCTGTGTTGTATTTTTTTGTTATCTTTTGGAAACTATTTAATTAATATTATAATTTCACTTGTTATATTCTAAAATTTTAAATTTAATAGGACTACAGGCTCTGTTAGTAATAAAACTATAAATTCTCAGCTGAGAACATACAAACGTTACTTAACACACACACACACACACACACACACACACACACACATATATATATATATATATATATATATATATATATATATATATATATAAAGACACTACAGAACTCACTTCGATATTTCGACATCCATCGTCATCGGGAAAAGTGTGAAGTACTTGCGTTGAGAAGCGAACTGCTACTGACCTTATGTACCAGTAGCTGTTTGCTACTTACACAAAAGGAGGACTTGTATAATTATAATGAGTTAAATTGTAATTATTTTAAAATTATAATTAATTGTAATATATTACTATTGTAATATATTACAATTTGTAATTTTATTCGACAATTATTGTAAGTCAAATATATGCTACATACATATAAAAAAAAGAAGATATATAATATTGCTTCTATATATTCTCGCAGTGAACATGAGTTCCACTTTTTTTCGCCTGTTTCTAATTTTTCTGTACCTTTCCTTATTCTCATGAGAATGCTGGTTATGGTGATCTCTTTCTCTAACGTCGACGTCAGTTTTAATAATGGTTCCTCTTCCTCATCATGCAATATGCAAACTAATAATTGAATAACCACCAATATCTTCAATTGTAGATTTTTCATCTACGTCATATAAGAAGTTCTATTCCTGCTCTCTATGTAGTCCCAAAAGGAATGCAGTAACATGGTAGACCAACAAGACCACATTAGCCACTTAAATGTTAAATTCAATGAGCGTGAGTTTACACCTAATTAATTCAATAGTCGAGATATCACTGCTGACACTCATTTATGTTCTATTTCTAAAAGGAATCGTACTGATTCCACCTTTATTACAACTTCATTTCCTAGAGGCTTATTTGTTAAAATTGTTATTAAGAATTTTTTTCTTATCCTTTCCATTTATATTTTTAATTCTTCAATCTACTGTAGACCCCTATTTATTTCCTAATGGAATCCTCCTAAATTCCGGTTTACTTTATTCCTGTATTTAGGAAAAGGTCAAATCTATGAGAAGATTAAATAATTTTTTTAAGAAAATACTTGATAGTTAAATAAGGTTTGAAGTAAAAGTAATAGCCACTTCTAAGCTCAAAGGTAAAAAATTAAACAGATTATAAAAAATAAAAGATTAAATAAGTTTATTCGAAAACAAATTAATTTCAAATAAGTCTTTAAGGTAATAGAACAGGTTATATAGGTTAATAAAGAACTTGTTATAGGTGACATAAGTTTAATGGCAAAGGTTACAAGAAAATTGAAAAAAGTAATGAGAGAAATAGATCTTGGAAATAAAATATTCAGCTTATCTCGTTATCTTTGGGAGGAGTATGCTACATTAAGGTGCGGTGAATTATACTGAAAGACTCTGCTGGTAAATCATGATTGGGGAAGGTGGTATGAAGTGGTATCAGAAGACGGGGGATCCTATGTTGCAGTATATGAAGGTCACTCATCTAACACAGACCACTTAGTTTAGATAAACTACACGCGTACCTAGGAATACTTCCAACTACACTTTCAACATCAGTACTACCTCGATTGGGTGAGGACATATCCAATCTCCTGTCCCCCTGTACGTTACATCCTGCCGACTGTTTAGTATAAGACGTATATGTGTATTCAAACAACAAAAATAAAAGTTGTATTAAAAATATTACAAAACTCTTGCCCAAATCTTCTGCGTATTCACTTCCTGCCTGATGATAGTTATATTATTAGAAATCTCTTCCCTAGATCTTCCCCGGATGAATAGTTCTATTAAAAAGTTTACATTGCATTCAGTGAGCTTGTAGTTACTCTACTGGTTTCATATTATTTGAAATACTTTCCCTAAATGTGCATAGCGATTATGGTTACATTGAATAGTTTTCATTGAGTGCTCTGTCAGTTTTTAATATAACAGTTATATTAACATTTTTGCAAATCCTTTTCCTAAATCTTCACATGAGTGATAATTATATAATATTGTTTTCATTTTCGGGAATTTTAGCTGTAGTATGTATAATAAAATAATATATTATCATAAATTTCTTCTCTAAATCATCCGTTTTATGGCAGTTATATTAAGGGATTTTCATTCTACCTAGTCAGTTTGTATATTAGTCTGTTTCTTTCATACTATTACGACTGTCTTTACTGAATTATTGTATATTTGTGGCATATCTTCTTTGATAATCATTTATGAATTACATTAGTGATTGTCTATAAATAATTTTCAATATTACATTCCATTCACACCCTGAGTTCCTTGTTTACAGTTTTACTCATAATTTTATGTAATTTTTTATTTTTTTCATCTTTTTTCTTGTTTACAGCCTGAATGTTAATATTCCTGCTTACAATATTTTACCATATAACAGCGGTCTTATTTTTTTGGTAATATTGATATATTAATATCAATATATTGAACTTACAAAAGTAGGAATATTTGAAAATGAACAAACTATTACAAATTACATTACTAAAACAGTATGGAAGGTTAAACTATTCAAATGAAAATCATTAATAACCATCTATGTACAGCTGGTGAGCAGGTAACAATGGAACAAAATTTTTCACTAAAAACGTTAATTATCCAAAACACTAGAATACACACTATTTAAATTCGCTATGTCACTTCTATGATTAATGCCAGTTTGATCCTTTTTAATGAATAGCATTTCAAGGGTTCTTCTTCTGTGTTCGTCCTGTTCTCTACTCATAACGGTTGCTCCATCGAAGTCAAATATATCGCCTTCACTTATTGAATGATAGGCTAACACTGTTGTATTAATCTTTTTTGTTTGAATGGAATATTTATGCTGATATATCCTTTTTTTCAAAAATCGACTGGTTTCCACATAATAGTTTCTATTACATTCCATACATTTTTTAGAATAAATAATATTACTTTCCAAATCCTTCGGTGTCTTATTTTTTAAATTAGAAAATAATAATTTTACTTTTTGTTTATTATAATTGGCTAAATTAATTTTTGGTACGTTTTTTTTTAACAATTGATTTATATTTTGTGACAGTCCTTCAGTAAATGGGAATTTGAAATATTTTCTATTATTAATCGTTTGATGGTTATTAGTGGATCCTGCTTTTCAATGCGTTTCGATTGTAAACTGCAATCATTTTCAAGAAACAAAAAAGGAAGGGTCCCAGCTTTCTTATATAGCCTAAGCTAGAGGCCTGAAGGGTAAGGCATAAACTAAGCCTTCTCCACAGCGTAGTCTTCGTCATTCTGATATACTTGCCGTTAACCAGGAGCTCGCACACTCTATTGTTACACTTATATGACGTTGGGTTTCTACAGGTCACTGGTTACTATATTAGAGAACACACCTATTCTATTAAACGGGTCTGTTATATATATATATATATATAAGTCGCCACTCTACATTCCTGCGGGACTCTACGCCTGCTGATGACGATGATGGCAAAATGACATCATCAGCAGGTGCAATAGCGCGCATTCTATTTCTTTTTTTTATGCGCTGTTTATGATTACTAAGTACTTTGTGGTCCGGGACTTATAGTAGATATTCAGTTTTATTCTGTTATGGGGCTGTTTGCACTTAACGTTTCTTCTTATAATATTTTTAAGTGCAACGTCGTCTGTTTTACATTCCTTCGTGAACTGGTTCCTGTAGCACAGATCGTGCATTGTTCCGTTTGAGTCATTATTGATATTTTGTCCCTTTCTGACGAGGTACGATTTCAGAACTTCATCGAAGGTGTTATTTGTATAGCCATTATTTACAAAGGTTTGTCTGAGGTGGTTGATTCCTTCGTTGAATAATTGCCACGTAGATTAGATTTTATATGTCAGATGTCCGATAAACTTCACCCTAAAAGAAGCCAAAGAGTGTCAAATTAACTTCCTGGAAACAGATAGGGGTATATATTTACATGACAGAAGTGAATGCCTCAAAGATACAAGACAGGCATCATACATCGGACATTCAAAACCTCACCTACTTCTTTATTTTATCTTTATTTACGTCATTTTATCTTTATTTAGTTTTTATTTCTTTATCCTCCTTTTCTCCCTTCCCTTCGAAAGTTGGCTACACTGTTTGAGTGCTTCTTTTTGAACACAAGCCATACGTTAACAAACTTTGGAGCAATCCACATCTATTCCTGACGGCGAGTACATTGAAATATAGTAGTGAGTTTTTGTGATTTCATTTCTGTGAATTCTAGGTTATATATATATTAATATAACTCAATCTTCAACTTATTTTTTGGTAATATTATGAATTAATTGCTATAATATTCATTACAAAGAAGGTAATGGATGATTACTTTTAATTTTTGAAGGTAAGGAAACTACCTTAATAAAATGAGATATTATTAAGAATCTTGTAAAAATATATGAAGTAATGCTTTATTACCCAATATACTATTAATATAATATATATATATATATATATATATATATATATATATATATATAGTGTATGTTAATAAATATGTGGTTTATATGTTGTGATTTTATGTGCTTAATGTTCTGACGTTAATTTAAGATTGTTTAGTTCGTTCTGAATTTTAGTCAACTTTTGCTTATGTTGATGTTTGTAGTTATTTAACTAGAGTTCATCATCAAAATTTTGTATAAAAAAAATGCTATGATTGTAAAATACCTGCATTTACGATCGTAACAAAAGTGAAAGGGCGATTTATTTGAATAGTTTATGAATTCTGACATACATTAATATGCATGTAATTGAAAAGATTTCAGTATGAAAAATCAGAATTGAGATATTAATTATCTATATTTTTCATTTCTTGATTTGACATTATTGAAAGTGTAATTTATTTTTTACTTCATAATTGAAAAATTAATTTGTTCTGAACAACAAATCGTAATTTATTTGTTACTTAATATTTGCAAAATTAATTTGATCTCAACAACTGCGATGATTTTGTAATATTTTTTTTCAAATAGTATATAGTAATGGTATATAGGAGTGTATCTGCTAAAACATTTTAAACGCTTTGTATAATTTTCAGAAAACAGACGAAAAAAATCTAGAAATTTTTCATTGGCGCTGGCTTCTCAATGATTGTTAGAAAGCAAACATAGAATGAGCTGTATGTTGAGAAATGCCTTGACTATCCAAGTAAGTAACATTTTTTTACTGTTTTCTCATTTATTCCTTTAATCAATGTTATATATATTGCTTAAATACCTATCAGTTCTAAAATGTTAAAACAACTCACATCCTCTAGTTAAATTACAGTTTTTGTTATATGTATTTTATGTCTCAAATTGATGAATGATATGGATTTATAGGAAATCTATATTCAATATTTCAATCAAAGAAATAATGAATTTTGTGTAAGCGATTTTGTTGACGTATCTACTAGTGAGTTGGTAGCAAGAAAATAGTTGTATTTTGATTATAATTTTAGAAGTGTTCTAAAATAGTATTAACTCAAAAGAAAGCTTTTATTAGGTGCTCTAACTAGTGTCTGCAACTGAGTAAATTCTTACAACTAGAAGTCATTTTGTTTGTTTTAATGGATTCATACGAGTAGAACATATGATATAACACTACTGAATAAGATTATACATTGAACTAATGGTAAATATACTTGCACTTAGAGTTTTCTTCATGAACGCTTAAAAAAATTGGTTAATGTTTAGCGTAAATTAAATAATAAATAAATAATATTTTTGGGTGCAAAACTGGTTTTTATTATAAATCTCAGAACAAATCCCCTAGCAAATTAGGTCACGAAATCTACAAGGTAAGGGAGATCTATGTATTTATAATTCATTTTTTTATGACGCTCAGTGCAAATAACAACCTCATAGATTTATCTGAATCTCTTCAATAATGTTCACAAACTTATTAAAAAACCAATTAATACTTTAAAGTAAGAAGCCTGGGACACTATTAAGTTGGTATCTTAAAGGTTAATAGTAATTAACCATAACAATTTCCATACAAACATATGTTCTTTAAGACTCTTTTTTTAAATTAAAAAAGAACCCGTTTCAATCAAATTTAGTTTTTGATCAATTTAATTTGGCTAAAGTGTACAGTGTACATTTATAATGCTATTGTAAATATTACAAAAGCTTATTTGAAGATTTTAATAACTTTATTTTATTTTAATGTAATTATACCTATTTTATTATTTATAAACAACTTGAAATGATTGATTTATATGGATCAGACAAATTATGATTCATATAATTATTAAGCTGAGACACTGAGTTGTTTACACCGCTGTTATATCTTTCCTAATTTGTTTCATTCTACCGGTTGTAAAATGAACTTTAGATTTTATGTTCTTTAATGAACTTCATAATTGCTTTCAGAGACTTATCTCTCACTTCTATTTAAGTATGATTTATGAAAATTTTATCTCTTAATAGCAATTTCTTCACAATTCACATACAATGTGATGAAACCTTCCTAAGCCTCTTCAATGCAGAGGCATTAATATTTCCATAATATTAATTGTAGTTTGCATAAGTGGTATATAAGATAACAGGGTTTGGTTTTATACTATATAACCAAACACACACATTTTTATATCCTCAATGTCACAATTTAATAATACCATACAAACATATGTTCTTTAAGACACTTTTTTAATATTAAAATAGACCTCGTTTTTTTAACTACCTTTTATCTTCTTTCCTTTTCATCTATTCCTCAGCTTCATTTCAATGAGAGGTGAGCTCCAGACTGCAAACACATTTTTGGATCTTTCTTTTCATGCCAGTCCACTGAATCATTTTCGTTTATTGACTTTTACCCATATTAACTCTCCTACATTTGAGAGTGAACTAATATTTCTGGTTATGCTATTAATTTTTGACCAAGTAACGAACCTGACGAGAGCCATTTGATTGAAATCAGAAATGTTACAAGAACTATAGGGTGTATTAAAATATACCATTTTGTTGATGTATTTTTGCAAAAAACGCCTTGAGCTCATTCTTTCATAAAGTGTTATTTTTGGTATAATTTCCAAATTAATAGTAAACATCAAGGGGTAGTACAAATTTTACACTTTACTGCAAAAAGTACTTTCCCAGTTGTTTTAAAAATCAGACGTTTTCTTCAGTTCTTCCTTTTGTGAGTTCCATAATAATACCAACGTTTTTGGAATTACATAATAGAATTTTAGGACGAAAAATTTGCTAAATTTCCATTGGACGCAAAAAAATGACTTTTTAATCATATGTTGTGCCCAACGGATCAAAACACATTTTATACTATAGTACCCATTTTTTATAAAATATAAATATTTTACATCGTCGGATATAGAATGCCAGCAATCTTTTGAATACACCACAACCCACCTATCTACACATTCACAGATATCATACAAAAAACATAGAAAGAAAATACTGGGAACCTCAAAACATGTAAATCCATTAAAATCTCGAAAAGATTGTTTTCTATTATAATTAATATACTCTACTTATAGTAAAGAAAACACTGTTTGGTTTCTATGCAGTGTTATAGGAAAAATAGAAACCAGTGTCAACTGAAATAAAAAGAGCAATTATAGAATTCCAAATATGAGACTTAACACTGGCACTCTCTTGTAGACAGAATTGTATTATCATTATAAACATTTTGTTTTCTAATAAATGATTTCATATTCTCTTGAATGTTCATAACTAGTTTCACTTGTTCTCTTCTTCTTGGTTAAGCTAAAAGAATAAGTGTACATTACTTTTGTATTTATTGCATATGAATTTGAGTGTATGTAGAAGTGTAGCTATAATCATATACATGACTATAGTTAAGTGTCAGAAGTTTTCATTCTTTGCTTCCTAGCAGACCACTTCTTTTAATAACAGTTGGTGTTGAAATACAGATAAAAGTTTTTGGCAGTTTCTATCACTAAGTCAATTATTGTCATACACAATATATATATATAAATTTCACATAAAACCGAGAAATAACAATCAATGATCAAACCACATTATCAAATGGGAAAACAAGACTAAAATCTTTCAACCATAACAAGTGTCTTCGTAAGAGTCGAAAACCCAACTGACTTTAGTCCCAACCCATCAGTTGGGATTTTGACTCTGACTAAGACCGCTTGTTACGGTTGAAAGATCTTAGTCTTGTTTTTCCATTTCATATTGTGGTTTGATCGTATGTCATACAAGTAGGAAGGATACAAGACAAGAAATACAAAATCTATTTACTGGATTTTTATTTGTGTGTGTGTGTGTGTGTGTGTGTGTGTGTGTGTGTGTGTGTGTGTATGTATGTGTGTGTATGTGTTTGTGTTTGTGTTTGTGTTTTTGTTTGTGTATGTGTATAGTTATGTGTATGTGTAAATAACATATGTGTATGCGGATGTGTTAACATTTGAATTCCTTCGTCACAAGGTTTGATATTGAATACTATTTCCCGTGTTTATGTGAAATCTTGTTTTATATATATATATATATATATATATATACTTTAACACATAGAAAAGAACACAGAAAGACATTACAGAACTCACTTCGATATTTCGACATCCGTCGTCATCGGGAAGAAGTGCGAAGTACTTGCGTTGAGAAGCAAACTGCTACTCATATATATATATATATATATATATATATATATATATATAATATATATATATATATATATATATATATATATATATATATATATCAGTGGTTATCAGCCTTTGGAGCGATTCACTTCTTTTCCTGAAGACGAGGACATAGAAATATAGTAGTGAGTTCAGTGGTTTCTTTTCTATGTGTTCTTTTTTAAATTCTAGGTTATATATATATATATATATATATATATATATATCAGTCGTTATCAGCCTTTGGAGCGATTCACTTCTTTTCCTGAAGACGAGGACATAGAAATATAGTAGTGAGTTCAGTGGTTTCTTTTCTATGTGTTCTTTTTTAAATTCTAGGTTATATATATATATATATATATACGAGTTCGAGATTAACAAAGAGCAACACACAAAGTAGGGAAACACACTTACAGACTCAAATTTTCGGGTAATCCGTCTTCAGGAGAAAAGAGAATGGGAGACCAAGCACGTTGTAGGCGCAACGGCAAGTAACCCTATATATATATATATATATATATAGATAGATATATATTAGGCTAAAGTGTGATGTTGAGCAACTCAAATTAGCTATTTGCATTCACTTGTTGTGTCACTGATAAACGTAAATAGAATCCCAAATCCCTTTTCATGGTATTATGGCATTTATAAATGAAGGATCAAATGTCAGATACCCATGCCAAGAATAGTGGATCCATCTCTGGGGACGGGCACTACTATTCTATTCAATATCTGGTCCTATTACCTCTACTTTCTTTAAGAGAAAAATTAAATGCCTTGAACTTTTGATATAAAACTGATATAGTTTGTCAACATAGTAATCGTTCTATGAAATATTTAACAACATATGTCAAATGTATCTATTTATTATATTTCTTAGCCAGTTTTTCACTATTTTAGTGAGTGAGTCAGTGAGTGAGTGTGAGTTAGTATGTGAATGAGTGAGTGTGTGAGATTTAGTGAACGAGGGAGTGAGTTATTGAGAGTCATTGATTGAGAGAGTAAGTGAGTGTTAGTGAGTGAGAGTTAGTGCGTGCGTGCGTGAGTGTGTGAGCGAGTGAGAGTTAGTGGGTGGTATACGAAATATCGTATACTCGTATATCCAAATTTTGTGGAAATTCTACAGGACACATTATTTGATGGATCAAAATATTGTTTTATAGATAATGTGTTCTTATATTTTAGGTGTGTCCTATTGTATTTGGGAAATATTAAATAATATAGAAGTTACTTTGTTTTCCCAAAATTAGATTTCAGGCAACATATTTTCCTCCGAAGCTGTGTTGACATTTTTGCATCACAATGACATTAATGGCAACTATAAGTGAAAAATAATTTCTGTTTATTTCAATAAGTGGGAAAAAAGTTTTGTTATAAATTGTAAAATTGTTCACTTATTATTAATTAAAAGACATTATATTCATGATAATTTTGACACTTCTTAACAAATCATAATGAAATTATACGAAAAATTTCCTTATTTTGAAATAATGATTTTGAGAAGATGAGCTGAATAATTTTCTCTGACTATTGCAAAGTCAAAAAAAGATGTTATAGCAGCTATATTCTTCGAAAACGCATTTATTAGGAGAAACGAGTTATTAAGCAACAATATAGTGAAATTAATTCAATCAAAGTTAATGCGTTACTTTTTAGTGCTCTTGCAATGTGAAAAAATAAATAACAAATATAAATGCATTAAATTAGAGCAAATGTTGGCAAATTGAAAGCAAAATGTGATGGTACACTAAATTATTTACTACTAGCAAACGTACCCGTCTTTGACGGAATCAAAAATTCTATTATACTTGGTATTCCAAATTATCAATTATAGTATAATACTAATACTACAATAGAAGTTATAGAATAGTAGAAAATACCATTATTAGTACAGTGCTAAACAAATGCCTCTGTATACAAAGATTAGATTTTAAGTTAGACATACACAAATCTACAATCAATGTTTCAGCTTTATATGTCTTATGGTGGCAATATTTTGTGGACAAACCGACAGACAGAAATTATTCTAAGGGTACATGTGGCTACTCTGAAGTATGAAACGTAAAGGAAACTTTAAATGAGTTAGTTCTAATTAACGTGCTCCCAGTCAAAAGCTAGCACGCAAGCCACTGGGCTACTCTGGTTCCATACCTTACTTTATTACCAGTGTTTATATTACGCAAATATTAAATTAAAAAAAAGTTGACAGTTATATATAATACATAGCAAACGTACCTGTCTTTGACGGAATCAGAAGTTCCGTCATTTTTGGTACTCCAAAATGTCATTAGAAATTATAGAACAGTAGAAAATACCACTATTACTACAGTGTTAAA
This sequence comes from Hermatobates lingyangjiaoensis, assembly GCA_026182355.1. Lineage (NCBI taxonomy): Eukaryota > Metazoa > Arthropoda > Insecta > Hemiptera > Hermatobatidae > Hermatobates > Hermatobates lingyangjiaoensis. The sequence continues at coordinate 8,680,917 of JAPFBL010000138.1, forward strand.
CAAATGCCTCTAAATACACTACATTAGCTGTCTGTCCTTCAGGTTCTTGGTAGAAGAAAGAGTTGAAACCTCTGACCCTTGAGCAAGTAAACTACATTTGACCATGTGAGAAAAACTTGGTTTCGCTACCTTGTATTCCTGCGTTAGATGAAGTCTCCCTTTGCGACTTAACTTAACTTAGTTAACGTCATTGCGAAATAGACTCTGACCGGACTTTGCAATCATTTCAACGTAAACAGACAGTGGCTTGGAATCAATGGTATGTGTGGTATACACACAGACTCCCCAATACCACATCCAGTCATTATGTACGCCTCTATGGCATATCTGTGTAGAGCACGAACTCAGAGTCCTGTCCCGTTTCACAGTTTTGGGGCACTCATGTTTCGTAACATGATATTTGTTACTGCTACTATATTGCAGCACGATTGGTTCTCCTACTTTAAGTTTTTACTCATGAGCAGGCAGTCCAGGAGAAATAAATTCAGAGTCAAGAAATTCAATTAGATAATGAATTGCTTCTTCATCACTAATCCAATCTCTTTATTGACTTGCAAGGTCTTTCCTCGGTATGATATAGCGTAAGAACTTGTTTGTTGATTTTTCCTGCCTGTCCGTATTAAGAGTTGAGAATTGCTCGTTTACAAAACTATTTATTCGTAATAGATAGTACATCCTCAACTCTGGGAAACACTTTTTCAACGATGTCAAATACGCAATATATTCATATGCTCCAATGAAATTAAAATCAACTAACAATACCTACTTGCTTCACCTGTGTATTTTCAAAACAAACTTGTCTGTGTAGTTAGTAAAATACGCTTAAAGCCCTATAACTTCGTTTCTGTACTTAATTATGAATCTATTTAGAGCCCATATTTTAAGTTAGGCATACACAAATCCAGTGTAAAAGTTTCAGCTCGCCATGTCTTATGGTGGCTGAGTTTACTTGTGACAAACGTTTTTGCTTTAAACGGCCATAACTTCACTTCTACGTTGAATTTCGAAATAATTCAGAGCCTATATTTTAAGTTAGACCTACCCAAATCTACTGTAAAAGTTTCAGCTTTATATGTCTTATGGTATCTGAGTTTACTTGTGACAAAATTTTGCGGACAAGCAGACAAACCGACAAACAGACAAACCGACAAACCGACAGAAATTTTTCTAAGGATGGATTCGGTTTCTCCAATGTATGAAACGTAAAGAAAACTTGAATTGAGTCAGTTCTAAGCAATGTACAGACAAAATCATTGTTTTATTTATATAGATTGCAGAAAATTTAACTGTATTTAGTTAATACAGATGGATATCAGAATGTTTGTACATAGGAATACACCTGAAAGGTACATTATCTCTTTGTAAACACATATTTCTTATACTTTGGAATTAAGCCTTTTCTTTGTAACTTAATTTATCTAATGCTTTTATAATGAATGAGTATTCCTCTTTCACTCTTGTAATTATTATTTTCTGTATGTGTTTCATAACAAGTCTCAATTTTCTTAAATAACACTATCGTTGTTTCATACATACTGTATTAAAATATTCTATTTTTCTTTATCGAGCTTCGGTATGCTCCTCGACAAAGAAAATTAGTGTAGAATATATATGGTCTAGATAAGTAAATATAATAAAATGTATGGATAATGACATAGAAGAATATTAATATTAAAATGAGATTTGGTCTGATATCCAGTTAAGGCAAACTTTTTAATTCCTATTGTTTGAAGTGTTTTGTGCTATTAATATTTTCTTTTTGTGAGGGACTGAGGAAGTCAGTCCTCCAATACTGATTCATTGAGGGAATATTGCATCTTTCATTATTTTTCGACTGGTCCCTATCTGATGAATCCCAAATCTTTCCAGAAACTTAAGAGAAGCCAGATTATTTGCGTATTCTGTCAATTTTGGGTCTTAATTGTAACCTTGAAATCCTGTTCTGAACCAAGACTTCACATTCAACAAAAAATGATATGCTGTTTCCTCCATTATGTTGCACTTATTACAGACAGTCTCTTCTGTCATGATCCCCAATCTATGTAGACATTCTTTAAAATAATTGTGTCCTGTCAGAAAATCCCACTATTACATTGATTTGGCTTTTACTTAGTCTTAATTGGTCATATGTCGTTTTCATGGAAAGTTCTTTAATCATTAACCTAGCATGTTTTTGGTCGGTAGAATAATTCCACAGTTCTTTCATATGTTTATCATCCAGTCTTTTATGCACCCTATCTAGTGGTTCAAGATATCCCACTATTAGATTCTGGACCTAGAAGAGAACTTTTATATCCCTTCTTGGCTAGCCTGTCAGCTATTTCATCGCCTTCTATTCCACAGTTACCAGGCAATATGTATGGTTCTATTAACCATAATATGGTTAGCCCTATTATAGAAAGAGTTCTATTATATCACTCTCTATAGAACGAGTTTACAATCCCACATGAGTCTAGAATTAACTTTGTAAGATTTTGTGTTATTATGTAGAAGGCACTGTTTTTTATTTAATACCTTCATACTTACGCAGACACATATATTGTTAGGAATTTATTTTTAAATATATTAAACATTTAATGTGATTGTTTAGTAATGTAAGTTTAATTTACATTAGTAAATGTTTAGTAAATGTTTTAGTGATGTTAGTTTAATGTAATTGTTTAGGTGTATATCGGTTATGATTGATACATAATTATTGTTTCCTTCTGTTTTTTAGGCTTTCTAAAGGAGTTCGATTTGGAATAATGCACGAGTGTCAACTTTCCAATATTATTATGAATAAAAACAATAAACATTTTAATAGTGTTTGAAAAAAATATTGGTGAGTACAAACATTACAACAAAATTAGTTTTAGGTAATATTATTTAATAATTATATTACACGATATTTTAACCGTTCTAATCAAAATAATTGTTTTCCTCGTGGGTTGTTATTTTTTATAATTACGTGCTTTACATGACATCTTAAGTAAGATGGCAAACTGTTTTTATTGTTGGCTAACCTGAAATAATTTGTGACACATGAAAAAACATCAAAGATAAATACAACAGTTTACAAATAAAACTATAGTACATTTCTTCTGTTTAGAAGGATTAGTGGAAAACTAACACATCAAATTGTGAATTTGTGTTCATATGTGCACATAAACTTGTGAAAATTACTAAATTGGTGCTTATTTTATGTACGAGTATAAATATAGGAAATGAGTAAATATATGGAAATAATTACAAAAGAAAAAAGAAATATTTGCATAATAATCAATACCACGTGCTATTCCTGAGCAGTAGCATATGTTTAATGCTTATGTTCGAATTTTTATAAATAATAATAGTTAGAATAATAGAATAGCTAAAAAAAAAGTTTGAACTTCTATAATTAGATCAACACTATTATGTGTCGTTCTAATTAGTATGTATGTCTTAACAAAAAGGAAACTTAGACAATATATTTTTGATTACATCAGGTTCCTGTATAGAGTTTCTGAAAAAATTAAAATAATCCATTCTGTATGTAACGCGATTAAATATAGAGAACCATGTAGCATTTATTATTATTATATACTCCTAGTTTTTTTTAAATCATACGCGATAGTTTTCCATTTCATAGGTGTAGTTTTCAATAGGCATATATTTCCATTATTTCTCTTTGTAAGTACTTTAATTACGACTTAAGCATTCACATTATATCATTTTCCCTTCTTGTTTTGTTTACTATGATATTTCTTTAATATTTAATATATGTTTGAAATTTATCAAGAAATATTAATAAATTGTCGTTTTTATAGTTTTATGTAGTAAACAAATAGCAATGTTTGACCATGTATGACCAGATCAAACAATAAAATTAATGGCCATAGTGTAACTGCCATTTGATTTTGATCGTAAACTAAATATTATGTATAAGAAACGTGATCAGTGAAATAAATATATTATAAGTGGAAAATAATTTTTAAAATTTGTAATTATAGGTTAAGTATAATGAAGAAATGGATTATGAAATGAACTAATGAAGGCTATTATATGAATGTTATTAATGAAGGCTTACATTGAAGGCTATTATAATGAATGTTCTTAATGAAGGCTATTATAATGAATGCTCTTAATGAAGGCTTTTTCATAGCTTCCATTATAACATCTTCATATTTCTTTGCATTACACGTCTTTCAGATATCCGTATATCATCTATAAATGAGACCATAATGTATGATTTTACTGTTTAATAGACAAATGGGAATTTAATAGACAAAGAAAGTAACATAGTTCTGGAGTCATGAAATATCAACGAAACTTATTCTTTCCTGCAATAACAAAATCCACTGCATAAGGAATCCAAAAAATTGTAGAATGCTTCTAAAGGATGAAAGGATAAAATTAAAAACTTTAATATATTTTAAGAATATAAATCAACATATTACCAAAAAAATATAAAATAATTTGGTGTACAGATCTCAAAACTTGGGGTAGTATATTTGTCATTATTATATTTACACATTAATATATTTTACTTATATCGGTGTAAATTTTAGTAAGTGTATAGTTGTTTTTCTCTGTTCAGATAAAATAAACTACAATCCAATATATACTACAACAAATTGATATATGGATGTTTTGAGATCCAATCTTCGTGGACGCTTGCAATCGAAAACGCATTTGCCGTTTAATTTGGAACCTATACCCGTATGTAAGGTGAATCTAAAATAGTTTGTTTAAAAACAGCTGAAGTCATGACGAATTAGGAACATGCTGTTTCTCATTAGTGACAAATGGAGAGGGCGGAAGAAACATTTGCGCCAGAGATAAATAAATTCACCCTCCTTACCATACGTTATCTTTGAACAGGCCAAAATTCTTACATGATAGTTTTTGTCGTCAAGTTTTTTTTTTCTTTCAGTGTTGATTAAAAATGTGAGAGATATTTTCAACAGAGACAACATTAATTCAAGTTGAAAAACTGTTCTAGATATAGCTGAAAATATTTGCCTATATATCACCGAATTAAAGCAGGAAAAGTAACAAGATTGCTGAGACATTTTTAAACCAGTTTCGCCGATACGTCATTGGATTTGAGATGCCTGGTGAACCGACACTTTGAATCTAACAAATCTCTCTATCAGACCTTAGGTGCTTAAGAACATGCCATGTACTATAGGAGATTTTTTTCCTACCTTGTCTGTAATGTACATATTTCTAATAAGTAAATATTTAATACTATATATTAATACGCTAGTAACTATGTGTGTCACACGCCTGATTGTGACCGATGACGCCAGGAGAGTGGTGAAAGTTTAACCCAGTCGTTAATATGATAAAATGAAATGAACCTTAGTGCGATTGAACCCACGACCTCTGAATAAGTAGTCCACCTCGCTATCATCTATGCGGAAGTCACCTTCTCACAATATGATTTTATCATCAAACATGTTAAATGTTATTAATTTTTTAAATATAAACTGTAATGATTTAATTATAACAAATTTAGAAAGAGAAAATTTAATGAATATTTGACGAGCATATAGTCGAAAAACAATTGTTAATAATGCCTATACTTTTTTCTTTTGATATATCTATTTTATTAGAACTTGTAGAGTGAGGTTAGGTGGTTAGAGGTGGTTACGTTTCAATTCAATACGAATTCAATACGTATTGAATTCATACGTAATACAATTTCTTTTGTTTCTTAAGAGAAGATAAAACAGAAGTCCAGATAAGGAGTACAATTTGGGTAAATATATAGGAATCAAAGGGAATTGGAGAAAAATTTAAAAGAAGGAAAAAATTAAATTAACATTTAAGTGTACATATAGAAAAATTAAGTGTTTATATAGAAAAATATATAACAAAATATATAAATTAAATAAGATATCATAAGCAATAAAAAACAAACTGAATTGATCACAAGTATTAATAGGGAAATGAAAAAATAAATAAAGGCAATACAGAGAAATATATCTGCAATAGTAAATAAAAGGTAGAGATTTGATAAAATGTAAGTATAGGAAACTAGATAAGAATACAAAAACAATTAAGAAGATACAAAACAAATACATATAAAAGATAAGAAGTAGTAAAAAAGAAATAAATGCTAGGAAAAAAATCTGGAGTGGCCTACACTCTACTTTACTATAAGTAACTCAATGTCAAATTTCTTGAGTATATAAAACATAACGTATCATTTAAGCATAACATAAATATCTAAATGGGATATAATTATTAGCATTGCATTCGTGAGGTAGTACAGATAGTGATTGAAGGACATATCAATTTATAAGCTTATTTTTGTACATCACAAATAATTTATTATTTGCAAATAATTTTATTAGTATAACTACAGCAGTAATATCATTTTTGAAAAACCAATGTGAACATTTCTTGAAACGAAATATTATCCTACAAGAGAACATGGCTATTGTTAAAATAGCCAGTAGATTTCTTACATCGTTTACTTAACATCCTTCTACATTGAATATTAATGTAAAATTTTCAAATTTAAAACAGTAAAATACCCTTTTTTTCTCTGAAAAACATCTTAAACAGCGAAGAAAATGTTGTTTTAAGGTGATTTGTTAATTAAAGATGTACGATAATTACAGTTATTAATCTCTAAACGAAAGATTTATATTTTGAATTATCTTTTACATTTTTGGTTTTTAACAGAATTATTATACTGGGAATTTTATGGCTTCTTAGTATTTAATAAGATCATTTTCCTTCCCCTTTGTCAAATAACATATATACGATTTTTTTTTTAATGAGTGTTATCATTTACCTGCACAATATTATTCCTCTTACATCTCTTATAAGTCAATAATATATTTTCATTTTTCCATTAGAAACATCAATTTTATCTCAGTGGATTCGCTCAAAAAATTTCTAAGTCAATGTAAACAATGTAAAAAAATACAAAAAATTCGACAAATATTGCAGGTGATCTCTTAGTCTAGGATAAACAAAGAGTTTTTATATCGTTATTGCTCTTTCCCGTAATTGAAACTTCATGATTTTTTTTTTTATGAATTGCTAATTTTTTGTTCCATTTTTGGTCAAATTTTCATAATTTTTTAACGATCCGTTTAGCGTCAAAAAAACATTTTCTGAAAACACAAATCGTACTCTAACGCCCCTTTAGCGAATGTAATTTTAGAAAAAAATATCTCAACTCATTGTCCATATAATGTTCTATTTATAGGCATAGTTTCATTCTTGTCCGTCAAACAGTATGGCTTGTATCGCTCTCACAAGGTTTGAGATTGATTTATAAGTCAAAATTTGTACATTTTATTGAAAAAAAAATATTTCCTGTTGATATAAAATTTTGAATATATTTTTCGTTTGTTCCATTTGTAACCTCAAAGATAATGTCAGAATCTCAAAACTCTAGGGTTAGTAGTTTAGGAGAAATAAATGTTTTAAAAAAAACGGTTTTTGGCAAAAAAAGTGACTTTCCCATCATGCATAATTCTTCCCAAACAATAGGGATCTTCGTCTAAATGGGGCCCATTTTTGTGTAAAATATCAACTTGATCCATCAAAGATTCTGGACCGTAGCGTGGTAACAAGCAATGCTAACACACGCACCCACCCACGCACCCACCCACCCACCCACGCACACACACACAGACATCATCGTAAAAACTTCATAAAACGACTTCTGGGACCTCAAAACATGTAATTCCGTCAAAATCTCGAGATCGAATTTTTTCACGATCACTATACTTTACTTATAGTAAAGTAAAAATATTTTTGCAGGTTAAATCCAGGTTGAGTGCGAGCCTCGAGCAACCAGATGTGTGCCACCTCAGAGGCTCAATGGGTCATGGTATTGTCATCAGGGAGGATCTGACACAGAATGTACACATTGAAGCACTCATTAAACGCTAGACGGTGGAAGTTGGATTGGATGGCTCCAGGTAAATTGGAATGGTTGCTTACGGATGCTCTATGGCCGTTCATATGGAGGCTGAGCTTGTTAGAAGACAGTCCTACGTAGAACGCATCAAAACATTACAATCCGATTTTTAAACACAATTTTTGGATGTACAAGAGAAATCCTTAGCAATAAGGAAGATGGAGTGAAGTGTGAGAGGGGGTTGAGAAGTGGACAGGTCAGACACCCCCGTCTTTCGCAACTGTTAGTGCCCACAGACGAGTGGTTGACGCTCCTAAACGTGAAGTACCTGTAAGAAAAGAGGTTGCAAAGGTTGAGGGGACGTCTATAGAAGAGGCGTGGTTGACTGGGGAAAATAGCCGATGTGGAAGTAGAAGAGGATAGGATAGGATAGGGAACAGATCCTTGAGGATACTTTTACAGGTAAGTTTATGTACGCCAGGGAAGAAAGTAGTTACAAGGAGGGGAGACTCATTCACAGGGGAAGGCTAGACGGAAGTTAGATTACATGGTACATATAGTATATATATAGGTCACTTCAGGTGGACCCAAGGAACATGCTTTAACTGCCCATGGCATTAAGTTAACTAAAGAAATGCTAATTAACAACACAAGGATCCTGCAACAGGAAAATGACCAAACAAGATTACGCATAATTGAACCATTATTCATTATAGAGAAACAACCTGCCTTGAACAAGCAAGGTGAAGTGTTTAGTCGAATTTTAAAATTATATGAAGGAAAGATGAAAAGTCAGAAATGTGATGAGATTGCCTGCCCTCTGTGATTTGCACAAGGAACTCTACACTTGGTAACCATTGCCTGTGTATAACCTCTCCTTGTCATCTAACCATTTCCAGTTATCACAAAAATTAAGGCATTGAATGTAATATGTAGTGTTAATTTAAATATAAATGTTTTTAAGTTATATTTAGTTATGTATAGTTTAGTTTAGATTTTGTACAACTATAATCCTTGATAATGGTCAGTGAGGACCGAAACATGTCGGGCTATGTAAATAAAAACTTTGGTCAACTAATGTATCTTGTACCACAAAAATGGAGAAAGTGTATTAGAGTAGAGAAATCGAGAGATTCAGTAGAAAAGTTGTGAGATTAAAAGTAGACATACAATTTAACAAGACATATATATATATATATATATATATATATATATATATATATATATATACTATATGTACCATGTAATTTAACTTCCGTCTAGCCTTCCCCTGTGGATGAGTTTCCCCTCCTTGCAACTACTTTCTTCCCTGGCGTACATAAACTTAAAAGTATATATATATATATATATAAAGTATATATATATAAAGATTTCACATAAACACGTGAAACAACAATCAATGATCAAACCACAATAAGAAATGGGAAAACATGACTAAGATCTTTCAACCGTAACAAGCGGTCTTCGTCAGAGTCAAAAACCCAACATGGGTTGTTGACTCTGACGAAGACCGCTTGTTACGGTTGAAAGATCTTAGTCTTGTTTTCCCATTTCTTATTGTGGTTTGATCATTGATATATATATATATATATAAGAACTTTGATTTGACAAATGTCTCTCAATACAGACAAATATTTTCAATTAAACCAGAAAAGAGAAGTTAATTGTTTTCATAACACTTAAAACTACTCCATTTTCAGTGACAATAATGATTTAAGTTAATAATGATTTTCTCTTCCACTATTCACCAATTATTTTATACTGTTCTGAATATAGTTTTTTTCAAAATTATAAAAACCGTAAGTCATAATTTTGTATGTGTAGGTATTAAACTTAAATTAGATACATTTTTTTTATAAAAACAATGAACACTGAATAAAACAAAATAATTAGTACAGTTGATAAATATAACCAACATTTTTCATCACGCAGAAATTAGAGCAAAAAGAAAAATAAGAGGAAAGGTTGCAGTTGAAGGGTTTTGTAACGAGTGATTAGTCTCAGGAGATACAGTAAACAGACCCTGCATACCACGCGCTTGTCACACACAAAACAGGAAAATGGTCCCAGTAAAGTAAAATCCATGAGAGTAAAGAAAATAGTTTAAATAAAAGCAAATAGGCCACGTTAGCTCAGTGGCAACGTAGTCTCCTCTGAACAGAGAGGTCCGGGGTTCATTGCCCACTCTGGCCCTCGATTTATTCACGTGGGAGGTGAATAAATCTGAGCACGTCGTCCCTCGAAGAGGGCGTTAAACCGTCGGTCCCGAGTCTGTACGATGTCAGATACTCGTTAAAGATCCCTACGTTAAATAAATTTGAGATAGACAAAATTTAGGACTTCCAATCTAGAATCAATCTTCTTTGTGTGGTATCACAAAGGGCCAATCACTCTTATCGCTATATAATGAAACTGAGCGGGGAACTGGATTAAAAAATCAAATGTTAATTTATTATTTCAAGCAATATCAGTAAATATTTTTCTCAGAATCCTTACCCTAATGTTGCCATTGAACAGAAAACGGTAACTGAACATGTGGAGTGAAATAGACAGGTTATTATTCGATTTTAATTTTGTTTCTGTTATGTTTATCAAATTTTGTCTTGTGTAATATTTAAACATTTATGAATAACTCATTTAACATTTCCAGTTACTCTAACCGATTTTGTGAATGTACTGACTTATTATTATGGATAGACGAACGATTGTTGTTTTCAGACAGGAGTAAGAGTGGATTGTAATAATAAATAACCGGCATGATAGTTGTGTCATTTATTGCTAACTTTGTTCCTGTTAGATTAGATTCTATGAGGGTTACATCCAATTTCATGAAGCCAAATTTACGAAGATTGTGGATTGTAGCGTCTGCTGAAACTTTTGGGCACACACCCAGCCATCATCAAATAAATGTCACAAAACAACTGTAGGGACCATAAAACATGTAAGCCTATCATAATATCCAGAAACATTTTTTTCACGCCCACAATACTTTACTTATAGAAAATTAAAAATCTATCCAAGTTAGGAAATATTTCTGTTTATATGAATATGAAAATTATTTTTGGAGACCTAACCAACAATGATAACAAATTAAAATCCATCATTGATTCTTCACAACACAATTGCATTATGTTGACAATTATTTGATTTATTAAATCGCGAACTTTGCTGGCATTATGGGTGATATAATTTTGTTTCCCTGACTGATAACTTTGGTTTCACTTTCATTTCAACAGATGTAAGCCGTTCTATACTCAACTGTTTAGAGTTGTAAATTATTTTCAGACATTTCCTTTATGGTAAAATGCATGGTTTAGTGAAAATTCAGAAATTGGAAAGAAAGTTTGAGAAAAGTGACCACGATATTCAGTTTAAGATATAGCAACCTCTGTTAAATTAACTTTCGATATATCGTCGTGGTGAAATTCTTTGATTTCTCAAAAAGAGATGCAAACCATATACTCTTAGAGTTGTTAAGCTATTATCAATGTTACCGGCTACTACTTGGGTCCCTGCAATAGGAAATGTAAAATATACCCTATTTGCTTTGTTTTATGAGGTAAATGTAACTAAATAACTGAATTCATGCTTTAAGAAGACCAGAGTTCAGAATGCATAATTTTTTATTTGTAAAGGAGTGCTATATATCATTAGTAATATATTTCGCTGTTTCTAATTTATTAGTAAGGTATCAAGAAAAGCTAATGTGATTATTATCAGAAGACTTATAAATGCAGATCATGAGAAGAAACAAGAAAATCCGAGAAAATGTAATCCGTGTCTTAATATAGAACCGATATTAATAATTAATAACGAGTCAATTTTTAGTTAAAACAAAAAAAATTTTTTTGTTTCCAAGAAAACATTTTTAGAATTCCATAATCCAAAAATACTCAACACAAATTGTTAAAGAAAAAATAATCTGTGTATACTGTCTGTACATATCAAGTATAATGTACCTAATTATATATTCTGTGGACCTTGTAGTTCATTGAATGAAAAAAAAAAAAGAAACAAGGTGGTATTGTTAATGCTCATCACCAAACCGTGTGCTGTGGGTGTTTACAATACGTTGAATACCATTTCAATTCTGATTTAACATTACACATACACACAAACAAACCAACGCATAGACAACAGTGCAAACAACTTAAAGTGATAATATTTTATTCGTTGCTCGGTTTGTTTTCTAAATAGGCTAGTAATACTTTTCAGCTTCACCCTGCATCATGCTGGTTTAGGTGAAGTTTTAGTACCTACAATCACAAGCACATGGATTCAAACTATTACAAATAAAGTAAAAAAAATATGTTATTTGTTTAGAGTTAAACATTCGAATAAAAATGAATGATATTGTGCATGTAAAATAACATGTATATGAATAGTGTAATACTTTAATGACTACAAGGAAGTTAGAACACAATTTATACTTTTAAAATCGAAATTTCAGATAGAATGTACATTTTAAATAAATTTACATATTTATTTAAAAGAATATAGAGTAATCTTAGATAGCCTATCTAAGTGGAATAAACATTCCCCTTAGACAATCTAGTTCTAATGAAATGAAGAAATACATTCTCCTATTCATGTACATAAGCGAAACTCTTGAGTATGTGGTGTATGTTTGTGTAGTCTCTTAATAACAAAATAGATATCAACGTTTCTATAAATACCAAAAATACAACTTTTGAAAAAATGTATTTCATGTAATTATAACCTTCAATCATCTTCTTTTTCAGGTGATAGTGGCTTCAGTGTTTTATTATCGATAATAGAATCGTCTAATAACAGATTTGAATAAGTCAAATTTAACTTGCATATTGAATCACTACTTTTGAGTTTAATTTATCTTAAAATACAGTACAATATGAAAGATTTTACTATTTTGTACATTAATTAATAAGATCATATTATTAAATCGTCATGTATTAGAAGGTAATTGTATCATTATAGTTGATCAGGTTTTAATTTTTTATGAGTATCTTCTAAACATTCATCAAATAAATTATGGAAAAGTTATCTAAGTTTACTTAATAACAGCTCTATCAGATGTTTTTTATTTTATTTTCTCATAAGAAATCCACTTCCACCATTTATCAGTGAACTTATATAAAAAGTATGTTGTTCAATCGCTGTAATCCGATCGTATTGAAGGCAGGACCATGTTCCTTCGGATAAGTTGCCACTGAAAAGGGGATTTTAGAAAGGAGAATGCACGTCAACAAGTTGAACTGTAAATTTCCTTTGCGTCGCCTTAGATGGAGCAGGTCGATTCTTTAATAGGTTCAAAATCCTGACTTTGTGTCCCCTCTTCATGCACAGCGACACCAGCACAACCTATTGCTTTATCCTTGAACTACAAATCAGCTTTTACGAGTATATCACCAGTGATAAAAGTCTCAAATTAAGTTTTCGATATTCATTTGATAAACATTTAAAAACGAATCAATGTCACAATAATCAATTATATTTTATAAAGTTTACTCTAAATTCTGTAATTTTAAAATCAAATATTTTCTATTATTCCAAAACAGGCCACTTTTTAATAAGACTGTTATTTTCATAATTGCATTATTATAAATTGACACATTTTGGTCTTAATAACTAAAAAAATCAGTTAAAATAACAGAAATATAGCTAGTATAACATTTAAAAAAATCAGATATAACACAACACAGTCAATAAGTTACTGTAATATACATAACAAACAGCATTTTCCAATATTCCTGCCTTGGAGTCATCTTTTTAATTTCAGATTTGCCCATCTATGCAAATAAGGGACAACATCTTCAACCGGTTTAATAACTCCAAAACCAGAATATGAGGTAAAACTGTTTATATATGTGGTAAAATACCTTATACTAACCTATTCTGTGGTAGCTATTGGCATGTATTTAATTTCAATGAGAATGACCTATCTACATGTATTGATTTCTTTTTTTTTAAAAATGATATCGAGTATTTTTTTTGTTTACTTGGCTTAAAGAGAATGAAAGCACTCACATATGCTAGTTAGGGGACCATGTTAGATCAGTAGCAACAGCTTGCATCTGGACTGGTAGATCCGGAGTTCAATACCCATTCTGGCCCTCCCCTCGATTTTATCACCAAAGTCAGTTCCTAGCCTCTACGATGTCAGGTCCTCGTAAAAGATCCCTACTCTAGACACACTCGAGTTAGGCAAAAATTAGGACTCCCAAAGTAGAATGTTCTTTGTGTGGTATCACAAAGTGCATAGTACGGTGTGACCAATATGAATTATTTCCTTTAGGTGAATTCTACACAAGAAATAAAAAAGTCTAGTAAATACTACGTAGTAATGGCGGTACGATTGGCGAATAACAATAAACATTTAGTTAAACTGCAGAAACCATTTAATGAATAGAAGTGCATGGAACATGACTAAAGGTTATTTACCAATATTCCTGTTAAATATGGTCCCATAAAAAGAATGTTTGTCTCTTCTTAAATGCAGGAATAACCCAATATTATAACAATTACAGTCATACCTCTTCATAGGAAATTAATTCATTCCGGAAGCGGTTTCGAAAGGTGAGTTATTCTTAAGATGAATTGTTAAATACAGTTAAATAGCCTAGTACTATTAGTCTATGGTAGTTCCAAAGACACTACCATAGACGTGTTCCATAGACGTGTTCTAATACACTTCATAGATTGAAATATCCAATATATGCCAATTAATTAAATAACCAACATATTAATTGTTACACATATTACTATTGTAATATGCATAAGGATAAATTATAAAATTAAATAATAAATAATATTATTATTAATTATAATAATAAATAAAACAATTTAATGAATTGTATTTAAAATTAAAAAAAAATTAATAATAATAATAATAATAATATGTAAAGTCATTTTACTTTGGATTTGAGGGATGAATTTGGGTGGAGTATGGTGGCGGGAGAAGACAGGATGAGGAGACAAACGCTTCCTAACTGAAAAACGTACACTTACGTACTGTACCAACACACTCCTACCACTTACTTTAAACTTTAATTAGAATCATCAATTAAAAACAATTTTTTTTTAACTTTTCATGACTTCTATATTTGTTGACTTTTTTAGAACTATTATTGATCATTTGTTTTTACTTCAGAACTTTTATTACTTTTTTTTTACTTTTCGGTCTTATATGTATTTTAGTTTTAGTTTTCCCTTGTTTTAACTGCTATTCTCTGAGATATGTTCCTATTTGTCCGAGAGAATGCCCGGATCATGCTGGAGGTTAGGGGTTGGCCAATACGATATCAATTCGAGATTGTTACTCTCAAATAAGATATAACGAAGCTATCTGTGTTACATAAAATCCATAGGTCTTGAGAAAATGCTATAACGAAAAGAAATAGAAACTTTATTTTAGAGGTATGTTTACATCTGAGAGCTGAGGAACGAGCGTACATTTTGATAATTTGGCCTTTCATATGATGCAAAAAACTTCGTAAAATGAGGCACTTTTTTTCGAGAATAGCTTTTCGTAAGAAGAGGCTTTTGTATGATGAGGCACCTGTGTACATCTTTTTACTATCTGACAGAAGAACACTGAGTGAAAGCTAATGTAAATACCATGTGCTTTTACTTGTGAAATCTACTTTCCATTTGTTATCACAGAACTACTTACTTGTTCTTATTCATTATATTCTCTTAGACATTAGCGATACATAATACGGTTCTGTAGAGACACACGTCTACCCAGCAGCAGTGTTCAATGGCCTAAGGTAAATTTTCAGTCACCATGAGATACCGTCCATATATAACATCACGCAGAGTATGCTAGGAGCTATACCATCTTTACTCAGATACAATTATAAAATATATATTTATAAACTAATCAGTATTCCCTGCACTCTTTTATTTTTATTTTTCAAACAGCATTTAATGTATTTATTTACAAAAAAATCCATTTTGAACACCATGATATTCAATAAGTCTCATTATATTATCTATAAACATATTTATAGGGTACTGTCTGGTCATAATACACACACACACACATACACACACACACACACACACACACACACACACACACACATATATATATATATATACAAACATACACACACACACACACACTAGTACACACACATTTAGTAAGACAATATATATATATATATATATATATATATATATATACATACGCACACATACACACACATATACACACACACACGTTATGTGTGTTTATGTTTATTCATAAAATAATAACTTAACAGAAAGCAATTATATTTGTAAAGAGAAAAAATGATAATTTACGTATTTGTATTATTTATAATGATAAATAATAAATTTATTAAACCGTCCATAAATTTTATAAATTTTTAAAACTAATAAAATTTATTAGTTTTAAACTGTTAAAATTCAAAACACATATATATCGTACAAACTTCAATTTAATTTTTTTTTTAATTTTTTTAACCATTTTCCATTGTCAATTAATAAAATGGATCTAAAAAAAGTTGCAGTAATAAAACACTGTTTTAAATTGCACATTTGAATATATCAACAAATTATTGATGAAAAAATATATGTTCATAGATTTAAGGTTATTTAATTTATATCATTTCAAGCTATATGCATCAAGTTATTCGTACTTTTTTGTTCAACCAAAAAACCAATAACACTTGGAGTATTGAATATAAACATCAAACATGATAGGATATAAACATGGTTCAAGTTATAGTGCAAAAGTGGAGTGATTGAGAAATGTGGAAAAATAAGACAAAACCTTCTAGTCGTAAGTAAACCCACCATGAAATGTTGACTCAAGCAATGCTAATTGACAAATCCTATGCTTATCAGTTCATACATAATGGATGCACAGTTGTGTTTTCTAGAAACATATGGATTCTTGTTTTAGATACAGTATACCAAATGAATGTTGTTTTGTTAACGTCTTAAGCAGAGAGATTTATAAAGAACTCTCTATCCATTGCAAACCAAGTGGTATGGGTTAAAATCGTGATGTTTTATTTAGATGACCGTATCAAATTATATTGAGAAAGAATGTATTCAAATTAGGATAAACTAGATGAATACTCTATGATAAATTATGTCGTTTTGTTTTTAACGTCCAAAATTATAGTTTTTTACCTTCAGTACTGTTTCATATACTTTTATTTCCAATCGATGTTAGTTAATGTTCAGACACTTCGTAGTGTTATATCTACATTCTGCAGTGAATTTTGTGTCTGCAGTGGAGTTAAGCAACTATCTCAGGTCGAATAGTCCCAGGTCTATTCCACTTTGAGGATGACGTGCACGGGAATTTCAGCGAAGAAAAGTGACAAAGATTTAAACCTCGTTACGAGAACCCTCCTACTGTACTACACGCAGTTTCATTTTTAGAATACCATTCTACAGCCTTGATATTTGTATATTGATAACAGTAACTGGCTTGATGACTTCCCTAAAAACCACTGGTAATTTTTTTGGGCTGGTATTGGGTATTATTTATTGCTGACTGCCTTTTATCCTCTGTATACTACCATAATTGATGTCCAATTATAAAACTAACATGATAGCACATTTTGGAACTTCACATAGTTCACTGTATATTCAAGCTCCAATCACTGTGAACTTTAACAGCTATCTAAAGGCCAAAAACTCACCTTGCCTGTCGTTTGAGTGTCTGTTTGTCATGATAATTTGTTCCTTACATCATCTTTCCCAAACTTTGTATGGTAGTTGCCTATTTTTACTGGATTATTAGATAAAACAAGTAGGAATTTAATCAGGTAGATACCATGCTTAAAATATTAATTTCTTCGTGAGAATGCATACTAAATGTTATGCTTATATCGAACACTTCCAAAAAAATGAATAGAATTCAATTAATTTCATGCAGTTAAAAAAAAAAAATATTTTGTCTATCATTTCTAATACAGTTTTTGTACACCTCTCTAGAGGTTAATTATTGTTATACAGAGATTAAAGTACGGTACAATATTTATTTACAATCTCTAAAATAATCAAATTAATATAAATTAATACTTGTGTGTGTGATACCTATACATAATTATATTTTGCAAAAAAATTTTTGGGCAATTTGTATAAATCACAAAACTTAAACAAACTGTAAAACAATTTCACCCTTGGATCAATATTAGTTAAAAAGAAATAAATGAACACAAAATTTTCTGATGATTATGTAAGTGTTATTAGTTTTCAACGTACACCGTTCACAGATAACAGGCAGTTTTGTTTATAAAGACAACTTGAAACTATATCACTTCCAGTAATTCCCTTCAGATTTTTAAGTGAGATATTACTTCATTACTTGAGCAATCTGTATTTGCATTGGAACTAACTGCAATTAGCATTGCATTTCTGATTAAAGCTACATATCTGTTATCCTGTTCAAACAGTTTAACATATAGTATTATAATTAATTTAACTTTAAAAGCACTGTTATCATTATTTATCTAATTTATTTTGATTATTTAAGTTTAAACACCATATCAGAAACGGTATGATATTATTCAAAAAATTAACTTTTTTGAAAGATATTCGTTTTGTAACAAAAACATAACTTTTGCATTTTGTTGATTTGTGCGTTTTTAAATGAATATTGTTAACTTTTGTTTTTATGATCAACTATATAAGCATATGTTAAAATCAAATGGTACTGGAAGTAGGTTATTTCTTTTTCTTTGGTTTCAGAGGAAACTTGAAATCCTTAGTGTCGGCTAACAACATGAATATTTTCTTTCAAAACATTCAGTTTCTCTTAAAATATCTGTACCACAAGAATTGAGCGACAAATATATGTATTTCTAGCAGACATGCTCGTCATTGACGGGATTTTACAAGCATTTAGATATGATACGTGGAATTTGAAAATATTATTACAAAAATTACTGAATAGTATTATGAAATACAGATAACGTTTTATTTAAATATTTATCTTTCCTTGAATCACTAACAGAGTTTTCATGTATGCACCATGTTTTTAAAGATATAAACTCCTTCAATAAGTTGACATGAACAGCGAAAGTTACAATCGACTTTAACGAAACGTTAAGTTCCAAAGATAATTCTTGCAAATGGAATTTAGATGTTCTCGTTTACATATTTAACCATAACTATGTACCTACATCTGGTATGGTTGAGGACTAAATGTTAGATAGAAAAGATGTTTGAGAGAAGAAACGGTAGACATACGTTCAAATTATTAAAATGTTATCGTTAACATTGTTTAAGATAAAATTCATAAATTAAAGATATAGTTTCTATTAAAATGCTTGATAAATACTAAAATTTCCATTTTAAAAGACTATTTCTCAACTCGAATGCCTCTCTTCAGAAATTTACAACTTTCCATTGATTGGTACTGGAAGCTGTGCGGGATGAAGCTCAGCAGTGATTTCACCACCATCTAGTGGTAAACAGGCCAACTAAGATCTAGACACAACTTGAAGTTAAAATACCAGAGGCGCTGCTTTTCGTTTATCATAGTCAATACTTTTAACGAAAAGTTTAAATTTAAAAAAAAAGGGACAAAGTTACTACCTAAATTATCCTTATTGAAATTTACATCATTTCAAGGAAACTTCATTTTCTAAGTATTTAAAATTTTTTAAAAAAATTTTTACTTCTGTAAGTAATATTGTTTTATGTAATATGTAAAAATTATTTTTTGAGAACTCTAAATGTAACAGACATGCACCAATATAAAAATATTTAATGAAACCGACTGAATCTTATTTCGTCTATTTGTTCATTGTCGTATGTATAACTTATGTTTTTTTATGTATGTGTTGATATAATAAATAAAGCTTTTCGTACCAATTAGTAATGTACTTTTCTTATATTCAACCGCAAATAATGTTATACATATTTCTTTGTAAAATTGTATTCAATCTCGAAAGTAACTTTAGAAATAGTGGATATTAATGCACCATGGCACCATAAGTTATCGTGTAATATGGACCATTATCTGCTTAAAGTTTGGTAGGTTTTATCGGTGCATTTTGATCATAATTGTAAATAATGATAGTTGTTACCTTCTTGATGCACTTCAGTATAAATTTTAACAGGCGCATAACACAATCTACACTACGATTCTCCAAATGCTAGTCAAAATAATGAAAACGGTTAAGTAGTAAAGGGCACAATGCTCACTACGGTAAACAACCGCTAAAAAAAACCTGGTAGTTTGTTTTCTGAAGTAACCCTTGATTAAAAAAGTTTAAAACCATATATGAGAAACTAAAATTGGTTCAGAAAACCAGTTGAAATGCTTTGGACTGACTATTTTCACTTTCAAGTATATATTTTTTGGTATAAAAACCAGGATTGCTCCCAGGAAATCAAGAATTTTAATATTGAGTTTGTCTCCTAAACAAAGCTGTTTCTAATAACCTAATAATAATACTTTTTTTCTTCTGTAAGGAGGTGAAATGGATTTATACACGTAGTGCTGGGCTCCCGGTTAAACGAGAATATCAACTAAAACTTGGTTGACGCTTTACTTCTAGGTCACTAACCTGGAAATGTTATAATAATAATAATTAGGTGGAATGCATAGGAAAAATTCTTACTTCTGTAAGTAATATTGTTTTATGTAATATGTAAAAATTATTTTTTGAGAACTATAAATGTATTAAAATTGTTGATTTTCTGGGAGCAATCCTGGTTTTTATACCAAAAAATATAGACTTGAAAGTGAAAAAAGTCAGTCCAAAGAATTTCAACTGGTTTTCTGAACCAATTTTAGTTTCTTATATACGGTTTTAAACTTTTTTAATCAAGGGTTACTTCAGAAAACAAACTACCAGGTTTTTTTTAGCGGTTGTTTACCGTAGTGAGCATTGTGTCCTTTACTACTTCAACCGTTTTCATTATTCTAGGCACCTAGTGCTCAGCACCCAGCTAAAACACCTCCTTTTCTTCTATAACACTAGCCTGAAACCATTCTCCACATTACCTCAGGCTGGACCATTCTTTTCCTCAGTTAAGGCAGTCATACTTTAGAATTTGTTATTCCAACTCTTTTAAGTGTTACTTTTTGATTGTGAGGATATTTTTGACCAGCCAGTCTACCATTTTCCACACCTCAGCACTCCGGATCATTTTGACCATAATAGTTTCTGGGGAGAATATACCGATTCTTTCCACTGAGACACTCCATTTTTGGCATGAAAAGAATGTGTGCTCGACATTGTCTCCTGCTGAGCAATACAGGCTCTCAGATGTCTGGTGCTTTCCTATCTTGTATATGTAGCCACCCAGGTATCCATGTTTTGAGGAATTCTATCAAGTAATAACCTACATCTCCATGATTTCTCTCAACTCACAATCGGACTTTATTAATTCTGTTGTTTATTAAAGTACTTGAGGCACTGCTTTCCCATTATTGTATCAATACTTTAAGCAAAAACTTTAAATTCAAAAATAAACAGAAATATTACCTAATACCTAAATAATATATTACCTATAATATAATATTAAGTATGAGGAATCAATGCACATATCTAATTCATTTTCTTAATACGTTATAATAATAAGTATAAAATAGTATATAAATCATAAATAACTATATAAAGACATAAATTCTGTTACATATTAATCAAAGGAATTATATCACTACATAGCGACCTCAGACTCTGGCGCATTGTAAACAATTAAATGACCTCACGACATAGCGACCTCAGTCACTCTGGTGCATTGTAAACAATTAAATGACCTCACTACATAGCGACCTCAGACACTCTGGCGCATTGTAAACAATTAAATGACCTCACTACATAGCGACCTCAGTCACTCTGGTGCATTGTAAACAGTTAAATGACCTCACTACATAGCGACCTCAGACACTCTGGTGCATTGTAAACAATTAAATGACCTCACTACATAGAGACTTCAGTCACTCTGGTGCATTGTAAGCAATTAAACGACCTCACTACATAGCGACCTCAGTCACTCTGGTGCATTGTAAACAGTTAAATGACCTCACTACATAGTGACTTCAGTCATTCTGGCGCATTGTAAACAATTAAATGACCTCACTACATAGAGACTTCAGTCACTCTGGTGCATTGTAAACAATTAAATGACCTCACTATATAGAGACTTCAGTCACTCTGGTGCATTGTAAACAATTAAATGACCTCACTACATAGAGACTTCAGTCATTCTGGTGCATTGTAAACAATTAAATGACCTCACTACAAAGAGACTTCAGTCACTCTGGTGCATTGTAAACAATTAAATGACCTCACTACATAGAGACTTCAGTCACTCTGGTGCATTGTAAACAGTTAAATGACCTCACTACATAGCGACTTCAGTCATTCTGGCGCATTGTAAACAATTAAACGACCTCACTACATAGCGACATTAGTCACTTTGGCGCAATGTAAACAATTAAACGATCTCACTACATAGTGACATCTGTCACTCTTTCATATATTAAACAAATTAATGTGCTAAAATATGATAGCCTTCATATTTAGCACATTCAGTCACTTCTTCATATATTCAGCAAACCAAATCACGTTGTTTTAATCTACGCAGACAGACAAGAAAATATAATTTTCATTAAAAGGATTCATGAAATTTGTAATGACCATTTCTTTTAAACTAATGGCTCTGAATCTGGTAGATTAAAATAAATATTTAACTTCTTTTATTCTAATATGACAAGGATCAATTATATTAATACATTAATGTAATAATAAAAGTTATAGTAATGTTAAGTATAAATGAAACGTATTAGTAATACAAAGGTTGGTGGCATGTAATTAAATATTTCACAATACACACGTGAAATAAAAAACAACCTCTAAACCACAATACAAAAATCAGAAAAAAGACTATGATCTTTCAACCAAAAAAATTGGCCTTTGTCTGATTCCCGCTGATCCACATTATATATAATTAAATTAGTGCCGTCGGCTCTGATTGCACGTACTGGGGAAATATTCAGATTTGTTAAATTAAGTCCGAACATTTGTTCCGCTTTTGAAATATATCTTTGAATTTTTATCACATTTTTCTACAAGGCTAACAAGTTCTCAAAAACTAAGTTTACTAAGTTCTCAAACAAGTCCCCAGTGAGAACAGACAAGTTACTTGAAATGCTTCTGAGGAAGCCCACATTTGGCTTTTAGGAGCACGCTCGAAACCTGGCTTGAATTTAAACTGTTAGTTTTTTTTTATATCTTTATTTCTTATTTTTTATAATATTATATATATTTCCTTTATTTTTTGTTTTCTTCACCTTTATTCTTCTTTTTAAAAACATTTTTTTTCTTTGATCTCGACTCCTTAGTTCCTTTTTTATTTTTCTCCTTTGCGGCAGCTCTGCTTTAACCCTCACCCAGTGAGTTCTTGAGTTGACTGTCATCCCTTCGTTAATTCACTTCTTCTCCTGAGGACGACTGCCATTACGGTCGAAATATTGAAAAGTGAGTCTGTGTTATGTTTCTGTCTATGTGCCACAGTTTATTTTAAGTATATATATATATATATATATATATATATATATATATAATAAATTCAAAACGAAGGAAACACACAGAAAGACACAGACATAACTCACATCGATATTTCGACCATCGTCGTCATCAGAAGGTGTGAAGAGCGAAGAGTCCCGCAGGAAGACAGGGCAGCGACTCATGGTCGAAATATCGATGTGAGTTATATCTGTGTGTTTCCTTCGTTTTGAATTTATTTTATTTAAAAAAATCCGCTGGACCGTTTCTTTTAATTGTGGTATATATATATATATATATATATATATATATATATATATATATATATTGTAAACAGGAAAACGATCCAAAAGGACAACAAACGTTTCACGATAAATCATTTTCCCTCTTATTTTCTTCATTATTATCTATTAAGTTTTTATTATTTATATTTTCTAATTTTCTTCATTTTCACTTTCTATTTCTTAGCTTATTCTAAGTTAATTTCTGTTACCTCACTTGAACCGGGCACGCGTGTGACAACACTGTTGGTCTCCAACCTTCGCTTCACAAGTGCGCTTGGTGTCCCTTTCTCAACTCTCCTGATGATGGTTCAACCGAAAATTAGAGACAATAAGTGTGTTTGTTCCTTAGTTCTGTGTTTGTGATTCATCGTGAAACGTTAATATATATATATATATGTAAGCAACTTGGATCAGTGAACTAAGGTAAGTAAATTCACAGATAGAAAAGACAGACAAGAATAAAACTCAGTATAATATTGCATATTCATCGTCAACATAAAGAGACTGCTCTGGGTTCCTGGAAGTTTTAGAGTGGATTGTAAAAATTTAATTCAACAAAAAGCTCTAGGTTCACATGGTAATTTGAGAATAACTAATGTCTTTCATCCTTTGTTAAACTACTATAGATTGAGGCCCATGTAGCTGCTGTACTGCATGGTTACTGCTGACTTGGAGGTGATGTAATTTATTTGTACGATGCAAAATTCCTTTTTAGAAAGAATATCAGTCCTTTCATTGCTGCAAATTTTGATATGGTAGGATATCATCTGAATGTTATTTATATTGCTGCAACAATTTCAATGTATATAAATTATCACTAATTTAGAGTTCTCTTGCACTCATTGGAAAAATTACATTGCATTGTTATATCTGTTATGTTAGTCCCCCTCCCTGTCTTCGAAGTTGTCTTTCTTTGGAAATGTCTCTTACAGCTGTGATTTAGTGTTACTAATGGATAGGGACAAGAGGTACGATGGATAATTCTACCAACAAATAATGTATTGATTAATTTCACTGGTTAGGCACAAGTGTGGCTTAGATGGGAAAGACTTGTGATTCGGTGACAAAGATAATACTTTGATTTTCTATTCATTTAACATTTGCTTGTTCATGTTGTTGTGGTGTTTTATTTCCGATATTAAAGTGGTTATTTAATGCAATCATTATTATTATCCGAAAATAAAATTAGAAATCATTCTGATAATAATAATCTCTCTCAAACAAGGATCCATTTTAAATAAAATTTAATTCAGTTTTTAATAACAGAGATTCACTTCAAATATTTCTCCTACTTGATGAAGAAAGAATACATGTTGATATCATGATTGATTAAGGAATAATGACAAGATTGTAAGTCATGAAATAACCGAATACATGAAATTAATGTTCAAAGCCTTAGTCCTTCAATAAACAGAACTGTTTCTTACAGATATATCATCTATTGCGTCATTACAAAAGAAGCAATAACATTTTCAACTCTGTAAACACAATATTTCATGATTTCTAGCTAGATTTGCTAGCAGAGAAGAGTAGTCTTTTTTATATAACTGGACAATAAAAAATAAAAACAGAAACACAAAATAAAACAACAGAAATAAAAATAAAATAAATAAATAAAATGAAATAACGAAACACAAATAAAAACCCTGTCAAAAATTATTCTAAATTTTATTACAAATTGGTCCAAAATTATCTCAAATTATGTCATTTGACAAAGTATTCTTTTCTCAACTCAGTTTATAAACCCTTATAATAAGATGAATTACATTATTTTTTTTTGAAAAATTTAAAAAAGGGAAAAGTCATTACAGAAAATTTGTGAGTTCAAACTTTTGTTCCCGAAATCTACCTATGGGGTATTAGAACTTTAAATAAAGCATTTTCATAAAAGCAGTATGTTATGTTTGGAAAGTGGAGAACAAAAAGGGAATATAACACTACCACTCAATGTAACAATTCAATTCAATCAATTGAAAATGCCGTACTTGTCGGTATTTTTTTGTTAACTTCCAAAAAAATTATTACAGAAATGACTACAGTGTTATGATAAAATAGTGCTTTTTTTATTGTGCTGTAGAGGTAGAAGATGAAGTCTGCACCGAGAGTGCATTGTTTCTCTTATTGTTAATTTCCGTCCGCGGCATCATTATCATACAGGATGTCATATAAAGTCTATTGAAAGATTTAACAATAGGATGAAATATTACATAGCCAAGGCAAATGAATGACTCAAGTCATTATGTACTAATATCATTTAATTTGTTCAATAAGTGCATTAGTAGGGTAATACCTTACCCAAAAGACAAAATATTAAGTTTCTTTAGTATTTTTCTCTTCCTTACAACCTTAACTGTCTCTAAAAGAGGTCTATCAAGAGTTTTTCTAGTTATCACCACTCTTTAATTATACCTGCTGACAAAAGTAATTCAGTTGTTTCTACCAGCTAGTTTGACCACCGTAAAAATTCAAGGAGATAACTCTACAACAGTTAATTTTATCTCCTTTCTCATTGTAAACTTACTGCAACGTCCTCTATGAGCTTGTAGAGTTGTTTGACAACTAATCCTTGCTCGAAGAAGATTCCATAGAAAACATTTCTCAACTGTCTCAAACCTTTCTTCTTGCATCATTTTCTATCATCTTCCTAAAGATTTTAATATTCTTGAAAACGTTTTTCCAGAAATCCATCCTCCTACATGTACTGTAACATCACCTAGATTTCCAATTTTGATTGTTATCTTTGAGTCTTTATTTTCATTTTGCTTCCTCCAAAATATAACAAATCTCTACCATTTCTGATACCTCTGAGGATTTCCTTTTACTAGATACAATGGCTTTTGGGTCCCTATATAATGTCACACAACATGATGCAGGCTAACAGAACAAAATTCTTTTCACCTTCATTGATCCAATCTCTTTTTACCAATGATTTATGTTATAACCAGTTTCTCTAACATCCTTCTCAAGTAATATGGTTTTGAATGTTCAATTGCGAACATTGTCTTCACATTAAGACTGTACAAAAAATGGATTCTTCCTTTTGTGTTTTGATTTTGATTTTTCCATTTTGCTCCTAAATTAATCGACTTCAACAATGCTGTAGAAAATTACTTCTATTTTTATGAATTAATTCAAAAAAGGTTTTGCCCCTTTTTTTAGATATTTTTTTAATTTTTTTTTACTTTTGGGAAATAGACACAAATTTTATTGTCACATAACAAAGCATTATAATTGATAGATTTCCATATATAAAACCTTTGATTCATAACCATGTCATTTTTGCTGAGTAAGAAGATGGTAGAATTTAACAAATGTGGCTTATTCTAATAGCGGTTTTTTTCGTATTATAATTCAATGATTATATTAAATTAATATAATTATGTTTACTTCATACCATAAACCAGATCAATTAAAACATTTTGTATCCTCAGCACCGACAACGCCAACAAACCTGCTGCAAACATTTTATGAAAATAATTGTCACACCTGCACATATTTTCTACAAAACTCAGAAAAGGGTTTTTGAGTTCAATAAGATATCTACATTTTCTTAGTAAACGAAATAATGTTCTGACAATGCTATTTTCATTTTATAAACTTTTTAAGACACAAAAAAGTTAATTTTGCAGAAGTCTGAACAAAACTTTCTTATTGAAACACTGATTAATGCTAAACTAAATATTTCGTTACAATTTGGTTAATAATGAAGAGTGGTGAAAATATCACCTTTGACCTTGCTGCTGAGAGATTAACTTATATTTTAAAGAACATGTAGTCATCTGTAACTCTGCAGTTCATTCAAGGGAGCTAGGTTAGCTCAGTAGCAACGTGCTCGACTCGCCTCTTGACTAGTAGGTCTGGGGGTTCAAGACCCACTCTGGCCCTCGATTATTCACGAGGGAGTTGAATAAATCTGAGCACGACGCCCTTCGGAGAGGGCGTTAAGCCGTTGGTTTCGATCCCGTACGTTGTACTCGTTAAAAATCCCTACTCTGAATATACTTGGCTCGTAATATAGAAAGTCTTTTTTTTGTGTCATCACAAAGGGCCAATGTTCAGCCTATGTGTGTTCCCTTGTAAAAATATCACTGCAACTTAACCTTGCTAACAGTGTTTTCAAAATATAAGTGATAGCTACTATTACAAGACATTTAATTTAAAATCGATTACTTCGTAACAATCGAATTTTTAATTAAATGCCTTATGATTGTAGTTGCTACTTTATTTTGGATGTGTTGTATTTTTATAGACTTAGTGAAGTAGCATAATCTGGAGAAATGTTGAAATTAAAGGAGTATTTATTATATATTGAAGAATATTCATCAATATGTACTAGAGTTTAAGAAAAAGTGCAACACATGGGTTTTTGATCGGTGAAGTTTATTTAAGACAATCATTGAGATGTTGGAGAAGCATTGAATACAGACAATCGAAGTCGAGAGATGATTATCAAGTGGAAGCAGGAGGATCGTTTCATGGACTGAAGTGGTAGGAAAGAATTGTTTTTGGTTGAGGAAATGAAAGTGGTGGCTCGGTTGGGAAGCGATCTCTCATCTATTTGTAGATCTACTCCCACATCCAGCAAAAATAAACATTAGCCAACCTCCTTCAACAAGCCCGAATCTCCTTAAACAAATATATCCTAGGAAATAACTACATTCTTCCTATAAATCAAACACTCTTCTAACTCTCCCATTATCAAATATGAAAATAGTTATTCTTTTGAAATCAGTTGTTGAAAATTGGTTGAACATTGTTCAAAAAAACCTTACCGTTTTACTTTACTTACACGGTCAGAAAGAATTGATATTTTTAAAACATCATACAGTAACAGTGTTATACTTAACAAAATAATATATTTATTTCAAAACATCTTGTAAATTCTTTTCAGAATTATTCGAGCTAGTAAAGGATTCAATGAATGAGTAGCAAATTGTTCAAAAAGTGAGAAAACCTGGACTAGGCTACGATAAATTGAATGAATGTTCATTAGTAAACATATTATTATATTCATTGACAATCCATATAAAGTTTAATTGAACAGTGTATGATGACATATTATCATTCTCTATGAAAAGTTAATACCTAATGATTAAAATCATAAACAATGAATTTATTGTCTTTATTTACTTCAATGGGGCTATCTTCGTTGTAACCAAAACAGAAGAATGTTCCAAAACCTCTAGGAAGATATTTTAGATGGGTATTCATAGTGTAATGTATTCTCGTCCAATGTTACTAAAATTTATAAAAAAATATTCACATAATGGCAATACTTAGCACAACAACTAAAGTTTCTACTACTACAAGAAAAATGGGTTATAATTATTTCTCATATTGCCTAGTTCTGAAAATTATTAGAGTTTATTTTCCCATCCTGAACTATTACGAGTGCCAAATTCTAATATGATTTGTCAAATAGTGTGACTTAACTAGAGTTTAAGATATACTCGATGGACATCCACTAGATCTAAGAATGCAATATTTTATTTGGCAGGCTAATTTAGATATACATCCACAAATGTCACTTATATTTCTTTATCACTATATTTTATATTAAGTAACAACAAAATGAGCAGAGATCTGAAAGGTTAGGTGGCAGTGGCCGTCTCCCCCACAACAGAACATAGAGGACGAGAATTGGCCTTTGTGATACCACACAAAGAAGACTAATTCCATATTGAGAGTCCTATACTTTGCCTAATTCTAGTATACTAAGAGTAAGGGTCTTTAATAAGCACTTGACATCGTACAGGCTCGGGACCGACAGTTTAACGTCCCCTCCGAGGGACGACGTGCTCAGATTAATTCACCTTTCACGTGAATAAATCGAGGGTCAAAATGGCTATAAAAATTCAGAGGTGAGCACATTGTCACTGAACTAACCTGGCCTCCTTTTGAAGTCCTAACTCTGATTTGCTCTTATCCTGATTAGCTCTAAGTGAAAGCACTATATTACACATTGCTGATAACAAGTACAAAACTATTTAGATAATAACACTATCCAAAAATATTACAACAGATGACTATTACAATAGATCTACATTCTTAATAGATTTGATATAATGTTGAAGAGTGCTTAAGTAGACTATCGCAGGATGTACTTCAGACAATCTGAGACCAGATGGTGCCTATCTGTAAACATGTATAAAGACAAGATGGAAGTTAAGATAAGTTTTACTGGAGTGCTGAGAACGTTTTATGACTGTTACCCAGTCTCGTTTTGTTCATTATCTTCAAAGAAACCGTCTCTATTCGTTACGTGACTCAACACAAGCTACAATTTTCTTACTTTAACCATAGATTTGATAAAATGTTGTTCATGCTTTGAATTAATTCAATTTCATAAGACTTACTTTTAAAATAACATTTTTTTAACTAACTCATAAAATTTGTGTTCAACTTGTTTTACAAGATCAGTATGGTAATTAAAATCCCATAAAAATTTTTACGTTAAAAATCACAGTTAAGTAAATTAAATTATGAAGAAAATATCCTCACTAAGAACTATAAATTACCTTGTTTAATACAATACTTAAGTTTATCATCTAGGTTGTACAAATGCCAATTCAGGAAATAGAAGCTGTTTGTGCTGTAATATTTGTATTACTACGGTCGAGAGTTTAGTGTATATCTGTAATTACAGTGGTCCTGAGTCCGTTCCTTGTTATAGTATAAAAAGCTTTCACATAAACACGTGAAATAACAATCAATGATCAAACCACAATAAGAAATGAGAAAACAAATTGTTATTTCACGTGTTTATGTGAAAGCTTTTTATCGATGAACAGTTGGGTTTTTGACTCTGACGAAGACCGCTTGTTACGGTTGAAAGATCTTAGTCTTGTTTTCCCATTTCTTATTGTGGTTTGATCATTGTTATAGTATATACAAGATTTATCTTTGTAGGAAATAATGTGAATCTGATCAGGTTGCCCCTCAACAGGCACATAAGGCTATTAGTCCCGAGCTTATACCTCTGAGGTACTCATTAAATATCCTTAGTTTAAATATTCGTGAATGCTAAAAGTTCAAGATTCACTTTTTTAAATCAATATGTTTATATGAAATTTTAGTGTAGTGTTATGTGGAGTGGTCATTTCATCTGATTCCAGCATAACCAATAATACCTTTAGATTACTAATTATAATTGTAATTATTTGAACAAAATTACTTCTATTGGATATAAACAAACATAACAAAAACGTTATAAAAACAGAACATGCCAAAACTTTCAGAGGAAAAACTCATACTTACTCATCAGATACAAATCACAGCTATATTTCAACTCTCATCGTTATCAAGCAGGAAAAGTCTCAGGAAAAAGGTGGTCTTTAACTGATAGCCAGGAAAACCACTTTTAATCTGGGTGACATTAAACTTAATGAGCGACAAGATGTAGGGTAAGTTGAGTTGAATTTTTGTTATGTGTCGTTTCTGTGTAATTGTATGTATATATACGTGTTCAAATTATAAAAACCTTGTAACAAAATATATCGACTGGCCTGCACTCAATGTTAGTGTAAGTAAATGTAATATCAAATTCGTTGACAACCGAATAATTTTTTTTTTTTTTTTCAATGTGGTTGTACATAAGTTTAAATGAATAATTTATAATTTGTTTACATATTAATATAATGATTTATTAGCTATAACAAACATGAAATCATTGATGATTCTAACATGTTATTAACAAATATTTAACTGATGGCCTGAATTCTTGTTATTAGTACGATCTGTGTCCAAAAATGTTTCGTTTATATATCCTATTTTTATAACTAAATTCACTGCAGATTTTAAGTTATTTAATCATCTTTATAATGTGCATAGAGAAGTATCCATCACTTCTGTAGTTTAAGGTAATATTTGACAATTTTTTTTCCCCCTCTAAGGAGATTGGCTCGCATTCAAATATTGTGTAATCAAAGGTTTCTACCTCTTTTAGACTGAGAGTTCAATATTTACGCTGATTATTGTTATATTTTAACTATGTACAATGCATCTAACTGCCTCTAGGGGTGGATGTACCTAGTACTGGCGTCCCCGTCGCAGAGGTGGTAATTGTGTAGGCTGGACAGCGCAAGCTAACAGTACAGGGCAGGCTGCTCCAAGTGCGGTCAAGTAGCCCAGATGGCTTTGCCAGAACGGTATTCTTAAAGTGCTTCGGCACAGCTTGGACCCGTTGGAAGGTACGGGATGGTAGCCTCTCGCTTTGCGAGTTGAAAAGGTTTTCCAATAGAGTGTCAAAATGGTAGCCTTGTGCAGCACCACTTGTGGTGGGTCTTCCAAACTGACACTCATCCTCCCGCCTCTAGTGCCCCAAGTGGGGCCATGCAGTCTTACCTATAAGGTTGCATGGCTTAATCTCCACATGGTTTTTGAACCGGGGCTTTTGAACTGGTTTTTTTGGTTTTTGAACTGGTATCTTTGTTATAATAATGAACAAAGCAGTACATTTCCGATACTTACATACTACTCAAGTATTTGTTTAATTTCAACATTAAGTTTTTCTGAAAAGTGTAACGTGAATATTGATTACAACACTTTGTTAGACAACCCTCCATATCATAATCATAAGAAAACGTATTTTTGATTTGTGTTAATTGTTTAAAATTATGAATTTTATTCTTCTTACGTATCATAAAAATTCATTAAAACATTTCAAGTTTTTTTTAGCAAATCTCTCAATAAAAAATGTCTTTCACTTACCTCACTCAAAAAATTAAACAGTCATGTAAATAATATACACAAATGAACAAAAATAAAAAAAAATAACATGTTTAGTTTTTTGACAAAATTTCATTTTGTAGAAACAGCTGTTCAGCAATAAAAAAACATTTTCTGAAATCATAAAATATTCTATAATGACCTTTTTTGTTAAAATAATTAATAAAAATGTCAACTAGCCTCAAATAATGTGTTATTTTTAGATATTCTAAACTACTTTATAGTTTTATTCTGAACCGTCAAGCGGTAAGGCTTGTACTCTCCTCGCCAACTTTTATATTCAATACTAAATATTATTATTTTGAAATTATTATTTAAGAGTATAGGAGAAATAAAACTCGTGTAAACATACATTTTCCTAAAAGAAGTGACTTTCTTTCATGCAATATGCCTCCAAAAAATAGGCTCATCTACATTATAAGGCCAATATTCATGTAAAACATAAACGGTGTGAACTGCAGCATGCCAACAAACTTTTGGATATACGCCCACCCACTGACATACAGACTTGATCGAAAAACGTTATAAAAAGGACTTCTGGGACATGTAATCCATCAAAATCTAGAAATCTAGTTTTTCATGATTGCTATACTTTACTTATAGTAATGTAAAAGATCAAAGAAGTGACTTTGGAGATCTCAAAACATATATATGTCAAAAGTTGACATCTAATCTTTTTAGGATTAGTATAGCTTACTTAGAGTCAAGTAAAAATGAATGAATTGTACCATATCTAAATGGTGGTTTCCAGAAAAGCGGAAAATTTTTCAAACATCTCATTATTTTTACAAAGAATAACCTTTTTCAAAAACCGAAAATTTGAAGGTCAAATGAGATCATGAATAAAATGAGTGATTTTAATAATATAACACGCGTTATAGAAGGAAAAAGGAAACAGCTTTCCAACTTTAAATGACAAGTGATTATTCTGTTTAAAAGTGAAAATCTGACTTGAAAACTGACAAAATGTCTAGCTTCGTTACTAAAGTTTTCTTCACGATTACGAGGCCTCAGTTTAATAATGTTGAGGTAACTTTGAGATAATTAAAGGAGACATCCTAGTTTTGAAATAATCACTTTGCTTTGAAAATCTGAAAGCTGTTTCTTGCTTCCTTCCATCATATGGGTATCAGATAAAACAGAAAAGAAATCAAAAATGGATCAAAATCGAAATGATAGTGTAAACACGCATTTATTCATGGTCTCATTATTTTTCAAATTTTCCGCTTTCAAATTTTTCTTGCGATGACACTGTATTAAATTAATTTAATAAAAACGATATTACTTGCCGATTTTTTCTACTTTCATGGTGTACTAGCGCTCGCTCTGCCTATACATTTATAAAAAATCTAAAAGTTTTCCTTGGTTTAATATGCTCCTATAGCTGTTTTTTTAGCACCTTGTTGTGGATGATATGCGCAATTGATATGAATAAGAATTTATTAGAATTATGTCATCAAATTCAAATGATTATAATTCATAGAAAGAAAGATAAAGTAATAGATGACTGCACAGCTTATATTGCAGTGAATATTTCTTATCAATTCAAGTTAATTGACGTTGCTAAATAATTTTACTAATCAAAATAACTGAAAACAAATAAAATATTACCATATCTTTAAATGAGAAAAACAAATTCATGAACAATTGTTTGGTATAAAAACTGCATCACTAACAGATGAATGAAGGGAGTAAAAAAATGTCAAGCTATAATTATATACTTTCATAATATTTTAAGGTTTTAAGGATATAGCTCTCAACATAGAGAACATGTTTCAATAAACAGTAGTAGGTGATAAAATGTAATATCAACCATGTGTTTCTTCTTTTCTCTAAAATTCTTTTTAAAATATTTTAATCTGAAGGTTTTATTATTAATTTTTTATATGTTCAACTACTTTTAGATTTTGCAAGTTTATATGGAGGCTAAATTTTAAAAATTGTACACTCAGAGCTTTTTAATATTAAATGATAATACGATGTGGTTTATGGTTTGTGTCCACAGTAGTACAGCATTTCATTGATGCGATGAAAAATAGTGGTAAATTCCGAATTGCTAGTAAATGTGACGTCATTACAAAACACACAGAAGAGACCAAATAGAGCGTACATATCCAAGTAGCCTAGTTTATTTAGTGTTTATCTGTTTTATTACGTTTATTTGTAAAATCTGACTGTAATGTTGATAACAAACAAACAAGTAGACAGAAGCTGCAAATTTATTTTATTAGATAACAAAACTAAATTGAAATTCCAACTCTTCACTGGAAGTAAAAATTGACAGCATGCTAACTGATGCTAAAATATACTCAAGTCCCTACTGAAAAACTCTAGCATCGCTTTAATCAATAACAACATGTTTTCTATACCATGGTAGATTTGAGTAAACCGTTTTGTTGTTCGTAATGCTGAGTTTGCAGTTACAGTAAATTAATATTTCATGTATTAGTTGACGTCAGCAACCTTCTTGTTTATATCTATATTGTCAGTGTACGTTCACTGGTGTTGTTGTATACTATATTCAGATATCAGTAAAGTGGCGTCAGCAATTTTTGCCACCCCCACACACCTTTGAAAAACCATTAGGCTTCAAAATTCAAGAAAGTCCTCAAAATATTTATTTTCATAGAATTAAAATCAACGATATAATTTTAGACTGCTTTCATTGGTCCCAGACTTACATCTTATTACAGTACTCGTATACAGTCGTCATCAAAGAAAACCAAAGATTTTTCAAAACAAGACTGTATGATTCCAATCATAAAAAATCTGGAGTGGTCTACACGCAACTATACAATAAGTAAACATGATATACTTCTTGGGTATATAGTATATAATGCTTTAGTTAGGTAACATATAAATGTTTAAATGAGATGTTTATTAGTCTTTCATTCCTGGAGGTACTACAGTTTGATGTGAATGATCATCAATATATATATATATATATAATATATATATATAAAGATTTCACATAAACACGTGAAACAACAATCAATGATCAAACCACAATAAGAAATGGGAAAACAAGACTAAGATCTTTCAACAAACTTTACTTTTTCTTACTGTACTCCTTTGTTTCCCCAAACATCCCTTTCTGGACATTAGTCCTTTCCTGTGCTTTCACCCTTTTAAAATACCACTCTTCCCTCCCACTCTTCTCAACTCCTCACCAGATATTTTCTGCATCTAGTGTTCAGTTGGGTTTTTGACTCTGACGAAGACCGCTTGTTACGGTTGAAAGATCTTAGTCTTGTTTCCCATTTCTTATTGTGGTTTGATCTATTTATATATATGCTTATTATTGTATATCCCACCACTGACACATATTCATTAGTATAACCACAGCAGAATAACATTTTAAGTTATTTAATCATCTTTATAATGTGCATAGAGAAGTATCCATCACTTCTGTAGTTTAAGGTAATATTTGACAATTTTTTTTCCCCCTCTAAGGAGATTGGCTCGCATTCAAATATTGTGTAATCAAAGGTTTCTACCTCTTTTAGACTGAGAGTTCAATATTTACGCTGATTATTGTTATATTTTAACTATGTACAATGCATCTAACTGCCTCTAGGGGTGGATGTACCTAGTACTGGCGTCCCCGTCGCAGAGGTGGTAATTGTGTAGGCTGGACAGCGCAAGCTAACAGTACAGGGCAGGCTGCTCCAAGTGCGGTCAAGTAGCCCAGATGGCTTTGCCAGAACGGTATTCTTAAAGTGCTTCGGCACAGCTTGGACCCGTTGGAAGGTACGGGATGGTAGCCTCTCGCTTTGCGAGTTGAAAAGGTTTTCCAATAGAGTGTCAAAATGGTAGCCTTGTGCAGCACCACTTGTGGTGGGTCTTCCAAACTGACACTCATCCTCCCGCCTCTAGTGCCCCAAGTGGGGCCATGCAGTCTTACCTATAAGGTTGCATGGCTTAATCTCCACATGGTTTTTGAACCGGGGCTTTTGAACTGGTTTTTTTGGTTTTTGAACTGGTATCTTTGTTATAATAATGAACAAAGCAGTACATTTCCGATACTTACATACTACTCAAGTATTTGTTTAATTTCAACATTAAGTTTTTCTGAAAAGTGTAACGTGAATATTGATTACAACACTTTGTTAGACAACCCTCCATATCATAATCATAAGAAAACGTATTTTTGATTTGTGTTAATTGTTTAAAATTATGAATTTTATTCTTCTTACGTATCATAAAAATTCATTAAAACATTTCAAGTTTTTTTTAGCAAATCTCTCAATAAAAAATGTCTTTCACTTACCTCACTCAAAAAATTAAACAGTCATGTAAATAATATACACAAATGAACAAAAATAAAAAAAAATAACATGTTTAGTTTTTTGACAAAATTTCATTTTGTAGAAACAGCTGTTCAGCAATAAAAAAACATTTTCTGAAATCATAAAATATTCTATAATGACCTTTTTTGTTAAAATAATTAATAAAAATGTCAACTAGCCTCAAATAATGTGTTATTTTTAGATATTCTAAACTACTTTATAGTTTTATTCTGAACCGTCAAGCGGTAAGGCTTGTACTCTCCTCGCCAACTTTTATATTCAATACTAAATATTATTATTTTGAAATTATTATTTAAGAGTATAGGAGAAATAAAACTCGTGTAAACATACATTTTCCTAAAAGAAGTGACTTTCTTTCATGCAATATGCCTCCAAAAAATAGGCTCATCTACATTATAAGGCCAATATTCATGTAAAACATAAACGGTGTGAACTGCAGCATGCCAACAAACTTTTGGATATACGCCCACCCACTGACATACAGACTTGATCGAAAAACGTTATAAAAAGGACTTCTGGGACATGTAATCCATCAAAATCTAGAAATCTAGTTTTTCATGATTGCTATACTTTACTTATAGTAATGTAAAAGATCAAAGAAGTGACTTTGGAGATCTCAAAACATATATATGTCAAAAGTTGACATCTAATCTTTTTAGGATTAGTATAGCTTACTTAGAGTCAAGTAAAAATGAATGAATTGTACCATATCTAAATGGTGGTTTCAGAAAAGCGGAAAATTTTTCAAACATCTCATTATTTTTACAAAGAATAACCTTTTTCAAAAACCGAAAATTTGAAGGTCAAATGAGATCATGAATAAAATGAGTGATTTTAATAATATAACACGCGTTATGGAAGGAAACAGGAAACAGCTTTCCAACTTTAAATGACAAGTGATTATTCTGTTTAAAAGTGAAAATCTGACTTGAAAACTGACAAAATGTCTAGCTTCGTTACTAAAGTTTTCTTCACGATTACGAGGCCTCAGTTTAATAATGTTGAGGTAACTTTGAGGTAACTAAAGGAGACATTCTAGTTTTGATATAATCACTTTGCTTTGAAAATCTGAAAGCTGTTTCTTGCTTCCTTCCATCATATGGGTATCAGATAGAACAGAAAAGAAATCAAAAAGGGTTCAAAATCGAAATGATATTTAAAACACGCATTTATTCATGGTTTCATTATTTTTCAAATTTTCCGCTTTCAGATTTTTCTTGCGATGACACTGTATTAAATTAATTTAATAAAAACGATATTACTTGCCGATTTTTTCTACTTTCATGGTGTACTAGCGCTCGCTCTGGCTATACATTATAATAAAAAATCTAAAAGTTCTCCTTGGTTTAATATGCTTCTATAGCGGTTTTTTGAGCACCTTGTTGTGGATGATATGCGCAATTGATATGAATAAGAATTTCTTAGAATTATGTCATCAAATTCAAATGATTATAATTCATAGAAAGAAAGATAAAGTAATAGATGACTGCACAGCTTATATTGCAGTGAATATTTCTTATCAATTCAAGTTAATTGACGTTGCTGAATAATTTTACTAATCAAAATAACTGAAAACAAATAAAATATTATCAAATCTTTAAATGAGAAAAACAAATTCATGAACTATTGTTTGGCATAAAAACTGCACCAATAACAGATGAATAAAGGGAGTAAAAAAATGTCAAGTTATAATTATATACTTTCATAATATTTTAAGGTTTTAAAGATATAGCTCTCAACATAGAGAACATGTTTCAATAAACAGTAGTAGGTGATAAAATGTAATATCAACCATTTGTTTCTTCTTTTCTCTAAAATTCTTTTTAAAATATTTTAATCTGAAGGTTTTATTATTAATTTTTTATATGTTCAACTACTTTTAGATTTTGCAAGTTTATATGGAGGCTAAATTTTAAAAATTGTACACTCAGAGCTTTTTAATATTAAATGATAATACGATGTGGTTTATGGTTTGTGTCCACAGTAGTACAGCATTTCATTGATGCGATGAAAAATAGTGGTAAATTCCGAATTGCTAGTAAATGTGACGTCATTACAAAACACACAGAAGAGACCAAATAGAGCGTACATATCCAAGTAGCCTAGTTTATTTAGTGTTTATCTGTTTTATTACGTTTATTTGTAAAATCTGACTGTAATGTTGATAACAAACAAACAAGTAGACAGAAGCTGCAAATTTATTTTATTAGATAACAAAACTAAATTGAAATTCCAACTCTTCACTGGAAGTAAAAATTGACAGCATGCTAACTGATGCTAAAATATACTCAAGTCCCTACTGAAAAACTCTAGCATCGCTTTAATCAATAACAACATGTTTTCTATACCATGGTAGATTTGAGTAAACCGTTTTGTTGTTCGTAATGCTGAGTTTGCAGTTACAGTAAATTAATATTTCATGTATTAGTTGACGTCAGCAACCTTCTTGTTTATATCTATATTGTCAGTGTACGTTCACTGGTGTTGTTGTATACTATATTCAGATATCAGTAAAGTGGCGTCAGCAATTTTTGCCACCCCCACACACCTTTGAAAAACCATTAGGCTTCAAAATTCAAGAAAGTCCTCAAAATATTTATTTTCATAGAATTAAAATCAACGATATAATTTTAGACTGCTTTCATTGGTCCCAGACTTACATCTTATTACAGTACTCGTATACAGTCGTCATCAAAGAAAACCAAAGATTTTTCAAAACAAGACTGTATGATTCCAATCATAAAAAATCTGGAGTGGTCTACACGCAACTATACAATAAGTAAACATGATATACTTCTTGGGTAT
The DNA here is from genome assembly GCA_026182355.1 of Hermatobates lingyangjiaoensis. Taxonomy (NCBI): domain Eukaryota; kingdom Metazoa; phylum Arthropoda; class Insecta; order Hemiptera; family Hermatobatidae; genus Hermatobates; species Hermatobates lingyangjiaoensis. Next base: position 8,720,356 of record JAPFBL010000138.1, read on the forward strand.
ATAGTATATAATGCTTTAGTTAGGTAACATATAAATGTTTAAATGAGATGTTTATTAGTCTTTCATTCCTGGAGGTACTACAGTTTGATGTGAATGATCATCAATATATATATATATATATATATATATATATATATAAAGATTTCACATAAACACGTGAAACAACAATCAATGATCAAACCACAATAAGAAATGGGAAAACAAGACTAAGATCTTTCAACAAACTTTACTTTTTCTTACTGTACTCCTTTGTTTCCCCAAACATCCCTTTCTGGACATTAGTCCTTTCCTGTGCTTTCACCCTTTTAAAATACCACTCTTCCCTCCCACTCTTCTCAACTCCTCACCAGATATTTTCTGCATCTAGTGTTCAGTTGGGTTTTTGACTCTGACGAAGACCGCTTGTTACGGTTGAAAGATCTTAGTCTTGTTTTCCCATTTCTTATTGTGGTTTGATCATATATATATATATATGCTTATTATTGTATATCCCACCACTGACACATATAGCATTAGTATAACCACAGCAGGAATAACATTTTTGAAACCGAAAAGGTAGATTTCATGTTAAGAAATAATCTCTTACAGGAGAACATGGCTTTTGTCACAATAGCAAGTGGATCTCTTACATAGTTAACCTGACCTCTATATACATTGAATATTTAAGACAAGTTTACGTATTAAAACTACAATCTTAAAAGTTTATTATAATATAAAATTACAAATATTTTGTTAACTTTTTATTGATTTGATTTTCTCTTTTTACCCCTCAAAATTATGTCCCTTGATGCCGCACTGGGTGGACCGTCATCCCCCCTCCCCAGTATTAAACCACAATAAAAAGTCAAAAATTTTTACTCTCAAGAAAAAATCTCTCTCTAAAGTGATACGAGATACTCTAAAATATAAATAAGAGATAACAGTTGACATACAAACCAGTGAATGAAATACTGACAAAGCAAGATTATTACATAACGGAGTGTTATAAATGTGTCACTCAACATAAAAAATTTTGAGAATGGCCAGTGGTGTTTGAAAGTAGTTGATTATTGCTCAGTAAAACTCGGTCAGTCCAGCTTTGATCAGGACATTAAGCCAAACAAATACCTATTTATTGGATCTCAAAGGAATTACTGTGAACTCTAGATATGTATGAGAATCCAAAAGGGGGAATTTTTTCATTTTTGTATAGACAAAAAACTGAAAAAATTATCTCGGATATGTACTCTAGGTTTCTTAAAATAGTAGCATTCTTATGCAAATAACATGCTCACTTTAAGAGAGATGTAAATGTCACTTTCGTTCTTTTGAAAATTCAGTAGATGATGTTGTTTTTTTTTGAAATCAGTGATACTTATTGACTCATAATTCATAAAGAAGAGCATTAAATGACTTCGGTGAAATACGGTGATAAGATAAATACGAGTCTTATTATTTTTATTAGACTAATAATTAGCCCATGATTTATATTGATCAGCTTTTGAAAATTATACTTGATTAGGGTATTTTCTACTATTTACATTTTAACATCGGAAAAGAGAAATATCAACTCCTTAATCTTCCCATTTAATGGAATAATTGTTTAAATTAATATGTAGGAACAAAGCACGTAGCTCTTCTTGCCTTCTAATAAAATATTTTTGTTGCTTCACCCAAGTAAGTAATCTTTTACCTCTTTGTCCAACGTATGAAAAATTACAACCTCCACACGGAGTTCTATAAGTAGAGACTTCCTATTCTTTCCTTTTGCAATTATTGACAGTCCGTTATTCTTAATAATATATATATATATATATATATATATATATAAATATATATTAATCACATGAAAATTCAGTGATCTAAATTATTTTATCGAATTCTAGCAAAAGAAATATTCACAAAAATATTCATACTGTATTCATACATTAAGGCAACCGATGAATGATAGATTCCAGTATTGGAAATGTGTGAAAAATAAAGAATAGTGTTAATAAGGGCTGTATGAGGGGTGTCAACTGGCATTTATTACTCCTATTTATTTTTAAGCTGGTCGTTTGATTTCAAGTAATTTACAAATTTAGTATTTATTTCCACATATTCATGTCAAAGTAGTTGTTAATTCAATCTATTAACAAATTTATTTCACATTATATGATTCAATGATTCAGTGATGATTCAATATTACAAAGGGATAATAATTATATTACGTAACTGTATTGGTTCTCTTAATTATAGAACTTCTACCCCTTAAAAGATGTGGTGCTCAATTCCCTACTGTCCTTAATAAAAATGCGATCAACATACAAATTTATTGTTCTGAGGGAGAAATATAGTTTATGTTTTTTGTTCCTTAATATATAACTAGCAAACGTTCCCGTCTTTGACGGGTACTTTTTCAAGAAGTCGGAAATAGTACATGGCATTCCAAAATATCATTAGAAATTATAGAATAGTAACTAACTATAAGTAGTAACTATAGAAATAACTATCTGTCCTTCAGGTTCATGGAAGGACAAAGAGTTGGAACCTCTGACTCTAGGGCATCCAAACTACAGTTGACCATGTGAGAAAAACTTGATGTCACTAACTTCAATTCCTAAGGTAGATAGACTTTCCCTTGCAACTTAGCAACCATCATTACAAAAGAGACGCTGACGGGACACTGCAATCTTTGAATGGAAGGATCGCTCGGAACCTATGGTATGCGTGGTGTACACATAGACTCCCCAATACCACACCCAGTTATGATGTGCACCTCTATGGCGCAATCTGTGCAGAACATGAACTCAGAGTCGTGTCCCGATGCACATTTTTGGGGCACTCAAGTTTCGTAACATGAAATTTGTTACTGATACTGAAAGAGCAGCATGATTGGTGCTCCTGCTTAAGTTTTTACTCATGAGCAGACAGTCCAGGAGCAGTCACGGAGTTAAGAAATTCAGTTGGATAATGAACTGCTTCCTCATCACAAATCACTTTGTTTACTGACTTTTAAGTTCTATCTTCGGCTTGATATAGTGTAAGAACTTGTTTTTTGATTTTTTTCCCAGTTTATCAGTAAGAGTTGAGAATTGATCGTTCACAAAGTCATTTATTCTGAATAGATAGTACATCTTCAACTCTGATAAACACCTTTCTAATAAGCTCAACTACTAATATATTCATATACGCAAATGAAATTAAAATCAAATAACAATACCTAATTGCTAAACCTGTATCTTTTCAAAATAAACATGTCTGTGTAGATAGCCAAACACGGCTTAAAAGTTCTCAACTTTCCTTCTACGCTCAATTTTCAATCCATTCAAATATTAGATTTCACGCTAGACATACTCAAATCTAGTGTCAAATTTCAACCTTGACCATGTCATGGTGGCTGAGACACGACATTTGGCTGAGACATGAGAAAATTTTGCGGAAAAACCGACATACAGGCAGAGAGACTGACATCGGTGAGCACGCATGCCACTGGATAACCTGGCTCCATGCCTTTACTTTATTATCATTCTTTATATTATTCAAATTTTGAAGTCAAATTTTTTGTCTTATATTTATTTATAATATATTTGCACTACTGTCATCGGAGAGCACGCAAGCAACTGTGCTACTCTGGCTCCATACCTTATTTCATTACCAGTGTTTGAATAAACAAATATTAAATTAAAAAAATTGTTACATTTATTTATAGTACATTTGAACTACTGTCATCGGTGAGCACGCAAGCCACTAGGCTACCTTGGCTCCATGACTTACTTTATTACCATTGTTTATACGCTTCAAATTTTGAAGTCAAAATTTTATTTTACTATATTTATGTTAAATCTATTTGCGCTAATGTCAGTAGCTATCACGTAAGCCTCTAGGCTACTCTGGTTCCTTACCTTGTTTTATTACCACTGTTTAAATTTCGCAAATACTAAATAAAAAAAATTTTTGTTGTTAAATTATTTATAATACATTTGCACTACTGTCATCGGCGAGCACGCAAGCCACTGGGCTACCCTGGCTCCATGCATTTACTTTATTACCAGTTTTTATATTACACAAATATTAAATTAAAAAAAAAATTGTTACATTTATGTATAATACATTTGCATTACTGTCATAGGCAAGCGCGCAAGACAATTGCTACCCTGGCTCCAATTTTGGGAATATAGCGATAGTTTTCTTTTATTTAACATTATTCAGGTAGTAGATAACATATATTTAAATTACGTCTCTATCTCCACGGAAAATAGGTGAACAAACAAACAAACAAACAAACAAACAAACTTACGAACTTTATATACAGAAATAGTATAGTTCTTAAGCAATTTTGAAAGCCACCACATGCGCACCTCTTAAGGTTATAATAGGGTGCCAATAAGTAAATTTACACTTGATACCACCAAAATGTAAAATTATTAACTTAGAATTCATCATTCTGTGTTAGAATTTCACAGTGTAAAATCTAGCACAATTGAGACAGCTGATTTCAATAAATCAGGTCAATAAAATTGGCCAGCACGTTCTCCGGACTTGACATCCTGTGATTTCGCCTTATAGGGTATTGTAAAAATTTTTTTTTTTACATTATTTATAATACATCTGAACTACTGTCATCGACGAACACGCAAGCTACTAGGCTACCCTGTTTCCATGCCTTTACTTTATTACCAGTGTTTATATTACGCAAATATCAAATTAAAAAAAAAACTGTTGCATTTATATATAATACATTTGCATCACAGAATCCTGATTCATTGCAGACACTGCGACAGTATATCAGAGATGAAATTCAAGAAATTGATAGGAACAAGAAGTTTTTGTCAGAAAATGTGTTACTTGATAATAGACAAGTGCTTGCAATGTAATAAGTGTAAAGTTACTTATGGGCAGTCCTGTATATGTTAGAATTTTAACAGCCTATTTATTGATTGATATTCATCTTCGATTGTAATAAAATTTTAATATTTAATGAGAAGCCTACAAAACCATATATAATTTATTAATTTCATTTCAAAACCTAAGTAGTATTATTTTTACATGAATTAATGAATGCTGTTCATTGGGTTCTAATCTTCCACCGGAAAGAAATTGGTGGATAAAATAGTAAAGAAAGAACTAAACACCTGTGTTCTTCGTTTTACAAGGAACATCTAAAAATTACGGTACTTTGTAAAAAGAGAAATGCTCGGTTTAGGCCTGCTTACCAAGGACTTCAGGGTATAAGCTGAACGCCTAGTCCAAGAATGAAATAGACTTTTCGAATCAATCAACACATTGATTGATTATATATTTATTAAATTATTTACAAGATATGTCTTAAAATATTAAGATATTACAAAGTTATATTAAATTTAAATAACTATAGAATGTAATAGAAAAATTGTTTTCTGTAATTAATATAGTAATGATATGAGTGGATTTGCAGGTTATTTGCATTGAAGTGATGCCGAGAGATAGCTGGGGAATGACAATGAAGACGACTGGACTTGGTTAAGAGCCAGTGAGTTGGGGTGGGTCAGTAACCAAGTGGACGTGAGGCCGGCACCTTTGCTCGCTTCACGTGACGGGAACACACACGTTGTGCTCCTATATTGGAATATTAAAAAGGCTGTTACTTATTCTATGAGTTTCAGTAACGTTCCTCCATGCGACTAGTTTGAGTTTTAAATTCTATCATTCCTCTTTCCGAATTTTAAGATGAAGTAATTTTTGCATAGTTGCTTTATTATTTTGGAAAAACCGATGCAAAATTTAAACAGAAACCTTTTTATATTAATAATGTTAATATCGGAAAAACTTTTTCTTATAAAAATTAATGTGACCAAATTTTCTTATCTAATTTATTATATGACCTCCAGAATGTAAATAAAGTGTACTTTTCAAAACAACTTATTTTCAATTAATTATCAGCTTTATTTCAAGATTTTAAAGTATATAACATTTGATATTGTTTGTGACATTTTTCTTGATTATCTATCGTTAATTTGAAACTTTAATTAAAAATAAGTTATCATATAGAGGCTTGAGAGTTGAAAAAATGTCAACACCTTAAGTCACTTAAGCCATTTGACTTGTATTTCTAAATATCTTTATGACTTTCTGACTCCAAAGCTGACTCAAATGTAAGTTCAAACAACAAATTTTATGGCTAAAGTTATGGCTTATGGCTATTTCTGAATCACATACTTTTACGTTTTACTGAGAAATTTAAAAGTGATTTCTACAGTGATATATATATATATATATATATATTGTTATGATTACGTGCAGTTGACATTGTGTATAGTTTATTCCAGTTTTTTTTTTGGATTAGAAGTGTATTAGTTTTATGTAAATTGTGAAACTCCCTTTGTAAATAATATCCTTGAGAATGGTCGATGATGACCATTAATGTTGACGATGACCATTAATGTCGATGATGAGCAAACAAAGTAAAAAAAAGGATATATATATATATATATATATATATATATATATATAAAAGGATTTGACATAATCACGTGAAATAACAATTTGACTCTGATGAAGACCGCTTGTTACGATTGAAAGAGCATAGTCTTGATTTCTCATTTTCATATTGTCGTTTGATCACATATATAATTTATATGATCAAACCACAATATTGACTGTTCTTTCATGTTTTTATGTGAAATCTTGTTATATATAGCAGATTCAATAATATATCGAATGTTTAATAGAATAGATGTGTTCTCTAATCGGGATTCGGTCAATTTTCTAGGATAAAAAATCAAACTCTCGTTGCCAACGTTTCGATTTTATTTAAAACCTTTTTAATGGGCCTATAAACAAAGGATAATAAGAAATCACATATCAACAAGAAATGTATACACAATATGAAAATGGATTGTTACAATTTATGAATATTACAAGTAGAAGTATTTCGGAGATACATAAAACAATATATTATAACAGTTTATATTCAGTATATCTAAATAGTATTTTTTTTTAAGAGTATCTTATAACAGTATATCCAAACGGTATTTTTTTTTGCATAACATGTTTTTATTAAACAGTTTTCTTTAAAATGAATTTGGGAGGGAGAGAGAGAGAGAGAGAGAGGGAGAGAGAGAGAGAGAGAGAGAGAGAGAATCAGACAGTGATTGAGAAAAAAAGAGTTATTACGAATTATATATTCACTCTGATGAACTATACAAAGTGGCATTATTGTATTATGAAGTTATTTTAGTCATTTCTTTGGACTTTAGTGGTTTCTTTTTACTACTCACTCGTTAACCTCTGTAAAAGAGAGTACTTCATTATATTTTATTTGGCTATTTCATAAAAAAAGTATTTAAATATATTTTATGCTTATTTAAGTGACTTTATAACTGAATTGCTTATTTTGTAGTACAAGGGAAATGAATGAAGGTTGTTGCCTGACGAAGGGCTCGAGACTAGTTGATGTCAAAACACAAACAATTATGACTCCCTTTCATTCACAATGTAGAAGTAGTAAAGATTTTAAGAGCACTGTTTGTATTCCCAGGTGAGCGATGCTTTTCCTGTTCGATTTTATTGCTTTAGAGTGGTTCAAGATTTGAATGGGTGGCGAGAAATCGCCAATTCTAAGGACATAATACAGATGGAAATATCTAGTGAATATTTATGACACGGTCGTTAAAGAGGTTTACTGATGGCCGCCTGTTTGCCAGTAAACACCAACTGACCTAGGCCAAACTCTATAATATCATCCTACTCCTCCACAAATAATCCTTTAAAGTCCTCTTTAACTTGCCTTTCCTGATAAATTGCGTCATTGTTATCCTAATAGTCCCTTCACTTTTTTTTTATTTCTAATTTTAATAACTTTATTTCTCATTTACTTAACAATAATTAATTAATGTAACATTATTTCCTTTTTCATGAACTTTATTGACTACATACTAGAAATATAGAAATATGGAAATCAAACTAGAGTTACTATTCATATTCAAGATAAAAAAATACAAAAATAGAAATATAGTCTGATTTTGTTTGCATATATATATAGTTTAATGTACATAAAGAAACGTAGAGAAATTAAAAACACACACTAACAGTCTCTAATTTTTGGTTGAACCGTCTTCAGGAGAGATAAGAAAGGGAAACTAAGCGCACTGGTACAGAGACGGCTGGAGATCAACAATGTTGCCACATACGCGCCCGGTCACAGAGAATAGGTAGACAAGAATCAATTTAAGATTAAATTAAAATAGGAATATGAAAAAAAAATAATAAACACAAAAAAAACAAATAAAATAATAAAAACTGAGGGATGAACAGAAGAAATGATACATAAATAAAAATTAAAATTTATGGACTAAGCTTTAATAAAAAAATAGAGAATAAGACTTAAAATAAAAGCATAAAAACTAGATGCACTGACAAGAAACTAATAAAATGAAGCATTATCTCTTAAGATTAAGGCCAGGTGCACTACGCGCATTGAGCAACCAAATATGGGCTTCTTCGGAGGCTGGGAGAGTGAGATTTTTGCAGTCAGCAAATCATCAATTTACCAAATGATTTATTACTGAACTCCATAAGATTAATCGAAGTTATAATTCTAAAGTATAAAACTACAAAATAAATTGTACACAATAAACCTCATGTTTATTGAAGGTATGTAGACGACTGTTTCATAGTGGCCAACAATTCACAACAGATCGAAGATATAAGAATAGCAATGGAAGCAGCCTCGGTCCTTAAATTCACCAAAGAACCCAGCTACAACAAAACTATAAACTTCCTCGACGTCACTATTCAAGAAAACCTTAATCAATATGTAACATTGGTGTATGTTAAACCCTCAAACATGGGAATATTTTCAAATGCACAGAGTGAATGCCCAAATCGCTACAAATACGGAGCGGTAAAAGCGCTCATACATCGGGCTTTTAAAACTTCCTCTAATTAGGCCTTAATCCACACAGCAGCAGAAAGAATCAAGCAGGTTTTAATCAACAATGGCTATAGCAATAAGCACTTCAACAAACTTATTCAGCAATATATCATCAATAGCAAACGATAGCAGAACCAGCCAACCACCCACGGAATAACAGAAACAGTATATTATAGGAACCAATTCTCTCAGCAGTATAAAACCGACGAAAGGGTACTAAAGAATATCATAAAAACTACTAAGAAATACCATATAAATTTTCTGATCATTTGTAATTAGTCTTGAAAGTTAGCATTACTGAGTAGATCTCGCATTCATCATCTATAAGCCTTCTAATAGCGTTAGTAGGAATCTGGTAGGGTGATAATTACGAAATAAAAGAATTTATATTGGTGGGTAAAGATTCATGAAACTTGTGGTATCGCGATCGGATTGTTGGTGGATAAAGGGAAATTTCTCATCGTTATGAATGGTATCATTACAAATATAAAAGAAATCTTGTACAGTTTTGTGAAGGATTGTGTATTGGGCTGTTTGGATTCTTTGGATATTTGTACGCTTGACTGATCCGCAGATTTTGAGTACATCAAGCTAACTCGGTTTAAGTATTGTAATGTATATCAGTATTTTTTTCTGAACAGTCAAATTTGATCTTTGAAGTCTGGATAACGTCTTATATCGTCTCATTAGGTTCTGTTGTTTCAATCTTGAATGACGGTTCCATGTTAATCGTTTTTCGATGCACATAGTCAGATATCGTGCTGGAAATTTACGGTTTAATATGTATAGATAACGTAAGGAAATATACAAACTATAAATAAGCCTTTGCATTTTAGAATATTATAAATCATGAAAATTAGGTACAGTTAGTTGAGATACTCTCAAAGAGGGGGAAAGAGAGTAAGAGCGAGGAGGAGGCAGGGACAGAGGTAGAGTGAGTGAGAAAAACAGCAAATCATGGGTGACAGTTGATAATAACATTGAAATACATAGACCTTCTTAAAAGATATTATCTTCTTCTAAGTGAAATGTATTATCTTACTTATAATCTCGATATTTCAAAACTTTATAATAAGGAAATGGTAATACTACATTCAAAATGACAATTTTAGTACAGTGATGTTCGAATTTTAAGCAATTGATAATATTCATAAGGGAGAATATACCTACCACAAGGACAAAAATCAACTGCATTTGACACAAAAATTTGTATTAACAAAGTAGAATATACATAAAGTTTTTTATATATAAAAAACCACTTTGGATTGTTTGTTGGGTATAAGGAATGAGCTCATAGTAGTATTCTAATCGACTAATCAGTAATAATGTATACATGAAATAATCAACCAGTTTTGGTTATTTTATAGAGCTATTTCATTTCAGAGAACAATGACTTCTGTACTTATTGGATCTACTGTGACATAAATTGTTAAAATTACAGACTCTCCTCAGGGAGGTGTGCTATCAACCTTATTGCAGTGATTAGTTGTAGATCATCTACTGGATACTCTAAAGAATCACGGCTATGATATGCAAATGAAGTTGTTATTAAAATTATTTAAGGTATGGCCTCTCACATTATGAAGTATCCTTCACAAATTGTTGAAAGATAGTAATAGAAGAAACATATTAATATAAATCCAACAAAAACAGTCATTTTAAAGTCATCAAAGAGAAAAAAATATTACTCTAAAACTATCAATGATAAGGTAATGCAAAGAAATGAAAATATATTTAGAATATAAATCTGGAATTGATCTTCCTGATCTAGAAATAAAGAAAGAATGTGATTCATCTGTTCGTTTTAATCACTGTAAAAAAATATCAGATTAAAAATTATTTAATTTTTTTATAACCAGTAAAATCATTATTAGTGTTAGTTTATTAATAGAATATTTATTTCCACTTCTAAAAATATGATTTATTACTTATTACATACTAGCAAACGTGCCTCTCCTTCACGGAATCAAAAATTCGATCATACATGGTATTCCAAAATATCACTAGAAATTATACAATATGGATTAGAAAATATCACTATTGTTACAGTGTTAGGCAAATTCCTCTGTATACACATTAGCAGTCCATCCTTCAAGTTCATCGTAGAACAAAGAGTTGGAACCTCTGACTCTTGGGTAAACAAACTACAGTTGACCATGTTAGAAAAACTTGGTCACTGCAATTCCTGCTGTAGATACAAAATTTTTCTTTTATTTATGTAGATGAATTTGATATTTCGTCTTAGCTATATCCCATTTAAAATAAAATTAAAAGTCAATTGGTTGTAATTAAGTTTGTTATTATATTTATTGATAGTAGAATTGAGTGTAGGTCACTCTATTTTTTTTCGATTGATAGGGACGAGGCTGATGCGCCAGTCCCAGCTTGATTCCAGTCATGTTAAGTAGATAACGTGACTGTAATAGTAAACAACCACGGTGGTTGACCACTAATTTAGCATGCATCTAGCTGTGCATATCTAACTAAACCCTGATCCTTGGTTTGACTTAAGATGAGCTCAACAGAAATGTAGGAATGACTACTTAATTTTTCGTAAATAACAGTTAGTCAAGCAAATATTTGAAAAAGGCAACACTATATGAGGAATGTAAGTAGAGTAGTTGTAAACAAACGATAAGGAATACATTAAAATATAATCTGAAAAATATCTGAACTCTAAATTGAGATGAAAACTGGAATTTTTTCTGTACATATAGAGCACAAATTTCGAATAAAACCTTAAAAAAATATTAGCTCACATTTCTGTTCTACAAGAATGAATGATACAAACCAGTAATTAATCGTTGATTGTTGATTGTTGATTAAAGCATTGAAGCTACATATGGACTCCTTTACTTTCTCCTTCATTTATTTTATATATAAAAACTGAGGTAGCATGGCATTCAATTATGGTATTATTTAGTAATAGTATTTTACATATATATATAAGTCGATGCCTACCTTCGGAGCAACTCACAACTCACATCTATCTTCCACAAACAGTGATCTTTTTGTAAATATAATACATATAAATACACACACACACACAAACACACACACATACACACACACACACACACACACACACACACACACACACACACACACACACACATAGAGAAATATATATATATATATATATATATATAATACATGTCTTGTTAAACGCATGAATAATTAAATCAAATGTGAGAAAACTTGAAACATGGTCAATGAAATTTATTCATGCCTTAGTACAAAGGTCGTTTAACAAAACACGTATAAAAGAAGGATTGCTCCACAAATTTACGTATATGTATATATTTGTATACTTTCTGAGTAGACCATCGATTAAACAAATTTTGTTAAATGCCTTGCTTATTTCTAACTTTGTATGTCTTCTATATACCTTCTCTAATTGTCTTATAATAGTCTTCCATTTCATTGGTAGCATATACACCAGTTCACCAAATGATTTAATTTTGATATTTATAAAAATATCCGACGTTTCGGTCTACACAGACCATTATCAAGGAAAAACAAAACTAACTGAATTCACAATTACATTAACTAGTAAGCATTTTTAAAAAAAAATTAAACTCTCTAAAATTTACATCAAAACTAAACATAACATGTATCAACAGGTGTGTTTTCATCAGGTTTACTTTAAACCACTTCAATTTATACTACAACAAATTTACACAACATTATTTACACTATCTAGTTTTTATATCGCATGTTGCTTTAAAATGCTAGAAAAACAAGTGGCCTCATAGTTAAAGTTTTGTTTCTTCTCTTTTATACTTAACGATACACTAATATGTAACATCCTATGGTCATTTCCTTGATATAATATTTCAATGTTGGCTTCTAGTGTTTTCCTATTTAGCTTTCTTTTATGGTTATTCATTGTATGTTCTTTTGGTACTCCTGCTGTGGGATGCATTGTATGTCTACGTGAATTTTTTTAGTTGTAGAACTAATATAACTTGAATTAAGGAGCTCACAGTCTCCCAAAATATAACAGAGGAGCTTATATTTACAATTCACGTAGTTTATCACACATACATGAATATTCTTACCTTGATGGTGATTTGCAGATGGCATAAAGAATGTGGTTGTCGAGGTGAGGTAGGAAGAAGGTTATTCCATTGAAGAAGGAAGGTTATTACCTTTTTGAGAAAAATTTAACTTTTGTAACTAGTTTTTGTCTTCCTTTTAGAACTTTGCAGCAGTAGCCAATGAAAACATCATTAAATGAATTGAGTGCGAGTTCCAGTACCGATATTTGTACTACAACCAAATCGAACAATTTTTAATTTTTTTTCGAATTTGGAATTTCCGAGCTCTGAATCATTCGAGAAACAATGTATGACTGCATTTTGAAATATAAATCACTTTATTCTGTGTACAGTATTAGTTTTCTTAATAACTGTAGACATAATTTTGAAAAATGAAAAGCATCGTTTTTGCATTTTGGAATATTAGGCACGGCTTTATAGAGTGTTGTGTATTAATCATCTTGATCACTATGCTTATGTTTCCTCTCTTTATTCTTAGCATAGTTTAACCAAGTATTCTAAAATATCCATAACTATTTTAAATCACCAGATTCGGAAGCTTTCTAATTTCAAAAAAAAAGCTTCTTGTCCATATTTTTTTGGATTAAGAAAAAAAAACAGTTAATTTTTTTTAACTGTTAATTAAAAGTTAATTCTCACCTAGAGACAAGAGTAAACAAAACAATGAGCGATTAGACAAGTTAGGAAAGTATGGACCCATGAAAGCCGCCTGTCTTCTTCAGTAATTTTTTGCAGCAACTCAACTTTGTCATGATTGATTGGAATTGCAGATTTGATAAAGAAGGAAGCAGATACAGAGAAGTTAGAACAAATGGTATTAATTTCATTTTAAAATCTGATTCTTATTAAACCAACATTTGTAAATATGTGGTATTTAAATTTCTAAAAAACCTTGTTGGACATTGTTCTCATAGCGACCACTTATGTAAGCTGCAATTCACATCATATGAAGAATAGAACCTCTGGATGTAAGAGGAAGTAACGTATGAACACAATATGCGTAAATGCGATGAATTTTACACAGAATGTAGTCACATTAAAGAGGTTAATGATATTTAGCAACTCATGGTTAAAACCAATAAAAGAGAGAGATACTTCTAAAGACAATTATAGGTTCATAAAAAAAATTGTAATATGAAGTGAATTTAGAACGGAGAAAGGGATGAATACAACAGATGGAGAATTCCTACGCATGGGTCCGATGAGACTAAGACCTTCCAGTATAATAATCATAACATGTGTGATTGTTCTAGATCAAAGGTTTAAGTTCGTTAGAGCTTGATATAACCACTTTAAAACAAATGAAGTTACTATTTATTATCTGAGTTTAATATTATATCTAGGTGATGGTCATATTAAAATAATACCAAAACTCCATTGCCAGACTTTTTGTTATTATTATGTTTACTTACATACAAACATAGTATTAGCCACTATTTTTTAATAATATCTTGTCCAGAGGCTAGGACTGAATTAAAATGATCCACTAAATTTAATAATGACATATAAACATAAAGGATTTAGAGGAAGTAGTGACATTCAGGATATTTTCAGTTCATTTATTATTTGTATCATTATGTAAGCGCACTTATGAAATAATATACATAAGCCCCTAATAATAACATGGCTTGATTATAATTTATTCACAGTAATTGAACATAAACTACATTACAAATTCAAATTTCAGATAAGGTTAGAATTTATTAAGAAAAGGAGGAAGTTAAATTTCTAAGATGAATGAAGCGTTAGATTTTAAGGAGCAATGGTATATATTGGGCTAAAGGAAGAGTATTGAGTGGCAGTAAATAGTTGGAAATGTAATGGAGTTGACGGCAGGGGTGGGATATTTACAGTACAGGGAGGATGTCAAGTCTGGAGCTAAGGGCCTCCTTATCACAGCCCAGCTCTTATCAAGTGCACTTTATGATTTCCTACACGTCGCGTCGTTTTCGCGTCGTCCTGACCCTCCCCAGGGAACACCACGCCCTCCTTACACTCTTTCTCAAAACCACCACCAACAGACGATTCTTTCCTTCAATGCTTCATTGCATGATTTTTCTAACTTTTATGATTGGATCCTTTGAAATATTTTATCAAAATAATTAATTTACCTTTTTTTATTTGTTTAAAATTTTCACCCACATTTTTATATCATGCATTGTATATAAAATTATTAATTTTAAGTAAAAAAAATATATTTTGTTTTTAACCGTTAAATGATGACTATTGAATGGCAAAAATTAGCAATTGCATGTTGACTACTGTAATTATTAATCAGATCCCAACATTATCTTTTAGATGACCTTGTAGAAAATATTTTTTTTTACAGGGGTGCAAGACTGACAAAGTCAGCCCTCCGATGCTGAATATTATCGGAGTCCTTCCTAGAGGGAATATTATATCTCCCATTGATTGTACATGGGGTACCCTAAATTTTGTCTAAATCAAGTATATTTGGAGTAGGGATCATTTAAGAATACCTGACATCTTACAGGCTTGAAACCGACGGTTTAGCGTCCTCTACGAGGGACAGTATGCTCAGAATTATTCACCTTCCATGTGAATAAAGATGGCTAGAGTGGGTATTAATCCCCATACCCATCAGTTTAGAGGCGAGCACGTTGCCACTGAACTAACCCTACCCCATATCATATTTATCTATATATTATTTATCTATCATATTGAGTTTACAGGTTCAGATGTAGAAAAGTTATTAAAGTGCCTCCTGTTAGAAGAAAGAAATTCAATCTTCGTAATCACATTAAATTTCTGATGAAAAATATGTAAAAAAAAACACCAGATGTAGAAAAAGACGTAAATCTGTTTATTCTAACTTGTAATATGATAGAGATTCCTATTCACGCTACGGTCCAGAATATTTAGTGGATCAAGTTCATATTTTACACAAAAGGCCTCTTAGTGTAGTGAGCCCTGTTGTTTGGAAGCAATTATGCATCATGCAAAAGTCAAGTTTTTGCCAAAAACCTGTTTTTATACTACATTCTTTTTTCCGAAACTAACAATTCTAGAGTCTTGAAATGTGGGCATTATGTTTGAAGCTACAAAGACAATAAAATAAAAATATAATAATTTTAAAAACAATGGAATTTTTTTTTAATATAATGTACAAATTTTGACTTATACTTCAATCTGAATGATTTTGAGAGCGACAAAAGAGATTCCGTTTAACGAATCAAAATTAAACTATACCTAGAAGTAGAACATTATCTGGAGGATAAGTTGACATAACTTTTTCTAAAATGATATTCACCAAAGGGGTGTTACAGTAGATTTTCTTTTTTCAGAGGATGTCTTATTGACGCTAAACGCCTCATTAAGAAACCATGAAGTTTTAGCAAAACATGGAATAAAAAATTAGCCATTAAAAAAAATTCATGAGATTTCAATAACGCCAAAGACCAATAGAATATAAAAAACTGAATAATGGTTCTGGACTATAAATTGTTGATGCTTTCCATGGGAATAGTGGTTTGTCTAATAAAATTCCCTAATGAATCTATATAGTTCACCAATCAACAAAACGTAATAGAAGATGTAGATTTTCTTGTGTTTATGAATCAATCTAACTTGAATACTGAATATCGAAATAGACTAGTGGTCATAGTATTGACATCATCCAACACCTTCCTTTTTATTGCCATCAAGTTCTCATAAATGCAGAAAAACTCTAAATTAATTCATTTATAATAAAGAAAATAATGGACATATTTTTAAGACTGTTCTCTTTATTTGCATTTTTTTACAATATGAATTTTGCAAAAAAAAAATCATTAATGCATTCTTGATGTTGACCCTACTGAGAGCAACATGCAGTTGGCTTCTTGAGACTTATGAATAGTCATGGCAAATGCTGGCAGAATTGGAAATTGAATCTTTAAAAAAGGAATTTGTCCTCTTTAGATAAAACGATTTTCAATCTTGGAATGAAAATTATATCTCCTTGACACCGTGATGCGTCTAATTGTATAAACAATGACATTATCATAAAGCTCCCTAGTTATTAGTCTTGTTCCATTACATAAGCTCGGTGGATCAATGTTTCTCATACATACACATGCAGGAGCATCCTTTTTGTGTTCTAGTATGTGCTGCAGCAAACCAGACAAACTCTGGTGAGTCAAGAAATTCTTGAGGATAATGTATGGGTTCTGTTGCTACAGAAACCGAGTTGTAGGATAGATATTGCCTAATTCCTCCTGGAAATTATTCAATAAATCTATGCTTAATTTCACTGAGTGTCTCGTTTAATTGAACTTGCGTAGAAGTTTCTGTGAATAATATTTGTTGGTTGGCAAATGAAGAGTAAATGTATTCAACACACTAATCAACATTATATGCAAGGATAAACATGTCCTCGGACAGTAACAATCTCTTTATTTGTATTCCTTTCAACACTGTCTTAACCAATATTTATCAGAAATGTATAGTTTCCTCAACTTCTTCTTGAACTCTCATATTGCAAGTTAAATGAAATTTAGTAAAGTTGCCCCACAAGTAAGACTGATTCAAGCATTATAGATATCAGAATCAGTTCCTCTCCCGAGAAAACGGAGAAGTCAATTCCTGAGATACTACAGCCAATGCAATTAGTCCTGAACTCCTTAATTTAGAAAGAATTAGTTTCATTAAGAACTTTTCTGTACCTTCTGATGCATCGGGAGCCCTGCTCTATCATTTTTATTGAAATATATATGTCAAAAAAGAAAATGTAGGCATTATGACAGTGCTTTTTTTGATTACGTACATAATTTTGTGCTTTAAACATTTTACTTTATTAATATGATAATAAGTATATAGATTAATAATTTTTCGTTTATTTAACAAAATAGAACTGACTCTCTCAGGAATGAAATATCAAAGAAATTTATAATGAAATATTGATAGTTGAATCCAAAGGTGGGTTAGATAAAATGCCATCGTAGAATATTTTACATGTGGCTTCATAGTGAACACATATGATCCTCTGGAATGAATGCATCGTGATTTCAAGAAAAATCTTCTACTTACACATAACGATCTGTCATAAATTGATAATGTATACAGTCTGAACAATTCCATTTGTCTGTCAATAGCTGAAAATATGGAAATAGCTAATAACGAGATAGTATAGAATTTGGAAATGTTTGGAAGCATACAAGACTTTTTCTGTCTCGAGAATTTCGCATATTTGCACTAACGCAAGTCAGCAATCACAGAAGTTGAACTTACAAATAGATTGAGATGAAATCATAAAATTAGCTGAGAACAACCTCGTCCAATACAGCCTAAAAAGCTTCTTCCAGCTGAATCTAAATTTATAAGGTTTACTATAATCTATGTAACATCAAAGGTGAATTTAGAAATATATCAAGAAGACTATTAAAAAATTGTCCTCTTAACTGTTATGAATGAATGCTGCATTTAACATCATAAAAGTAATGCAGACCATCATTCCAGAATATATAGAAATATTTGATAAAATAATAGCTGAATGCGAGACAATCCCATTACGGAAGGTAAAGATTTTTGCCCAGTCATACCCAATATGATATCAGTTAAGGATATCTCTATATGAACAGTTAATGCTTTTCAAAAATGTTATTACTGCTGTAGTTATACCAATAATAGTATTTGCATTAATGATGTGACATAGGATAATAAACATTTGTATTCATAAGTAGATCAATCACTATCTCTACTACTTACAGTAATGAAAGACTAATAAACATCTCCTGTTAGATATTTATGCTATGCCTGAATGGGATATTATATGCTATATGCCCAAGAAGTTTAATATGATGATTAGTTACAGTGAAGTTGAGTGTAATACAACAAACACTGTTTTTATACAATACTTTCTTTCTCTCTAACTACTAATACTAGAATCCTGAAATTCTGGAATTATTTTAGAGGCCACAAAATAAATAAACCAAAAATATCATCAGATTCTGAAAACTACAGAACACATTTTTTTTTTTTTAAAAAACGCCTAAATATTTATTTATAATTCAATTTGACAGCTTGTGAGAATGATATAAACTATACTGTTTAACGGATTAAAATGACACTAAAACTAAAAAATAGAATATTAAGATGAGGATCAGTTGAGAAAAGTTTTAAAATTGCATTAACCAGAACGGCGTATAGTAGACTACCTGTTATCAGAAAATATTCTTTGACGCTAAACGCCTCTTTAAAAAAACCATTAAATTTTGCCAAAAAGTATGAACAGAAAATTAATAATATCTAAAAAAAAATTAATGAAATTTGAATTGTGGCATAGAGCAATAAAACAAAAAAACTGAATATTGATCCTTGATCCCGGGCTATTGATTTACTTGCCATAAGTGTCGTATTGATTTACATTTTTTACATGGACTAAGCATTTTTTTGAGTAAATCCTCTGAACTAAAATTGATATTTAAAGGTTTAATGAAAAATTTTGAAAACATTTAAGATTTAATATGAATTGTAATGGAAAAAAATTCTTGTATATAAGAAATAAACTGCAATGAAACATATAATTTCTGATGCTTTCCATGGTATGAAGTATTTGTCTCACAAAGTGCTCTAATTAATCGATGAATTGGATCTTTGAACAAAACTTATTATAAGATGTACAGTTTTGTGTTTATGAAACATATTAATTTGTGTAATATTGAAGTATGAGGAATGGACTCTTTCTATTATGCTTTGACAAAAATCCAGTTTTTCCACTATTCTAGTCTAATAGTTCATATCTATTATTTTTTAAAAATTTTAAGCCTCCAAAAAAAATAGTTTTAAATTATATTCAAAAACCCGCATTTAATTTGATTTGAATACCCCAAACTGGTTAATTATAAATATATATTTTTTTAATATACATTAGCAGGAACTTTATAACACAGTACAGCATGCAGGAAAAAGATAACACTCACTCAGAGCAAATTGAATTGTTGATTTATGGAAAGAAAAGTTTTTTTTTAAAAAAATACTAGCATGTCATAAAAATTCAATTATAATAATTATATGAAAGACCAAAACTATAAAACAATCCAAAATTGAAAACATTCTTTGAAAAGAAATAAACTAAATTACCCTACATCTTAAATTAAGAATTGTCTTAAAACCATAATTTTTTTTATATATTTCTGACATATTTTAAACAAAATAGGAATATTTTCAAGTTTTAAATTGGATATTTGATCGTAAATCTTCAACGCAGAAGAAGGCCAGAAAAAATATGCAAGTGATCGAGTGGCTATTACAACAAAAGCCATGTTGTCCCACAAGAGCTTATATCGTAACATAGAATGGACACTTTTGCTTTTCAAAAATGTTGTTACTGCTGTAGTTATACTAATGATATTATATGTATCAGTGGTGTGATATATAAAAATAAGCATATAAATTTATAAATGGATCAATCACTATCTGTGCTACCTCCAGGAATGAAATACTAGATTAGGTTAGGTTAGGTTGCAGTGGTAGTCCCACAAGAGAACATACGTAGGCCGAGCATTAGCCCTTTGTGATACCACACAATGAATATTGATTCTACAGTGGCAGTCCTAAATTTTGCCTAACTCAAGTGTAATTAGAATAGGTATCTTTAAGGAGTACTTGACATCGTACAGGCTCGGGACTGACGGTTTAACGTCCTTCTCCGAAGGACGACGTGCTCAGATTTATTCATCTCCCACATGAATAAATTAAGGGCCAAGGGAGGATCGAACCCCGGTCCTGTCAGTAGAGGCAAAATGAATACTAATATAATTCTCCCATTTAGACATTTAAATTATGCGTAAATAGAACATTATACATTAAATACCCACAAAGTTTGATATTATGTTTACTTATAATAAAGTTGGGTGAAGGCTACTTCAGATTTGTATAATTAAATAAGCATTTCTTTCTTGTGCTATAATGTTAACTTGCTACTAGCCATTGATTTAATATTTATAATCATGGTAGGTATGCTTAAAAAAAAACTTTATAATAAATATTGCAGATATCTACTTTATCATATCACTTGTTTATAACAACCCAGACTTATAACCACATAGCTCCAGCACTCTTCTTGTTCCTGAAAATTGTAATTATTTCTAAATAAGTTACTAAACTTGTTAACATTCTTATTTATCAACTTATGAAGTTTATTTAGTTGGGAGCGTTCAATATTTATTTTTTTTTTAGGTTTTTATGAGAATAGATATAATCAACAAGTACTGATATCACTAAGATACATAAAAGTTATGTGTTGAACAGTCGTCTCTTTTCAGCGGGTCAAATATTTTTATATTATTTTATGGGAGGTATTAATTACCCTTTTCTCGCTAATGATAAATTTAATAACTATCAATTTTCAACTATTCAACCCCACAAAAATCAAACGCCATTATTTATGATAATTAGAATAAGTGCGTTGAGATTTCATGAAAATATTTTCATGCATAAAGCATTTTATACTGGAAAATGTTCTTACTGAATATTTTGTTTTATCACTGCGTGTATACATTAATTTACTATTATGATTGCATAAATCATAATATGGACACTTCAAAATTTGATTTTAAAAAAAATTGAAAGTTGTAAAGAAAATTTTAAATTATAAAAAAATATAACAATTACCTTCACGAACTATACAAGAAGTTATTGTATGGTATTTACTCATGATTAGAGAGGAAAAGAAACACTAAGTCTTCCACAGAAAAAGCGATGGATCACACAATGCGTTTCAAACACATAGTGTTCATCGTCAGGTTACATCTAAAATACAAACACAAAACATGTATAAATATTTTGAAGATAAATAAAGTTAAAACGTTGGAATTTGGTTAATTTTCATTTATTTAACTTCAAAATGTTTATAAATATTTGTGTTTTTATTGAAGATGTAACCTGACGATGCACACTAAGTGTTCAAAGCACATTTTGGTATTAAATCCTTTTTCGTGAAACGCTTAGTGTTTCTTTTTCTTCTAATGATAACAATAAGATTAAAGTTTTTGAAAAAAATAAATATTTCATCAAAACTAGACAGAAACAAGGTTTGCAAATTAAATTAATGTAAGGAATGAGATATAAGTGTGCAGTCTTTAAAATAAATATGAAATAGTGCAACTGTGAACTGAACTCAAGATTTTAGTTCAGTGATGCAAGTGAAATAATTGGAACTAGGTGATGCTGTTGAAAAAGGATGGGTGTTGAAGGTAAAGTTTTTTTTTTTACCTGAATAGGTCTATGACCTGACTGACTGTTGTGCAATAGTGATTTTGTAAAAAGGGCTAAAACTACCCTTTTATTGCATTGAGACAGGGTCTCGACCTCGAGGCTGGCTATCGTTGAGATTTTACATTCACATATACCATTAAAGAAAACTCAAAGCACTGCCTTTAAATTCTGTACTAAATTAAGTTCAAACATTCAAAATTACTATTTCATTCTACTAAAAGTAACATTACACAGTTCATTTTTAATTAAATTTGGTTTAACCATCAGCACATTATACAAATAAAAAATTTTTTAATGAAACATATTTATTTAAATCTTAAAAAATTATTTCAAATCTTCATTAAACATAAGGGAGTTCATGTTGTAAATTTAACATGTACAGCATTAGCTTACATCTGAAATCTGAACTTCAATAGGATAATTCAAAACATTTTTATTAAATAAAAAAATAATTATAACAAAATAACTGAAAAATTTTAAACATTCACTGATAAAATCTAATTTTAGTCAGGTATAAGTAATATATTAATATTACTTATTTGTTAAAGAAATTAACTGATTCATTAATAGATAATATATCACTATAAATAATGGAACATTTATTACGTTATTTATTAATAATAAAACTTATATCTGTGTGTGTGTGTGTGTGTTTACGTGTGTTTATGTGTGTGTGTGTGTACTGATTATAGATAGTTTCTTTGACAAATAAGTGTCAAAAATAATCAATGTGGAACATATAATCAATATGAACATTTGCGGATGTTATTCTCAATAACATATGAATGCAACTTTCTAACATATGTTACTTTTTAGTTATTTACAACCTATAAATATAGCAAATATTTCTACAACTCTCTTACTAATTTTTCTCAACCTATAGTTTCAGAAAAACTAACTTATTCTTACATATTACCTTTTCCAAATGAGGAACCACAGTAAATTATTTATATCTGTAAATTTCATTTAATATATCATACAAAAAGTATAGTTATTCATAGTATTTTTAAGTTTAGACGTGTAAAAAAGTATTTTAGAGTAAAAAAAAGTATGCGTGAATAGGAAAATTTTCTACCAAACAATGCTTGCAAGCCACTTTAGCTATACAGTAAACTTGAGAATAATTTCTGTTTTTCTTTTTCCAATAACTATTTTAGCTCTGCAAACTACATATGGAAATTTATATGTAGGAAACTATCTATATTTAGATATGTAGGAAACTATCTATAAGATAGATACATTTAAACTACACTTTTTTCATATTCACAGATTATAAGTTTGCGAATATTTGGGATAAGCAGTATTGTTAACATTTTTTTTTAAAATCTTTATTTAAGATGTTTAATTTTTCATTAGAAAATCGAAATAAATGAAATTGGTTGTTAAATAATGTCAAGTGCATTGAAATTAGAATGTCAAAATGTATTAAACGGCTGTGTAAGAGATATTTCACATCTATTAATAAAAATATCAGGAAAACCAACAAAGACACTATTCGTCCAGTGGTTTTCACCAATTCTCCAAGCATTTCTATCATATGTAACATGTATACTTCCTCTACTATACTTCACTATAAATGTAGGTCTAATACCTCTTATAATAGATATTATTATATTTAACAGTTGAACGATGAAGAAGTAATCCTGATCACACAAGAAAGTTCAAAATGAATTTAAAATTTATATACACTTCAAATAAACCTTTAAGATTTAGCACTTTTGGTTAATCCTTCATAAGGGCAAAAAAAAAGAAAGAAGAAGCAGCCTGAAGACCGTTTGCAGCACACTTGAAGAGTTCACGTCACGTGTTCATTCAGACTACAGTTGTTGTTAAAATCCACATACTATATTTCTTTGTAATGTAATACTTAGTTTTTCTGTTTCAAAATTTATACTTCTGTAAGTTTTCTCACTAACCTATAGTCAGCATTTCTTTTGTAATTTCTTAATTGTAGCTAATTACACTTTTATGTATGTTTGATTTTTGAATGATTGTATTATTTCTTATAGTTCCTCTGTTTTTGTAGGACTATGAAATAGGTTTTAAATTAAGACCGAAACGTTGGCAATGAGAGTTTATTTTGAACCTGAAGAACTTGCCGAGTCCCGATAAACTATAGTTTTGTTTCTATTCCACGGTCGATACTTTTATCAATATATATATATATATATATATATTTGTAAAAGCTGGGAGCAGTCCTTCTTGGATACATACATTTTTTTTTTTTTTATCATCTTTATTTACAAATATACAACTACGCATATTATGGTAACAGGCATATGTAGTAATAGAAGATAGAACATACATTTAAAACAAAAAATAAATAAATATCCGATTTCACATTTAATTTGTTAGAAAATGTTTCTAATTTTCTAAAACTCTTTTTAAATCCGGGTTTCTTAGGTCATGAATTAACTCTCCATATTTCTTGTTATTGAATATATTCTTCGACATGTTTCGGTGCTACAAATCACCATCATCAGGAAAAAATGCTAT